>CM017323.1:18350659-18483803 GCA_006937295.1 Carpinus fangiana | reverse complement strand
GGGAAAGCAAGGAATTCCAAAACTCATAGATAAAGAACAACAGTAGGTTGCAAAATTAACACACACAAATCTCACAACTTTTTCCAAAACCAATAACAAAATAAAGAATTTAAATAGGAGAAAACTCAACTTTTGAGTGTTTCTTATTGATACATTTAACAGGCTTGGTTGTGGCAATCCGTTGCCAAGGGTGCTTCCAACCCTTTAAAGACTTGGTGGTTGTAGTTAGGCTGCAATTATCTAGAGGTGAAAGAAGATCTGTAAACATTCCAAAAACTCAAAATGAGCATCCTTGCCCTTCCCTTTCTTTAAAAGTTTTTCTGATGGAAATTTTTCCCAAGAATGGAGCTTCTTTATCTTGACTCTTACTCGTAGAAGATATGCTTTCAAAGTCAACTGAGGCAGAGGAAGGTGATATGACGAAACAAAATACAAAGACGAAATTGTCACATATGATTTCCTTGTTAAATTTGTTTGTTTTTTTGTTTTGTTTTGTTTTTTCCTTTCTTTATTATTATTATTATTATTTTTGTTGTTCTTTTCTTTTTCTTTTTTTCTTTTTATAAGTCATAAGAAGTTTTATTGAAAAAGGAAAAAGAGAAAAACAATATGTACAAGAAAGAACCCACATCAAACCCTCAAAAAGAACCCACAAACCCACCCAAGAACCCTAAAAAGCACCCAAGAAACCCCCACCAACCCAAACAGATCACTACATCACCGTAATTTTTTCCTTCCTTGTCCGGGATGGCCTATGAGCAATACCATAATTAATGGAGTTGTCTAAATTTCTCACCTCTCTCTTGCCCTTAAACCTAGGTTGCTCGACTGATTTTTCACCTATAAATTTCTCAATCTGTTCAATGTGAAACGCCAAAATTGATTCCCTTTCCTTGGCGGGCAGCACCCCATCACGTACACCTTTATTCACCCTAAGAAAAATCTCTTCGATATGCTTCAAAACCACCTTTGTTGTATCATTGACCTTTAATTCTTTCCTCATGCGCTCAAGCAACCCTAATTGGGTAACGGTCAACTCAACAGCAGTGGTGTCAATAGTGGTGTCAAAAGTGCACAAATCCAAAAGAGAGACCCCTTCAGCACACTTCTTAGGATTTGGATCCGTCGAACACAAACTCACCATCGCAGGGGCAGCATGTGCCTCAGAGATGCCACTAGAGGCCAAATCAGAAGACAAGGCAGGGGAAGGAGTAGATTTCGACCCTAAAAAACCCCGCCGGAGCATACCTTTCACCATGAAAGGTGATTTAGCATTCTGAACCACCTCCGGCGAGACATAACCCACCGTATCCACCATCGGAACCAAACACGTGGCCCTTAACTCATCCATCGGCTTCGCAAGCGAGACCCTTGCATCCTTCCCAGGCAACATCTGATCCGGCAGGAACCCAAAAACATACCCAAAAGGAGGATAGCCATACCCAGGAATAGAAATCGGACCGGAACTAGGATTGGAATCGGAAACGAGATCCGAATATGAAAAATCCGGCCCGAAATCCTTATCCGAATCAGAAATGTCCAACAAAAAAACCGAGCCCGGCCCAAGACACTGACTCGACCCAGAATCCAACTCCGACCCTTCAGCCAGCCCGACATCGCACGCCTTCTTCAGCTTAAGCTTGGGCCTCACCCGGAATCACTTGGGCTTCACAACAGCCCAAGCCCACTTCACGAAAATCCTCAAGAGGCTCAAAAACCCTAAGTTCTTCATCTTCCTCACCTTGCCACCGTAGAGGGACGAACCAGACGTCTTCTTCAACTTTGTCGGCCTAGGAGGCTGCCTCTCCAACTCGAAGCAATTCACCGCCATTCTCCCGACTTCGACTTCTCTACATGACTCCATCTGAATCATGTCCATCACACCCACTTGGTGAACAGCAACCTCGTCCACCACCGTGTGAGGCGAGGAGCACCCAACTACAGAACCGGAACCAGAAAGGGACACGATCGTGGCTTCAAAAAAAGCCTTCACTTTGCTCAATTCCCCAACGAATCTACCCCATCCCCGACCTTCACGGCCTTCAGGCAACACTAAAATGTTTCTCCTGTTGTCCACGGCTTGAGTTTTGACCACCAAAAACCGACCATTCCTGTTTCCACCCCTCTTGACAGTGAGAGCCTTCAATTCCACCCGGATAGATTTGAAGAACTCCTCTAACCCAGATGACCTCAGCATTTCTTCCAACACTTCTAGCAACCAATCCACCCCTTTGGGACCCAAACAGACAGACCCAAAAAAACCTCTTCTCCTTTCCTCCACACAAAGCTTCGTTTTACCATCCTCGACCGCAAAAGAGAAGACTTTGGCCTCCACAAAGAAGCGAGACTCCATCATGGAGGCCTGCTGAAAAACCTAACTTTACCAAGAATGCTCCAAACGGAATAAGAGAGAATGAAAGCAGTGATATCCTTCTCCGAGTTGAGAGAGTCAGGAGAGAGGGGAATGAGGGTGGTATCGTTCTTACATCGTCGCCGGAGTCTGCGAGATCTAAGAAAGATTTTGAACAAATTTGAAAAAAAAAAGAAGATTCTAAAACGTTGAAAAGAAGCATAAGAATTCAAATATGAACAATTAATTGGAAGCTTCTTAAATAGGCTAAAACTTTCCAACAATTTCATACTTGGGTTCATATACATTCAATACTTACACAAAAATTTCACTAACAATAGTTAATAAAAAGTAGGTTAAAAAAACAACAAATTAATATAAAAAACGGTTTTAGAGTGGCTAAATCTGTTAAACTAAACCGCCCAATAGGCTATTATTCATTAGAATCAAACTCATTGGCCAACAATGGAAGAAGAAGAGAAGAACGATGAGATCATCATTTTGATACAATTTAAAGAACAAATTTTTATTGAAAAAAATGAATCAGTAACAATAAATAACAAATGCTGTAAGACACTTCCACCCTAACCTCAATGATGATGAGTTACAAATATAATGGTAAAGAATATAAATACAAATGTTGGCAGCAAGGCTCCACACTTTTAACACAGGAGCTGCTTGTGTAGTTGTCGTGAACTCCAAGTACTCTTGACTGATGAACAAGGGAAAATAACTGTTGGGAGCCTCTTGCTTTCCTCCAGATGAGGAAAATCAACCGTGTAGTGAAGCCCACGGCTTTCATGCCTGGCAAGGGCACTGCTGATCACCAGCTCTGCACAACAAAAGAGGTTCCTCATTTCACAAGCGTCAAGCCCCACCATTGTTGGCTCCCACCCATGCTGAAATAAGTACTCCTCCCATTTAGCCTCCAACTCACCAATCTTTTGCTCTGCAAATTCCAGCCTTGTCGTCGACCGAACAATTCCCACATAATCCCACATGATTGATTGCAATTCTTTCCTTGTTGCTCTTGTCATTGTCAAAATTTTCTCCATAGCATCACTCCCAAGTGAAGAAGGAACAACTGGTCTACCCCACCAATTTGAAGTACTTAGATCATGTTTAGAGCTCTTCATGTGATCAATTGAGGGCTGGACAGCTCTTCTTGCAAAAACTAGTGCTTCAAGTAATGAGTTACTAGCAAGTCGATTTGCTCCATGCAAACCTGTACATGCAACCTCTCCAGCCACATACAAGCACTTAACATTTGTCTCCCCCTGAAGCCCAGCACGCACACCCCCACACATGTAATGAGCAGCGGGAACCACTGGAATCGGCTGACAGGTAATGTCCAGACCATACTGTAAGCACTCAGCAGCAATGTTGGGGAAGTGAGAGAGAATTTTTTCCCTGGCCCTGTGACTAATATCAAGGAGCACATACTTCTCATTACGCTTTTTAAGCTGGTCATCGATACTTCTTGCCACCACATCCCTAGGAGCAAGCTCTGCTCTCTCATCATACAAGGGCATGAACCTTTCCATGCCTAAATTGTACAGTATGCCTCCGTCACCCCTAACAGCTTCAGTAATAAGAAATGCATTCTCTCGAGACTTGGTTGGTTTGATGGGAAGGCCTTCGTCAGCTAAGGCAGTTGGGTGGAACTGCACAAATCTGAGCAATGATGCGGGGAAAAAAACAGAGATATTATTTCCATTCACACCAACACAAACACACACACACCATATATATATACACCCTAAACGAGATCTTCCAATATTAAAATGATTCAGGTGTGCACAAGCAGATGTGTAGTCCTGATTTAGGATATTTTTAATCATATAACCAACCAAACAATATTGGGCTATGACCAAATGAAACAAGTGAACTTCTAACAAAATCATAAAAAAATAGTTGCTTTCATTCTTCAAAGCCCCTAAGAAAGACTAAAAGAGGAATGTAGCTTATCCAGTATTGAGTTCTACTCATAGAGAGTAACACATTGGTTCACTACGGAGAGATCATTTTTAGGACAATATATACATATACATATACATATATGTAAATCTATATAATCTCCAATTTCATGCACCACCAAACTGATGACCTCACGCATTTAAATGCTACGAAAAACAAGGCATTATGATTTCAGTTTGGAAAATTTAAAATCCTTTCAAAATTGTTGCATGATAATAAATTATCAATAACATAGCACTTTGAATATGTATGACAATTAAGATAGAGAATTTCAATAGTTGATAAATATTTACTCACTCCATATTTGAAATAACAGCTTGAGCCCGATGGGACATGGCCATTCCATCTCCCGTGGCTACCTGTAAGAATAAATCAAGCACAAAGCAGACCAACAACCATTATACTCATTATCAAACATATTTAATCTTTTAGATGATGTTTTACTATCCAATTAGAGTCAGATTTCACCAATTATAGGAAAAAATATAATTTCTAAATTAATATTAAATGGAGCACTACATGTAAAAGAAAAGAAAAAATTATACAATGGAGAGAGAGAGAGATACTCTTGACTTTTGATCTCTTCGAAATCATCATTCTCGTTCTCTCACTATGAGCACATCAATAATAATAAAGGAAAACTTTGAACTTGAATATCTTATTTATTAAATAAGAAATCCATTTCGCATTAGCCCAAGAATGGGAGTGGCCGAATGGTCAAAAGTGACAGACTGAAAATTGTTGTAATATTCCGAAATGTAGCATTCAACCCATAAATAGAACCACGTCAATAACTTTCTCAAACATAAAAACTTTCTTTGTTAACATTTTTGTGAGGGTATTGTCATCTTAAGAAGCAATTAACAAGTTTGTTAAGTTTGATACATGTCAAACAACTCCTTGGTAGGAGTCAGACTTTTAGATGTTGAAATAGCTTCATTCTACACATAAAGATATTTCTTGTCTTTTGCAGGGGCTATAAAGGAGGATCTTAAGGGCCAGTCTAGGTTCCCACTCGCAAACATTTTGATAAGCACTGTAGGTAGTGGATGGTAGAAGTGTGAAAACATTTACCAAAGGATTTGTAGTTGTTGGATAGATATGTCCAGCCCCACCTGATGCAAGTAAAGTCACTTTCGAAATAAACCTTATCACCTAAAAATTCAAAAACGTAAAGGTTATGGAATAAAGATAGTGAGATTTTTTGGCATAATATTGCCCCATGGAATTTAAGAGACTTTAAATCGTAAAATTTGTTGTTACCTCTAATGTTTCAGTATTCAATGTGTCAACACCCAGGCATATTGTGTCAGAGCAATCCTGTGATGTTGGTAACAAACTCACTTTAGTGAATGCTCATAAAGTAGTCATGCTACTGTGAAGTGCCAAAGTTTACAAAGAAATATCAAATCCATGGATGAAATCAATGAAGACTATCAGGACATTCAATTAGTATCATATGTTGAAACAGGGTCTTAATCCCACATCTAAGATACGCTTAAATTTCTTTCTTAAAATCATTCCACAAAAAGGTAGCATATATGAGAATGTAAAATAAAAAGTAAAACAATCATTTTTTAAAAAAGTTACTTAAATAAATTACCTGACAAGTTAACAAATCAATCGCAAAATGGTGTTCAAACACAGAAATATTTGGATCAGTGACAACTGCCTTCAATAGAGCCCGCTCAATCTCTCTTCCAGTCATATCAGCAGCATGAACAATTCTGTGATGAGAGTGCCCCCCCTCCCTTGCTAGATGCAAGTTTCCATCTTCCCCATGATCAAATGAGGCACCCATAGCAATCAATTCTCTGATTCTGTCAGGTCCTTCTGTACAGACAACCTGCTTAAAATAACCAAACTTGAGAAATAGCTTAACAATTACGCAATAGGCACCCAAATAAGACAAGACAACAGAATAAAAACAACCAACAACCATGCACAGAAAATTCACATTTTCTAATTTTTTTTCACAACAAAAGTGCTTACTAACTAAATGTTATTCAGTGGAACAATATGTCATTCTCAGTTTATATAAACCAAGGGCATTAATTATAGTTTAGTGTACTAGCTCTAAGGGGGTTGAGAAAATTAAGGGCTTGAGATATTGGACAATGCAAATCCTGTATCAATTTGAATGTTGCCCATTCATTTTAAGCCATGGCTGAAATTGTGAAGAGTAAGAGACTCTTACAAACATTTGTTAGCTATAAACAAAAACACCATATTGTATGTCCTATAACATCATAATGTAATAAATTTCATACCAGAGAGCAGAATTCATAAATGAATGATATAGAAAACTTTTTAGATTTGAAACTAACCCTGACAGTCTCCTCATCACATAGATAAGCCCCTGCTACAATGGTGTCGTGCATGTGACTCTCCACAGAATCTGAAGGGCACAACACAGCACTAACACCACCCTGAGCATAGTTTGTGTTGCTCTCGTGAGGCTCAGCCTTGGTAATCACAGCGACAGATCCATGCTTTGCAACTTCAAGAGCATAACTAAGGCCTGCAACTCCACTGCCAATGATAGCAAAATCAAAATACTTTGTAGAACCATCTCTCAAGGACGATGAAGTGACAATTCTAAGAGGCTTCCGATGCTCACTAAAATGAGGTTGGGAAAAATTACATCTCTGGATCTGCAAGAACTTAGATACTCCACGTGACCTGGAAGATTAAGAGGGAGTAGGGTAGGGTTCTACAAAGTTAGACTAGAAGTATGAGCCAAAAAATTTGAGAATTTCCACTTCATTGACATAATTAACAGTCAAGATAACCGCTTCAATCCTAACCTAAAATACTAAAAAAAAAATACATCATACTAATATGTTTACATGATATGTTAGGAATGAGGCAAGTCTTTAAGCATTTCCCACAAAATTATATCTAGAAATTACTCAATTTGTTATGAGCTATACATCTTGTGCTACAAATACTATTGAGTTTCTACAACAATTCATATCCATGGTCTTCTTCCCCCATACCAACAAGGTTGAAGTTGAATATGATGGTTAGATTTTGAAAGGACTACAAAAATAACCCTTTTAAGTTTTAAGGCACAAGGAAATTGTCCCCGGAAAACTTAATTGGGCACTATTTATAGAATAATTAAAGATGTTGTATACATTATAAAAATGTACCATGAAAGCTCTTTCTGTATGCATCTCTTGAATGTTACACCAGAAACCCAAGAAGTTGTTCTACAACCTTGTCCCTTGCCTAGTGTTGCACTATAATGCAAGCTGCCGGTTCCAGCAGGTATACAAGTTGTCATTTATAATACTTCTGCCAGATAACAAAAGTAAGAGCACAAAGTTAGATCAGTACTTCTCTTTTCAAAGATCGACTCCACTTTTAAAATTTCGAGCATCTTTTGCAATTCAATGCATTGTGATCTACAGACAACCTTGGTAACTAAGTAAAAGAAATGGACCAAACAAGAAAACTTAAATAAACAAACAACAGCAACGACATAAACAGAAAAACTATGATATCAACAAGGATCACGCTACCGTTTGAATGCATTCACTCTCCTTCCATTTATCTTATGTACTTCCTTTAAGCACAATCTGAACAACCCAATATCGATACTACTATATATACATATATGTCAACATGTTATGATCACAATTTACAACCTACCCAGAGGGCCAGAGCATCGCATTTAACAAACCAAAATTCATTATCTACGAATTAAATAAAAAAAATAGAGAGAGAGAAAAAAAAAAAAGAAAAAAAGAGTGATATTGCCATTCACTAAACTAATACAAACAGATACAACCAAAAATCATGAGCAAACAAGAAGCCATCATCCTCAGACCAAAACCATAACCACCTACCATCCAAAAAGAGAAGTTACAAACTTATAACAGAAAAGCAACATGAACCTCTTAAATGAATGATGACAAACTGAACATCAACACGCTGAGCACACAATTCCCAGATTCAAGAGCCCGTCGAAGCATTGAATCAAACAGCTAAATCTCAACTCAACAACACCCCAAACAAACAAAACAAGACGCCCCCAATACTTACAGAGTCTGTTTTCTTCTATAACTCTATGAACTCTGGCTATAAGCCAATATTAGCAAACAAACGTACCTGAATCTGGGTCTTTTTGCTCCTTTTCAAAAGATGAACCTACAACCAATAAACAAGAAAAGGGACAAAGTTAGATTCCCAGAATCTTCGCTTATATCATTGCTTCATTCTCAAAATATAGAATGCAAAAATGGGACTCGAGAAATTTTTATGCGAGGTGAATACAAAATATAGGGAAGCCGGAGGCCTACGTTTACGAGACGCCACACCCAAGATTTGCTACAAACATCCTAGAACTTCGCGCCATCCTCTTTCTCTTTTGGCAGCCGCACCTTCTCTCTCTTCTTTCTTGTCTTTTTATTAAAAGTTCCTACTTTTTAATCTTCGATTAATCAAGCTGATGTAGAATTTATATCAGAATTTATACTAGTGGGGCACGTGCTCAATTCCCGGTGTTCGAAAGTAATAAATGTAATATAATGAATGCTCAATCGGGCTCATATTGAAGTTTCAAACATTTAATGAAAATCAATAAATATAAAGAACATTTGACTAATACTTGCATAAAAAAAAATGTTGCAATTTATAACACAACATAGTGTGATAATCATGAAAAATAGTACTTTTGATAATAGCCTGTGCCTTCCTATATAGCGTGGTGAGATCAAGCTCATCAAATGGGAGATATCCAGACAATAAAACATAAAACAACACCATCATAACTCTTGTGACTAAGAATCTAAAGCAAAAAATGAAAATAGTCAATAGATAAGCATGAATTAAGAAATATATATTAGCTAATGCTAAAGTCAACTTAAAAGCTAGTCACCCTAATAATTATCTCAGGTGTGACATGGTTGGGAGTCCCACATGTTGTCCGAAGAAGGCAAACTCCCTAGGTGCAAATATTACCAAGTAAAAACCCATTTGACATCAACACAGATTATAATCATGTAAAAAAACTAAGACAATGATAACTCCAACAACAATCTCAGTGGTTCAGGCAATGCCCTCAAATACTCCAAAAACAAATTGCTCCTAATAGATATGTTCAGTAGCCATCAAATACTCCCCTGTTATCATATAATCAACAAACAAAGTCAATTTCTTTGTTATTAAGGTCTATCACAGATGATAGCACAAAGGTGAATATTAAAATAGTCCCAAAATCACCTATTGTTACCTCTAGTTTGATCCTTAACTTATCAAAACAAAAAAAAAAACCCAGAAATAGAAACACTGAAATTTCTACAAGACTTTCCTACCCATAAAATCCAGCTCAACATTAATCAAAACTGAACCTCATAAACAACCTATCTGTAGCCAATTTTCTAAGAAAACCCATAGTTTGGCCATCAGAACAGCTCCGCCTTTACACCCTAGATCAATCCCTCATAAACTCAAACTATGCACAACAAATTTACCACAGTTAAACACCCAAATCAGAGTATCTACAATTCGGCCAATCACCCAAGAATTTAACAAAGAACAGGACTCAAAATGAAACTCCAAACCCATCACCTATTCGGCCATCACAGTGCACCTTCTCAAAATTGATCATTCGGCCATGGCTAATCCTTCATGAACATCCCACCTTTTGTGTGCTTCTCCTACAACAACAATGATTCCCCATTCTATCAACACAAGTAAGAATGTGACCAAAGACTGAATTGTTCTTCCTCCTTCCACGCATAATACTGCAAATTCACTATCATTTACTTCAAGACAGACTCTTGAAAAACATTGGTTTGATTAAGCCAAGATAAATAAACATTTCCAAAAACACACGCTTACACACAGAAGACCGTTTAATATTAATAGCACATTGAATCATCATAGGAAATTGACATCTTTTATGAATTCAAGATTGAAAAAACACGATCTTGACATCAGCAATCTCACCAAAAACAGTAATAACAACTCAAGATAGATCAAGATCACGTCGAGCAGGCCAAACAACCGTCTGGGTAAACCCCAAAAAACCAAAACAAAGCAGAAGAGAAAGTAAAACCAAGATCGGATTAATCGCACATACCTAAGATGAATTAATGGATAACGAGAATATTAATTGAAAAGGAAAAAAAGAGAAAAAGAAAAAAAACTTACAGAAGAAGCTCTGACCGTAGCGGGAATGGGGTCTGTGAAGGACTGAATATTCGAGTAGAAAATTCTCTCCGTTTATCGGTCGCAATCTGTACAAAATAATTATATTAGCTCGCTTTTATAGAGTTCAGCCATGGCAGAGGACATCCAAACCGAAACAAAACAAGAAAGAAAGAGAGGAGAATTCAAACTAATGATATTTATTTTATTAAGCATGCTTCAATTATTTAATTTAAAAATTATTATTATTATTTTAAAAATACTAAGCGTGCGTTATTCTTATGTCATCCTAATTATAAATATTATTTTACAGAAAGACAAAAAATAAAGTTAAAATTTAAATAGATTAACAATGGATTGTTAACTAATTGTTATAGGAATTTCACTTGCCAATACGGCAGTCTTCTTTTTTTTTTTGTTTTTAGCAAAGGGATAAGTAAAAAAAAATTAATTATGATTATTTTATTTATGCGCATTTACTTGTTGGGAGTTGCATAAAAAGAAGACGGGCTAGACGGTAAAAATGGCAATCAGACTCTCAAGTCTAATCGAACCCAAGCAGTCCAACTGGCTGACCATTTAAAAGTTGAGCAGGCGGTCCTACTGGCCGAAAAGGTATATTCATGGTGCTTTAAGAGCCACTAGACGGTAATCTTCAAAAAGTGATCACAACCACTCAACAAATCGTCCAAAAAGTATTGGAAAACAAGATTCTTGGGCTTCTTTCTAACTTTTCTTTGACTATTTTGTTGTTGTTACTTGTTATTAGGTTGGTCAAAAAAGGTAGGAAGAATATAAAGAAGGGAAAATACCTAGAAAGTTTCATAATTTTGCTCTACTAATTAATAAGGATATGATTTTTTTTTTTTAAAAAAAAATTGATAGATAAATGTCCACATCAAATCAATAAAAAATATATTATATGTATCCAAATTTTATTAGTAAGTGTTGGGTCATGGATCAACATTTAATAGGCGCAATAGTTTACCAGCTCAAGTCAAAGCCCATGAACATATTAGGCCTCGAGCCTCCAAGACCAGGTCTCGGATCTGAGACAGAAGGATCCGAGATTAAGGACTCGAATCTGAGGCCTATACAATCGAGACCTCCGAATTCGAGGCTCTTGTATCTGAGACCTTGAAATTTAGTGATCACAGATTCAAATTCATTTGAAATGGTATTCGATCTAATCTTATCCATTAAATTTAAATGACGAGCACCAAGAAACACAGATCAGATACAATAGCCGGCTCATCCCTGGTCTCTTCGATCCTACTGTCTCTCTTCATTGTTCAGGCAAGTTCGCACCGCAAGCACTCGACTAGGAATTGAAAGGCGTGCCGCGTCACCAATCGGAAACTGTGCATCAACAATAAGGATATGATTTTTTTTGCATACCATAGGGACTTCTGAATTTGTTTTGATATCACAAGGAGTCAATTGTAAATCAGGAAAACCACATGGACTAATTTTGTATTTTTCCTCAAATTTTATTCAAAAGAAATTGAAATAAAATTTTCTAATTCAATTAATAATGCTCCGTTTGCTTCGGTGTAAAATATTTTTTGTCAAAGGGAAAATATTTTAAATTTATTGTTATTTACGTCACACCAAATACCCGTAAATGCAAAAAATATTTTTCGTAAATCATTTTACGGCAAAACAACGGAGCCTAAAACTGTTCATGTTTTTAATTGGAACATATAAAAAGTATATATTTTTTAATAAATCTATTAAAAAATCACGTAATTCTTACCTACTAATTAAGAAATTATAAGTTTTCACATATGTATTAAGTAAAATATTTTATCGAAAGGGCCAAGTGGGAGGTGGCCCCAACATCACTCCCTCCACAGAAGAAAAGATGAGCTTTAGATTGAGGAATCTAATTTGTTCTCTCATTCAACTGTCCATGCTGGAAATCGTTTGCAAGAATCCCAAGTGGAGGGAAGGGGGCCTGCATCTTTCTTTCTATTTTGCTTCAATTATTCCAAGAAGGCTCCAAGAAATTGCTCCTCTAGTGAACAAAATATGCACAATTAATAAATGATTAGTGTAAAATGGAGAAGATTCTGGTCATTTAAATAGCGTGATAATATATACACCATTAAATATGTGAATTTTCATGTCATAATTGTCGGGTTTTGTTATTTTAGTTTTGGTAGCAAAGAATCATAGCAAACTTGAAATTGATTTATCCTGCTAGCTATGGAAGATAAACCTAGTTTTCTGAGATGGCAGAGAGCTGGTTTTGTGATTTTTGAAGAAGAAGTAAAGAAAAATGTTAAAAATTATATTTTTATCTCATGTTGATGTGGCGGTTCTTACTAATTATTGAATCAAAGCTTAGTTGAAACTAACACATCTAGAACAATTAGAAGATAAACAAGTGATTTTTTAGCCCTATTAGAAAAAGAAAAGAAAAAGAAAGAGAGATTATGAGGCAGGTTTTTCCACAATAAAACAAGAAAAATAAAAGTAGAAGTTAACCAAGGTGGAAGCAAATGCTGCCATTCTTGTGATGCACCTCTCATTCTGGAAGCACCTCTATCATCCTTGAAGGTGATTCTCTACCATCATCCTTGCCATCAACTCTTCTCATGTAGCCTCATAATCAGGCCTTAGCCCTCATCATAGCCGACACAAGCCAGTAGTTCTCTGGACTGCATTGAAGACATCAAGATGTGCAAATTACTATGCACACCATGTTAACAAATGGACTACTTTGAACTATGTGTTTAGAATCATTATCTTTTTATGAATAGATGATTCTAGCACAAAAAGCATAAATGATTAATGTAGCAACTATTCGAAATGAGGAATTTTAAGCTTAGATACACATTTTACAAAAAAAAAAAAACAAAAAAAAACTGATGTGGCACAATATAATTAGATATGAAATAAATTCAGAAAGCCAATTATGTTGTGTCACGTCAATTTGTAAAAGTTTTTTTTTTTATAAAATACGTATTTTCCATTTGAAATGGATTAGGCATATGATGTCTTCCTTGTAGTCGGTTTTAAGGAAAAAAACCATATATATATATTTTATAATTTTTTATTAGGAGAGGTTAAAATATAAATATGGGGTCAAATTTAATTTCTTATTAATAGTGGGATGTTTTTGAGAGAGAATTAATTTGATAAAATGATTAGGATTTGAAACAATTAATATCACTATTCATTCAGCATAACATAGAAGGTAAAAAAGAAAAAAATAAAAAAAAAAGGGAACTTCACTTACCCCTAAACTTTGGTCACTTTTGCAAATACTTCTCAATGTTTAAAACCTAACACTTAGGTGTATTAAGTTTGATTTTTTATCACTTTGCCCATTCTGTACAAAAAATCTTAACGGAATGCTAATTTTACCCCTGAAAATCGCGTAATTTTATGAACGGTCTAGTTTTGGAGTCAAGGGTAAAATTGGTATTGCAAAGGATTTTCTGTATGAAAGGGGTAAAGTGAGAAAAAATCAAAGTTTGATATACTTAAGTGAGATGTTTTGAACATTAACGATATTTACAAAAACCGTAAAATTTCAAAGAGTCACGTGAAGTTAAAAAAAAAAGAAAAAAGAAAAAAAGCATAAGATATAAGGAAAAAAGAAAAAGAAAAACAAAAAGGAAAAGAAAAAGAAAAACAAAAACAAAAAGCATAAAATTTCCAGTGCCACGTCACTAGCTCGCTGTTGGAAAGTTGAAAGTCGAAGCCATCGTGGAGCTGAATTGAGAATTGAGCGCTTTCGGTTCCCGCAACTTTCTTCTTCTTCTTCTTCATCTAATCATCTTCTTCATCACTCTAGTTCCATTTCCACTTTCAAGTCTGTTGGTAAACCCTAGCCATTGTTACACAAGCTGAATTTGAGAGAGATAGAGAGATAGAGGGAGCAAGACAGAAATGGGGAACTTGATGAACAAGGAGCCTCCACCGCCAATGGTTCTCGTCCCACCTCTCTTCGATTTCCCACCCCTCGCTGCTCGTACCAGGTTTCCCCTATCTCCCTCCGTTTTTCCATTCCTGGTTATACATTATAAAGGCGTCTGTATCTGTATCTGACCAATTGAATTCTGCATATAAAACGTTTTCGGTTCAGAGTTCCTTTTACTACAATGTCTGATCACTTCATTGTATGCTTAAATTTAATTAGCATTAGTTTAGCTGCATTCAATTCTAGAATTTGGACTTTGAACGATTCACCAGCAAGGAAGTTCTGGTTATGTTAATTTGAGCAATCTGTAATGAATCAATTCATGCTTAATAATTTGGAATATCAGGTCTTAATTTTGCATGTTTATTGTTAATTTGTTACCATTTGGTTTACATGAAGTGGCTGTTAAAAGCCCTTTGTATGAACAAGGTGTTGGGTGCATTTTCTAATATTGGGGTTTGAATATCCTTAAAGGGAGTGAGATTTTCGCGTCTTGTATAACTTGTTGGGAAATTGGAATAATTTGTAATAAGGCTTCTATGACATGATGCAGGATGTTGGAGTCGTCATATAACTTTTGGGAAGCTTGCTTTGAAATGCCTTTTGGAGGACTATTTTGAAGAAGCAAGGCATTTTAGCGCAAGAATTATGCTTAAGCCAATTGATGACCCTAATGGGGATTTGGTTGCTACAGTATCCATGGAAATTCTGACTTTAACTAAATTTGTCTAGTTGTTGTGCGAGATTACTTCTTTTGCTGTTGTTTTATATTAAATCCTCTTGTTGAAATGTGAATTTTGTGGAATAAAGCAAGGAGAAAATATTTTCTTTCCCTTAATTTGATTAGGTTTCAGGTCCGCTTGATCATAAGCCTGAGGAGAAGATTGTGGGAAACGCTCTGTTTCGCTGGCAAAGGTATCGTAGAATGTGTTTACTGGTTCATCACGTCTTCTTTGTTCCCAACACATTGTGCGCTAATTCTGTTATTAAACAATGCTTGAATGCTTCTTTATATGAACAGTGATATTGATGATCCTCATACGTTCGTGGACCTTTTTGTATCAAACTCTGACCCATAAGGAACATTTATCTGAAGTAAATAATTTTACTTTCTAGATAAGGTCATTTCTCCCCCCTGGCCGGTTTTCCTCTATTCAAGCTGTAATTCTTTAAATGCTACTGTGCATGCTGTCATTTCAGGATTTTACAGATGAGGTCAAGTGCGTACCATCCTAAATATGGATTTGGAGCATTTGGCATTTTTCCATTATTACTGAAGAAAAGGTGGGTTCATATCAGTAAACTCATTCATGTGGCATCTTCAGCTAGCTGGTACTTGCAAAGATAAAATGCATTTTATTGACAAAACTAAATATTCCTGCAGAGTGTCTTCCGAAGATTATGGTATTATGGGATTGAGATATGGGTAGGGAAATTTATCATTTGGAGCCACGCTTATGCCTTTTTCCCGTATGTGACCTCAAATTTAGGACAATGAATTTCCTCCTTCCGTGATTCCTTCGAATATAATTCTGCCATATTTTAAAAAATAAAAAAAAATAAAAAAAATAAAAAAGAAAGAAAGAGAGAGAGAATATAATTCTGCCATAATTACTATTTTGATGACCTATGAGGGTTATTCTTAAAAAATATATACTTATGGGTTTGTACAGTATAACACTTGGTATTAAATTTTTTCCCCATTTCTTGTTCAATAACTTCAATTTGTTTAATACAAGATGTTAGAATTTTAATCAATTGTTGTGAAGCTTAAATATTTGTTAGTTCTTAGAGGATTGGAGGGAATGGAGGGCCCTTTTTCCCCCTTACAAGAAACTCCTTCAAAAGTGGTAATAGGCCTCAAAAAGTCTTCACATATATTGCAAGGACCTCATTAAGATAATAAATTATTCAGTTTGCCCCTTCACTCTCCTTCTTCCCAATTAAGATTGAAAAGGAAAAAAGAAAAGTAGAAATATCTGGTCAACCCTTGTGAGTCTACGTTTGAAAATCGAGATAAAAATTCTTTTGTTTTCCATGTTTGCCTAATTTAACTTTTTGTTTGTAACTTTGGAAATCTCATCTTTACATTCCCCACCCAAATATATTGGATACAAGATGAAAACTTCTGAATGTACACATCATACTTTGCAGTTAAAGATGAATTCCCAAGAAGTGCATGGTGCATAAGCAAGATGGGAAGACTAACTGCTGGGGTGCAATATGAGCCACAGTGTAAGCTTTACTCAGTGAAGTCAGTTTTGAAACATTCCTGGTTCAGTTCATTCAAATTTTTATGTCAATTCGTTAAACCATTAGATAAGTTTGAGAATCTTTTTCTTTGGTCTAGAATGAAGTTTTGTCTTCTCACAGGTTTTCTGTTGTAATTATAAATTTTTATTTAGCGTTGAATATCTCTTTAATATGTTCACTTGGGAGTGTCAAACTTGAGCTTTTTTATGGAGAAACCACGAAAGAAGTACCATTCACCAATGGGAATGCTTTACATAAATGTTTCCATTAACCTATGGGTTGAATGCGATTGTATTGTTGATTTCATTATTATTTTTCATAATTCTTTCAAATATGCCATGTTCCATATCTGTAAATTGTAATATGAACACGATATCATGTGTGATTGGAATTTGAGCAAGATTGTAGTTGATTTTTACTGTTTACCTTGTTGATGAATTTTTTTAGACGAAAACAAAGACGGTGCAAAATATAAAAATTTAATGAATTGGAGTTGTGCAATTGGCTATGGAGTAGGATCAGGCAGCCCCTTGAGCCCATCTTTCAATTTTGGTCTTGAACTTGCCAAAAGCTCTCAGGTTATTTTCCAGATGGTTCAAATTAATTTTGAATTTTCTCCAAAATCTCACTCTCTCTCTCTCTCTCTCTCTCTCTCTCTACTAAATAATGGCTTCCTTAGTATTGCAACTAGGTTCAATATCTTGGCTATAAATGAGAGAGTTGAAGCATTCACATAATCTAAAACTGAGAAGAAGTTGGGATACTTGAGATTGTTTGAGCACTGTGAGCTTGTCTTTAACCTCTACATGAAATGCGATCAAGAAAGAAGCTGACTTATTTGTCTTTGTGAAAGTATGTATCCCACGGGTACTTCGCAACTTCTTACACTTGCAAATAGCTCTAGGTTTCCAGAATTCCTGGACTCCTTGGCATTGTTCTCTGTCAGAATGTCATTTAAAAGAGAAGTAATTATGTTGCTTTTGTGCCTATGTTCCCGTGATGCCCACATTTGATAAATTTTACTTAAAAATGGAAAAGCAAGATAGAATTAGCCTCTTTGTATATCTTGTTCTCACTGTTTAATTTCTTAATGAATCTATGTTGGATTTAAGATGACATTCTGGTAAAAGGTTTAGTGTATGATTCCTGAATGTCCTTTATGGGAAAAATGGTTTGGGATTCAACCTAATCTAAGTAGATATATGAACAACTTTGTATCATGTTTTGCTCCACCAGTCGGATTCATGTAGCTCTCAAAAAAGTAAAATATACCGGTTAACATTTGACTGGAGGCAGGGTATGGATCTGCTGCCATTCATTTGGATATATAAAATGCTAAAAATCACCAGTCAACATATGAGTGGAGGGAGGGTATTGATCTGCCACCCCAACTCAATGTGTACATGAGAGGAATTTATATTACAACTGTGGCCCAGTCTCTGCATAATACAACATTATAGGAGCTTGAGGAAGAATATATCAACACAACAATACAATTTTTATCTTGGAGTCAATGTGCTAACGGTGGTTCCCCTTTTCATATATATTTTTTGTTGTTGAATGGATCCCTGTTTGATATATTCCACAATGGAATTATTTTTGGATCAACCTCCTGCAAAGTACATATTCAACATAATTCCCTTGTTGCCTCCCAAGCTTCATGGAATTAAGTGCATCTATGCTTGATTTTATTTCAGATACATGACTTGTAAAGTTCTGTGCTTCTTCACTTTACAAGTCATGCATCAGAAATAAAATCGAGCATAGATGCTCTTCTTCATTGGTGTCATTTACTTATTAACAAAAAAAAAAAAAAAAGGTTATGTGCTTCTTCACTGAAATTTGCGTACTGATACTACCTGCAGTTCACTGCCTCATTCTATCAACACGTGGTTGTCCAAAGACGGCTATGTGTCTGGTTTTTTGTTTTCCTTTTTCATGTCTTCTGTTTTCCTTTTTATTTATGTATTTTTTGTTTTTTTTTTTCCATGTCAAGTGCTGTTTGTGTTCTCTTCTTTTGGCTATTGGAGTTTGATGTCTGTGTTATTCTTTGGTGATTGGTTCTTTTGATCATTGAGTTATAAGTACTTAGGTAGTTTGCAGAGACCCCATTAAAGCCAATATTGAATTGCCTTCTCTTCTGGGATTCATGATATGGTTTTTTTTTATGAAATCATTCTGAACATTATGGTGTTTTGATTATGGATATAATGGAGGAGTCTGGGAAGAAGAATTTTTTATTTGCAAATGGGGGACTTGAGACAGAGTTATATGCCAACTATATATTATTTATCTCATGTTTTCTTAGTTTGCACTCTTCATTGTCGCATGGATGATCGAGATGAAAGAGAAGCTTAGCTTAACGGTCGCGTGGCCTGGGTCAAAGGGCAAGATGGTTACCCTGTAATTCTTGGGCTGTTTAGGGTGTTTCTTAGGGTATTTAGGGGAGGGTGGTTTGTTTGGGCAGCTCCTTGTGAGCTTTGGTGTTCCCTTGGTGTCTAGACGCTCTCTTTCGTATGCTGTGTTGTGCCCCTTGTTCTCTTGTGGTGCACCCCCTGTGTATTTGATTGCGCCCCCTTATGAGATTTTGATATATACAATTTTTACTTATCAAAAAAAATTGTTTCTTGAAAAATCTTAGCATGACATCGAGTTTGTAGTGCAGTCTGTCAATCTGCATATGTGTAGTTTGTTGTTTCCATCTGATAACTGTTTTTGTGTTGTGTTTTATTTCATTAGTTTATACTTGGTGCGATGCCTGGATTAGCTATGGAGGCATTATATGGGGATGGTGTAGTAGACGAATCCAATGGAAGCTACACACCATATAAGGAAAGCTTTACCCAGCAAGGCTCCAAGAAGTCC
The DNA here is from genome assembly GCA_006937295.1 of Carpinus fangiana. Classification (NCBI taxonomy): domain Eukaryota; kingdom Viridiplantae; phylum Streptophyta; class Magnoliopsida; order Fagales; family Betulaceae; genus Carpinus; species Carpinus fangiana. Next base: position 18,464,268 of record CM017323.1, on the reverse strand, counting down.
ATTGAGTCCACAAAGCCCTCAAAGTGACTCCATTGATCTGGCTATTGATGGTGTGATTGACACCTCTAATCAATCAGCTGTATCACAATGTATGCGAGATGCAAAGCTCTTATTAGTCACCCTCGAGGGCTAGCTTTGTGTCATATGGTTGGGAATCGAGGATTGATTCAGAACTGCGTCATCTGGTTGGATATAATGAGGAATTTGAGGTGACAAAGGAGGTGGTCATAGAAAATATGGAGAGGGGTAATGGAGGTGACTTGACTCCCAGGTCTATTGGTAGCATGTCAGCAAAGAAGCGGCTTTCTCGCTTGCACTTGGACTCTGGAGCATCAGCAAAATCAAGTCCTAAGAGTAAATCTTCTCATGAGAGGCCTCCGATTGATAAGAGGTATGAGAAGAATTCAAGAAAAGGGAATGCAGTTTTTGCCATGAAAAGGCAGAGAAATTTGGCTTTACTGGGAGCAAAGTTTCAGAATGGAGTTGATAATCCTCTTGTGGCAGCACTAGATAATCCAGACCTTGGCCCCTTCGTGCTTAAACAAGCTAGGGATATGATTTCTTCTGGTGAAAATCCTCAGAGAGCTCTTGAACTGGCTCTTTGGGCAATGAAGTCATTAGAGATATGTGCAGAAGAGAAGCCCAGTTTGGACCTGGTCATGTGTTTGCATGTTTTGGCAGCAATATACTGCGGCTTAGGCCAATACAATGAGGTAATTCCAGTTCTTGAGCGCTCAATTGACATTCCAGTGATAGAAGATGGCCAAGATCATGCCCTAGCTAAGTTTGCTGGGTGCATGCAATTAGGTGATACCTATGCAATGCTAGGGCAGATTGAGAATTGTATTCTGTTTAACACTGCAGGTAGGGGTGTAAACGAGCCGAGCTTGGGCTAGCTTCCCTTGTTTGGGCTCGGCTTGTTTAAATTTTACTCGAGCTCAAGCTCGAGCCGAGCTTAAGGACGAGCCAAAAAATCGAGCTCGAGCTCGAGCTTATAATAAGTCGAGCCGAGCCAAGCCAATTCGCGAGCTAGCTCTTATATTTAATTTAATTTAATTTTTTATTAATTTAATTTTTTATTATAAATTTAAACTTTAAGTACTCTTAAACGACTCAAGAAGGCAACTTACATATGAGCAGTTGCTTAGTCTGGCTAGCCGAGTATGGAGTTTTTGTCGATACAGCAAGACATTTGGTTTCAAAGAGATAATATGCATCATTTTATTAAATGATGCATATTTGAAGAAAAAAATAATCAATTTTTAATATTAATATGAGCAATTATGTAAACAACTACCAATTTGAGCCTTATACGAGCTGCTCACGAGTTTAGCCGAGTCGAGCCGAGCTTGCTTTGTTTAATATTCGAGCCATGATTCGTGTTCGCGAAACGTTTCATTTAATATTCGAGTCGAGTTCGAGCCGAGCTTATGCGAGCCGAGCCCGAGCTTGTTTGCGAAACGCTTCGCTCACTTAACACCCCTAACTGCAGGCATGGAAATCCAAAAGCAAGTATTGGGAGAAACATACCCTCGACTTGGCGAGACATGTCGGTATGTAGCTGAGGCCAATGTTCAAGCACTGCAGTTTGATGAGGCTGAGAAGCTTTGTCAGATGGGTCTTGACATCCACAGGGAGAATGGTTCTCCTGCTTCTCTTGAAGAAGCAGCAGATAGGAGGCTCATATGACTTATCTGTGATGCAAAGGGTGACTATGAAGCTGCTCTTGAGCACTATGTTTTAGCAAGCATGTCCATGGCGGCCAACGGCCATGAAATAGAAGTGGCTTCGATCGATTGCAGCATTGGCGATGCTTATCTATCCTTGGCTCGGTATGATGAGGCTGTCTTTTCTTATCAGAAAGCACTGACAGTGTTTAAGTCAGCTAAGGGAGAGAATCACCCTACTGTTGCTTCAGTTTTTGTTCGTTTAGCTGACTTGTACCACTAGATAGGAAAGTTCAAAGAGTCCAAATCTTACTGTGAAAATGCTCTTCGAATCTATCAAAAGCCTAATCCTGGGATCCCTTCGGAAGAGATTGCCAGTGGTCTTATTGATGTTTCTGCTATCTATCAATCTATGAATGAACTGGATAGGAAGGCTTTGAAAATATATGGTAATGCCCCAGGTCAACAAAGCACAACTGCTGGAATTGAGGCCCAGATGGGTGTCATGTATTATATGATTGGGAACTACTCCGACTCTTACAACACCTTGGAAAGTGCCATTTCAAAGTTCCGGGCAAGTGGGGAGAAGAAATCTGCGCTGTTTGGGATTGCTCTTAACCAAATGGGACTTGCCTGTGTGCAGCGTTACTCAATAAATGAGGCTGCAGATCTTTTTGAAGAAGCAAATAGTGTAAATATTGTGAAAAATACGAGTGGGATCTCATTTCCATGCTATGACCCACCAGTACTCCATTTTTGTCATGCAATAGTCATGAAATTTAAGTAAGCAACTTTGACATGTACACGTCTTCACGCTTTTACTCAAGTCACAATAATATTCTATCACATTAATTTCCTATTGTTAACTGAAAGTTGAAACTATTGTACACATCAAAGTTTCAATAAACAATAATCAGATTATTTAAGTTCGTGGAATTAATGTTAATTATTCACATGTCAATTCTTTGAAAGCCGAGATCAATTTTTTTTTTTTTTTAAAGCTGGGTTGAAGAAAAATGTTCAAAGCATAATTACATGCCAATGTATTTACTGGCTAACATATATAAGAGATGTTGGAGTAAATTAAAGTGATTTGAAGATTGGAAGCTAAAGAGGTAAGATGAGTAAATTAAAGTGATTTGCCAACATTTTGATCATACATTTCATCTAGATCTCTATTACCTGATCAGTAGCCTAATTGCTCATTTCACTAACTGCAATGCAAAACAAGCTCAACTCGAAAATAAAGAATAATTTGTGAAGCATATACATAAATTTTGTGAATTAAAATGCATCATATCTCAATAATTGAAGTGATTTGATATATCTATATGGATACCGATTTGATACATAGGATTTGATACATTATTTACAATTATTTGCAATTTCCTTGTTTATACGTTAGCATGCAGTTAGAATCGTGCCAGCCATTAAAAAAATTTAACATTATTCAATTACATGCTAACATGTGTCAATAAATTATAAAATAATTATAGAGTAAAAGTAATGATATATCCTACCTCTACTTTGTGCAGTTTATGCGAATACTCATGAGGACATGGGTGTTGAAGTATGGGTGATGAAGGAGTACGGGGGTAGCAAGCAATTGGAGTCGAGATCAAACTCTTTTTTGCGGATAGGAGATTTTCTCATCTATGTTTGCTGGAAAATCGACTGCAATTGTGGCTTTGGCCATTGCATCTTCTTCTGCTTGGTTGCTCATCTCAGCGAGAATCAGCAATGAGCAGAGAGTTGCGAAAATGAACTGAGTAACAAATGTGAGAGACTACGCACCAAACGGTTGAATTAAATAGAAAACTGTTTTTCCGGCCCGATCACGAGCATAAGCAGCAATAGCTTTAACACCATCTCAATATCCTTTGGAGACTCAACTAATCTTGCCATTATTTTTCCTCCATGGATTGCATATGGCACTTGCCAAGACTTGTGTCCTAGTTATACCGAAGAAAAACTATTACCTTCCTTTGCTATAAAGCCCAAATTGTGCAACTCCAACTCTGAATGATTTTGGAAATAAACATAAGGGTAAGGTATTGTTCGCCCCTTGAAGTTTGCAGCAATTTTCAATTTGGTCACTAAAGTTTTAATTTTCTCAATTGACCCTCCCAAAGTTTCAATTTCTTTCTATTTAGGCTCTTTTGATTTTTTTTTTTTCCAAAATGCCCTCAACAGTGATTCCGGCGAATAATGAACAGTGATTCCAGCGAAATTTGGCCGGATTTCGATAAAACCTAAATTTTTTTATTTTTTATTTTTTATTTTTGATGATCCTAAACTCGTCGGAGAAGAGTTTAAGGGCCGGGAGCATGGCGTCGGAGAAGAGGGTTAGCCGGATTTTGGCGAATTCGCGGGATTCCGGCCAGTTTTTCAGATTTCGCCGGATTCCAGTGAGATTTCGCCAAAATTACTGTTCATTGTTCGCCGGAATCACTGATGAGGGCATTTTAGGAAATAAAAATCACTGTTGATGGTATTTTGGGAAAAAAAGTGCCTGAATTGAAAGAAATTAAAACTTTGGGGGGGTCGATTGAGAAAATTGAAACTTTGGTGGCCGAATTGAAAATCGCTGCTAACTTCAGGGGGGTAAACAATACTTTTCCCTAAACATAATTTGCAAAAATCTTAGAAAAAATTCACTTTACCCCCTGAAGTTTCAGGAATTTTTTAATTGTAACCCCAAAGTTTAAAAAGTGGCAATGTACTCCCATGAAGTTTTAAAAATTGGTAATTTTAACCCTTCATTAGCTTTTTCCGTCAAATTGAACTAAAAACTATGAAATGACAAAGCTACCCTCAGCCTTTTTTAAAAAAAAAAAAAAAAATTTCATCCATTTTGACGGAAAATTTTAACAGATGGTTAAAATTGCAACTTTTTGAAATTTCAGGGGATACATTGCAAATTTTTAAACTTTAAAATTAAAATTAAAAAACCCTTAAAACTTCAAGGGGTAAAGTGAATTTTCTCCAAAAATCTTTCACCATGTGAGATGAGGTCCTCTAAGGCAGCAACCAGGAGTGTGCAAGCGTAATCTTGTGTGGGTTGGGTTGATAGCCTAAGACAAGAAAACCAACAGCTGAGAGGAGCAATATTTTGTTGTCAGGTATTCTGGTTCATCTTAGCGGGAAAGTGCTCCTCTCCAGTTGAGTTCAACTGGATAGGAGCCGATCCCTTCATTTTGAAGGGCAAAATTGTCAAAAAAATTATTTTTTGACAAATTTTTGACAAAATTGCCCTTCATTTAGAAGGAACCGGCTCCTCTCCAGTTGAACTCAACTGGACAACTGGAGAGGATCCTTCTCCATCTTAGCCACCCCACCTAAGTTGAAATAAAACTTTTTTTATCCACCGGTATCTTGACCTTGTTAAAATGTATCCTTGCATTACATAATATATGACTTTTAAGGAATTATAATGATTTTTCATTAGAAAAATAATTTTATTTTCTGTAAAAATAATAAAGAAAATAACACATGAAAAATAATTATTAAAAAAACTAGGTATAACATTTCTCATTAATAGGATAGAGATTTCCTCTAAACTGGGTTGTAGAAACTTCCTCCAACTAAGGCCCTGTTTGGTTCGCGAATTAGGCCCTTAGATTGGACTAGCTAACACTAGTGTGTTAGAGCACTCCCAGCAGACTCCCTATAAGGGAGTCTGTTCCCTATGTATAGGGAATAGGTCCAAAAAATCACAAAAAAGGTTCTACAACAGATTCCCTATATAGATCCCTAAACATTAATATGCTACAGTGGAGCCTTATATATAAGGCTCCACTGTAGCGATCATGATGAATAATATATTGATAAAANGTGGCCGTAGCTGCCCCAAATTTTGTCTCTTTTTTTAATTTTTTTTTTAAAATAAAAATTTTAATTAGGTGGCCACGTCATCACTTGTGCCAAGTGTTAAATTTTCATTCATCCATATGTCAATCCGTTAAGTTAACTAACGGTTAACTAACAGAATGGCCAATTTGATCATTTATCAAACCTCTTGTGATAAAAATCAAATCATAAAGAAAAAAAATAAAATTATGAAATCCCAATATTTAATCCTTATTTTTATTAATGGGACATCTACCCAAAATATCTCTAGAGAGATCTTGGGCCATGAATATGATCTTCTCTATTATAATATTTTGGGAAAAGTATAAAATGGCCTCCTAAACTACCATTCATTTGTAAAATAGCCCCCTAAAGTTTCAATTAGTATAAAGTAGTCCCACAAACTACCAACCCCTTATAAAATGGCCCAATCCGTTAGATGAAACTATTAAAATGGATGGAAAACTATAAACAACGTCATTTTGGGATGTAAAATTACTAAAATGCCCTTGTTAAAATTAATTAATTAATTTTTTTTTTAAAAAAAAACCCCCACAAACGGCGTCTTTTGCTCCTCAACAAAAACCTTCTTCCCCTCCCCAATGTTCTCCCCCACTGCAAGTCAGCATCCCACTGCATCCCCTTCTTATGTTTTAGCTAAAGCAGTGGACTCAGATTCAACGTCCTAGGCTATAAGGGTGCTGATACAGAAATTTTTAGTCTTGATGATGGAAATTTAGTCTCAAGCTATGAATCTAATTCTGCATCATGCAAGTTTTCGGTGACTGAGAAATTTTTTCTCTTTGCTGGTCTGTGTGAGAAAGAAAGGGAGAGAGAGGGGAACCGGCATCTTAGCTTTGGTTCTCTGCCGCTGCCTGTAAGAGAGAGAGAGGGAGCACCAGAGAGGTCGGGGCTGGGCTCCGACGTCTTCTCCGGGGAAATCTGCCATTATTTCTTGAGAGGAGAAGAAAGAATGGCAGCCCATGGGACACCAAGGAAGGAAGTGGCTTAACCTCCAATTCTTTTCTTTCCGTCTGCTGTCTGAAGACCAGTTTTGCAATAACACGCAAAGTCTTCGCAGTTGTTTAAAAAGACATGATAATTGCCAAATCCATATTGAAGATGATACAATGCTCGGTGGATAACTTGTTATGGTGGGTCTGATTTTGCAATGGAGCATGTGCCACCCCGCACCTGATCAAAGAAAAATGATTGAGAAACTCCATATTTGAAACGATACAGAGACCCATTTCCGAGGGAACAATTCAGGCAAGAAGGGAGTACACCACTATTGGGTTACCTAAATCCACATTTGGGATAGGAAGTGCATATCACTGCTGACTTGCAAAAGCTAGAATCAAAAGATATCTAAGTTTACTGGCTTTAGCTAAAACATGAGAAGGGGATGCAGTGGGGAAGAACACGGGGGAGGGGAAGAAGGAAGAAAGGGTTTTTGTTGAGGAGCAAAACGACGCCATTTTGTGGGTTTTTTTTTTTAAAAAAAAATTTAATTTTAGTAAGGGCATTTTAGTAATTTTGCATTCCAAAACGACGTCGTTTTGGGTTTTTCATCCATTTTAACTATTTCATCTAACGGATGGGGCCATTTTATAAGGGGTTGGTAGTTTGGGGGCTACTTTATACCAATTAAAATTTTGGGGGGCCATTTTACAAATGACTGGTAGTTTGGGAGGCCATTTTATACTTTTCCCTAATATTTTATTATTATTTTTTGGGGTTTGCTAGAGGTTCTCCCCATAGTGTTCTCCTGACGTTCTCCCAGTCTTACGTAGAACATGATTTAAGAAAAAATAAAATTGTGGTACCTTTTTTTGCCAACCGATTAATTTTTATGAGTTAATAATTAAGTTCTAATGCTTTAAAACTTGTTTTTGGATTCAAAACTAAAACCTAAGGGTGGAAGGTTAATCATTTAGGGATGATTTCACCCAAAATAGATTTGATCATCCTAAATTTGATGCTAATGCCTTAATTTTAGTGTTAATACCTTACAAATTTGGTACTAATACCCCAAATTTGATGGTAATGCCTAAAAAAACCGGTGGTGGAAGCCACTACAATTTTATTTTTTCTTAAATCATGTTTTAAGTAAGACGAAGAGAACGCCAGAAGAACCCACGGGGAGAACTCCTGATATTTTCCTTTTATTAATGAGACAGATATCCAATTTAACCTCAAAATATTTTTAAAGAGATTTTGGCCGTTAATTAGATACTCTCTGGACTATTCGGACCGGAGAGAATCTCATTCCGGGATGAGCAATGCTGGATGTCTTTAATAAATTTTAAAGATACATAATTTTTAAAGGACACAAAGAGAACATAAACTAGGACGTCTAGCACATTTGGGATTTTGACCCATCTGCTTTGGACGATAAACGTCACCCTTTATAATACCTTAAGTTAACACCGCAATTCCTCAAGCAGAAGCAAACGCAGCGTTTGGTGCGTAGTCTCTCACATTTGTCGCTCTCTTCATTATCGCAACGGTCTCTCTGCTCACTGCTCATTCTAACTGAGATGAGCAACCAAGCAGAAGAAGATCCAATGGCCAAACCCACAATCGCAGTCGAGGATCTTTACAACATTCGGGACACGTATTTTACTGCAAACCTAGATGAGAAAAACTCCAAACTGCAAAAAGAGTCCGATCTCGCTCTCAAGCTTCTCGATTCTGTTCCGCCAGGTCATTTCTCTTTAATTTCAAGAACATCGATTTAGATTCTTTGCTCTTTGTTTGTGTCACAACAACTTTCTCGTATTATAACCCTGCTTGGCTGCCGAGAAAGTTGAGGAAGAAGGGAGAAACTGGGATTATAGGATTGTTCTTATCCTGCCTTTTAGCATTGAAAGTTGAAAGAAGGAATAATTTAAACAAAATATAGACGACTAGTTGTACAAAAGACTTATGAGGTTGCAAGAATTCTTGTCTTTCATTTTCGTTCATCCATAGACAAACATAGCTCCTTGTTAGCTATTTGAGCTCATTATATGGGGTTTTACGCTATTGATTTTGGTATGGAATCTAGGCTAGATTATTTTCACAATTGCGTTATGATAAGTTCAAAATCGGAATCGGATTAATGGGTATAGATACGTAGTGAAAATTGAGATAAACTCATTTTCTAGAGATTTGAAAAAAAAAACAAAAACAAAAAGAAAGTGAAATGGTACTAGAATGAATAAATATTTAGATAAATTCCGGGAGCCAATGCTGGCTGTTTTATTGCAATGTCTTCCGCTCAAGTTGAAGTTGATTAAAAATGGGCAATAGATTTCTAAAATTTTCTGTGCTTTGTTTGCAATTGTATGGGGTTGATTATCGTATTGCATTCTTGTTAACTTATTGTAGAATGTAGATATTCACATGAGTACATTCTACTTTTAATTTAGTACTTGTTTACTTTGAGAAGTTCGAGTTTGGCATTGACTAAGCGAACCTCCAACCTTATTTTGAAATGGAGTTCTTAAATGTGCACAAACTTGTACGATCTATTCAAAGCCTCATATGCACGCATCTCTTTTACTTCCCCTTGCAAAGGGGAATTTCTGGTGGCCAAAGAACCAATTCAGTTGACTATTTGCATCAAGTAAAATTCATAAATGTTAATTACATGTTCCTTGCTCCATCATCCTTGTACTAGACCATTTATAGGTCAGAATGGGACGCAAAAACACATAAAGGTGTAGAACTAGGTTGACCATATACAAAACTAGTTTTCCTCTCTCTACAGTGGGATAAGGAACATTTGAACTTTCAATGCATTTGTGCTGTCTTTATTATTTACTGTTAATACTATAGATGCTTGCTAAACAAAGGTTTCCAATATTGAAAGATCAATATGAAGAAAGGAAACTGTGCAAATACAAACTACTGCAGTCTGCAGAACCAAATAGCAGGTCTCCTATGTTCCCATGAATGAGCTACTGATCCACTTTACCAATTAGTGAGAAGGTTTACATGCCTTCCCAAAATAGGCTCACAAACCCTTAATAGGAAAGGCCAGCTCACAATCTTTTCATTATTTGAGATACAAAAAGACTCTGCATTATGAAACACATTATGTGGCTATGATTGGACTGTACGATTTTGGCATTATTGGACTGTAGGCTTGTTTACATGATGCTTAATATTTAAATTTTTAATTATTTGAAAATACTTATTGATGGAGGTGTATAATTCTCTTTCGCTGTATCTTGATGTTATTAGGACAATGCTTGATACCATGCTTTTGTAGATAAATGAGTTCTGCCTCAAACTGTATTTCCTCCCCTGTAAGAATGGGATGGAGGGTGAGGTTGTAGGTTCAAGACCTGGTGGGTTTGTGTAACTTACTAATAATAAGAGCAAAAGATACCTATGGTTTTGTCACCAATTTATATCATTATCAAGAAATTGATGGAAGCATTTGCTTCAAAAGTTATGGTTCCTAATGTAATATACCATTATCCAATGTGCTTTTATATTTGCCCTAGGGAAATCATGTTGATGCTCTGAGGTGTCATTTATTCCCATTTGGTAGAGTGATAGGGAAATTTTGGCGTTTAATAGACAAAACCATAGGTACAGAGTGTGTCAGTAGTTCTATTAGGATATGGCAATCCGATCTTGTGCATATTTAAGGTAATTTTTTTTGCTTTAGTTTGGATGATTTTTTGATTTGGTTTTGCTGGAGTGGTGTGTAGATTTTCGGATGTAGAGATAAATGAAACAAATGATTGAGAATATTAGGTAACCTGAACCCTAGCCATTTGTATGTGGAAGTGAAACAAATGAAATGATTGCTTTGAGAGCGTAAGTTAACCGGAAGTGTGGGCATTTGGATGTGGTTAATTTCTTAATGATCACATGCGGTATGTCTGTACATGGGATGGCACTCTACATTGCTTATGCCAATGATACAGCTGACAATAGAATAGTGCTTAAATGATTGTCAATGCCCATTATTATTTATTATTTTGGGTTTTTTCATTCAGTTGTGTTGAAAAATTATTGTGTCCTTGGGCAGAACAAAGGAAATCACCCATGCAGCGTGCAACATATGAATATCTGAGAGGAAAGATACTAGATGTATTTCCAGACTACAGGAAAGAAGCAGAGGATCATCTCTCAAAAGCTGTAAGTGGGAAGCAACTGTTCGTTTCAATGGTTTAACATATTTTAGTGCCCAGGCTGAGGTTCCCATTTCAAATTTGGCTGTTCCATGCTCCAGGTTAAGTTGAATCCATCTCTTACAGATGCTTGGTTATGTTTAGGCAACTGCATTTGGAAGAAGGGAGATCTATCTTCAGCAAAGAACTGCTTCACTCTTGCATTAAGCAAGGTTATCACAGATATTACTTGTTCTTATCACCTGACCTGCCCTTGTGCTTTCATATCAGTTACTGATCGATGGTTATAACTTGTCTCATGCAGGGCCCTAACAAAAAATTACTTTGTCAGTTGTCCATGCTTGAAAGAAAAATGGCTCAAGGTAAGGCTCTTCTCCCTCTTGAAACCTGTTTGTCCTGTAGTTCACTTTTGCTTGGTTTTTTTTCGGTGCTTGTGAAGATAATATGTAAAGCCAGTAAATGTTTACCTTGAATTTTTGGGCTTTTGGTGCTTTATGTCAGTCATTTGCGTGTAAATTTGGTATGAATTCTTAGTCCATTTGTGAACAAAGTGGTTCGGGATGATACTTGCATAAACATAAGAAATATTTGCTTAGAAGTTTTATGCAATTTACTTATTTACCTATTTGTGGATGGCTATTTTTGATCAACAGAAACTAATATTCCCAAGATTGTCAAAATGAGCTCCTCTACCATCCAAGTGAAGTTGCAAAGCCATGATACTTGCATGCACATAAGAAATATTTGCTTAGAAACTTTATGCAATTTGCTTATTTATTTGTGGATGGCTCTTTCCAATGAACTGAAAACTAATTTTTCCAAGATTGTCAAAATCATCTTCTCTACCATCCAAGTGAAGTTGCAAAACCACAAGTGAGAAACTATCATTCCGAACCACTTTGTTCACAGATGGACCAAGAATTCATATCAAATTAACATTTAAATGACATAAAGCACCCAAAATCACCTTGTTGAGAAACCCAAACTGAATCACATTTGACTTTTCTGTTGTAGTTTTAAAATTTTATTTGTTCTTTTTACCAGTGAGTTGAGCTGCGAATTCTTTACTCTTATTTTCTTTTCCTTTTTTTTTTTTAAAAAAAATATATATATTTTATTATTTTATTAAAGGTGGAAAAAATAGTTTCTCATAAAGTTGTTTAATTTAGTTAAATCACCATTTGTCCAAAAAGCTTAAGTTGATAGAAAAATGAAAATTTAATCATTTAATCAATACTTTAACACTATTCCTCATGTGTGGGTCCAATCTCCTTTTTAATAGGTGAGGCCCAACACGTAGAATATTTAATTTAAATGGGGGGGTGATTTGACGGAGTCAATGTTCGATTCCAAAACCTTTGGTTTTGATACCATGTTAAATCACCATTTGTCTTAAAAGCTTATGCTGATAAGAAGATATAAATGTAATCATTTAATTAATACTTTAACGAATTTGTCATTCACACAATATGTGTTTTCTTTTAGGAAAATGCTAGGGGTTCTCCTCCTAGTGTTCTCCCAGTCTTACGTAGAACATGATTTAAGAAAAAATAAAATTGTAGTGGCTTTCACCACCGGTTTTTTTAGGCATTAGCACCAAAATTGAGGCATTAGCACTAAATTTAGGATGATCAAATCCATTTTGGGTGATACCATCCCTTAAGGGTTAACCTTCCACCCTTAGGTTTTAGTTTTGAATCCAAAAACAAGTTCTAAAGTATTAGAATCGAAATATTAACTCATAAAAATTAATTGGTTGGCAAAAAAACGGTACTACAATTTTGTTTTTTCTTAAATCATGTTCTACATAAGATTAAGAGAATGCTAGGAGAACACTAGGGGGAGAACCCCTAGCAAACCCCTTTCTTTTATGTTTGCTATGGTTTTGTTTCCAATTATAGTACTTTATCGAGTAAGTCTAGAAGACCACTTGGCAAAGTATGTAGTTCTTCACTTCTTCTGTGATCAGATCTTAAAACTTGTTCTGCTTCATTTCTCAAGTGCTTTACGGAATGCCTCTCTACTCCCAACAACATTACTTCGGTGATTTTGCATGATTTAGTTTTATTCCATTGCCTACTATCTTCCTGTTGTGGTGAATACTAATTGATCTGTTCCTAACAAATAAGATCTGTCAAACTGGTCTGGAAAGAAGTATTGATGGAATATACTGGGTAGAAACTATTTTTAATGTAAAAGTCAGAAGAGAAGCCTTGTTAAGAGACAAGAGGGCTGTGTCTTCTTTTGCCAGAGAGAAGACATCACCTCAATACTTTATAAGAATACATCCCTTGAATTTGGATGGGTAATCTTTTTCTTCATTATCTTGCCAGCAGTAAACATGCTTGCAAGTCTCAATTATTCTCAAATTAATTGCACTATGGAGTGTTTACTTATAAAAAAAAATGCGCTGTGTTGTTCAAAATTAAACCTTAAGTTGGAGTTTCAATTACATGATATCATTGCATGATGTTGATGTTCTGATCTTAAGTTGCTAATAACATCCATGGTTCTTTCTTCCTGAGTAGGTGAATTGTTCACTAGAGTTGATGTATAAATTCTTTGTGTCTTTTTTTTTTTTTTGGAGGGGGTTGGGGNGGGGGGGGGGGGGTGTTAGGAAAATGGGCTTGGTTAGTAGAGCATAAACGCACACCCCTCCCACCAAAAAGTGAACCCTTTTTGCAAATACTGTACACTATGTTTGGTACTAAGACAAGGATTTTATTTTGGCCTTTGATATGTAGACATCATTATGTTTGCGAAAATTTCCTGTTTTGTAGGAACTGAGAATGAGGCAAAACTTGTTGAGGAAAGCATTCAACATGGCAGGGAAGCTATTACTTTGGATGTCAAGGATGGGAATTCCTGGTGTAAGGCTTTTTCAAAAATTTGATGGCACAATATAAAGCTCTTCAAATATGATATACATCTGGCATATCGCAATATGCTCTCCAACATATATCGGCTTAAAATATGATTTACAATTGATGCTTGGTAGTCTTTCTTCTGGTTTACTTCATTTGAGCATAGTTGATAACCTGACTGGTTTCTCTTCACGCTGCACATGGATATATATTACTAGTCCATGTGCTTCAATAATAAGTATGATGTCTCATTTACAATGAGGCTGCTGTTTTTATTTCTAGTTTTCATATTTTCTTGAAAATCTTACTGAATTCTTGTTCATTCCATTTGCTTCTGTTTCTATATCCTCTAATATGATTTCATCTTATTTACAGACAACCTAGGAAATGCGTGTCTTACAAGTTTTTTTGTGACTGGAGCTTGGGATCATAGCAAACTTCTGCAGTCATTGAAAGCATACCAAAATGCTGTAAGTCTGCTGAGTAGGAACAGTTTCTAGGCATTTTCTGGACCATCGATGGTTTTGTCATGCTTATGGGTTGCTAAGCATGTTGAATTTCCTCTCATACTCTGTTTATAGAAGATTTTTGTTTTTTTTCATTTCTTGTGTTGTAAATTTTGCCTGTTCAGTGTGGAAGAAGTTCTAATTCTTGATAATATATCAGGAGAAAGATGAAAGAATGAAGTCCAATCCAGACCTTTATTTTAATTGTGCCACTGTAAGTTGCAGCTTCTCTCTATCTCTCTCCCAAAAAGGAAAAGAAAAGAGAAATAGATAAGTTATGACCAAAATAAATGTTGAACCTCCTTTTTTGATGTATAGGCTGTTGGAAGATCACCAGTTCATGATGATCTTGATTCAGTTTGAGAGACGGGCGTCTCTGAGGATGGGATAAAGAACTAGGATCTCCAGTTTTGTGAGGACAATCACAACCTACTTTTTTTACATTGGAACTCAGAAGGAATGCAGGGATTTGGTGGTTGTATTTGAGAGATTATTTTGAGGGATGGTATCAGTTAATACAGCTTTTTGGGTGGGCAACAGAGTTGTGATAAGAATTATAGAGAAAAGAATAATAGTGATAATAAGATGCTGCAGGGTATTTAACAGATTGGAGCAAAAAGAGTTATTTTAGATGTAGGGTGGATCTCTGATCAAGCTGATGTAGGACAGCAAATTGGAGATGAAAAATTGATGGAGATCCTTAGTTTTCTGATGGAGGATCCTTATAAGCTTTGTGCTCATCAAGCACCCAAGTGGCTTGCCTTAGTGTGAACCATTCTGTAATCTAATTGTCCTCTATGCCCCTGTCTCATTCTGCATCAACTAACAGCAACAAAAACATGAAGAATATAAGCATCTTGTAGCTAGCTAGTCACTGATCAATCACTCATGTTCCGTACAACTGTACAATTATCTGATGGATATTCTGTTTTCAGGTAAACAAATATCTAGAGAACTATGAGAGGGCCCTTAGTGGATTTGAAGCTGCTGCTTTGAAGGATCCTGGTCTCAATGCCACAGATGAGGTTCAAAAGCTGGTTAACCTTCTTGACAAGTTGGAGAATATGTTGAGGGTAATGCAACTATTTGTAAATGCAGTGGTTGGCAAATTAGCATTTATATAAATCCAGTATTTTGGGTGGTTTGGGGCATCTGTTTTGTTATTGAATTTTGCTTCACTCCCAGGGTTCCTGCAAAAGGGTTTTTTTTTTTTTTTTTTTTTAATGGGCAATCACCCAAATAAATATCATTAAAAAAAGCGCAAAGCGCCCCTGAGTGTATGCAAAGGATACCAAAACAGAAAAACCAAAAAAACAAAGAAAATACCCGCAAATCCCAAAAGACAGAATAAACACCATGAGCCTCACAATAGAAACCCAAAACCCGCAAAAAAACACTGGTCTACATTACAAAACAGCAAGAGCCCTCTTGCCTTTTCCCCGGCTAGAACCAACTCCCCTAGCATCAAAGTTGGTTGAGTAATCTAAATTCTTAAGCTCCCTACTCCCCTTTGGTTTGGAAGCAGAGACTGGAATCTCTTGATGCTGCTCCTCATTGACTAAAGTCAAGAAATCTAGAAAACCTTTCTCATCACCCCCATAAGAGATCCCCATAGTGTGATAACACAACCTTGCATCCACTGCCTGGGGGGGGCGGTGTTGGTCGTTCTGGACGAGAGAAATGTTCAGACCATTTGCTTATGGGGATATGGGAAGAAATTTAGAAGCATGTGCATGATGTTGTCAGTTTTCTTGCTATAGATTAGTATTTAAAGGAGCAGTAAACTAGTCAGAAGATGGTTAAGTCTAAACTTTCATTTCTAACAACATATTGTCATTCTGAAGTCCTTGTTAAGATCTTTCAAATATCCTTTATAAAGATGCAGGCGTTCTTAACAAGATATTTCTTTTTCAGGGGCATGCTAGAGCTAAACGACTAGCATCTTTAGTATCATTACTGGATGCTGTTAATCGTAATAATCCTGACTCCTCCATGTATTAAGTTTTGGTTCATTGTGGATCTGCGTGAACCTGATTTATTTATTTTTGTTACTTTGTCTGCATCTTCTTCTGAAAGTGAATTCCTCGTACAAAAGAGCCACTATAGATCTTCTGTCAGAGGGTCTAAACAAAGCAGTAGCAGTAGTTGGAAAAGTGCTATTCTTCATTAAGCATGAGAGTGTTGCTCCGATGTAAGTCTTCTTCTGTTGACGCTATCTCAGTTTGTTTATGTGGATGTTTAAATGTATTTCATGCGAGTGTAAGCTATGCTTGTGTTATTATCTCTTTCGCTTTTATTGATGCTTTGATTATTATAAAAAAACGTTCTTTTGCTTTTCATAAAACTGTAAAATTTTGAGTTGTCATGTGGTTGATAAATCAAACTCTCCACAAATTTATTTTTATTTTGCAGATACTATCTGGTATGTGATTCAAATCAAATATGCTTCGTTCTCTCGGTGTATGGCATACACAATGATGCGGTAATCTCTTAACTTCAAATGTATATATTGTTTCTGCCTTTTTTTTCTCTTTGGGGTTTTGTTCTGTTTTTGTTTTTGTTTTGTTTTTTGTGGGCGGATGGAGGTTTAAAGCAGTGTTATCTGGCTGGTTTCTCCTGTGTAACCATGTGGAAAGCTTCTTTTTATCTTCAACAGATTTCTTCTTCTTTTTTCTATCGTTTTGTTTAGTTATTTATTTAATTCTCTGAAGTTCATTTCCTGTATTAGAAGAATTTTAGTCTAAGGAAATTTTTGGTATGGGAAATGACTTGCACTGGCATTGATGCCCAGTGAACTTTAGTACTAGGACTACCGCTGCCACTGCTACAACTAATCCTAAAAATAATAAAACTGATAGTGATAATTATAGAAATAAATGATAACATTGGGAATATATGTACTAACTGGCAGAAGTGATAGGAAAGAGTAAAGAAGTTTGACGATTTCAATTCTAGAAACTTAACAAGCTAACAAGTAGCTTAGAAAAGCAAAGGAAACCGAAACTTTCACTATTATTCAATATTTCGTTTTAAAAAAAAAACTGTTTCTTCAATAGAATCAATGTCTTCTTATAATATCAGCAAAATCGCCTAAAGATGGAAACTAAAACCTAAAACGCAAGTAAATCATCTAAGAAGAAACATTACAAAAGACTGCCACTCCTTTCCAAGTATATGGTTGCTAATTCACCATTCAATCAACTTTTGTGTTCCATCGCTATTCTGGTGAAATTCACCTGTGTAATAGTTAAGAATAATGTGGAATTGTTCTCTACGCCTTCCCAGAGTCGTCTTTTAATAGTAACAAAAAGTCAAAGAATTGTATTTTCATTATTGTTATGATAATTTTCTTTTCATATAATAAATTGTTCATGGTTTTAAGGCTGTTCTGCTGAAGGAAAATATCTGTACTTTTTAAATTCCATTAGCGCATAAGCTCATGTGTCTTTTTATTGGTGCCCGTGCGTGTTTGTGTGGTTCAATAAATGGTTTTTTGTTAATCAACTTATAATACTTGGAAATGTTTGTCCATTAGGATTAAGAGTCTTTATTCAGGAATTCTTATCAATTAGGATTTTTGTATTTTTTTGGTTTTCCCTAATAATTCTAGGATAGACTTTTAAAGTGACTTTTAGGATTAGAATTTGACGCCTATACAAGGCATGCAGTGAACCTTATTTCATTATAGAGTTCGTTGGTTTTTAATAAAATTTCAGAAAGAGCTCTCTTTGTGTAATTTACAACTCTGGGTAGTCTTAGGAATCAACAAGTATTGATAACCTCAACCATGTTTCGATATTCATGCACGAATCAACATAATTAATCAACTTTTTTTTTTTTTTTTTAATGCACAATCCTTTCATCCTATACATCTCCCTGCATGAGTTGGTATCAGAGCCATACTCTCCCCACATCATAAACCTTGCATATATTTTGCAAACAGATGTTTCCTGCTTTCCATTTTTAGCTAATATTGGAACTGAACCTTGTCCTCACAGATCAAAGAAGGTGATCAGCTAACTCTATTGGAACCTTGTTATCGCTACATTGATTTTTCTTGGAAGGAAAAGGTACTTTCTTTTACAATATTTTAGACATTCTTGCTTTTTGATTAACAGATATGAAAACGAACATGCTTCAATTCAACCCAGATTCATGAAATGTTGCATTATTTAACTTTGTAATTAAATAACAACAAAATTTGCTTATTCCTTTTATTGATCTACCCAAGTTAAATAATGAAAGTATGAAACCACTCTGATTTCCATCTTTCTATTTTTGTTTCCATTTATATTGAAACAGCACTACCAGTTCAAATCAATCCGTGTCGATTTCTTGGAACAAGCTCTTGTGAATGGGAAAGCCCCGGCTCCTCGCCACGCAATCCGTACATCAATCTATGCACAACATAAACCATGAATAGTTAGATCAAGTCACTTGTGTACTTTACTGAGTTTTTGTTTGCCCTATTGATTTGTGCTGTATCATTTTTGTAAATAGTATAGGGAAAAACAAGAAAAGTAAAATCTGAGATGCGTTTTTGCCCCAAGTCACATACGAGAATGGAGTACACAAAGAAGTACATTATGTTGGAGTTGCACATAGATGCATATTTACTTGTATCACTGTGTGGGTACCCCGGGATGCCACTGTATGATTTTGGATTTGCCAAATATTCATTTCAAAAACCTTCCTCATGTAATTTTCCGGTGTTCTACTATGCTGATAGACTATATTAAGACTCCGTTTGTTTTGACGTAAAATATGTCTTTGTTAAAAAACATTTTAACAAAATCATTTTTCGGAAAGTCACTGGACGCTGTTGCTAATTTTCCATATGAGCCAGACATGGAAAAATGTTTTTAGTTGAAATTATTTTTGCTGAAAATATTTCGAAAAGCATGAAACATTTTATGTGTGTTTGATAAATGGTTTTGTTGTAAGTTTTGTTTGAATAGTTATAAGAAGTTATTGATGTGATATAAATATCAAATAAGATTTAAATTTTTTATGAGAGAAAAGTGAAGAAAAAGAGAAAACCTTGAATCAGGTCATGCCTGCAAAACACCACTTTTATAGCATTCATTCACAAGCTGGCACCTAAGCAAACGCAAAATAATTCTACAAAAATATTATGCACTCACAAACATCATATTTTGAGCTTATTCAAGCTAGGTGGCGGGTCACGGTCAGACCCATGGGTCTGGCTGTGGAGTCATCTTCTTCGGCGCCAGAGTCATTTTTTCCGGCGTTAGGGTGATAAAATCCTCTAAGGGTTAACCTTCCCCTTCTATGTTTTAGATTTGAATCCAAAAATGATTTTTGTGGCATTAGAAACAGATTTTGGGCATTAGAAATGGGTTTTTTAGGCTGGGTTCTCTGGCAGGTCAGGTTTTCTGGCAGGTATCGTGGGTCACGATGTCGTTTTCTGCTGACCTTCTGGACTTCGCGTCTAGGGGTATAAACGAGCTGAGCTTGGGCGAGCTTTGGCTATCCGGGCTCAGGCTCGAGCCTAAAGATGTTGCTTGAGCTCGGCTTGATAGTGTTGGAACCAGGGTTGGAACCGAGCTCGAGCTTGAGTTTGAGCTCGACTAATTCATAATCATCCCTGCAAAGCAGAGCAACCAAACACCCATAGAAATCAAACATGAAAAAATAAATCATGATATGTAAAATCAAACAAACCCCCAATTTTGAACATCTAATCTTAGAGATTCATGGAAAAAAAAAAAAATCCTGAAAATGGTAACCGAGGTAGAGAAATTGAAGGTCTCTTTCATGGTGATTGGAGCGTTGGCAGCAGCCATGGTGGGTCAGATCGATGGCGAGGTATCAAATGCTCAGATTTGTGGCTGTGATTGAATACCAGCTGTGAGGCAGAGATCGAAGCTCTCGAGGGTTTCGAATCCCTACGAGATCTGAAGCAGCGATCAAACCCTGGGACCTTCTGAGCGAAGGAGAGGGAGAGATCTACAGCGAGATATAGAGAGAGAGATGGGATCATGGGCGACCTGTGAGGAATGGAAGGCGGCAAAGACAGTGAGAGTCGTGAGACACGAGCATGTGTTAGGTTTAGGGTTATATGAAATGAAAGTTATGAATTTATACTCTTAACAAAACTACGTCGTTTTTAGTAAGAAATGAAAGTGATGAATTTATACTCTTAACAAAACTACAGCTAATTTCGTTTTCAATTCCGTCAATGGATAAGAACAATGACATGTACTCTTGCTCATTATGGATGACAAGATGAGAACCAATCTATGAATATGCGTGTCGGCGTGCGTGGTTTTGGATTTTTTTATGGTCATAAATCCCATAATCTAATGTCTGACCTTTTTTAGTATATATTATATACCTTTTTTAATATATATATACACACACGAGCTTAGTCGAGTCGAGCCGAGCTTGCTTCGTTTAATATTTGAGCTAGGATTTGTGTTCACTAAGTGCTTCATTTAATATTTGAGTCGAGCCCGAGCCGAGCCTGAGTTTGCTCGCGAGACGCTTTGTTCACTTAACAGCCATATTCACGTTCGACATAGGAAAGGAAGACGATGAAGAAGAAAAGCCCAGAAGTTTGGTGGTGACTCGGCCATATGTGGTGACTTGGCCGGATGTGGTGCTGGGCGGCGGGATCTCTGGCGAAAGAGAGAGAAAATCGTGGAAGAGAGAAGAGGAAGAGGCGGAGGACCCACGATGCCATTCGCCGGAGCTCACCCGCGCCGGTCATTTTCTTCGCCGCCTATGCCTGGGTCTGGCGAGACCCATCGTGGTTCATGGGTCTTGCTAGACCCGGTTTGGAGGTAGGGGCGTTTTGGTCTTTTTTTGTGGGCTGATTTGCTGTTTCTGTCTCACTTTTATTTTTTGCAATTGGTGATGTGTCAAGATGGTATTGGAGGCTGCAAAATGCACATTTTGTGAAGCGGAGGTCACTAGTTTGAATCCCCACTCTCCCTTCTTGTGTGGACATGTCAAAAAAAGAAAAAGAAAAAAGAAGATGGTATTGGAGGCTGCAAAATGCACCTTTTACAGATGGTCCGGACCTAAGGGGCTCTCGAATAAAATTGTTTGGTAATAGTTTGAGGTAATTACTTTTTCCCTTCATCAACTGCAATGCATTGTTAATTTTCTCCCATCAACTGTCAATTTTAAATTGAATATTTCATCCAATTTAATGAGTTTGATTGACAGAAGAGTGGTTTTGGAAAGAAAATGGTAGTTTGATAGTGTCGAGCAGTAAGGTTGGCAATTCATGGGGGGGAAATTGACAATGTGTTATAGTTGATAGGAGAAAAGGTAATTACCCTAATAGTTTTGAAATTATGTTGACTTTTTAAGAATGAGTGAAATAGTGAGTGTTCTTTTTTGTTTTTTTGTTTTTTGTAACAAACTTGGCATAAGAAAGCAAATAGAACAACCCTCAAGGGGGAAAAGAAACAAAAGGCCTACTAAGACCATTACATGAGAAAGGAGAAGAAAAAGAAGGAAAAGAAATGGAAATGCAGCCTAAGAAACCTCTAGTCGCGACCCAATGTGCCACATGATGGGTACAGAAGTTAGTACTTATGTTAATTTTCCTAACCTCCCAAGAAGGGGAAGCAGGAAACAAAGAAAACGAACTAGCAATTACATGTTCATTGTGCCAATCAAAGGTGATGGCAGAAAACAGAAATTACAATTTGAGAATCACCCTCTAAAGTGAAATTTGCAAGTTGCAAAGAGGTTGCAAGGGAGAGAGCTAGATGAGCAGTAAGAGCCTCCCCATAATTCGGATCACAAGGGAGATTGATTTAAGAATTGGCTTTAATAATTCTCCTTGAATGGTCCCTGCAAACAGCAGCTTGAGCAGAAAAATGCTCATTTATAGCAGTGTCAAAGTTGACCTTGAAAGCACCTTTGGAAGGGGGAATCCAAGAAGCAGACTCCAGCTTGAGAGGGGGCTTCCAAGCAGTGAAATGAGGTAAGGCATTCTTCTTGATGGACTCAGCCAGCTTTGAGATATCAGGAATGGGGCCTCCATGGAAAACCTTGTTTCTGTTAAACCACAGCAAGTAACAAAGAACAGCAGCAAATATTTGAAATAGGTGAGAGTCAGACTTGGGGATGCCAAAGGTGGGATGAGGAAGAGTAATGCCTTTAATTCAGTTAGGAAGGCTTAAGAAGTCCCAGGCTAGAAAAAAATGTCCAGGGGCCAAAAAAAGTGTCTCCAGGCCACTCTTGCAAAGATGCAACGAAAGAAAAAATGATGAAGGGAGTCAGTTTCAGAATTGCAAAGGGGGCAAAGAGAGTTTGAGGGGGAAATATAGAGGATAGAACTAAGCCTAGCTTTAGTGGGGACAATGTCCCAGACAATTTTCCACAAGAATAACTTAAGTCTAGCATTCAGATTGAGTTTCCAAAATTTAGGCTCAAAAGGAGAGGAGTTAGCAGAGATTCTAGGGTTGCTAATCAAATGGTAAGCAGACCTAGAAGAAAATAAACCATTTGAGGAAGGGGTCCAAAAGAAACCTGAACTAGGGGATGGATTGATTATGATTTTTTGGATCTCCTTAAAGTTCCGAGTGTCAAATAAATAAATTCCAGGTGCAGTTTGGAAGAATAAGGTCTGAGACAACCAGATTAGGGAGAAACGAGACATTATGAGCAGGAGAGGCCTGAGAGGGGATAAAGTTTGGTAAAGTGGGAACCCAAGCAGAATTCCATACAGATAAAGGGGAAATGAGGTGAATTCTGTGAAAGGCACCTGAAGCTATCACAGACTGGAAGGAAAGGATACCTTTCCAAAGCCAAGAGGGAGCAGAATGAGGAGGGGAGGAAAGAAAAGAACCAGATGAGAGATACTTACCTTGGAGTTGAGCCACCCACATTGAGTCTGAATTGGAATGAAGCTTCCAGCCAAGCTTTGAGATAAGAGCAAGGTTCACATCCTTCATTTTTCTGAGACCAAGACCACCTTGCTCTTTAGGGAGATAGAGAGTCCCAAGACTTGAGGGAAAGGTTTCTGGTTTTTGAGGAAGGATAACCCCACTAAAAGTTTTTAAAGATTTGATCCAATTTGGAACAAATGCTGGTGGGGAGCAGAAAAGAGCTCATGGCATATGCAGGGATAGCAGCAGCAACTAATTTGATGAGGACCAGCTTGCCTGCTTAGGAAAGGGTCTTAGATCTCCAACCTTCAACCTTGGTCTGAACTTTGTCAATGATGCTTTGGAATGACCAAGCAGAATGGGGAGACCAAGATAAATGAAGGTGAAAGAGTTGGGGTTAAAGGGGAGGATATTGAGAATGGAGGTAGAGATGGAGTGAGGGGTATTTTTGTTGAATCTGATGGAGGATTTGAGGGCATTGATAGACTGTTCAAACCAGCTGCAATACTTGTCAAGACAAGACTTGATGCAGCTAGCTTCCTTGAGAGAGGCTTTCCCAAAAATCAAAAGGTCATCTGCAAAGAGTAGGTGGTGGATGGGGGAGGTATTTCTAGCAATCTTAAGCCCTTTGATATGACCAAAGCTTTCTTCTTTGAACATCAGCCTGGAGAACACTTCTGAACCAAGAATAAACAGAAAAAAAGGGGAGAGAGGGTCCCCTTGTCTCAAGCCTCTAGCTGGAGAGAACAAACCAAAAGGGCTCCCATTAATCAGAATTGAGAAAGAGGAGGAGGTAATACAAGATTCAATCCATCCAATCCAAGTATCATCAAAACCCAACTTCTTCAGAATAACCAGCAGAAAAGACCACTCCATTTTGTCAAAGGCTTTTTCCATATCCATGGTTAGAAACATAAAACCCCATTTTCCTTTTTTGTTCTTGAAAGAGTGTAATAGCTCATGAGCAAGAATGAAATTATCCTGGTCCGTGGTGCGCCGCTTCGTCACCATCTGGTTTGTGGGCACCCTCCGCGAGGTCAGCGTTGTCTTCAGCCTCCCCGCCGCGTGCAGCACTGAGCGCCTCGTGATCCTCGACGAAGAGCTTCACGTCATCAGCTTCAGCGTCGACGGTGGAGACCACCGATGTATTCGAGAACGACGACTCTCTGTCGATGGTGATGGAGCTTTTCTTCTCAAACTCCCTCTTTCGTCAGTCAAGCACGTTAAAAAACTTAAAATGACCCAAATACCCTAACTTTATATACAAAAATTACATATAATACCCTTCAAATTAAAAAAAATATATATAAAATTAATGTATCAATACCAGTTTCTTAAAAAAAATTAAAATAGGTTTGTTTGGCTGTTTTGGGTGTTTGTTTAAGTTTCTGGAAAATCGGATTCTGTTAGTGCAATCGAGAGTAGTACATTGCGCTCGAGCGCACTGCCACACCTGCGCTCATCAGTTTCGATAGCGCGCGATCCATTTCACAATTTTCAAACCCTATCTTTTACAATTTACAAATCAGATCCGCTATTTGTGTAATCACTTTGATATGTCATTAGCAAAAATTTCTAACCGCATACGAGTAGGCAAGTGCAACATCCACACACACATATATATTTGGAATGTAAAATATGGCCTAGACTTGATTTAGGATAACCCGTTTGGATCCATTTGGGATCGGGATCCCCTCATATTAGAGGAAATATGAGATTCTCATATTTCTCTGATCCTGGCCATTCAATTTAATCTAACAGCCCACATTATGCCACGTGTCCAACTCAAATTAATTATTAAAATAACAATTAACTTAAAAAAAATTATAATTAAAATAATTGAATTTTTTTTTGGGTTTGGCCCTAGGGGGTGGCCGAACCACCCCCAACTGGTCCCTAGGGGTGGCTTGGGTGGCCACCCCTAGGGACCAATTTTACGTCCGCCTATACATAGTTTTTAAACACGTCAAAGAATATCTTTTAGGTTTAGATGTGCGTTGAAGTCTATCCTTAGAACAAGATACACATGTTCTAAGGACAAATGCCACATTAAGTACGACGTACTCAACGTGGTCACGTCTCTTTTAAGTTAATTACCACCACTCACCAATAATTAAGAAAATTGACAATTGAACCTTCTTTTGTTGTTGTCTCGTTTACTTGGTCAACCTCGAATACTTGTTGCAAACAGCACTTTATTCGGAATAGATCATCCGGAAACGTCGCTGCTCCGTAGCATTTCTCGGAATACACCACGACGATCACGTTATTTAATTAGGGGGAAAGGGAAAAAGGGGTTGGATTACAAGGGGAGATCGAACTAGCCTATATTTTCCTTCAAGTTCTCGATCGCATTTACTAACAATTCAATTAACAAGTATATATACGTTGGAAGGAAATGGCATCTCAAACCAAGTAGATATATGGTCATATATATCAAATTCGATATAACCTATTCTACGCATGATAATATTATAGTTAACAAAGCAATACTCCATCTAAGTTTGATTTGGTTAATTAAACAAAGATCCAGTTAATTATTATTATTAGGTTCATATATACGTACTTAAATTATTTATATGAATGTACATAAAGTCATTTCAATTTTGAAGCCCTAAGTACTTTTGGAATAATAAGTTTAAATGTTTCTGCTAGGCACAAAAGTTGATTGGAGGGGGGAAATAATCTTAGGGAGCACTACTTTCAACCTATTGGCAAGAATTTTGGTAATGACTTTGTAGACAATATTGCATAAGCTGATGGGTCTAAATTGATGGACAGTGTGAGAACCACTCTTCTTAGGGACAAGGGCTATAAATGTATGATTTTGTTCTCTGAGGAGGTGTCTGTTATGGAAGAAGTTACTAACACAAGCTAAGACATCTTCACCAACAGAAGACCAGGTTAGAATATTATATTTCTGTAATATTTATGTGACAACATATTTACGTAATATTCTCAATATATTATGGAAATGTTTTTCACATATATTATGGCACTATTTGATAACATATTAATTATTGCAAATATGCTAATTTTATGTGATTTTGTAATTATTGCATTTCCTTTCTTTTAAGGCCTCATTCAACTATAAATAGGTCATTCTATTGTACAATTAAATATACATCAAAAATATAAATTTCTTCTCTACAATTGTCTTTCTGTTATCTATTTTAACAGTGATTTTTCATTATGCAGAGTCGAACTTACGCCCTAATACGTCTCCAATCTCATGAAAATTTTATTGAGACTCGGCCAAACCACCGGTGATAGCATGATTTAAGAAGTTGGTTTGACTTCTTGTTACGTGAACGTAATTGGCTTGTCATTTTCACTAATTTCTGACTCTATGAAAGCTTAGCTTTTCCTCTTTTTTCTTCATCTGTTCAAGCTCACCCAACTTGAAGAAAAGCCAAAAATATCTCTAATATCTCTAAGAAAAGTCGCAGCTAGATTTTGCAAATTTGATAAAGAATTTTGTTGTAAATTTTTTGTTTAAATAGTAATAAGCAAAATAAGATTTGAATTTTTTTTTTTTTTGGTGAGAAAAAGTGAGAAAAAAAGATGTTCCGACTTCTTTTTCGAGAAATAAAAATAAAAAGAGGTATGTTGCCAAACGTATGTAATATTTTTTTTAACTTATATATATATATATATTATTGACTTCTCTTAGACAATTGGAATTAGGATCCTCTCCATTTTAAAATTTTTTCATTTTTTTTTATTCAGTGTATTTTGAAGGGTATAGTATTGTTCAAAAATTTTAATGATAATAGTGCATTAAAAGTACTACTCTTTAAAATACACTAAGAAAAAAAAAATTAAAAATTTAAAAATAAAAAGGATCATTTTCCGTGAGATTGGGCCTAGGGAATACCAAATCAAGTCAATAGTCAAAATTGTAAGGGAGTCAATACATTTAAATAAGATGAAGTAACCACCGTTTTAAATACAAGGAGATGGGTCTGACATGAGTTTATGCTGGAAGGAAAAATGTAAGAGGGGGATTGTTGGGAGATGGGTTGAAGAATGCATTGTACCACTCTTAAATACATGCCCATAAATTGGGCCCACTCCAAATTTTGTCTGCACATTTAAAATAGCATTTAAATAAGAGGAAGTAACTACCGTTTTCTAAATACGGAACAGGACTGGATCAGAATTCTCAACAATAGTTGGAGAATCGCTCATCAATAATTTTAGAAAAAAATATAATTTTGTTCTCCAAACTACCAGTCATTTGTGATTTAGCACTTTAATGTTCAAAATGTAATAAAGTATCCCCAAATTACCAAAATATATAAAAAATGTAATTTATTTTTTTATATTCCTATAATACCCCTATCCTTTTAACAAATAAAATAATAAAATAATTGTACAAAAAACCAAAACAATTTTTTTTTTTTTTTTTTAAAAAAAAAAACCAATGAGCAGATAAAAAAAAAGAGATTTGTATTTTTTTTTTAAATTGTTTGATTTTTTTTACAATTATTTTATAATTTTATTTGTTAAAAGAATAGGGATATTATAGGAATATAAAAAAAATTGGTTTTTTTTTTTTTTTGGAAAAATATAAAAAAGCCCCCCAAACTACTAGTTGTTTACAATATAGCTCCATAATATTCAAAAGGTAATAAAGTAGCCCCCAAACTACCAAAATGTATAAAAAATGCATTTTTTTTTTTAATTTTTTTATTCTTATAATACACATATTCTTTTAACAAATAAAATAATAGTAAAAAAAACCCAAAAAATTTTTAAAAAAATTCAAAAAAAATCAATGTGCGAATAAAAAAAATGTTTTTTGGAATAAATAAATCATTTTTGTATTTTAAAAAAATTGTTTTATTTTTTTACAATTATTTTAAATACAAAAAATTGTTTTATTTTTTTTACAATTATTTTATTATTTTATTTGTTAAAAGAATATGGGTATTATAGGCATATAAAAAAATAATTGGCATTTTTTATACATTTTGGTAGTTTGGGAGGCTTCTTTATTACTTTTTGAATATTGGGGGGCTATATTGCAAACGGCTGGTAGTTTGAAGGGTTTTTTTATTTTTTATTTTTTATACTTTTCCCTTTTTTTGTAGTTGTTGTTGTTGTTGTTGTATTTTTTTTTTTTGTATTTTTTTTTTAATTTTTATATATATACATTTTGGTAGTTTTGGGGACTACTTTATTACCTTTTGAACATTGAGGGTTATAGTGCAAACGACAAGTAGTTTGGGGGGCTTTTTTATATTTTTCCCATAATTTTATAAATTCTAGCCATTGAATCTCATCCAAGGGTTTATAATCCGCCACGTGTTCTACTAATTAAAATATAATAAAATATTATTTAAAGAGAAATGCTTACATATAATGGGGTGGTCGGCCTTAGGGCGTGGCCGAAACACCTCCTATGGCAAAAATGGGGTGGTCGGCCAAACAATATATATTTTAATTTTTTTAATTTTGTTTTTTATTTTCTTTTACAAATTTAAATAATATTTTATTATATTTTAATTAGTGGGACCTTATAGACCTTTGGATGAGATTCAATGACCAAGATTTACAAAATTATTGATGGGCAATTCTGTAGCCATTGCTGGGATCCCGATCCGAATTCCCTGCAATTCAAAAATATTCCTCCATTATAAATTTTTTTTTTTTTTTTTTAGATGTCCACACAAGAAGGGGAGAAAAATTCAAATTAGTGACTTTCACTTCATTAGGCGTGGTCCCAGTTGATTGAGCTACCTCTTGAGGACTCTTCCATTATAACTAATTGAATATATTAATCATAGAGAATCTTTTTTTTTTTTTTTTGACATGTCCACACAAGAGGAGGAGGGAGATTCGAACTAATGACCTTCGCTTCAGCGTGGTTCCAGCCGATTGAGCTACCTCTTAGGGACAATTAGAGAGAATCTAATTCTTTAAATACATGCTCATAAATTGGGTGCACTTCCAAATCTCGTTAGCACATTTAAAATGGAATTGACTTATTGATATATTGAGATAAGTTGTTAACGTACCAAATGTCAAATGTTAGGTATTCTAAGACTTTTCATTCAAAAAATTGGTTTTAAATTATTGTGTGACGTTTTCATCATGCATTTATTTATTAAAACAATAAATTACATGAGAACAAGATATATCAATCAGGAACCAATTATTATATATTATTATTTTAATTTTTTTAAAAAGTCTTAAAAAATTATCATTTCTTGTGCCAAATTGTTCCTTTTGTCCTAAACACTTTTTACTATTTACTGATTTTTTTAGATAAGTAAGGAACAAATACAAATAAACAACAGTCATAAAAACAGAAAATAACTGAAGTCAAAATGCAAAAAGCGAAAAGAAAATCTAATCTTAACTGTGATCCAGCCACGACTCTAAAATTTTGAAGGCGTAGAAGATAATCAAGAATGTTGCCAACAAAGCTGGTTGTAGTGGCTCATAGACTCATAGTGGACGTCGTGGATATCAACAAAGAAAACCCATTTTAACTCAACTCGATCCGGTATGATTAAGTGGTAGTTGTGAGGTCCAGATTGAAATATAAAATTTCTGGTGGACCAAAATGATTATGCAAAAGAGAAACAGAGATGTTGTGATGTTTGTTGAAGGAGAACAAAAGTGGTTAAATAAGCTTTTCTAAAGATGAATAGTAATTCTAAACTAACACTCCTAAGACCGTCACTTTTGAACTAATCAAATCGGGCCGTATTAACGACTCCTCTCCATTTCAGTCCAATTAGTTATAAAAGGTTATAACTAACGGGTTTCTATTCATTTCATTTGAAATGAAGAGGATTGGCCAACTTTGCCGGAGCAAGTATAGTAAATTGTATTGTAAAAAATAATAGTCAACCATACCCTTTATAGGGGAACAATGGAGTGGATTAGGGCTAGAACTCTTAGTTAATAGAGTAAGGAAATATTTTTTTTTTTTTTTTTTTTTGACATGTCCACACAGGAGGGGAAGGAGATTCGAATTAGTGAGCTCCGCTTCATTAGGCGTGGTCCCAGCCGATTGAGCTACCTCTTGGGGACAAGGAAATAATTTGTTGGATTAGCTAGATAGGACTGAAAAATCTATGGAGATCACCTCCTTATTAATTAGCCTCCAACGTGATTTGCACGTCTAAGAGGAAGGATTAATATTGCATGATTGCATCACTCATCTATCTATATTTACTATAGATAGATCAAAGCCAAGAAGTCAAAGAAGTTGGATAACGAAATCTACTCCTGAATTTTAATTATTATTATTTATGAATAATTTAGACACTCATGAGTTTACGTACCTTAATTGATCTTGCATGGTCATGCCTATAAATCCGTGGACACCAATTGGCTCAAGACTTCACATAAACCTTTCTGCCCTTTCACCATTCCCTCACCCTTTTCCAATCATGCATCCCTTCACCACTCTCGCCGCCGGTTCTTCCTCCACCCTCCGCCCATTCCTGCCGGCACGTGTGCTCCCCATGCGTCGCTGCTGTGGCATGCGTGCAGCCCTGGAGGATAAAAGGAATAATGAATTTCCTCAATCATATCCGATGAATGGAGGAGTTGGAGTTAACAGCTATGCTCAAAATTCCAAATATCAGGTCTCA
Source organism: Carpinus fangiana (assembly GCA_006937295.1). NCBI lineage: Eukaryota > Viridiplantae > Streptophyta > Magnoliopsida > Fagales > Betulaceae > Carpinus > Carpinus fangiana. The sequence goes on along the minus strand of CM017323.1, from coordinate 18,433,767 downwards.
TTTTTTTTTTAATTTTTTTATTTATGTACTTTTTTTAAAAAAAAAAAAATAAAAATGCAATGTTGTTTTTCCAATACTGTCACTTGTATTAATTCCTTCTGATGATTCTATGGTATTCATTAAATTTCTAACGGCTCTTTTATTGCAGCTCAACATTTATATCACCTCTACAAGATTTTTTTTTTTTTAATTTATCTTTGAATTGGCAAATCTAAATCATTACATGGAATTATCCTAGATTGGATTAATTTGACTAAATTCAAATAATTTGTAAATTAGTTCTATAAATAGTCTTTTGTGTACAAGTAAATCATTCAATAAGAGAACAATATTGTAGCCATGCAGGGCTCTACCCTAACTAGTGGTGATCTTCGTGTCTAATATTAAACCACTCGTAAAATTTTGTGTTTATATTTGTCATATCCTTTTTATTTTCTTTATATTTATGAATTTTTTTTTTTTGACATGTCCACACAAGGGGAGAGAAGAGAAAGATTCAAATTAGTGACCTTTACTTCATAAGGCGTGGTTCCCAGTCGATTGAACTATTTCTTGAGGACTTATGAATTTTTTTTTTAGTATCAGATCGGTCATTGACTAACATAGGGTTAAATCCCAAGTGGTTATGTGGACTCTCTTTCCTTCTCTTTTGCCATTGAAAAAACACTAGATCTAGATTTGCATTTTCATATATATATATATATGTGTGTATCATTTCTTTTGATTTGCCAAACGTGTGCGTGAGGGAATAATTAATCACATCTTTTCTTAAGCCATCTTTACAAGATCAATAATCACATCTTTCTTTTTGAACTAATTACTAGCTGCTTCAAGTATTTTAAAGGCAAAGCTATATATCCTCATGAGTAGGTAGTTTTATCGGCTGAGATTCATAATGAAGTATAAGTTATTAGTTCGAATTTATTTCTCATTCGTTTAACTTGTTTCAAAATCGTTCTATAAGTTTTCTAAATAATAATAATTCCTAAATTTTTATCACTTTAAAATACTCAATCCGAGACTCACCCATAGCCACCTTAAAGCATATATATCCAACAATATTAACCAAAATACTTAGTAAAAATTGCAACTCTCTATTTTACCTATTTCTTTTTCTGTATACACCGTACCCCACCCCTCTTCCCAAGGAGGCCTCACAAGGCTTTTATTTATTTATTTTTCAAGACATGATTATAATTTCATGGGAAGTAATGAGTATGACGGACATATGTTTGTTCCGGTTTATTACGTGACTGCAAATGACTTAACAACTTGTTGACATGACAAGAACTCCATCAGTAATTTGGATAAAACAATTGACTTAAGAATAATTTTTAAAAGAGTGACTTTTTTTTTTTGTTTTTTTTTGGGAAATCTGGGAATTGATTTTTAAAACACTTAGATAAAATTCAACGACTAATTTTTTATTTTCTCAAAAAAAGAAAAAAAGAAAAAAAAGAGACTTTAAACGGAAAGCCAGCATACCTAATTGAGACTTGTTTATGCAGTTATCGACACATATATAATAATTACAATTACCCGATCTTTTTCTATTGTTTAAAATTAAAGTTTGGATCGACATTAACAATCGACTTTTCATAGTTATATATAAATGAAGACATTCAAACTGAAAATAATGGCTTTGCTGGTTTTATAGAGAGGATCTGTTGAAGCAGCCAAAGAAATGATAAAGGAGGCAATTGTAAAGAAATTTGACATCAACACTCCTTCTGCACCTTCAAACTCAATTTTTGTTGCAGACTTGGGCTGTTCTACAGGACCCAACTCCTTTCTGGCAGTGCAAAACATTGTAGACGCCATAGAACAAAAATACCAGCTTTCAGAAGATCATGATGAGATCCCAGAATTCCAAGTTTTCTTTAACGACCATTCCTCCAATGACTTCAACACTCTCTTCAAGTCATTCCCACCAGAGAGAAAGTACTTAGCCGCTGGGGTGCCTGGCTCTTTCTATGGCCGCCTATTTCCCAAAGCCACTGCTCATGTTTTTCACTCCTCTAGTTCCGTAAACTGGCTCTCCAGGGTGCCCAAAGAGATTACCGAAAGAAATTCTACTGCATGGAATAAAGGAAGGATACATTACACAAATGCTCCAAAGGAAGTTGTGGAGGCCTATGCAACTCAACATGCCATGGACATGGAGTCCTTCCTGTGTGCAAGAGCAGAAGAGCTTGTAGTTGGAGGGTTGATGGTGCTTCTCATTGCTGCTGTCCCAGAAGTCATTTACTCTTCTGACACTACCATTGGTTCACAGATAGACCTTCTGGGATCTTGCCTGATGGACATGGTAAAAATGGTAAGAGAACTTACTTTACATTAAGTAGATAGAGACCTAAGTAAGAATTCGGTGGCTTACTTCCAATCAAACTTTGATAATTTCACTTAACTTCTATGAATTTTCATTGCTTTTACAATTATCCTACCCTTAAAGTTTAAAAAATATTCAACTTTGAAAAGTTTAAAATATCACGTCCATATATATGTTAGGATTATTATTATTTAAAAAAAAAAAAAAAATCTTAATGGAGGCTTGAAAAGTCCCCAAAAACCTCTGGTTTTTTTTTTTCTAAAAAAAATAATAATAATAAAGATAGTTTTGTAATTTTACCAATTTTACAAGGGTATAAAGGCCATTTCACCTATTTGATGTCTAATTTAACCCAAAACCCTAATGAGAATGGTGATATTGCAAACTTTTTAAAGTTTGATACGTTAAATTAGGAGTTTTTGAACTTTAAATAGATTATTGCAAATTAAAGGGATGAAAGTTCAAAGGGTTAAGTGAAGTTTAAAAAAAAAATAAAAAATCAAAAGTTGATTTTCATTACTACGTCATTCCAACTGTATAGAAATTATGTATATAAAAGTCTATTAAATAACATTACTCAAACTAAAAGACCTGATTATTTATTTTTCATCCTGCATCCTGCGGCCGTACATGTATTTATGTCTTCGAAATGACAAACAATTAATTGAAAGAAAAAGATTATGGGTAATTTATATATAGATGATGTTTCCATGAGAGCCTAATGAAGTATCCTGATTGCAGGGGTTAGTTAGTGAAGCAAAAGTGGACTCCATTAACGTGCCCCTTTATTTCCCATCTCTTAAGGAGTCGATGGCAATCTTTGAAAGAAACAGACTTTTCAGCGTAGAGAGCATTGAAGAGCTCGATATCCCAATAAGCCTCCAAGCGCTTACTTTGACCCTCAGAGCCGCCCTCGAAGGAGTATTTGAAGAGCATTTTGGAAATGACATGGTGGATGAGGTCTTTGATCGCTACTCTAAGCATTTGAGAAACGACATCATGGATAAGAACAAAAACACATTGGTACTTTGTGTCATTTTGAAACGCAAGCCAAATTATTAAAGAAAACCATTAATTGAGAGTGTTATAATTACTATCATGCATTCTGAAGCAGTTAATTGTGAGAGTGTTATTACTATCATCTCCTTAATTACCTGTCGGTGGTGTGTGAGCCTGGTGCCGCTACTTTGATTAAATAAGTTTGTTTATCGTTTGTAATGGTCGTGTATATATGAAACCATATTATTGCTAGCTTAATAAAAGGCATTACGAGTTTATTGTCAATCTTGCTCTTTTGCGTGGAATAGGACCAACCAACCCTATTACTTTGCTTATATATATATATATATACATATATAGGTTCGAGACCAAGTCATATATATTCTGAAACCATACATATTGAAAGATAGAAAAAATTAAGGTAGTTCGGTCGTCTACACGCTAAAACCTTTTTTATTACATCTTTCATTGTTCGGTTTACAATACAACGGACTTTATTTATAGAGTGATTTAAATATAATATAATCCTAATCAAATTTCTTAATTTAGGGTAATCTAATCTTCATTAATTTCAAATGATTTTGGTCCTCACCAATATCAAATAGTATGAGAATCTATTTTAAACTGACATGTAACAACAAATTTTTTTTATTGTTTTGCCGAGTTGTTTCAAGTTTTGCATGCTTGTCCACCAAGGGATTGGGGAAATAGGTAAGAGTACTAGCGACAGACTTCCTACAGGGAGTACTGTTCCTTTATTTAAGAAAAATGTCAAAAAAATTACAAAAAACCACCCCCAGCAGCTTTCCTAATTTTGTGAAAACATTTGGATTGTTACAGTACTTTGTATTGGGAAGTATACAGTACTTCCCATTGATTATTCTAATACTAAAATAACATCCTCTCTCCTCTCTCCTCTCTCTCTCTCTCGTCGCTCAATCCCTCGCCCAATTTCGGACCGCCTCTGTCTATCGTCTCTCCATCAACACAATCTTTGTTGCTGTTTTGTAGGTAAGAAAACGAGAGAAAAAACAAAAAAAGGGGCATCTCAGGATTAGATAAAATAATCAGGGGACATCGCAGACAGGAAAAATCACAAACGAAAACGAAATCGCAGACGGACGAAATCGGAAAAGAAAATTATGAAATCAAAGAAGAAAAATAGACAAAATCTAAAGCAGTACCCACCTAGGAAAACCCATTTTTCAATTGGGTTTTCGGAATTCCGTCTGTGGGAGTTGTCAAAAGTCCCCAATTCAGGTACCCAGCCATCATTTTCACTGGAATTGGTTGATTTGGGTATTGCTTGAGTGCTTGTAGAAGCCATGGAAACAATGAGCTTGGCGCCGGAGCTGCCTCTCATGTTCTTGAGATTGAGCCTCTGAATTCGGCTGGTTATTTGCTGGCATCAAACACGTATGCATCAGGTGGATCGTGGGTTGATGCTTCGAGGATGAGAAGGTTGGTGCAGAGAAGACAGACGAGAGAGAGAGAGAAGAATACGGAGACTTCAAGAAAGAAAAAAAAATAAAAATAAAAATAAAAATGAAAAGTAAAAAATATTATTTTAATAATATAAAGAATTATTAATGGAATATATTATAGTATATATTTGTATAAGAAAATAAAAAGTAATTTGGATCCCTAAACTTAGGAAAAATGGTTGGGAAGCTGCTGCCAATACTCTAAGGAGAAGAGTTTGGAGAAACTTTTATCGACTCATACTAGTAAGAGGCAATGGTAAGACCTGTCGGTAAGTGCTATCATGATAACGTCACAGTAGAGTAGTCATAGTTGATCACCTATTTTTTGACACGTATTTCAAAAATAAATATACACGAATAGCTATCTATTTCTCTAATACCAATGTTAGAAATATATACAACGGAATAAAATAGATTTAGTGCCTTAGGCGTACCAAAATTGGATCTTAATTGCTTGTTCAACGTGCTTTATCTCTTTGATCTTGACGTAGCAAAAAAGTAACAGAATTAGAGATTTGAAAGAAAATTATTTGATTTGATAATAATTTAATGAGTCTATTTTAGATTACAAAGTAGCATATTTATAAAAGAGTAATACTTGTAAGAAAAGTAGAGATAATTTTAGTAGCAAGAGTAGACCTAATCTTAGTAGCAATAGTAAACCCAATCATAATAAAGAAAGGAAAATAATTAAAACAAATATAATCCTAATAAAGAAAGAAAATAAAATATTCTATAAGTAAAATCTTAATAAAATAAAATTATTTTAATATAAAATTAACAAGTAGCAGGAATGGTGACACTTATTAAAAAAAAAAAAAAAACAGGAATGGTGACAATCTTAATTAGAACACTGTTTCACTATTTAGTGTCATATAGTGCATAAATAATACACTTTCAAGTAAGTTTCGTGGATAACTTCACTGCAGAAGATACTTTGGCTAGGCTGGCTGCCCACTAGGCGCCGCCTGCCACTAGTGCATAATAGTTTATAGATCATTAGAGGTACTAGAGTGAAGTAAAGAAAGTATAAGCGAAAACGAAAGATACTCAACGAACTTTCAATGCTTGCCAAAGCCATCAGGCAAGAAAGTCATTGATCAGAAAAGACTGAATGACAGCAACTTAATTGAGTGTATGTCTGCCACTTGCATTGCATGCTGATTGCTGCCTATATATATATATATATATATAGATAGATCCCTATCTGCAGCCATCTGTAAGAGACATCACAAAGCTTAGTGCAGAGAGAGTACTAGAGATGGAGAATAATAGGAATGATGAATTTCCAGAATCGTATCCGATGAGTGGAGGAGATGGAGCTTACAGCTATGCTCAAAATTCCAAATATCAGGTACCCTCTTTTTTTCTCTTCTTTTCTTTTTTTTTTTTTTTTTTAAAAATTATTTGAAATCTTGTTTTTCCACGCATAAAAGGACTTTGAAAAACATATAGCAATATTCAGTAATCTTGTTGAGAAAAGTGCATAATCGAAAATAACACAACTATACGAGACACTAAGATAACAAATTTAGCCGAGACGATTTAAGAGAAATTCATTAACAAAAGAAAGAAGTACAAAGAGTTGTACAAACAAAATCAGTAAAACTCAGAAGTCACAATACACTAAAATCTCAATTTCACACAAAAGATAATTAATTATAAAAGAGAAAATATTCTCTAAGATCCTCTAAGATAAAGCAAAAATGGTGTATCTCATCTTTTCTGGGCAACACAAGTCTTTCTCTCTCCGGGCAACTTCAGTTTTTCTTCTTTCTCCTTATTTCAAGAGTCTGGGGCAGCACACTTACCAACTTCAACATATTCGATCTTGTAAAAATGGCTTAAAGAAAAGTATACGTGTAGAAAATGAAATTACATCCATCTTTTTGGCTTATAAGTTATAACACATTGGGGTGTACACAACTTTCCTAAAATTAAATAATATATATATAGGTTTTTTTTTTGTTTTTTTTTTTAATTATTCCCTGAATTTTAATTAACAAAATTCTTTTCCTTCTAATTCGTACTTAGTTTGTTGGAGATTCTTTTCCATATATAAGCGACAAACTTTGTTGGTCTCCAACAAACGCTGAATTGACATATAATAATTAATTAATAATTACATTTCTTTCTTCAATATACCTGTTTTCTTTTCTATTCATTATAGTAGTTCCAGATTCAATATATATATATTTTAAATCACACCAACCCCATTAAACTATTGTTTAATTGGCGAGATTTTCGTAAACTATAGATGGTGGATAGATCGATTGAGATATTATTTGTCGAAATTTGCAGTAAATTTGAAACTGATTAAGACGATGATTTTTTATAGATATTGTTTTATAATAACATGAGAGGATATGTCATAAATAATATTTGAGTTGTAAGGATTTCAAATTGTACATTTCTCATTGTACGGAGCATTTTGCCCCATTTGATTATTATATCAATGAAGAGATAATTGATTTAAAAAAAAAAAAAAAACAATTGCGTTAATGTCTCCCACAAACTATAAAAAATTATCAATGTCCCTAATGACAAAAATGCCCTTAATAAAAATAAAAATAAATTCTCATATTATTATTATTATTATTATTATTTTTAAAAAAAGCAATCAACATTAAAACACATATTTTGGGGTGACCAAACCATCCTAACATCTAGAGGTGGTGGCCGAAAAATCCCAAGTGTTTTGGGGTGGCTTAACCAGCCACACTTTGGGTTTGGATTAGCCACCACTATAAGTTTCGGGGGTGGTAGAACCATCCCTTGAGGTGTGGCCAAGCCACCTCCAAGTGTTTTTTTGTGGTGGCTCCACCACTCCCATACAATGACTTGGCATGGTTTTACAATTAAGTACCTTACTTTCTTTTTTCTTTGAATTTATAAGGGTATTTTTGTTTTATTGAAAAAAATTTAGAGTAATTTATGTCACTCTTTTTTTTTTTTTTTTTTTTTTTTTAAGCCTGGAAGAAAGGAAATTGACAATATATAAAATTTTTTTTCCACCGTAAAATTATTCATTGAACTCACTCACAATGTCTATTTAACTATTGTAGCAAAAATGAATAATGGCTAGATTTGAATCTGAACACACGGCCAATCAGGCATCTTCCATTGTTGTCATGATTATGCATAATAATTGTTATAAATGATCGAAGGCATTCAAACTGAAAATAATGACTTTGTTGGTTTGTAGAGAGGATATGTTGAAGCGGGCAAAGAATTGATAAGGGAGGCAATTGTCAAGAAATTTGACATCAACGCCCTTTCTGCACCTTTAAACTCAATTTGTGTTGCAGACTTGGGCTGTTCTACAGGACCCAACACCTTTCTTGCAGTGCAAAACATTGTAGACGCCATAGAACAAAAATACCAGCTTTCAGAAGATCATGATGAGATCCCAGAATTCCAAGTTTTCTTTAACGACCATGCCTCCAATGACTTCAACACTCTCTTCAAGTCCTTCCCACCAGAGAGAAATTACTTAGCCGCTGGGGTGCCTGGCTCTTTCTATGGCCGCCTATTTCCCAAATCCAGTATTCACATTTTTCACTCCTCTCATTCCCTAAACTGGCTATCCAAGGTGCCCAAAGAGATTATGGACAAAGCTTCTCCTGCATGGAATAAAGGAAGGATACATTACACAAATGCTCCAAAGGAAGTTGTGGATGCCTATGCAACTCAATATGCCCTGGACATGGAGTCCTTCCTGTGTGCAAGAGCAGAAGAGCTTGTATCTGGAGGGTTGATGCTACTTCTCATATCTGCTGTCCCAGATGTCATTCTCTCTTCTAACTTCACCATTTGCACACATATAGAACTTCTGGAATCTTGCCTGATGGACATGGAAAAAATGGTAAGAAATCATATATTACATTAATAAGTAGATAGAGACTTTCAAATATAATTAGAGCCTAAGGGGTACCCTGATTATTGCAGGGATTAGTTTCTGAAGCAAATCTGGACTCTATCAATCTGCCCATTTATTTCCCAACTCCTGAAGAGTTAATCGTAACCCTTGAAAGAAATAGGCGTTTCAGCATTGAGAGCATCCAAGAGTTGGGTATCCAAGACAAGCAAATAAACGTCCAATTACTTACTTTGACCCTCAGAGCCGGACTTGGAGGAGTACTTGAAAAGCATTTTGGAAATAACATCATGGATGAGGTCTTTGATCGCTTTGCGAAGAAACTTGCTGCCACTCCTGCTTTATTAAGCCTTAATGAAAACCAAAAAACATCATTACTGTCTGTCTTTCTGAAATGCAAACCAAAATGATTAGACTTGCATTTTCTGCTGGCCAGAAATGTGGAACAAACTTTTGGACTACTACAGTCAACAACATATGTATCATCAAAGGGTAAAACATTTGTTTCTTGAGTTAGAAAGGGTGTTTTTGCTGCCCATATTTACGAGGGAAATACTAGATGCTCTTCTAGTGTTCTTTTGGTGTACTCCTAATTGAGATGTGGCTTTTAAAATCACTAATAGATTTAATAATAATTTCAAATTCAACAGTATTTTAAAAACCACATCACAGTTGTGAGAACACCAAGAAAACACTAGAAGAACATCTAGCATTTCTCTATTTATTTACAATGTGTTGCAAACTAAAACTTTATTTCATTTATTAGCTAATTAATTTCAGGAATAGATATATATATGTTGATACACAGTTTCCCGATTGGTGACGTGGTACGCTTGTTGACTTCCTGATGAATGATCCAAGTTTGACTTTGCCTGCACAACAAAGAAAGGAATAGGATCGAAGAGACCGGGAGTGAGCCGGCGGGGACACTCCGATGCCTAAGTCAGTGTTTGCTCTAGAGATAATGAGAAAACAACAGAAGCGTAAAGAGTGCTAAAGTTGAGTTACCAGAATGTGTGGAGGTGACTTGCATTATATAGGCATGGAGTGATTGTTCCCTTACCAATGACTGACTCTTCCCTGATTTTCTGCGAGACAGTTTGTTATCAGGGATTTGAGTAGTTATCCGTATCAAGATCTNATGGCGAGTGAAAGAGACGATTCTCTTGAAGCCATTAGTGCATGTTAAATTGAATGGGAGTAATTATTCCTATTGGGCATATGTTATGAATAAAATCAAACAAAGCAAGCATTAATTTGATATAAACAAAAATCATAATGAATCAAAATGAACTTCTCAACATGAAATTTGTCTCAAATTGCACTCATCGATCCACGACATTCAATCATTAATCTATGTGTTTAAGAGATTACTCATGTAACAATTAGTACTATTAAATTTTTTTCACAAAGTCGCACCGTAATATTTTAAAACAATGTGTCACTTATGAATATTTAAATACTCTTATTGCACATTAAGATAGATCTCAGTATATAATCAGACTTCTAGATAACTAGAGAGGCATGATTCCTCTATTGTGAGAGAAGTTTCTCATAGTTTATTCTTTACCAAATCAAACCAGAGAATAACCTACAAGAATCGGAGTTTAGGTTTTGAAGCGGATGGGTTTTGTTTGAGAATGTGATCTATATAAAAGAAGGTAAGAGGTTCTAGAACCACCAAGGTGGAAGATGAACGTGTCATTTACCAAAGTTACAAGATTGGGTCTTCGAAGTTCCAAAGCTTTTGTAAGTAGAAAACGAATAACATAAGTCTTGTATAGTGGATGCCTTTTGGGTTGGCTAACCCGGACTACGGATTTGTCCAATTCGGCCTATGGATTTGTAGGCCCCATTAAAGATCCGGTTACCCGGTCGAAAATGCAGGGTCAAAGAAGGAAAGCAATATATATAAATTATATATATAGACGCCATAGAACGATCAATTACGGACCAGGATCGATCTACGGAGATCTATTTCGATTGGACTGGAAAATATAGGGAGACTTGCACGTGACTTGCAACGTGACTTGACTAATCTATCTCCTCCTTATTAGTCTCCAAATTAGGTACTGACTTGCACGTTTAAGTATGTAGTTAATAGATCAAAAGTCAAGGTTGCTTTGTGATCGAAGTATAGGAAATATTAAGTCGTTGGATTATTCTTTGAAGCTTTGAGATGACTAATTGATTCATGCTAGTGAAGTAGGCGAAAACGAAAGGTTCCTTGAAAACCATCACCCAAGAAAGTTCTTTACTGACGGCCGGGTACTTGAGTCCCAAGCAGGTAATAGAAACACAATTAGTATTTAATACAGTATAAAGATAACACACGTTACAAATCTCCACTAGCTTATGGCTGAAGTTCTAGCTACCACAATATAAACACATATACACACTTTACGTTCTGATTGTACGTACTCCTAGTCTCCTAGTATATCGGGTTAGTTAGAACAAGATAATACTCCACTTAGGGTAAGAGTTGAACCACAAACATAATTATAACTCTACACCAATCATACCCAGCCTACCCCCACTAACTAGTATTTAAAGACTATACTAACACCACCCCTAACACACACAAACAGGATCCTATAAAATGTTAGTTATATTTGACTATTTGAGGGGTAATTTTGTCTTTTCACTTTTTGTGGGGACAAAAATATTATTTTAATATAACTAACCGGATATTATTAGTTCAAATGAAATGGAGATGATGATAATTCTAACACACACGTTCCTAATTAAGACAACCCAAATTTCTCTCCACGTCATGGGTAGTTAGCATAAGTTATCGCAACCCGCATTTCTCTCCACATCATGGGCATGCAGTAATTAGTGGCCTAACTATCTTAATTATTAATCAAAAATTAAAAAAAAAAAATTTAAAAATGACTTGATCTTGCATGTTGCCTATAAATTAATCCGTGGCACCTTGGGTCAAGACTACTGTAAGAGACATCAACATAATTAAACCTTAATTTGTTTGTTTTTAGTGTCTTCTTTTTCTGCTTTGTTTTGGTACTAGACATTAATAGAGATGGAGGAAAAAAGGAATAATGAATTTCCTGAATCATATCCAATGACTGGAGGCTTTGGAGCTTACAGCTATGCTCAAAATTCCAAATATCAGGTTTCATTTTCATTTATCTATTTACTTTATCTTTATATATATATGCAATATTGTTTTTCCAATATGATCACTTGCATGTAAAAGCACCTAGAAACACAGATTAACACCAGAATTTCCTAATGATTCTATGGTATTCATAAAATTTCTAACGCCTCTTTTATTGCAGTTCGATCTACAATATTTATCAGCTCTAGTGGATTTTTTTTTTTTTTTTTCTATTCTTTTTTGTTTTCTTTATAGTTATAAATTTGTTCATGGTATCAGAATTATCGGCTAATGCACATTTTTTTAAAAAAAAAAAAAATTAACTATTAGATCCACTTTCATTTAAGAAATCTAAGGGTTAAAAAAAAGTATGCAGAAAAATGAGAGAATAAAAAAAAGTAGATACTCAAACCATTTTTCATAGCAGTAATTAGTTCCTCAGTAAAATATATAGCAACTTCTATGGTGAATATATATAGCTGTAGCACCAAATGTATTTTTGTTGACCTTTAACTAATAAGTTGGAGGTGCAAAATGAGCAAGACAACCCGGATAATGGTATATGTGAAAGACATTCAAACTGAAAATAATGATCATTTCGCTGGTTTGTAGAGAGGATATGTTGAAGCGGGCAAAGAAATGATAAAGGAGGCAATTGTCAAGAAATTTGACATCAACGCCCTTTCTGCACCTTTAAACTCAATTTGTGTTGCAGACTTGGGCTGTTCTACAGGACCCAACACCTTCCTTGCAGTGCAAAACATTGTAGACGCCATAGAACAAAAATACCAGCTTTCAGAAGATCATGATGAGATCCCAGAATTCCAAGTTTTCTTTAACGACCATTCCTCCAACGACTTCAACACTCTCTTCAAGTCCTTCCCACCGGAGAGAAAGTACTTAGCCGCTGGGGTGCCTGGCTCTTTCTATGGCCGCCTATTTCCCAAAGCCAGTATTCACATTTTTCACTCCTCTCATTCCCTAAACTGGCTCTCCAGGGTGCCCAAAGAGATTATGGACAAAACTTCTCCTGCATGGAATAAAGGAAAGATACATTACACAAATGCTCCAAAGGAAGTTGTGGATGCCTATGCAACTCAATATGCCCTGGACATGGAGTCCTTCCTGTGTGCAAGAGCAGAAGAGCTTGTATCTGGAGGGTTGATGCTACTTCTCATACCTGTTGTCCCAGATGTCATTCTCTCCTCTAACTTTACCATTTGCACACATATAGAACTTCTGGAATCTTGCCTGATGGACATGGAAAAAATGGTAAGAAATCATATATTACATTAATAAGTAGATAGAGACTTTCAAATTTTGGTTAATCTATAGATGAAGTTTCAATTAGAGCCTAATGGGTATCCTGACTGCAGGGATTAGTTTCTGAATCAAATCTGGACTCTATCAATCTGCCCCTTTATTTCCCAGCTCCTAAGGAGTTAATGGCAGTCATTGAAAGAAATGGGCGTTTCAGCATTGAGAGCATCCAAGAGTTGGATACCCAAGACAAGCAAATAAACGTCCAATTACTTACTTTGACACTCAGAGCTGCACTCGGAGGAGTCTTTGAGAAGCATTTTGGAAATGACATCGTGGACGAGGTCTTTGATCGCTATCCTAAGAAACTTGCCAACACTACTTCCTTTAACCTTAATGAAAACCAAAAATCATTTGTATTTTCTGTCTGCGTCATTCTAAAATGCAAGCCAAAGGATTAGATTTTGGTGATGCAGAGAAAAAAATAAATAAGTTGGTATTTTAATTTTATTAGTTAATTAATTTAAGGAAAAGTATAAAATGACCTCTTAAATTACTAGTCATTTGTAATTTAACTTTCCAAAATTTCAATTGGTATAAAGTAGCTCCCTAAACTATCAACCCCTTATAAAATGATCCATTTCGTTAAATGAAACTGTGAAAATGGATGAAAAATTCAAAACAACGTCGTTTTGAGATGCAAAGTTACTAAAATGCCCTTTTTAGAAAAAAAAAAAAAAAAAAAAATCTAGGACGGTGTCGTTTTGTTCCCAATCAAAAAAACTCTTCTTCCCCGTGAAGAACCACGAAGCCTAGCGAAGAACCAGAAAACATCTCCCAATATTTTTTTTCCTTTCTTTCCCACGCTACTTCTTTGTTTCCTTTTCTTTTCTTATTTTTTTTTTCTTTTCTTTCTCCTCCTCCCACGCAGCGGTCTTGTGCATAGCTGGGGATGTTTTCTGGGTTCCCCTGCCCAGAACCGTCTTGTTTGAACAACTAAATTTGGGTTTCACAACTAAATTTGGGTTTCTGATATTGCTGATGTGCATATGCAGAAAAATGGAAAAGACAAACAACAACCGTCCATAGAAAGAGCTAATTAAAATCATCAAAGAAAAAACAAATTTGACATTAATCGTGTATAATGACCGTACATGACCGTCCTCAAACACTCCTCCCACCAAAATAAAAAAATCCACCAAATGGAATCAAAATAAAAATTGGAAAACAAAGAAGTCAAACGCTGACACCCATATTTGAGAAATTACAAGTTGTTGAGTGTCGCCAGAGTGAGAGTGAGAGACAGGAGCGAGGGAGAGAGAGCGTTGCCGGTGGAGGACAGAAGCTATTGAGAGAGAGCTGGAGTTGTTGAGTGAGTGTCACCGGAGTGATAGTGAGAGACAGGAGCGATGGAGAGAGAGAGCATCGCTGATGGAGGATAGAAGCTGTTGAGAGAAAGCCGAAGATAATCCGTTGGTGCATCTGAGCAAAACCCCGCCAAAGCAAAACCACCGTCGTGCTGGGAGCGAACCCTCCAGGTTCCTCCAAATCCGGTGACTGGATCATTCGCTGGAGTGAGAGAGATAGGAGAGAGGGAGACATTGGCAAGGGAGGGACCCAGGGAGAGGGCCTGAGAGAAGGAGCGTTTGAGAGGGAAAGAGAGGGAGAAATTAGGATAAGCGTGTAGTTGTGAGGGGAGAGAGAGAAGCATGGGAGAAAGAGAGAAGCACTGGGTGGGTGGAAAACCCAGATCTCAAAATTGAGAGCTAAGCAAAACCCAGTTCTCCGTGGTTCTTCACGGGGAAGAAGGGCTTTTTTTGATTGGAACGAAACCACCCCGTTTTAGATGGTTTTTTTTTTTTTTTTTTTTTTTAATTTGAATTTTTTTTTCTAAAGATAGCATTTTAATAACTCTGCATCCCAAAACGACGTCGTTTTGGGTTTTCCATCCATTTTCACGGTTTCATCTAACGGAGGGGGTCATTTTATAAGTGATTGATAGTTTGGGAGCTACTTTATACCAATTGAAACTTTGGGGGGCTAAATTACAAATGACTGATAGTTTGGGGAGCCATTTTATATTTTTCCCATTAATTTATCTGCACTTAAATTAGTCTTTAAGAGTTAATTCTGTTATGGGCTTGGCCCAAAGTCCATTAAATTAGGGTTTTTGTCATTTAATAATGGGCTTAGCCCAAAATCAGTAAATTTAGGGTTATGGTTTATTTTAGTGTGTCTATTTAAATGCTCTTTATACTCTTATGGAGATTAGATTATAATTAAGGGATAAATGCAAAATTGGTCATTGTGGTTGACCTAAATTATAAATCACTTCCTGTGGTACAAAAAATAATTTATAGGTCTTCATAGTTGTCCTAAATTATAAATCACTCTCGATGATATAAAAAATAATTTATAGGTCCTTAAAGTATGCCAAAATAACAGTTTACTCTATGAAATCAAATTTCATTAAGTAAATTAACAAAATCTATCACTTTGTCATGTCATACAAAAAAAAAAAGGTGACACGTGTTATTATGAATTTTTTACTTACAAAAATGACAATTAGGATTTTTCACATCATTTTATGTCGCCAACTAAAATTACACATCATCTCTCACTCCACGTACGTTATACTGTTATAATAAATTAACCTAATCTCTTATATCCTAAAAATTTTACCGCATGTGTAACATTCCCTCATCTTCATCTTCCTCAGCCGCTTCACATGCGACCGTGAAATTCTCGCAAAATGCTCCCAAATTAGGGTAAGGAAGATGAAAATAAATGAGAGTATGCACAGAGAAAAATTTTGGGGATAGAAGAGATTATGTTAATTTACTGTAGCAGTATGACATGACAAAGTTATGGATTTTGTGACGTTACTTGATGTAAATTAATTTTAGGAAGTAAATTATTTATTTTGGTCTACCCTGATGATCTATAAATTTTTTTATACCACAGGGAGTGATTTGTAATTTAGGCCAATTACAAGGACTTATAAATTATTTGTTATATCATAGGGAGTGATTTGTAATTTAGGTCAACCGTTTGAACTAATTTTGCATTTATCCCTATGATTAATGAAAAAGATATTTTCTGGGAAGCATGTTTTCTTGGAAGATGAAAAAAATGTTTATTTTACGGTGTCTATTTAAATGCTCTCTTCTTGGCCATAGTGGTGAAACTCTACTGAAACTCTATTATTGATTGGTGAGACTCTGATCAACGTGGTTTATCTTATTTTCTGTTATTTTTATCTAATTTTTATTGCTCTCCTTCTGTCCAGCGTCAATTGGATTTTGTGCTGGCCAGAAATGTGGAACAAACTTACGAACTGCTAATAACATATCATCAAGTTCTAACATTTGTTTCTTCAGTTAGAAAAGGGAGTTTTCGCTACCCATTTTTACAATGCTTGTTGCAAACTAAAACTTTATTTCATTTGTTAGCTAGCTTAATTTCAGAGATGGATATATATATATATATATATATATATATTTATACACTCCATTGAGAGTTTTATTACTATCATGCATTCTAAAGCAGTTTATGAGTGGTTGGCTAAAGATATATATGTCCAGATTGAGATCTCTCTTTCCAAAGGATTTGCAATGACATAACATTTTGAGTGATTTATCAAATTGAAACTTAAAAAAAAAAAAAAAAAAAGACTTACCTTCGACGTCTCGAGATAGAACGTTCGATCTTACCCAAAATGTGATGAGACCAGATTTCAAATGCCCAAAGCCCTATTTCTTTCATATTCTCTCGAAAGATTTTTCACTTAAACACTACTTTGCCCAACTCTCCCTCAAAATCGTCCCAAATTTTGAAAGATTCAAACTTATTTTCAAGAATTAAATGAGGCAAGCTTGATTTTTACCCCAATATTCTATGATTTTGAACGTTATTTTCTTAGGGTTTTGAGTTGGAAGTTTTGATTGTCGTTGATTTCTTGTCAAATACAGGGCACACGAGTGTTATAGGATGATTTAGGAACATGATTAGATTGACGGATAGCTAGCTTGATTCCACATGCACCATGTATACCCATAACCCGTAAACCCTTACCCATTTAGATTTGGAGGAATTTTGCCCATTCCAAAATTTTCGGTTGATTCTTAATCATGATCATTGGTGACTGTTTCGTTGAAATTGGTCCTCTTGATGCATTTTCTTTCGCAAAAGAATTAAATAAAGCCACGCAAGAAACTTGTGACTAGTGAGTATATAGCTAGCTAGGTAGTTATACGACTGTTGGTTATAACTATAAGAGCACAAAACTTTTCAAATCAATTAAATTTTTGGTCGGCCGACAAATGTATTAGAGGGGCGTGGCACCCAAAATTGGATGCATTTAATTACAAACGTCTGTGCATGATGAATTACTTTAATATACAAGGATGGAGATTCATCAAATTTTTTTAAATATGAAATTCTTAGATATTAATGTTTGAGTTATCTGTTACATTTAATGGCACGGTCCAAATAAATGTGGATCAGTGTTATCGAAACAAGTAATTTTAATTTTTATTAACATGCCAAACCAACTAAATTATGAAGGGTATTTTTATCTTTTTATTTTTTAAGTGAACAAAACTACATTTTTAATATAACTAACTGAATATTATTCGGGAAAATGCTATGTATTATTCTAGTGTTTTCTTGATATTCTCCCAACTGTAATGTGGCTTTTAAAATCACTAATAGATTAAAAGTAAAAAATGATAATCTTAAATTCAACGGTAATTTTAAAAGTTACATCACAGTTGAGAGAACATTAAGAGAACACTAGAAGAACACATAGCATTTCCCTATTATTTATTTCATGAACTGGAAATGATCTTGTTCCATTGTCTTGAGGGCACCAAATTACCACAATAATTGAACTTGTTAGATTTTAAAGTTTGAGTTATCTGTTACATTTAACGGTACGGTCCAAATAAATGTGGATCGAGTTTGTGTGTTATTGAAACAAGTAATTTTAGTTTTCATTAACAAGCCAAACCAACTAAATTATGAGGGGTATTTTTGTCTTTTTCCTTTTAAAGGGAATAAAAATACCCTGCTAATATAACTAATTGGATATTATTTGGTTCAAATGAACTGGAAAGGATCTTGATCCATTATGAGGGATATTTTTATCTTTTTACTTTTAAAAAAAATAAAAATACCCTGCTAATATAACTAATTAGATATTATTTAGTTCAAATGAACTGAAATAGATCCTGTTCCATTGCCTCGATGCCACCGAACTACCACAATAATTGAACTTGTTTGATTTAATTATATCATGATTTGTGTTTTTGGGGGTTTAATTTTATATGCTGAGACACCAAGTACTGTGTGGTGTAGGGAATTAAGTCCAGCCAGCCATATGTGACATGTATTTATGTATGAGAGAAGGAGTGAGAAGGCAAAAGCACTCGTCATGCACTCAATAGTTTTTAAGAGAGAATAAATGTGGGAGTTTTAAGGTCATTACCAGTGCCAACAACAACAACAATAAATTGCAGCAACTCTCTGTGGTTGTTGTTGGGGGATGAACCCTCCATTTATTGTATTTTAAATATTTGTCACTCTTCTGCACCGACACCCACCCGTCTTCTTCTTCCAAACTGGTATTGAATACAACCAAAAGATTAATGACCTCGTATTTTGAGGCCTTCCTTCTGCTGCAATACATCAAAACATATGAGACTTTTTAAAATATGATATTTTCATATTTTTACATTTAACGGTTTAAATAAATCCAAAATTTATATGTTATTGGAACAAATTAGTTAATATCATCTTCATTTTATTTGATCTGGTTAATATTTATTAGATGGATATTTTATAATTAACGAAATAATGAATATTATTCAGTTTAAATGAAATAGAGATATTTTGATGAAGTTGGGTCGAGAATAGCTCAATTAGGCTTGAGGGAGCGCATGCATGCTGTTTTCACCGACTCCTCCTTTCATTGGTTTTTAATAAATAAATACTACTATAATTACGCCTAAATAAAATAAGAGAAAAGAATAAGAGTTCGTTTCTCAAAAATGAAATTACTGTTTCCTACCATAATTACTTCCACACCACTCACCTTAATTAATGTCGATCAACTTAATTTGAGTACATGTGATGTTATACTGCACTCAAGTAAAAGTTGGTTGTCTTTAAAAGATATTTCAAAAAATTGTAGATTAAGCGAGAATGTTACTAGTTCGAATTACTTTCATTCTTTTGTGTGGACATGTGAAAAAAAAAGTTACTTTCTCCACTTTTTATATTGAATTTAAAAAAAAAAAGAAAAAGAAAAAAGGAAAGGTTAAAAGTTACACGTTCGTTTTCATACTGACGTTGCTCGTGCGTACGTGTGCAGTACGGAACCACAAATGCAATCTCCTGCTTCCTCATTTACTGCAAATTAGGGTTAGTTTGGAGGTCATGAATGCATCCACCCAGAAGAGCTAATGCAAAACTTCCGAGTATATATTATGCATTAATTGGTATTGCATACGGTTGATCAGTAATTCCAAGGAATTAATTAATATTATTTTTTAATTGCTGGAGTTCCCTAGACCTACTTTAGAATTTGCTATCACAAAGTTGTTGGCGGTTTTCACTCATTTTTCGTACAAACCAAATTCCAAAAAATACTTCTAAAAAAAAATGATTTCGTTGAAATGTTTTTCAACAAAACATTTTACCGGAACTCAAGTTCACCCGCATGAATAATGCTTCAATGCTCAAATTGAATGGATAAGGAAATTAAAAGCTGATAAAAATAACACACGGCCTATAGACCTTATTGGCTTCCACTGTTTTATCCATTCTACAATGATTCCGCTGTATCTTCATTATATTTATTAATGTCCAAGCGTATTAGAGTTGGGAAGCCTCCCATCGATCTCTATTTTGTCACAGGTAGGGTGTCTTTGTTTAGATCATCTAAGCAAAATTTTACTTAGACCTGACCTTTATTTTGTTAAGATTATTTCACATCGGTTGCAGAAAGAACTTGTAGTCAGTTTATAAGTATGAAGAAAAGTCTCACCTCTTCATCTAACTTTTAAGATTGAGAGAGACTCAAAATCACCTAACATATTTAAGTATTAAAAAAAAAAAAAGAAATAAAAAAGGAGTCTAGCTAGGCTCATTGATTTCGCTGTGATCTTTCTGGAGCAACTTACATCTTCAATATAATGATATGTTAATGGCCGCTATTATAGTCACACTCGGATCAAATAGTCACTCCTGCTTCCTTTTCTACTTAGAAAAAAAATCAGGTAACCTCATCATGACCACATTAATTAGTCTCTTAAATTGAGTTGGTGATCACAAGAGACATAGAGTAGTACTCCTGACAGATCTTAGTACTTGCAAGCTTATTTACTGGTTTAGAGGATTAAATATGTCAGGTGTACTACTCTTGTGATCACCAACTCGGGCAGGTAATTGAAAGTTTTTGTATATATGCATTGCATAGAGTGCCTCAAGTTAAGAGACTTTTTAATTTGGTCACGGGGTGATTTTTTTTTTCTAAGTAAAAAAGACAGAAAGAGCTAGCGGCTATTTTATCCAAGTGTGACTGTATAAGAATGTTAGCAATTAGTTTGGTAATATGTTACTCGTGAACAAGAAACTGTGTCAAAACTGTTAATTTGAAAGGAAGAAAAAAGAAAAAACAATGAATGAATGTTGGAGGATTTAAGTAGGGAGGGCAGGGAGTTGGATAATGAGGTAGATTGGTTTAATTGCTGTGAAGGAGAGTAGGATTTTGAGTCATTAAAGAGATGCCTACTTGCCACCTTAAATGCTTGGTCTGCCCGCCTTTTAATAGGTTTGATGAAGGCAATTAATTTAAAGACCCTCTTTGCATGAGTACTCTTGCAATCCAAAGGATCATGGGGAATTTGGCCTAAACTTCCCAACTTTCCTCAATTGAGCTCTCTTGCTTTATCTTTTTTCTTCTGCTGCTGAAAAATAGTACTTCAATCTTCTTCAACCAGATACTGAGAATTTGGAGGATAATGGAGCTTCCGGATCTCTCTTTGGCTCCAGGACTGTTTGCTGTTGAAAAGAGCCCCAACAGTTCTTCTTCAGAATCTGACAGCAACCCTATCCGGAAGAGGAAGTTTTTCGATGATCACCAACTGCTCAAGACTGAATCTGATCATCAAGCAGCTCACACAAGTGTTGATCTCCAGCTAAAAGACCCCCTTCCATTGGACTGGGAGCAATGCCTTGATCTTCAAGTAACTCGATCTCTCTCTCTCTCTCTCTCTCTCTAATTTTTCTATTGTTGTTATAAATATATTATAATGGTATCCATTAGAATGTAAATTGGGATAAGCAGTGATTCAACTTAATATTATAGTAGAAGTTCTAAATTTGAACTTTTGTGTAATGGCATTTACCTTTAATTTCAAATAAATATTTCACGTACTAAGAAAAAGTAATTTATATGTAGGACTAAAAGCTAGAACATAAATTAAATGATAAAATTTTTCTCTTCGTATCCATTTAAACTTTTTAAAACGGTCTATCAATGAGTAATTAATGAGTTTTTCCTCAGAAATCAAGTGCATATATTTTGTTATTCTCTTCATGTTTTGGGTGTTGCATGCAGTCAGGAAGAATGTATTATCTGAACAAAAAGACATCGAGGAAGAGCTGGAAGAGGCCCAAGGATCAAAAGCTAGACCTTGAACTCAACATCTCAACACAATCTGATCAGCAATATTGCAGCAATATGATCAGCTCTCACACTACGCTTGAAGACTCCAAGAAGAAGTATATCTCAAATAGTAACAATATGATGGCTTTGGCTTGCATCAATTGCCATCTCCTCGTCATACTTTCCACTTCCGCTCCATCATGCCCCAACTGCAAGTACGTCTATTCCCTGCCGTCCCAACAGAGCCCCCCGGCGCCCAAACTCCCCGTCGTCAAGTCCTTGAATACTTTAAGCCTTTTAAACTGACTTTCAAGCTCAAATCGATGCTAAGCTGGTTTTTAACGTTGTATTCCAAGTAGTAAATGTAAATGTATGGGAAGCCTTTCTTTTATTTTCCTTTTCTTTTTTCATATTTCTCTGATCTCTCTGTTAATCTTGGCTGCTGATTTAGTTAGATGCTGTAAAAAAAAAATTACAGCAATGGCCTGTTTGACAATCATCTCTAGTCTCTACCCGTATTTTCATTTTTAAATTATATCACATTAACCAATTTTTATTAAAATTAACAACAAAACATTTTAACAAAGATTGTTTTTCTATTTTTCATAAACTATTGAAAAAACTGAGAAAAAAAGGGTACTGTAATATGATTTGCGCGCAGCACATAAATCAAGTTATCTCTTGTCTCATTTTCCAAATGGTAGATGGGTTTTCAGATTCATATCTCTAGATAGACTTGAGTCGGTGTTTCAACCTTCCCAATACAAAATTATTATTGAGAAGGCTGACAATTAGAATAGGTTGCTCAGTTTCCAAGGCAAGATTGAAGGTGGATGGCAAAGGCATTTACGCACCTTTTGTGAGCTAACCGAAGGAGCTAGCTCTGAGTACCTGAAGTGGCAGCAAGGCATTGATACAAATACCTGCATCGGGATTGGAGTGGTTTTGGAATCCATGCTTTCTATTGATACAAATACCTGCATTGGGATCGTCGCCTTGACCCAGTGTGGGTTTGGTGACCCACGGTGGGTCTCTAGCCAGTAAACCCAAGTGGGTCTCGCCGTGACTTAGGCTACTCTGGCCAGACCCGGCTGTGGGTCCGGTCGTGACTTATACTGGGTCACAAGCACACCCGCATAGGTCTACAGACCCATGGTTGGGGCACGGCCATACCCACGTGGGTTTGGCATGACCCATGGGTTACAAGACTATTTTTTCCTTTTTTTTTTTTTTCCTAAAAATTAAAAACAAAAATCAAAGGATGATTTTGTCTTTTTAAGTATTTATGTTAGAAGTTAATAGCTAAATTTAATTGAGGGATACGGCATGGGTTTGGCATGACCCTCGGGTTACAAGACTATTTTTTCCCTCTTTTTTTTTTCTAAAAATTAAAAACAAAAATAAAGGATAATTTAGTCTTTTTAGGTATTTTTGTTAGAAGTTAATAGCTAAATCTAATGGAGGGGTAAATTTATTGAAATTGAAAGTTCAAGAGTGTAAATTGGGAACAGATTTTGGACTAGAGGGTATCCAGTTTATGGTGAGGATGATCTCTTTAAAGAGATCCAACGACCACAAAGATGCCACATATTTTATTTAATAAAAAAATATTATTTTTAATATTTAAAAAAAATAAAAAATAAAAAATAAAAAACTTTTTTTTTGTTGTTTTTGAGGTGGCCCTTGGGGTGGCCGGTGGCCGGAGCACCCCCAAGGGTCACCGTTTGGCCGTGGGGTGGCTTCGGCCACCCCAGACCGGCCGGCATGGGGTGGCCGAAGCCACCCCCATGGCCAAACGGTGGGCCTTGGGGGTGCTTCGGCCACCCTCATCCGGCCATTCTGGGGTGGCCGAAGCCACCCCCATGGCCCTTGTGGGTGGATCGGCCACCCCCAACGGCCAAATCAAATTTTTTTAAAAAAATTGTTTGGTCGATTGGGGGTGGCCGGACCACCCCCAAGGGCCGGCCTGGGGTGGCCGAAGCCACCCCCATGGCCAAACGGTGGCCCTTGGGGTGGTCCGGCCACCCCAAGGGCCATCTCAAAAACAACCAACAAAAAAAAAATATATATATTTTATTTTTTAAATATTAAAAATATTATATATTTTTTATTTTTTTAAAATATTAAATAATATATTTTTTATTTTTTTAATAAATAGAACATGTGGTATCTTCGTGGTTGTTAGATCGCTTTAAAGAGATCCTCACCATGAACTGGATACCCTCCAGTCCATTTTGAACTGGAGAGGATCCTATTCCTGTAAAGTGAGAGTTTTTGAAATTTTTGGGTTTTCTCAAAACATGCAGTAATTCAGGAATTTAAAGTGAAGTTTTTCCTAAAAAGAATGAAGAATACCATGATGCAGCCTTGGATCTTAGGTGACCCATGTGTTGATATGATGTCTAAAACTCCAATTGGTTGGATGATGTTTTTATTTATTCACTAATTATTATAGAACAATGGACGTATACACATAGGTGGTGTTTGTCAAACACCATCATACCGTTCACATTTTTTTGTTAATGATAATAATAATAATAATAATTGGTATAAAAAAAAAGTGAAAATTGTATTGAAAAGTGTAAAAGTTTAAGGAAAAAATGGTATTGAAAAGTGGAAAAGTTTTTATTTTGTAGTGATTTTTTTTTATATTTGTATGGACTATATAGTGGTAAAAAGTAAATGACGTGATATAAAAAGTATAGTAATTCAATGGTTTAAAGTGAAGTTTTTCCTCAAAAGAATGAAGAATACCATGACGCGGCCTTGGATCTTAGGTGATCCATGTGTTGATATGATGTCTAAAACTCTAATTGGTTCGATGATGTTTTTATTTATTCACTAATAATTATAGAACAATCGATGTATACACTTAGGTAGTGTTTGTCAAACACCACCATACTGTTCACATTTTTTTGTTAATAATAATAATTGGTATAAAAAAAAGTGAAAATTGTATTGAAAAGTGTAAAAGTTTAAGGAAAAAATGGTATTGAAAAGTGGAAAAGTTTTTATTTTGTAGTGATTTTTTTTTTTATTTGTATGGACTATATAGTGGTAAAAAGTAAATGACGTGATATAAAAAGTACAATAATTCAGGGGTTTAAAGTGAAGTTTTTCCTAAAAAGAATGAAGAATACCATGACGCGGCCTTGGATCTTAGGTGACCCATGTGTTGATATGATGTCTAAAACTCTAATTGGTTAGATGATGTTTTTATTTATTCACTAATAATTATAGAACAATCGATGTATACACTTAGGTGGTGTTTGTCAAACACTATCATACTGTTCACATTTTTTTGTTAATAATAATAAGGGCAAAATTCAGTTTACCCCTCTGAAATTTCAGGGGTTTTTCAATTTGAACCCCAAAGTTTCAAAATTGGCAGTTTACCCCCTTGAAGTTTCAAAAAGTGGCAATTTAAACCTTCCGTTAAAATTTTCTGTTAAAATGGACGGAAATTAAAAAAAAATAGCCTGAGGGCAATTTCGTCATTTCATAATTTTCCGTCCAATTTGACGGAAAAAGTTGACGGAAGGTTTAAATTGCCACTTTTTTAAACTCCAGGGGGGTAAATTGCCAATTTTGAAACTTTAGGGTTCAAATTGAAAAACCCCTGAAACTTTAGGGGGGTAAACTGAATTTTTCCCTAATAATAATAATTGGTATAAAAAAAGTGAAAATTGTGTTGAAAAGTGTAAAAGTTTAAGGGAAAAATAGTTTTGAAAAGTTGAAAAGTTTTTATTTTGTAGTAATTTTTTTTTATTTGTATGAAATATATAGTAGTAAAAAGTAAATGATATAATATAAAAGTGAATGATGTAACATAAAAGTGATAATGTTTTTTATATATTTTTTTTTTTTGAGGAATGAAGTGACTAGTATTTAGAGATGGAAGTGTTGTTTACCAAACAATCCCTTATATTCTTACATGGTATATATGTGTGATTGTGTATTATCCAATTATATCCATGTGAGATCCTTAAGATGCATTGTATTTGAGCTGTGGTATGGGTAAAGGTGTTAGCACACAGAAAATTACACTCAAATGTCCTTACAACTCATAAAATTTTTGTTCGTAGTCGTAAATGGCATTGGAAATCCATCAAAACTATAACATATCAAACCTTAATGATCTATCTTGATTATGAAAAGTATGATGGCTTCAGGTTGATGTGTTGGGGTATTGGTAGGGTCATGCCATACACCGAACGGATTACGTGAGTCATCTTTTGTTTATAAATGATGTTATAATGAGTGATGTACGTACATGATGAGTTATAGCATTTAATCTAAATCATAAGAAGTTCGTGATGTAACATCCCACATCGTTTGGGTATAGAGATGAAGATATGCTTATATGTATACTTTCACCTTTCATGACAACAACGTATTTTAAAGCCGTAATGGTCATGATTCCATCAGAATTTCGCAATTAAGCGAGCTTATGCGAGAGTTGTACTAGGATGGATGATAAAAACGGACAAATTATGTGTCAATGGGGTGGGGGTGTTACGCATGAACTCAAATGTAAAATGTAAATTACTTTGATGTATTAAAACATCGATGGAAATAACCTCGATACGTTGAGTAATCGCATATGGTATCGTGGAAACACTAGCTTCAAAAAGGAATTCAAATTCTTTGTAAAATAACAAAGCGATATGGAATATTCTCTTTATTTTATATTTAATGAGAGATATTATTTTGAAGTTCGGGCTTAAGTGTTTTAGTGGATATATTGAACTTATATATGTACAAAACAACTCGCTACGACAATATTTTTGACGAAAAATATTTGGCAAAAAACAATTCCCATGGTCCATTTATTGCATTACATACACCTAAAACTGAAGTCTCCCACTTCACTTAATCAAGATAAGTCATTATGGTTGATATGTAACAATCTTCGTAAATGGAATACCCAATTCAATTACTGACTATGAACATGAAAATGCTCAAAACTTCAAGGCTTATTGCTTGAGACCTAATTTGATAACCTCATTACTCATACTATAGATTATTTTCAATGTAATCTAAGGAATATTTACATACACAATTTAAACAATACAGTAAGCATGTAAGAAGGATTATATGTCATATGCTTAATTAAATAAATCAGTAAGTAATAACTTTATTCATTACAAACTTGAAACGTCATTAAAAAAAATTGAAATTTAGGACATAATCCTCAACATCGACTCGATTCAACTTGGCTCGATTACTGCCCTCCTCCGACCTTTCCCACCATTAAAAGATTAGTAAATAATAATACTAAACAACCATGCAAAAGATGATTTCAATGGCATTTAGCTAACAACATCGATCTCATACACAATCACAATATGTTTGGCAAATGAATGGATCGGAAAGAGGCTCCAAAGACCCAAAACCAAAACCTTAAAAACTCTCTCCAAATCAAGTCCAATATTTTTATTTTTTATATTAC
Organism: Carpinus fangiana; assembly: GCA_006937295.1. Classification (NCBI taxonomy): domain Eukaryota; kingdom Viridiplantae; phylum Streptophyta; class Magnoliopsida; order Fagales; family Betulaceae; genus Carpinus; species Carpinus fangiana. Next base: position 18,406,577 of record CM017323.1, on the reverse strand, counting down.
ATTAATCACTTTTATTAATATTCGAATAAAAAAAATTTATTACAAAATAATATATATTTTTTTACTTTTTCATACAAAATATTATTATTGTTATTATTTATTTATTTATTCTTTCACATCAATAAAATCTGGTAAAGTACCGATCATGTCCTCTCTAACACATTCCCCGCCCCCTATAAAATAACCCCCCACTTGAAAAATATCCCATTTCGTAGAAACGATACGAGAGCCCACGCCATATGGACCAGAACGCACCGGCCATGAAAATCCCAAGGCGCCTGGAGAATTTTCCACAATAAATACCCATTCAATCTTTAGCATTGAAGGGCGAATGCAGCAATGTGTGTGTCCACGCTGAAGAACCTGAGATGGGCGGTCATAGTATTGGGACTTTCCAACGCGGCGGTGGTCCTGCTAGGTGGGTTTCTCGTGATTCTCGCTTACCGGTCTTGTGACCGGCGACACGTATTTCCGTTCGTGGCCGTCTCGTTGATCGCTGGGATCAGAATTGTGGCAATGGTATCGAGCGGGATCGCCCAAGAAGCCACCGCCAAGACCATTCTCGAGTCTCCCGCCGAGAGCCCCCCTACCGTCTTCGACGCCGTCATTCGCCACAAGAGACGGGTACGAAACCGTTGCCTATTTGGCTTGTTTTTCTCTTTCTGGGTTCTGTTTGGTTGCCATGAAAGTTGAGATGATTAGTTGTGATGGGCTGGTTTGAATGGGGATGTCAGAGCAGATCTTTGATATAGAGCACTCGGGACCTGTTTAGATAAATTAAACGTTTGTTTTATAGCATTGAGTTGTGAGGGTGGGGCTAAACGGATGCTCTGCATTGTATATTCTGGTGTAGTTTGAATGCTGGTAGGTGGGTTCTCAATGGTGGGATGAATTCTTTGTGGGGTGCTCTTAATAGGGCGAGCCAGGGACGCGACAACAACAGCACACCTGAGATTCATCAATTATTTACAAGAGAAACAATTCCAGAGGAATAATAATTTCACAGGTGGTGCACCCAACGGAGCAATTAAACTCCAACAGTATTCATAACCACATTCACCTACTATTCCTATTAAAATCGCAAAATGATTTACCGGTAGCTACCTTGTTAGAAGTGTGGGCAGACGATAACCAAGGACATTGTGGATCAATGAGAAGTAAAGAATAACTTTTGAATGAAAAACGGAAACAAACCTAAGTGTTCTTCTTTTTTCTTTTCTTTTAATCACTATGTCTGTGGACCTGTGGTGCAAATGTGAAATTATTGTTAATTTTCTTGATGAACAGATGAGGTATAAAAAATGGCTTTGGTGGACCCGGTTTGCGACGGTAATTACAGTGCTGCAATTTGTTGGTGCAACTTATCTTATGTTCCATAGCACTAAACATATATCTCATGATGGAACATCGAATGATTGTGTTTTAGGTAAGGTGGGTTCCTTCTACTAATTATCTTTTTTGTTTTTTTGGTAGGTAAATATAACCTCCATACTCATACCGACCTCATTCTCCACCCCTTATTTATATGGAGAAGCAGATACCATTTGGTCCACAGACCATTTCTAGGCACCATTGGCCTTCCTGTAGTTATCTTTATGTTGTGCGTGCTTATTCTTTTTAGCTGAAAAGAACCAATAAATATGTGTGTGTGTAGATATGCATATGTTGTCTAATATTATGCATTTTATGACGGAATACATCCTAAATGTAATCTTGAATATTGGAATTTAATAAACAAAACAATATAAAAGGGACACTCATTAATTAGAAGAGGTCGTACCTCTCCAAAGTGGGGAAATTTACTCTTGAAAGGGTTTGCTCTTGTAAAGAGTATGCTTTCTAGGCCTCCCTCATCTCCCTTCTCTATATTTCTGCTTTGGTGATTGGTAACTCCATAGAATTTCCTTTGGAATTGGAAGGGTGTTGAATTTACATATGGTTTAGTGAGTGGATGTTTGTTCAATAACTAAGAAAGGAGGCTTAAGGTTGAGCCACCTGCATGAACTCAATCAAGTTTTTTAAGTAAGTGACTATGGAGGTTACTGTTTGAGAGGGATGCTTTTTGGAGGAGGGTGGTTGGTGTCGACAAAAATGGGGTGACTTGCGGAAACCGAATTCGGAGTAGGTGGGTCGGTGCAGAAATATTGTTAACCTTTTCTCTTTTAGCATATTGATAGATTGTGTGGTATGCAGAAGTGGCCGTGAAGGAGTTATTCCTTGATATATTATTTTCTATTGGCTGTGAATTAAAGGGAAACTGGTTAACTATGTAGGTTGGGCAGGAGGTTGATATTTGAGGTGTGTTCGGCTTGTTCAGGATTTGGTAATGGAGTCAGCCGGTTGATTTCATATGTCGTTCAGGTGTGTTGGCCCTGTTGGGTGAAGATGTGATGTGTTGGAGACCAAGTAGAAGTTGCAACTTTCAGGTCAAAATTTTTCATTTAGAGCTTTGCGGTATTAGAGGAGATGAGTTCTAGAGTGTTTGGTGTGGAAGGGATCCAACTAAATTTTCATTCTTTGTATTGATGGGAACCCAATCTAATCTTTGTATTGATGGCAACCTTGATTCTTAATTTGATGGCTAAAAATTTGTGGATGCAGAATATTTTATTTGTTTTTTAGTTGGTGTTACATGTGGCAATGGGATGAGGAAACCATAGACAATTGATTCTTTATTGTTTGGTGACTTGTTAGTTGATTTGCTCGCTTATTGGAACATGAAATTTGGTAGTGGAATGGGTTTAGCTAATTGGAGAGTTGTACCTTCTTGTTTGACGGAGTTTTTGGTTGGAGAGGAATAGGCAAACAATTGAAGGAAACAAACTATCCTTTGGGAGATAAAGACTTCTCTTTGCATTTTTTGTTAGAATATAAATTAAATGATTAGATTCATCTCCTCTTATGAGTTTAAAATTTTGGGATAAGAGGTAATTTAACATGGAATCAGAGCTAGAGGTCATAAGTTCAAGCATTGCCCCAATTTACCCCAATTTAAATTAAATGTTTCATGTGTTTAGGCCTCACCTATTAAAAGAGAATTTGAGCCCACATGTGAGGGGGAGTGTTAAAGTATTGATTAAATTATTAGATTTACCCTTTCCAATTAGCTTAAGCTCTTGGGATAAGCGGTGGTTTAGTATGGTATTAGAGCCAAAGGTCTTAAGTTCGAACGTTGATTCTGCCATTCATCTCCTATTTCAATTAAATATTCCTCGTGTTGGGTTTCACCAATTAATGAGGAGTTTGAGCCCACAAGTGAGCGGGAATTTTAGAATATTAAAATGATTAAATTTATCTCTTCCTATCAGTTTAAGCTTTTGGGATAAGTGGTGATAAACGAATAAATTCATCTCATCCTATTAGCTTAGGCTTTTAGGATAAATGATGATTTAACTCGGTATCAGAGCCAAATGTCTTGAGTTTGAACATTAACTCTGTCATTCACCTCCTATTTCAATTAAATATTTTACTTGTTGGGTCCCACCAATTATGGAGGAGTTTGAGCCAAAATATGAAGGAAGTGTTAGAATATAAATTAAATGATTAAATTCATCTCTTCCTATTACCTTAAGCTTTTGTGATAAGTGGTGATTTAATATTCTTTCATTTATCTCATCCAGCCTTAGATCCCCTTTTAGAGTTTATTATTAAGTTGAACTTCAGGATTTGTTTTGTAACCTTTTTTTTTTTTTTAAAAAAAAAAAAAAAAAAAACTTTTCTTACTTATTTATTTTTTACCTATCTTCATGTGCATTTATGTGCTTCCATGCAAACTGGGTTGCACTCCTTTTTGTGCCTTCTAATTATATCTCACTTAAATGAAAAAAGAAAAAAAAAAAAATGAAGAGGTAGAATTGCAGCAAGGGTCTGTTTTTCTATTAGAAAAATTATTTTCCATATCTTCTGCCAGTGTCTACTTTCTGAAAAAATTTAGCCAAAAATCAAGGTATCTTGACACATCATCTCATATAATGGTCCTTATCATAATCTATAGGATTGAATATTGATTCTATAGGCCAAAAGATAAAGGTTAAAATGTCAAAAAAAGGGAATCTAGTTGAAAAATAGAATTGTCTTATTAATGGTTCTTGGTTGGTTAGGAATCAAGGTATCTTTAGGCTTTTAAATTTTGACTAAGTTAGGAAGTTTAAATAATAGAACTCCACTAATTGGTTCTCAGTTGGTTGGGTATAAAGTTGCCATTGAAAGGCATACTTGGTATTCACAGGGTATAGACTTTTGGATATTTGTCCTGTTATTTTTCTTATTTATAACATTAGATATCTGTCCTGTTACTTTTCTTATTTATATGTCATTCTCGTTGTCAAGGACTTTTCCTGGGTTCTTGTGAAATGTAATGAATATCTTTGGCAATTTCTGTCATGCAGGGAATTTTTCAAACAGTATCTGGTGGAAGCAAATGTTACTGGTTTTATTTATGATCATGGTGTGTTTTGTCACACTAGTTCCATGTTTTACGGGATCTGATATTCTTAAATGGAGATCTTACTATGCAACCCAAGATAATGCTTGGAAAGCTCACTATAGGGAAGTATTTGATAATGGCATGCGTGAGGCTTTGTGCTGTCTGGGGCGTGTCAAATACTTGTAGGCTTACCTGCATTTTGGTTGACCTACATAATTTCTATATATACACCTTTCTGATTTTAGTGTATGTTAACTCTCTGATCTTCTACTTTTTGATCTCATTTGTCCAGGAGTGTGTTAGAGGAAGATGAAGTTTATTCTGTAGCAAGACTATTGGGTGATCTTGTTGCTTACCGTGCATCAGGAACTGGTCATTTGGAAATCTTGGCAGGTTTGTTTGATATTGTGCTGTTGCACACTTTGTTATGCTTTTATGTTATTTCGTGGTTGCTGCATGTCATAACTCCTAGATTTTTAAATGATGTATCAATATGCTATTGTATTGTAAAATTAGCTAATTATTTGTGCTTCTCTATTGTTAAATCACTAGTTGTCCCTAAACCTTGAGTTAATAGGAAATTGCGAATTTAATTATTTAATTAACATTCTAACGCTCTCTATCACATTTGGGCTCAAGTTTCTCCTCCAAAAGTGAGTCATAACATGTGAAATATTTAACATAAATGATAGATAAATTACTTAGTTATGGTTCAAGATCATGACCATTGCTTTGATACAATTGTTAAATCACTAGTTGTTTCAAAATTTTCACAATTTTCATGAGCATGAGTTGTTCGAAAAGAGCCTCAATGCTTATTTATTTCTTTCATCCCTAAAAAGGTTGGGCAGTTGGAAGTAAAGGATTGCAAACCTATAAGGCTGGTGGAGAGTGTTTATAGAATTTTGGTGAAAGTGCTTGGTACCAGAATGAAATAAATGTTGGTAGTGCTTTTATTGAACATACAAAATGCCTTCACGGGGGCAAACACAAATGTTAATGAATGTCTGGACAATAGGCTGAAATCGGGTATTCTTGGCGTTATCTGCAAGCTGGACTTGGAAAAAGCCTATGGCCATGTCTACTGAGAGTTCCTCTCCTATCTCATGGTACATCTTGGCTTTGGTTCTAAATGGAGGAAATGGATGTCTGCTTGTATTACCATGGCCCGCTTCTCTATTTTGATTAATGGAAGCACACATAGCTTCTTTTGTAATTCCTAGGGTCTTTGCCGAGGGGACCCTCTTTTGCCTCTTCTCTTTGTGATTGTTATGGAGGTCCCGAGTAGGATGCTATCTAGAGCTATGATTGGGGGTTATTTATCAAGATTCCAGGTAGACACCCAAAACACTGCCCCCTGTTAATATCCCACCTCCTCTTTGCAAATGATACATTCATTATGTGTGATGTAGAGCCTGAGCAAACCTATATTTTGTGTCACATTCTGCAAAAACCTGAATTAGTTGCAGTAAAGGAGGTTCCACATTAGGAAGAGCTGGCTGACATTCTCAATTATAGTATCTCTTCTCTTCAAATGAAATATTTGAGACTTTCTTTGGGAGCATCTTTCAAGTCAAAAGCTTTTTGGGAGATGGTAGTTGAGAAGATGAAAAAAAGACTAGCTAGATGGAAGAAGATTTATATGTTTTGGGGTGGACACCTTTCTCTAATTAAGAGTATGTTATCCAGTTTACCAACATATTTCTTTCCCCTTTTTCCTTTGTCGGGTGATGTAGCTAGGAGATTGGAGTGTCTCCAAAGAAACTTTCTTTGGGATGGACCAAGAGGTTAGCCTAAGTTTCTTCTAGGGAACTGGAAGACTGTATGCTCCTCGGTTTCTAGAGGAGGGTTGGGAGTTAAGATTCTCATGCTGTTCAACAATGCTCTTCTTGGGAATGGCTTTGGAGATTTGTGCACGAGGAGAATTCTTTTTGGAGAGAGGGGGCTGGAGTTTAGAGGAAGTTCGTAGGTCCTATGGGTGTGCCTTTGGAAGATTATTTGGAATGATCAAGGGATATTTCTTCATCTTTGTCTCCTTCAAGGTTGGGGATGGATCATACATCCATTTTTGGCATGATGTGTGATGTGGCGTAGCCGCTCTCAAGTCCACTTTCCAAGAACTTTATTCTGTTGCTTGGGACAAAGAGGCCTTGGTGTCGAATTACTTGGTATCCTCGGGCACTTCCTATACATTGGAATCGAAATTTTACTAGGGCAGTCCATGACTAAGAGGTGGAATCTCTTGACTCTTTCTTGAATCTATTATACTCCTCGAAAAACCCATTTGAGGGGAGACAAATAGAATGTTGTGGATTTAATCTAGCAATCATGGCTTTAATGTCAAGAGCTATGATAAATCTTTATAGTCTGGACATCCTGATTTGTTTCCCTGGAAAAGTGTTTGGAGGGTTAAGGCCTTTCTACACATTGCTTTCTTTCTTTACTTGGACAACAACTTTCGATAGAATCTTGACAGTTGATAATCTTAGAAGGTGAGGTTTCACTCTCGTAAACTGGTGTTGCCTATGCAAAAAGAACAAGGAGACTGTAAATCACCTTATCCATTGTGAGTACACTAGTGACCTTTGGTACTTGGTTCTTAACCTTTTTAGAGTTTTGTCAGCTATGCCTAGCAATATTCTAGAGTTACTTCTTTGCTGGGGTCTCAATGGCTGGGACATCTCAAAGAGGCTGTCTCGAGAGCTATTCTTGCACTCTTGATGTGGAGCATTTGGAGAGAAAGAAACCAATGCTTTTTTGAGGACTGCAAGTTAAGATTACCAACCTCCCCTTGTAGAGAATAACTTCTATAAGGAGTTGGTGTAACCCAACTCCTTTGTGCCTACCAATTAGAATTAGACAGCTAGGATTATTTCACCAAATCAAATAAAGTGAAAAACACCTGATTAAACACCCACTACCATCATCCACTAAAGACAAAATCTTACTTTTTCTCTCCCCCTCTCTCTCTCTCTCTCTCTCTCTCTATGCCGTGAATTGCATAGTCTCACTCATGACACAATTCTTCATCTTCTCTATTTTTCTATCTTCCAGCAATACCTTGCATCCCAGCCAAGAGCTTGCCGTTGACGAAGCCGAAGCACCGCCCAAATTTTGCCGGAGAAGACGATAGAGCCCAACCCAGACCTCTCTGGTGCTCCCCTCTCTCTCTCTCTCTCCTCTCTCACTCTCACTCTCATAGACACACACACTGGAGCAAAGAAAAAAAATTTCTCTACTGCCCAGTGCTTTCTCCTCTCTCACTCACAGTCACGACACAATTTCTCTCTCACCGAAATTATTTCTCTGTTTTTCTCTCACGATGTGGTTTTTCATTTGCACAAATATAATGTGATTTTTTATATTTCTCTGTTTTCTCTCTCACCAAAGAATTGTGTCGTGAGTGAGACTCTGCAATTCATGGCGTAGAGAGAAAGAGGGGGAGAGAGAAAAAGTAGGGTTTTGTCTTTAGTGGATGATGGTAGTGGGTGTTTAATTGGTGTTTTTTACTTTATTTGATTTGGTGTGATAATCCTAGCTGTCTAATTCTAATTAGTGGGCACAAAGGAGCTAGTTTACACCAGCTCCTTATAGAAGTTCTTCTCCCCCTTGTACTATCATATTTCATTTCTATCATTACTTTCTATAACGCCTCTATCCATAGCATACCGCCACAATCACTTTCCCAACTGGGCTCGATTGGACTGAATCAGATTTTTAACTCCCAACCCACCCGAATTTATTGGAGTGCAAATCCTCGCCCAATTCACTAAATTGAATTAAACTCATCCCCAATTCTCAAACCTATTTGCCACTCCATCTAGAATAGGGAAAAGAGACAAGTAATACGTGGGTAGATATGGTACTCTTGATCTGGGTCGTTCTAGCACCCTTAAATAAATAAACTTTATCTTCTGGAATTAAGCAGTGGCAATGATTCATGGCAGTTCATTTTATTTATTCTTCTATCATTATCACTATCATATAGCTTTTATTGAAATGCATTACTTCTAAAAAAAAATCGTTATCATCATCCTATAGCTTCTCACACTTTTTTTTTGATTGATAAGTTACACACACCCAGTGGTAGGTTCACGCGCCTCCCACGCGCCTGAGTTTGCGGCGCGTGAGGGTTGTGTGCTTTGTGTCTGGGATTGGCTTGGATTTGTGATGGCTGGACAATGGAAGTGGACGGTGGAAGCAAAAGAGTTTGAGCTGGTAGTACGAGGAGGGAACACAGGTGTGAGGTTTTATGAAAGAAACAGCAAGACCAACAGGTCCATCTTTCTCCAAAGAGCTGAGGTAGTGTGGTTGGATAGTATTGTGGAGGAACTGGTAGCGGTGAAAACTTACGAAGTCTTTTGGGATCAGTCCAGAGCTGGATACCCCAGGATCATTGTGGAGAAATGTTCGAACCAGCATGGGAATTTTCTGATGTTAGAGGAGTTCGATGGCAGAAAAAGGTGCGGGTTGATTATGATTCCGGAGGGCCGGTACGGCGAAGGATGGGATCGACTGAAGACGGAGGTGAGTAGGGCCAACTCTTCTCTTGGCGTGAGAGAGAAATGGAAGTGCAAGAAGGTAACAGTGGGAAGGAGTTATGCTGAGGCTGTGATGGAAGCCCAAGCTGGTAGTATGAGGATCGCGTTCTGAAGAGCAAACAACACAAAGCTCCGGCGAGGCCATTAGATGGGTCAAAAACTGAGTCGAAGGAAGCGGAGCAAGCGACAGTGGTAGGGGAAGAGAATTTTACGGCGGCCGAAGTGGGCACGAACGTTGGTGTTCCGGTGAGCAGAGGTCCTTTCACGGCGAGTATTCTCACTCCCAAGACTCTGCCATATCCCGCAAATCCTGGCGTGGAGGCTCTAAGAGGACGTAGCGAGTCTGTAGGGGATGGGTCAGTGTCCTTGGGTTAGCGGGGAATATGCGTGGAACTGCAGGAATTGAAAAATTTTCTGACAAAGCTTAAGGAAGACGTTGACATGGGCATTAAGAGGGTTGAGGAGGTGATGGGCTCATTAGAGTTTGATGGGCTGAACATGGGCACGGGAGAGGGACAGAACTTGGGCCACGATAAGGTAGCGGGTTGCGCAGATTTAAAGCCCAAAAGAAAATACAAAGGAAGGAAAACTAATAAGAAGAAGCATGTATCGGGGCCCAAGCCTGGTGTCTCACGGGCAAGAGGTGACACGGGAGTTTTATTCACGCGACCTACAGTGGAGATGCGGTTTTTTTCAGGTGGGGGAGTCTTCCAAGGCAGGAGCTGCGCGAGCTGCGGGTGCGTTTGGGTCGACATCGCCGCTGTCGTCGATTCTGGGGAAGTTTGATTGGGTTCGCAAGGCAGTGGCGCCGGCGAGCCCGTCTGCGATGGCTTCGGTAGAACAGGGGCCAAGCGAGGCAAGCTACTTTCCTCAGGTGGCGCCGGTGGTGGGTCAATCTGAGGAGACTCAGATGACGCCGGCAGTGACTCAGGAGATTCTGGTAGTCCAGGGGCAAAGTGAGGTGCGCTTTTCTGCCTAGATGGCGCCGGCGGTGGGGTTTGGGAGCCGTGTTCAACCTGGCGATGCTAGGATTCTCGGTGTGGGTCAACTAGAGGAGATTCAGATGACGCCGGTAGAGTTGCCGAAGAGTATTTTGGCGACATCTGGGGATTTCGGACCCGGCGTTTCTGGGTTCTGTGGTGCGGGTCAACCTGAAGCTATGCCTTGCACGTCAGAGGGGATAGAGTTGTTTGCTGGTGCGGCTCAGTCTTTGATGGAAGGAGAATTCACGAAGGAGGCAAGTCAACCTGGTGCAGAGGTTAGTATGTTGGTACCTTGGCATTTTGGAGGCTCTGTTTTGGATAGTGGAGGTTTAAGCGGTTTTGTGGTTGGGGAGCATATTCCTCTGAAAATCTGTTTTGGGAGGTTTGAGGGGGATGGGGTTGTAGCTCTATCTCAACAGTCTACTCCGCATGGGATGGAGTTGGTGCCTTATGCGGATGAGGAGCCTATTCCACTGAATTGGAATCTAGCAATGGAGGTGGGCAGTGGAGGTGAGTTTCAGGAGGCGGATAGGGAAATAGAGTTAATTATGGTTTTTCATCAAATTGTAGGCGTTTCTTGTGATGGTCACGTAGAGAGACTCAAGGCAGCCTTTGCTCATATATTGGCTGGTAAGAAAGAGGCGGCTAAGAAAAGTAAGGGGGGTGGTCAAGTAGGTAGAAAAGGAACGAGAGAACTCTTTAATCTCTTCACTACGGTTAACTATGAGGGAGGAAGTGGGAGTGTGACTCGTAGTAGAGGCAAGGGAAGGGGGAACCGGATTGTGTTATGAAGTGCAACATCCTTTCTTGGAATGTAAGAGGGTTGAACAGCCCGGATAAGAGGTTGATGGTGAGGAATTTGCTGCGTCAATGGCGGGTGGACATTGTTTGCTTGCAGGAGACCAAATTGGAGTATATTTCTAGAAGGGTTGTTAATAGTGTGTGGGGATGCCCCTATGTAGATTGGTGTTATGTGGCTGCTATAGGGGCTGCTGGGGGTATTTTGTTGATGTGGGATAAGAGGGTGGTTTCTATGATGGATATGGAGGTGGGGGAATGTGTGGCAGCCTGTTCCTTCAAGAATGTAGTGGATGGTTTTGAGTGGGCTTTTGCAGGGGTGTATAGTCCTAATGGTGACTTTGAGAGACGTCGCTTATGGGATGAATTGGCAGGTTTGATGAGTTGGTGGGATTTTCCTTGGTGTATTGGGGGTGATTTTAATGTCATTAGATTCCCAAGTGAGAGATCCAGAGGGAGGCGCATCAGTGTAGCGATGAGGGAGTTCTCGGATTTCATTTTTGAGAAAGGCCTCATGGATCTTCCTCTCACCGGGGGTTTGTGCACTTGGTCCAACACCCGGTCTTGGTCTAGAATTGACCGGTTCTTGATATCGCCGGAATGGGAAGTGAGATACCCCGAAGCTCTCCAAAAGAGACTCCTTTGTCTGTGTTCGGATCATTTTCCCATTGTTTTGGCATGTGGTAGGAACAAGGGGGGAAGGAAATCTTTTAAGTTTGAGAACATGTGGTTAAAAGAGGAGGGGTTTGTGGATAGGATTAGAGGCTGGTGGGATTCGTATAATTTTCAAGGCACTCCTAGCTTTATTTTTGCCAAAAAACTCAGGGCTCTTAAGGGGGACATCATTAATTGGAACAAAACGGTTTTTGGCAATGTTGGAGTGCTCATCAAGGAGAGGGTGGAGGAATTGAAGGCTCTAGAAATTACATCAGAAGGGGGAGGCTTAAGTGAGGAAGAGAGGGAGAGGAAAAGACAGCTTTGTAGGGACTTGGAGAGAGCTCTTTTACAAGAAGAAATAAGCTGGAAGCAGAAATCCAGAATCAAGTGGCTCAAGGAGGGTGACAAGTGTACAAAATTTTTTCACTTGATGGCTAATTCCAATAAGAGGTATAATACCATTGACTCGCTCCACATCGATGGTGTTTTGTCCTCCGATCCGGTGGCCATTAGAGAGCATGCAGCTAACTATTTTGAATCCATGTTTGCTGAAAGTATGTCTTGGAGGCCTAAGTTGGATGATTTGGAGTTTGAGTCTTTATCCGAAGATGAAGCTACCTCCCTTGAAGCCCCTTTTTTGGAAAAGGAAGTGAAAGATGTGATTTTTTGTATGGATGGGGATAAAGCCCCTGGTCCGGATGGTTTCTCTTTGGCTTTTTTCCAAGCATGTTGGGAGGTGCTAAAAAAAGACATCATGGCCATTTTCTCTGATTTCCATGCTCGCGGTAAGTTTGAGAAGAGCTTGAATTCCACCTTTATTTCTCTCATCCCTAAGGTGTCTGGGGCAGCGGAGCTCAAGGATTTTCGCCCCATTAGTCTTGTAAGCGGGATCTACAAGATTATCTCCAAGGTCTTGGCAAATAGATTGAGGGTGGTGTTGAGCAAGATTATTTCTACTCCTCATAATGCTTTCGTCAAGGGTAGACAAATTTTAGATTCGGTGCTTATTGCTAGTGAAAGCCTGGATTTCCGTCTTAAGTCAGGTGAACCAGGGTTGCTGTGCAAGTTAGATATGGAAAAGGCTTATGATCATGTCAGCTGAGATTTCTTGTTATATATGCTTAGGAGATGTGGGTTTGGGCAAAAATGGTGTTCTTGGATTGCTTTCTGTATCTCTACGGCTTCGTTCTCAGTCTTGATCCATGGTTTGCCGGCAGGTTTCTTCAACAGCTCGAGAGGGGTAAGGCAAGGTGACCCCCTCTCCCCGTTCCTCTTTGTGATTGTTATGGAAGCCTTTAGTAGAATGGTTAAGGCCTCGGTTGAGCATGGTCTTTTCTCAGGCTTTGTTGTGGGCGGTAGGGGGAGTGAGCAGGTCCACATCTCGCATCTTTTATTCGCAGACGACACATTGATTTTCACTGGGGCATCTCGGACGCAGGTGCAAACCATTAGCAATTTGCTTATTTGCTTTGAGTTGGTTTCTGGGCTCAAGGTCAATTTGGCTAAATCGATTCTTGTGCCGGTTGGTGAGGTGAGTGATATTGGTGTGTTGGCAGAGATTTTGGGTTGCCAAGTTGGTTCTTTGCCTATTACTTATTTGGGTATGCCGTTGGGGGCTCGGTTCAAGGACAAGGCGTGCTGGAACAGGGTGGTGGAAAAGTCTCTGAGAGCTCTTGCCAGCTGGAAGAGGTCATATCTCTCTAAGGGAGGTCGGATTGCTCTTATAAAAAGTACTTTATCCAACCTTCCTACTTATCTCCTGTCACTGTTGCCTATTCCAGCAGCGGTTGCGAAGCGCATTGAGTCTATCCATCGTGACTTTCTATGGGGAGGTATGGGTGAGGAATTCAAATTCCATCTTGTGAATTGGCGGAAAGTTTGCTCTCCTATTCGGGAAGGGGGTCTAGGCATTCGCAACTTGAGATGCTTCAACCGCGCTTTACTTGGTAAGTGGTTGTGGAGGTATGCTAGTGAACCTGGAGCTTGGTGGAGAAAAGTGGTGGAGGCAAAGTATGGGTCGGAGAGTGGGGGGTGGAGGTCCAAAGTTGGAGTGGGTTCTCATGGAAGGGGCTTGTGGAAGTTTATAAGCAAGGAATGGTTTCACTTTTCCAATCATATTAGACTCATTCCAGGTGACGGCTCCAGAATTAGTTTTTGGGGGGAGGTGTGGTGTGGCAGTGTGCCTCTTTTGGAGGTTTATCCGGGGTTATATAATCTGGCCAGCAACAAGGAGGCCTCCATCGCGGATAATTTTGATTCGGTGAGTGGCTCTCGTCAGTGGAACATTAGTTTTATGAGACCTTTGAATGATTGGGAAGTGGAGGATTTGGCGTCTCTTTATAGCCTCCTGTACTCTTATAATTTGGGTGGTGGGGATGACAAAATTTGGTGGGTTCCGAATAGGAAAGGAAAGTTTGAGGTGAAATCTTTCTATTATATTCTAAACTCTTCTGTCAGCTTCCCTTTTCCCTGGAAGAGCATTTGGCGTACTAAAGCCCTTCCGAGGGTGGCGTTCTTTGTGTGGTCGGCTGCTCTTGACAAAATTCTTACATTGGACAATTTGAGGAAGAGAAATATTATGTTGGTCAATAGATGTGGGATGTGCAAGAAAGAAGAGGAATCTATTGACCACTTGCTTCTTCATTGTGAGAGTGCCCAATTCTTATGGAACGCCTTTTTTAGTTGTTTTGGCCTGGCTTGGGTTATGCCTTAGGGGGTTGTGGATCTCTTGCATTGTTGGTGTTCGGGGGGACGTCCGCGCAGTGCTGTGGTTTGGAAAATGGTTCCGCTTTGTATCATGTGGTGCCTATGGTCCGAGAGGAATGAGAGATTTTTTGAGGACTCTGAAAGAAGTTTGGAAGATCTTTTACATTTCTTTTTTATTACTCTTTTCATGTGGGCGGCTGCTTGGTTGGCCCCTATTGTGATTTCCTTCTCTGATTTTCTTTATCTCTTCTCTAGCCCCTCTTAGGCGTTCTCTTGTATACTTCCTGTGTACTAGGGTTGCGCCCCTCTGTGCTTTCTTTATAAATAATTACTTATCCAAAAAAAAAAGTTCACTTTTCATCTATATATGATTTATGCCTCAAGTTGCTTCTTCAGAGTTTCATGTAACTGGTATTACTTCCCATGACATCAGAGAGCATCCCTGTACAGGTTTAGCCTTATTGCAGAGACATAGTCAATCCTCTAAATCATTTGAAGATTCCATGGAGGCACCTGAAGAACGGATTCAGGAGGCTGCAGCTCTTCATAAATTTGCCGAAGCTGCCTACACAGTAGTGCATTAAAATATTTTATTAAATAAACTTTTTCAAGTTTATCATCTTAGTTTTATTTACAAGTGCTACATTGTGCAGGGTCCATTACTCGATTTTGGAAGAAATCCTTTCTTATTCCCTTGTGCATGGCTTTATAGGCAAGGGGTTTTGACTCCCTGGATGCGTAACAGGTCATTAATCCATGCATTCCTGCTTGATGTATATGGGCAATATTATAATGGGACATAGCTAAGAAATGTTATGACCATGAGTTAATTATTTTGATTTTCTTTTGTTTTTCAATCTTTATTTTTAAATATAAAGGCATTCGTAGAGATCTTTTTCTCTTAGAAACTACTGCTTTAAACTTTTGGTGCTTATGATTCTATGTTCTTCTTAGGCGGCCCATACTTGGAGGTGATAATTGGTGGCGAGGCCATGCGGCAGCCTTTCTAAAATATGTCAATTTAACCCCAGAAGTACTTAGGCAAGGGCGTGTTAACCAGGTGATTTATTTTAGTGCTCTTGATTTTCCATTCGTGACAGAAATAACTAAATCAGATTGGGTGAGCATGGCCACATGAGGCCATGCGGCAGCCTTCGATTTATTTTCCTTGTTCCACTTCTACTCATGACTTGCACGTGCTGATACCAAATCTGACTTAAGACAGCAGGACCAGATGAATTTTAGGGTAGTTTCTTGAAGGGTTTCAGTGGTCAGAGGTTTGAAAGTTATGATGGATTTTGTTTAGAGGTTTGAAATATTATTTTGGGCTTAGAAGGATTGAATCTTGAGGGGTAGAAGGGGTTACAGGATTTTCTTTAGCAGCAAGGGTCTTCTGATTTTCTCTAGCAGCAGGATTCTTTGGGCATTTAGAGTTTTTGAGTCAAAAAATGTTTTTTTGGCAAAATCGTCATTTTTAAGCTTTTGCCAAATGACGCTTTTGCCAAAAGTGCGTTTTGGCCATTTTTGGAGTTAAAAAGTTAAAAAAGTACTTTAGAATTTTTTATCAAACATGTTAGCTTTTAGTTTAACACAATTTTTTAAGTATTAAAAGTACTTTTTACCCTTTATAACGTAATTCCAAGCAGGCTCTTAGGGTATTAGGTTAAGGGATTGATGGTGGGAAAAGTTTGATACAATTTTGGAAATTATGACTTTTCTAAGGGTATGGAAAGGAAAAAGTTTTAGAGGAATCATGCTGAGCTAAAAACAGAGGCCTTCTGGGTGCTCTAATATTTATGTATATCACCACAAGAACATTAATCAATTTGCTATTTGGTATTCCAAGTGGTTAAAATAAAGCATTTAGATCTTATTTTTCCAATATTTGTCCCTAAAGCATTTTAGAATAACACTTAGAACCGTATCCCAGCATATCACCAAAGTATCTTCTGTGTCCCAAAGTATCTGGAGTGTCGGACACATAATTGGCTGTGTCTGAGCCGTGTTAGTGTTCAATACGTG
The DNA here is from genome assembly GCA_006937295.1 of Carpinus fangiana. Classification (NCBI taxonomy): domain Eukaryota; kingdom Viridiplantae; phylum Streptophyta; class Magnoliopsida; order Fagales; family Betulaceae; genus Carpinus; species Carpinus fangiana. Next base: position 18,390,444 of record CM017323.1, on the reverse strand, counting down.
TCAAACATGGATACTTCAGCCCTTTTGAAGTCTCTACTACCTAGGTCAAAACCATTACTGATCCAGTAGCTGACCATTTGAACCTGTTAAAAATCATGAACCAGACTGGTTTTTGGACTGATTGGTTCATTGGCATGAGTTTTATTGAAAATTGTAAAACTTCTTAACTGGCAAGATTTGACCACAAACACAGCAATCGATATGTGAATACTGATCACTTGGCTATCTTGGTGTTTTGTATAGTGTTTGCACCAGTACTGTGATGTCGGATAGATTTTGGGAGTTTGTCTAAATGTGTATGTGATGGACTTGTGAATCTAGTGTTTATAATTCTACAAGCAAGCATTAAGGTTTAAAGATTGACTAGGATTTTGAAAAGATGGGGAATAAGGCCAAGATCAATGTTTCTTGAAGCAAACAGGTTGCTAGAAAAAGGCCAAGAACAATGTTTCTTGAAGCAAACAGGTTGCTAGAAATATGAAACTAATCAAAATGATTTCAATTGTGTTTCAAAGACCCAACGTTTTATTTTATTTTATTTTTTTGCTAACTGATATACATATCAGTTAGCCTTTTTTTTTTTTGTTCTCCCTTGACAGAAAGATGGTAAGGAGATAGCTTTGTATGCTTTTATTTAGTATTTGATTCCAAGAAAAAATAAAGGAGCACTTCCTAAGTGTTTCAAAGAAGGTAAATATTTTTATTATATTTCTGATGTCATTATTTGACCCTGGTCAGGTTGATGTTTGATCTCTTACCCTTGACCATTTTCTGATTTGATCGTAATTTTTGAAAGATTGCTCTTGCCTCTTATAATCGAATTATTAGGTGTAAGAATATTGCTGGACAGCAGCCACCTGCACACGAATGTGACTCTTGGTAGTGCTAAAGTAGGGTTTACTTTTATTTATTTATTTTTTTAAGACGCAAAAAAGGAAACCTCTATGGGATGTAGTTTTGATTCCTCAGAGTACTATAATGGATATGCACACAGGCATGCATATATATACATCTCTAGTTGAGAGTTTCTTGACTTTATGGTCTTAAATGGTGCATAATTTCTTTGAAATTTGTGGTTTTGAAATCCTGAAGTCTCTATTCATGTTACAATTACATATTTCCTCTTTGTTCTTAAGTATGTCGGTCTCAGGTTTGCTATGCTCACTAGCCCAATTTACATTTTTAATTTTGTTCTTTTTCTTCACTCTGTTCCAGGCAAAATGTGAAGCTGCATACTTCATTGTGGTTCTGCATCAGTTAAGATTGGTAGTGATTGCTGTAAGAGGAACTGAGACCCCTGAAGATCTCATCACCGATGGTTTATGTAAGGAATGCATCCTTTCTTCAGAAGACTTGGATGGATTGATGAAGTATATCTCTCTCTCTCTCTCTATTAATTTATCTTGACTTTTATGTGTTTATGGCAGTGTCTGTGTGCGTGATGATTCATTGCTTAGGTGATCCTTAAAACTTCAGCAATTGAATATTGCACCATAGACAAGGTTAATTCAAACCTGCCTTTCTTAGAGCTTTTGGTGTCAATTTTTGTTCTGAATTACAAATAGATAAGTTATGGGCTTGTTTTTAATCCTGTTATGCATTTTTTTTTAATCTTATCAGAGTATCTTAGTCCGCTAACCTAGCTCATACAAGGGCAGCTTTTAAGAAATAGAGAAATCAGGAAGCTGATTAAAGTTCTTGCTGCAAATCTGGCATTAATCTGCTGTTTCAATTTCTAAAGCCATATACCGAAAATAAAATTATATTGTCCTAAATCTTTCATGGATTCTTTATAACCTTGACCTCAACAAATCAATAAAATTGCAGAAGTTTCAAAAATGGGATTTGTATTTCATCAAATTTTAGTGGTCTATGAACGAGGTGGTGTGGTTCAGGTCATATTTTAAAAATGTCGGGAATCACATTGTTTGGCAGTGATTCCAGGATACCATTTTTTAGTCACCAATTGCTAAAAGTAATTGCCGATTGCTCAAGGGAATCTTGCTGCCCTTGAAATAGTCAGTTTGTTGATACATGGATTCCCTTTAAAACAGATGGGTATCTACATTCCCTGGGCTTGAGAAAGTTTAATGCTTGGTAAAATGGCAGTATTAGCTCTGGGTAATATCCTTTCTTCCTTATTCTCTCTCTATCACCCCCATTAAAGCTGAGTACTATGCCAACAACTTAGCGTCTGCTTGCTCTGCCTTCACCAGCTGCTTCATTCCTGTTTTAATTTTCATTTCCAGGTGTTCTCATGTCAAGAGTTTTTATCATTTATTTTATTAGAGGAAACTCTTGACTCCTTAACCGGGAATCTAGATGCCTGGCATTAATGCAGAAGAAAAATAGCAAAATAAGAAATTAATTCCTGGTAAATTGGCAACACACAAGATATTATAGCTGGCCATTTATAATATGTTCTATTTTATTCAGAATATATAACATAGAAATATGCATGACTAGGGATTTTCCTATATTCCTTGGGGGTCACTAACCAATGGGCTTATGAACTTCTGTAATAATTGGCCGAGTTAGGAACTCTACCAATTACTTCATACATGTGCATAACTTCTACAACTACAAACATTTCTTGATTATATATTCTATGTTGTAACTTCTTGTTACAGCCAGTTCGTATGTTAGTTTTTACCTCTGCAGTCTAATCATTAATTTACATCGATGTATACCATGGAACACTCGACTCTGATAAGATATTCAAATGACCCTTATATAAGGGTATTTTGGGATCAGAAGAAATTCTTCCTGGATTCATGGGAATAATCCAAATATTAGAATCTCATATTAAGGAATCTGATAAAATTCCTTGTCAAACCAAACTTTCACATCATTATATTTCTGGGCATTCAAATTCCATGGCTTTACATTCCCGGAAGGGCCGGAACTTTTGATTTTAGCGGGTAATGTTGGATTTCCTGAACCAAATGCCTGGTTAATGCAATCTTTCAACATCCAGGAATATGGAGATTCATTATATTCTTCATGTGTCTGGTTTGTCACCTTTAGTATAAGAGAAGAGGAGAGCAAGTGTTTAATTGGAAAATGAACTAGGATACTAAAAGAAGAGGAGAGCAAGTGTTTAATTGGTAAATGAACTAGGAGGAGCCGGATATAGAGGAAGGGGCTAGTATCTGCTGCTAAGGCTTTTCAACATTCTCCAACTTGGTTTATTACATGATCGTTCTCAACTAGATTTCCCATTTGCTGGATATGTGTTTTATCTGCCTCTGTTGCGGTTTTTTGTTCTGAGCATAGTGGCATTGGATTTAAAAAATTCTGTTTTCTTGCTTGCAGTAGCTGTCATGTTCACCCAGATGCGAAGCTTAGTGTGGACTCATCTCTCCCACACTATGGCCACTCAGGTATACTAGAGGCTGCACGAGAGCTTTTCATGCAAATTGATGGGAATCCTGGTGACACTGGTAAAGAGATGACTTATTTTCCTTCAAACTTATTGTGCTTTGTTTTGCTGATTATTTTAATCTATGACAATCCTTTGAGTCATTCTTAGATTCAACAAAATTACCATTTTATGACTATCGGTTATTTCTTTGCTTCAACAAAATTACCCTTATGTCTTAAATTTAATCTATAGATTGTTCAAGTTGTTATATTTTATATTTTTATTTTAGCTTGTTATTCTTATACCCATGGGGTGGACCCCAACCGAAAGGCGCTACATAGACTAACGGCAAGTGAGATAAAGAAAGCAGCTAGCCCTATGTGTAAAACATTGCTGAAACGCAATTACGCATAATTCTTGTAATCATGTTATATTTACCCTAACATAAATATATGCTAGGGTGAAGGGACTAAAATACAGTCCTAAACATTTACATTTTCTAGACAGTCTCCGTCTTCTCTTTTCTTCTTGTTCCCTCTTTCTTAACCCTAATCTCTTAAACTTTACAATCAAACTTGGTATCAGAGTGTCCGATCCAATCATAAAAGGCATCAACATGATCTGAAGGTGGTCGTCGGCTGACAGAGGTGTGCTGACATCAGCATCCATACACTGATGTCAGCACCCAAACTCTGGCATCCATATGGTTTGAGTTGATGGAGCCTCCCAGTAATTATGGTGACTTTTTTTTCCAGAATTTTTTGAAATGTTAGTCTTCTATTTTTTCAATATTTTTCTGGAATTTCAATATATATATATATTTTGGTTTGTAAATGTGGAGCTGTTTGGGTTTGGAGTGTAGGAAGGCTGGTTTGATGATTTGTTGGTGTTTTTTTTTTCCTTTTCTTTTCTTTTCTTTTTCTATGAATTTGGGACTTTAGATCTTACAATAAACCATGCTGCATCCCACTGACACCCGTCAACAGTACCCACACCTGAAAAGGGGTTTCTATCAGAGGATTTCTTGACTTTTGCTCAGTACCCGTTGAGTACTTTGGGATCTTCCCCTCTCCACCTAGCATTGCCGCAATGGAAGGGCCATCTTCCTTAGTTGCTTAGTCACCGTTGAACACTTTGGGATATTCCATGCTCCACCTAGCATTGCTGTGAAGCAAGGGCCATCTTTCTTAAAATCCTTATACTGAGGTGCCACTGAGGCTTGATCTATTCCATTGACATGCCTTCCACCTCTTGGCTGCCAAGATTTCTCCTCACCATGAATGGAATCGAAGAAAGCCACCACCTTACCTAGTTCCGCATTGAAAAATCTCCAATGGAGCCTCGGTGACCACCACCCCCATATGCCTCCACCACCAAGAAGCAACCATACTTATTCGTTTGCCGTTGGCCTATAAGCACCTTACTCCCCTCCCTAGTCGACTTAAAGAATTCCTTCACCTCAGCCTTATGAACTAGATCCTCCACCGTAGAATACAACTGCGCCGCACTCTCCTTCCCCATTAACCACCATACTGGATAAACCAGGACTATTTTGAACCAACCAAAGTAAAGACCCCTTCCACTACCGATAACTCAAAAGTTTTGGACTCAACAAAAAACCAACTCAAAAACCCCATCTAGAAAACACAGGCTAACAAATAGTTTTTCACTCTATCACTGTTCTCTCACAATCTTCCAGAAATAAGATATCATCTAGAAGCTCCAAAAAGACTATGCTGAAGTACTTGTAGCCAAGTCATTTCACACAAACCCAAATTGTTTGTCCATAGTTAAGAGTCAGAATATTATTTTTATCTACTTTCCCATTGTTATAGTTTGTTTGAACGGTTTAGACACGAAAGGTGGAGTCTATTATATTATTCAACTTATGTTAACCTAATACAAGCATCCTATTATATAAGATTATGGAAATACTATAAAGACTAAACTACCCCCAAAACCCTAATTACTCAAACCCTAACTCTTCTAACACTCCCCTCAAGTTGGAGCATATACATCATATGAATCCAGCTTGGAAGATACAAGCAAACGAAAAACAACTAGAAAAAATACTTTAACACTCTCCCTCAAGCTGGAACAGCTTAGAGCACACGATACAAAGACTCATACAGATAACAAGATAATTTAATAAAACTTCAAGGCCAGTTGAAAATTTGTTGAAACTTGATCAATCAAGATTTGATCGGATTTCGCCGCAAAACACCAAGTCCGGTTGGATACATCGATCACTAACAACATTGGATCAGTTCTCGCCGGAGAATCCAAAGCCGGTCGGATACATCGATTACTAACAACTTGGGATCGGTTCTCGCCGGAGAATCCAAGGCCGGTCGGATACATCGATCACCAACAACCAACAACAATTATATTTCACATGATTAACCAACAAGTTTCTTTGGAACTAAAAAAAAAAATAAAACGCCGGAGCTTCAAAACTGGCCGGAGACAGGCTGACCATGCCGGCAGTACCAAAAACAGAAGCAAAACAATGAAAACAGAACAGAAACAGTCACTGTAGGGTTGTTGGACCTCCGCCAGAGAAGACAACATTCCAGCCACTCCAAGAACAGCAACAACGTAATCAAATGATGACCACAGATCAATGTTTTGACAACACAAAATCTAATCGCCGGAATTTTTTTTTTCCTTTTCCAATGGCCGCTGCAACTTCGCCAGCCACCACAGACAAGACTGACAATCACACCTAGAACCGTAAGCAACCAACACACCAAGAAGCCGTAACCGATTGACGACAAAAAGTTTTCTTTCATCAAAAAATAACCATGGATAGCAACATATTTCAGGGCACTTCCACATGGGTGGTGCTGCTACCAGAAGAATAGTCGCCAAAACAAAAACAAATAGAGCAGAGAAACTAAGACAACAAACAAAGGGCCAAGGATTGAAACCCCAAGGCTCTCGTACCATGTTATAGTTTGTATGAACAGTTTAGACATAAAAGGTGGAGGCTATTACATTATTCAACTTATTCAACTTATGTTAACCTAATACAAGCATCCTATTATATAAGATTATGGAAATACCATAAACCCCAAAACCCTAATGACTCAAACCCTAACTCTTCTAACACCCATAGTACCTTTGCTTTAGCCCATAGTACCCTTGCTTTAGCCATGCATTTATCACATATCATGTAATATAAGTTTTCTCTTTGAAGTATGAAAGTAAGTGCAAAGTTGTATCTCTAGTAGAAAACAAGTTGGTGAAAATAATTTAATGGTAGTTCCTTAAAAAAATGTATCCCTTGAATTGGACTAGTAGTCGCTTGCTCCCTGTTTGGTGTGTTTATGTTGTCTTCCAAAGAGGTATATGAGAGGAATGAGAATGTTGGATTATAGATTGTTATGTTCTAATTTGTAGAAGTTAAATATTTCAAATTGTGTTATCTCAACTGTAAAGTTTAAGGTGCTGACATCTTGTGATAATTATGATATGGGATGGCTTATATCATTTAATATTTCTGCCTAACTTCTTTTCCTCTTTGGACAATGGCTTAATTGAGTTGCAGAGTCTAAATCAAATGGCTTTCTTTCCTCATTGCTTGGAGCTGGATGTGAGTGTGATGGTTACAACATTCGCATAGTGGGGCATTCCCTTGGAGGTGCAATTGGTGCATTGCTAGGAATCAAAGTATGGCCTTTCTAGCAATGGAGTTGTTTACCTTTAGTTTGGCATGTACTGCATTTCATGGCTACTAAAAGATTGTCAGATGAGAAAAGATAGAATGATACTTATCAAAAAAAAAAAAAAAAAGATAGAATGATGGCTACTAAAAGATTGTCCGATGAGAAAAGATAGAATGATAGAGCATACCACAGAGCATTTAGTTACTCTATTTATCATTACTTGGTACAAGATTGGCCTCATTAAGATAGCTTTCTTTATGCTTCTCCTCAAGCTAGACTGTAGATATCTATCATCCCAGGCTTTTTACAAAGATTCTTCCTTAATTCCTTGCTAATAATATCTTTTAATTGATTGCGTGAGCTAACATAGGATGCTTCTGTTTTCTTTCTCATGCATCTGACATGAATGACTTATAAATTGCTGCTTAGTTATCACAAAACATATTCAGGGTTTCTTTTTTCCATTTTTTTTTTAAAATTTTTATAGAGAAGAAAAACCACCCCCCCTAGGAGAGATACCACTATTAACATCTCATAAGCTATATGGGGCATAGTCTTGTACTCATCTTTTGCACTGAACCTTGTGACCATATTTGGTTTCTCACTTTTCCTAGTAACAAGATTACCTTATTCAAAGTCCAAAAGTCAAACATGGAACTTCTATCAACATGATCAACAGTGCATTCTGCACTGAAAATGTGACAGTCAAGATTCTTTGAGGATTGGAACATTAAACCCTTACCAGGAGCACCCTACATAGCAATTCAATGTTGTTTTTTTTTTTTTTGATAAGTCAAAAAGAAATTTTATTAAAAAGTGAAGGCGCCCCAAAAGTACATAGGATATATACAAGAGGAACTCCTAGCTAGAAAAAGAAAAGCGGGAAAGAAAATCCGCATAACTAAGAGACAAAGGAGACAAGTAAGCCGCAGTCCACGAATACAAGGAATACAACAAAGAGGCTAGAATCTCTTCCAAAGGGCTTTCCAAGTCCTTAAAACACCTATTGTTTCTCTCCTTCCAAATAGACCAAAAAATACAAATAGGCACCATCTTCCCTCCAAGCCCCAATGTTGTGACCTTGGGGCTTGCACGAACTTACTATTTCAACAACAAAAGTGATGTCACACGAAGTCACAGTCAAGTTGATCAACTTCCCTTCAAGTATTATATTCATTCTAGGATTGTCAAATTCTTGCCCTTTTCTGTACTAAATCTACGTGGATGTCGACTAGTTTGACACACAACATGCCTGTCTCCATAAGGATACTGGTGACATGCTTCCTCAACGAAAAATAAATACCCTTGTTTGATCTCCTTATCGCAATAATAAGAATGTATTGCAACTCTTCAAGTCATTCAGGTGAAAGTGCTTACTTAAATCAGTCTTAAAGGCCATAATGCCATCTCTGTTATAATTACTTTGGAAATCCTTAATTCCTTTGTTTTGATTTTTTTTTCCCTGATCTTTTGTGGACAGCTTTATCGTCAATACAAAAATTTACACGTCTACGCATATGGGCCCCTTCCATGTGTGGATTCAGTTGTAGCAAATGCTTGTTCAGAATTTGTTACAAGGTAAATGTAATTGTGAATCATGCCACTGATAGATTTGAGCAAGTGATGCCATTTTTGTTATTGGTTTTCTCTGTCTGTATGTTTTAAGTCTTCGAATTTTCTGCAGCATTGTACACAACAGTGAATTTTCAGCTCGCCTTTCAGTCGGATCAATCTTGCGTCTTCGTGCAGCTGCAATTACAGCACTGTCACAAGATACCAAAACTGATACAGCCATGATTTTCCGACTTGCACGTCGGTTTCTGTATGTGAGCAAGTACCAGAGAAACAGGACTGAGGTAAAGGATGCTTACTCTGGGACCATCATGGCCGAAGATCTCAGCCACCCCAATTATGGAAGTCAGTATCAGAATGATTCTCGAGATAGCCTTCTTTGTTTCTAATTTAATATTTTTCATGCTGAAAAAATGCATAATTATCACTTTCACACAATTAGCACCGTCACTATACCTGCTTGTTTAACAAAATGATTTTACTTCCACTGCAGGGAGCGAGGGACAGGATCAAGGGTTTTCCCTCTGGAATGAGGCTGACAAGAAGGATATTGTTATTAAAGTTGATCATCATGAATTCACCGTTCCTTTTGCAACCAATACATTAGATGACCCCATTTCTCAGTTTATGGAAACTGTCCCAAGATCTGAAAACACTTCAGCTGAGGATCCACCAGAAATGTTTCTACCAGGCCTTGTAATTCATGTAGTACCACATCAAAGAAGCTTACATATATCTTTGCGTGAAGGCTGTACCATGCAGGAGAAGGCAAGTTACAAAGCTTACATAGCAAACAAAGAAAGCTTCAAAGATATTATTGTGTCACCATCTATGTTTCTTGACCATCTCCCTTGGAGGTATTACAGCTGAGTTCTTTGATTCTTTCTTAATAGCTTAGACTCTATACTTGATATGGAATGTTTGAGAAGTTGCGCTGATGCCATTTACTTATCTGGTTTAATATTTTTCAGATGTCATTATGCAATGCAAAAAGTATTGGAAGCTCAAAGTGCTCAAGGTATACTTGATGAATCTCATTTAGGTCAATTCTAAACTCCTGCTATTATTGGTGGTACACAACTGTTTCTTAATAATCTTTTATATATATATATGAACAAATACAATATTTTAAAATATGGATACCTCACCAAAAGAAAACTCATAAGGATATCACATATGGACACCTCACCATGGGATAACTCATAAGGACACCTCACCACCTTCTAGAATAGAGGCACTTGTCCCTTTCTTTCTACCTGGTATCAAGTAATCATAGGAGACCCCATTTCTGATTCTTAGTTTCCTTCATTTAGTCCACAAGTTTTCAACATTCATTGCCATCCAGAAATAGCAGAATAGAGGCACAGGATCTCTATCTCTGACCCTCCTCATTCATTGATATATATGTCGGTGTACTGTATGTTTGCCCATTGGCCATTCTAAGACTTGTAGGCGATGCAGTAAAGAGAATCATTGTATGGCCACGTCACCATAACAGTTCACTAAAACACAAGAAGCTTTCCAAACTTACCATTGACTCTTTTGTAGGTACTCTTGATTAGGATCTTGATGTGCGGTCATCTATACCACTAATTGGTGCCATCTATGGACAAAGATTGTATGTTGAACACGAGGTTGATAAGTGTCGGGGGACAACAATGCTAACCAGCCAAACCCTCGGGAACAATGACTTATAATACAACAAGTGTAGTTACTGTAACTCTTGGAGATTATAAACATCATCGTGCAACAAAATCATGTGATGATACAGCAATTTCAATGGCAGAACATGAAGGCGTTGGGAGCGATACGGGAAATTGAGAAGAGAAAAACAAACCACCATCCACCCATCAAAACTCGAAAGGGAAATTTGTAGAGCACTAAGAGGGAGATTCCGAATCATCTTCTCCAGACTACTTGTATGCATATCTATTTACAGGGCGATTCTCATCATCATTTTCAGCTACGCATTATTTGGCCCATTCGTCTGATCAGGCAGTGGTCATATTTTGCTGTCAACAACGACTATGGTGGTTTTGGTGGGTTCAATGGCTTCTTTTTTGATCTCCATAAAAAACATGTGAAAAAACAGCTACAAAATCAACAGCTGCTAGAGGAATCAAAATATGTTTTTCGACAATAGTTTACTTGCTTCCAATTCCAAAAACAAAACCAAGTATTAAGCTTGCAATGAGCCTTAAGGAACAGTTCGTAACCTTCAATTATTAATTGTGTGGATTTTCACAGATGGTATGTGTTGTCTCAGTTATTACACCATCAAAATGTAATTTATTTTAGAAAGAGATGGCATAACTCAGGTGACAACTTACTTGTGTTTTAATGCAAAAAAATCATGTTTTATACATATGTAAGTATTAATAGTCATAGTTATCTTTCATATCGTTTACTCAGGCCCTTAGTCCCTTCCCGCTCGGGTTGGTGGTGTCCTGTGGGATCTATAGTACAACATCAATGCCTTATGTCTCAAATATTGCTCCATATAGTCATATATTAGCACCTCGATTGAGTCCGACATTGGGTGGTACGTCCATGTACACCACTAGAAAAATTGTAACAATAAAAAAAAAACTGTGACCATGGGGTCAATCCCGTATAATGGTGGCCCATGACCCACGGTCACATCATACGATGTAATTATTTTTCATCTATTAAAAATCGTATACTAAACATATATTTGTTTGAAACAGTTTTAAATATTTTTTTGATAAGTAAAAAAATTGGTAAACACAACAAGAGCCAAAAAAGAAAGTTCCAACCTTGAAACAGTTTTAAATATGTTATAAAAGTTAGTGAGAAGTGCTAGGGAGCTAAATAAATGAATCCAGAAAAAATTTCAAACTGACGTGACAGACCGTGAGTGGCAGACAAGAGAGAGAAAATTACATTTTTTTTTAATTTAAAAACCATTGCCACATTAGTTTAAAACTTTTTCTAGATTTATTTATTTGGCTCTCTAACACTTCTCAAAGTTAGTAGGCTCATGAGATATTATTTTAAAAAGTGAACCATGCTTAGCTCTTTGACATATCATATGTTAGAGTAAAAAGGGTTTCGTAAGCATTTATTTACCTCAGACGATTTTCTTCACTTTTGGACATCTCAATCACCAAATCACTGCAAATCATACCCTAATATTTGACACCACAAGCTAGGAATACAAGTCTACACACTACACACGTGAAATTCTAATCATGCGATGGAAACCTTAATCATGTAATTAAAATTCTGAGTATATGTTCCCTGGCATCATTGATCTTTCGTTTCTCGAGAATCGAAAGTTGGTTTCTCTAGGTTAGGAACTAAAAACCTCCAAAATTAACCTAAAGCCTCTTTCTCATACAATAACCTTACGTCATACACAAGTAACACAATCCAACAATCTTAAAAATACACAAACCCATAACACATGTATATAACATTATTAAAACGAGCTTATAGCCCGTGCTATATGCGGAATTTTTCATTATAATCTAATTTTAAAATTTAAACATATAATTTTTCATTATAAGTTATAAAGACGTATAAAAAATATATATCACATATTTAAATAAAAAAAAATTAAATATTTGTTCCTATAAGTATATATGATTTAAAATAACTAGTATAAAAAAAATTACCAATAAAATACATGGATTATAATATAATTAACACAATTAATGACATATGGATTATATTGAAATATAATTGACGTAATTAATGACATCATATAGATATAATTAATGCAACTAATTATATTGGAATATAATTAACGCAATTAACGACGCTAACTAATAACCGATTGTTTAAGGAAAAAACGGTTTAATATATGGAAAATGATCATTTTCCTTAATATATATGACTTTTTTCTTTTTCTTTTTCTTTTTTTTTTTCTTTTGAGAATCCTAAACGTATTATTACATAATATTTGATTTATATTATTTGCTCTCAACCAAATGGCACTTAAAGCTCCGGGTCCAGATGGTTTGTCGGCGGGTTTCTTCGAAAATCATTGGGACATTCTAGGAGATGAGGTTTGTCAATCGGTTCTTGATATTTTAAATTCCAGAATTATGCCTGCTCATTTAAACATGACAAATATTGCTCTTATCCCCAAAGTGAAAAGCCCAACCTGTGTCACAGAATTTCGACCTATTAGTTTGTGCAACGTTTTGTACAAATTCGTTTCCAAGGTTTTGGCAAATAGGTTGAAAAAAATTCTGTCTGATATTATATTGCCTACCCAAAGTGCTTTTATTCCGGGGAGGCTCATAACCGATAATATATTGGTTGCATATGAAACTCTTCATACCATGCAAACTCGTTTGGGGGGAAAGAAGGGTTTCATGGCAGTTAAATTGGATATGAGCAAAGCATACGACAGGGTGGAGTGGTGTTTTTTGGAGGGAGCTATGAAAAAATTGGGTTTTGATGACAGATGGATTGATTTAATTATGATGTGTGTGAAGTCTGTTAATTATGCCGTTGTGGTGAATGGGGTACCATGTGGTAACATTTGTCCAACGAAGGGATTAAGGCAAGGAGATCCTATCTCTCCTTACTTATTTCTTATTTGTGCGGAGGTGTTGAGTTCTATGATCTCGCAGGCTAATTATGATGGGGTCTTAACGGGGGTTCCAACCTCTAAGAGGGGTCCTCGGGTAAGCCACTTATTTTTTGCGGATGACAGCTTGTTATTTTGTAGAGCCAATATTTCACAATGGGATGCTTTAATGAGATTGTTGTGGATATATGAAGAAGTGTCCGGCCAACAACTAAATAATAACAAGACGGCTATGTATTTTAGCCGTAATACATCGGAGATGGACAAAAATGGTATAGACGAAGTCTCAGGTATTCCTGTCTCTCAATGTTATGATTCATATTTGGGGTTGCCGATGATGGTTGGAAAATCTCGGACAGTTGCATTTAGAGGAATTATTGATAAAGTGTGGAAGAGATTTCAAGACTGGAAGCTAAAGTTTTTGTCGCAGGCGGGAAAAGAAGTCTTGTTAAAAGCAGTTATCCAAGCGATTCTGACATTTTGCACGAGTGTTTTTCTTTTTTCCAAAAGCTTTATGCTCAGAAATTAATTCAAATGCAAAAATATTGGTGGACTAAGCCGAATGGAGAGCTCCGAGTGCATTGGATGAATTGGAGGAGTATGGGGACACGAAAAAAAGAGGGGGGGGGGGGGGATGGGTTTCAAAGACTTTAGAAGCTTTAATAAAGCACTCATCGCAAAACAATGTTGGAGGCTTTGGCAAAATCCTGATAGCTTTCTTGCTAAAATTATGGAAGGGAAATATTTTTCGGGGTAGTACTATTCTTGAAGCACGTCTAGGAGCTAGACCTTCATATGCATGGAGGAGCATTTATAGTTCTTGTAGTTTGCTCAAGGCTAGTTTAATATGGAGGGTTGGCAATGGAGCCCGAATTCGTATTTGGAAGGACAAATGGCTACCAATGCCTATGACATATATGATTCATTCTTCACCGATTGGTTTGCATCCTGAAGCTATAGTGAGTGCCCTGATTAATGAAGATACAAGATGGTGGGACTTAACCGTGTTGAACTCTATGTTTAGCAAGGAAGAGGTATCCATTATACAGTCCATACCGGTTAGTATGTCCAATAAGGAAGATCGGTGAATTTGGAGAGGGACAAAAAATGGCCACTTTACTGTAAGAAGTGCATACCACCTTTAGCAGGAATTAAACATTCAATATGAGGCCTCGAGTTCTTCTACGGAGGGGTATAGTGAGGTCTGGAGCAAGATTTGGAGTTTACAACTCCCTGGGGTGGAAAATTTTTTTTGTGGAAAGCTTGCAAAGAAATTTTACCCACATGGGCCAACCTTTTCAAGAAGAAAGTTGCGGATAACCCGCTCTGCCCAATATGCAGCCGTGAACCCGAATTAGTACTTCATATCCTTTGGTCATGTGATTCGGCAAGGGATGCTTGGTGTGTGAGTTCCCGACGTTTGCAAAAAATGTGTTCTATGACTTTTGGGAATTTTTTTCCAAGTGGTAGAAGATACATTTGGCCAAGGTGACAGTGAAGAAATAAAATTATTTGTGGGGATTGCATTAGGACTTTGGCTTCAAAGGAATGATGTGGTGTATGGAGGGATGCTAATTCATCCATCTTTATTGGTTCAACGAGCTATTGTTGCAAGGGAGGAGTATACACAAGCAAATGAGGCAGGTGCTAGGGTATCAGTACAGATGGTAAGTCCTATGGTGTGGAAGGCTCCAAGTATGGGGTGGAAGAAAATGAACTGGGATGCCTTCCTTGCAAAAGACAAAAATTGGATAGGCTTCGGCATGGTCTGCGGGATGAGCAAGATTCGGTTTTAGCAGTATTCAGCAAAACTGTTAATGGGTGACTTGATGTTCTGAAGGCTGAAGCCAAGGCGTGTCTTACTGCTATTCAGTTTTGTCAAGAGCTGGGTTTCTTACGTATCCACCTAGAAGGCGATGCTCAAGGAGTCATTTCTGCTATCAATTCGGAGCACTCAGATTGGAGCAGTATGGGAGTCTTAGTAGAGGATATAAAGCATGAGTTATAATCTTTACAACAATGGCAGCTGTCCTTTGTTCGTCGAGAGGGTAACCAAGCGGCATATACTTTGTTTAATTTAGCCTCTAGATGTTTTATAAATAATGTGTGGCTTCATAGCCCACCTGATTGTATTGCAGGAATTGTGCAGAGGGAGCATGTTACTTCCAATGCCATGATTTTGAATCAATGAGAAAGTACCTCTTTTATCTAAAAATATATGGAAAATGACCATTTTCCATAATATATATGACATCTTTTCTTTTTTTTTTTTGTTGAGAATCCTAAACATATTATTACATAATAATTCGATTTATATTATTTGTTTCATTATTTGATTCGGACATTAATAATATTTAATTTATTGAATAATTTAAATATAGAAAACTCTTGAAATATAATTAACGCAATTAATGACCGGTTTTTTAAGAAAAAATCGGTTCACTCTTAAAAAACTGGTTAAAAAATTAAAAACCGGTTTAGCCTTTAAAAAAATGGGTTCATGCCAAATGTCGCAATATTAAGGCACTTTTGAGAGTGATTTTAGCTTTTATATATATATATATATATATATGATATGATGCTACGAACAAGAGTTTTAAAGACACTATACTATGGTTATTTGGCTAATGTATTATTACAAAACGAAACCCTTTTTAAATCTCATGTCTTTATATATGAAAACCAACTTATTTAAAGTAGATTATTAAGCTAAGTTACTAATTTTAAATCTCTTCCACTTCGTCTCTTACTGAATTTAAGCATCAAAGGTGGGTAAGAATTCTATAGGGCCTATAAAATTTTGGTGAGAGTTTATGAGAGATACACCGTGTAAGTTCTTGTTGGCGTAATTCAGTAAGCAAAATGGTGACCAAAAGTGCCGTTGTTTGAACAAGAAGAAAGGTCGTCCGGACGTTTAAAGAATTCTATTTTTCCAAAGAGCCTTGTCTACAATCTCGTTTGCAAGCTCGTCCGGACGAGCTGGATAAACAAGAATTCCTGAGAACTTCGTTTGCAGTCTTGTCTGAACTCCGTCCGGATGCCTATGTTTTTTTGTCTGGCGATTTTTACTAAAAATGTCATACCTAGAGTTCTAGGCCTCTAATTGAAGCAAACTTTATGGAGTTAGAAAGCTAACTAAAAAATCTACAAAGCCATGTTTATCAAAGTTCAACTAATTCCAATGTTTACTAGGTCAAAACAGGCCATAAAAGGAAGACTGCAAAATGGCTCGTGTGCAATCTCATCCGAACGAGATTGCAGACGACCATGTGTTAAAAATACGTTCTGAACGTGTTTTATTGCCCCGTTCGGACGGCACATGTTCTCGTCCAAAGGCCATGTACCTGTAATAGTTTTAAATGAATTGAAATTGTTTCCTAGGTCTAGGGATGATGGAACCATAATAAATACACCTCTATAGAAAAAGAGAGGTACAAATTTTCACCCTAGAGAGTTTGTGAGAGGCTGTGCTTAAAGAGAATTATTGTGAGTCTTGTTGTTCCTCTTAGAGGATCTTTGTTAGTTTGATTGTGAGCGTTATTGAGAAGTCCATCGGAAGGGTCCGGTAAAGGAGAATCACGTTGAAGAAAATTGTGAGCGAAGAGACGAGTTGGAGGTTTGTCAATTTTATAGAGTCAAGGTCTTGCATCGGTTTATAAGTGTTCCTAGTGTCTGTAACCTTTGGATAATCTTATGATAGTAATTTACTGGGTTTGGCTGGCCCGGAGAGGTTTATTTTTAGAACAGTTTCTAAAAGGTTTCTTCTTTGTCACCAAAATTTTTGTGTCTGATTTTTATATTTTGGTGATTGCTTGGTTGTTGTTTAATATCTGTTAATTCCATATAAACTGTGTTTTACTACTGCATAGCATTTTTCAATTGGTATCAGAGCCGGTTCACTCCGTGAAGGATAAACTTCCTGAGTGTGATCTGTGTTTTAGGTTTAAGATGTCTCAAACCCTTAACATTGTGCCTAATTTTGATGGATCAAATTATGGTTATTGGAAGTCCAGTATGATATTTTTCTTAGAATCCATAGACGTTTGGCATGTCCTAGAATTTGGATTTAAAGTTCTAGAAAAGCCAACAGCCGAATGGTCTACTGGTGAAAAACAAACTCGTATGGTGAATGACAAAGCTATGAATGCCCTATGCTTGGCAATTTCACAAACTTAGTTCTCTAGAATTTCAACTTGTGATAGTTCCAAAGATGCATGGAAGATCTTAGAAACTACATATGAAGGAACTAATCTTGTTAAAGCTTCAAAACTTCAAATGTTAGTTTCTTAGTTTGAGGATATTAAAATGTTAGAGGATGAGACATTCAATGAGTTTTTCGGTAAACTTAGTGAAATTCAAAATTCCATGATAAATCTAGGAAATAAAGTTTCTGACACTAAGCTTATTAGAAAAGTTACCGAAAAACTCATTAATTCATAAAAATTAATGAATTATGTTAATTCATTAATTTGTTGGCAAAAAAAAAGGTACTACAATTTTATTTTTTCTTAAATCATGTTTTACGTAAGTTTGGGAGAACCCAAGAGAATACTATGGGGAGAACCCCTAGCAAACCCAAAAAAAAAAATCTAAATAACCCACGTCCAAAAAAAAAGGCCCCTGCTTATTCTTTTTTCTTTCTTTCTCTTTTTTTTATTCTTAAAATTGATATGTTTTTGTGCTAATACAGATTTGGAGACCAAATATGATGTATGTGTAGTAAAAAAAGATCTGTTGTGGAGCCTTGATTTCCTTGGGTCACAGTGTCAAAAAAATAAATGACTTTTTTTTTCTTTGTTCTATACCAAAATATAGTAAAATATGCTTAGATGTGATTTAATATGTTTAGATGTGATTTTTTTGGGTTTTTAATAAAATATGCCGTTAGATATTCCCTTTTCAAGGTTAGTTTTAACCTTGGTAAAAATTAGTCTAACATTTAACCAAAAAAAAAGATAACCTAGCCTTAGTTAGTAATATGCTATTAATGACCATCTAATATTTAATATGCATATTAAATGTTTAGACACTTGACACCATTTTATGTGGGTTTGATGAAATTTCCTCCAAACCGGTTTGGAGGAAATTTTTGCCCTTTCCTTAATATATATGACTTTTTTTTTTTCTTTCTTTCTTTTGAGAATCCTAAACGTATTATTACATAATATTTGATTTATATTACTTGCTCTCAACCAAATGGGTCCACTTAAAGCTCCGGGTCCAGATGGTTTGTCGGCGGGTTTTTTCCAAAATCATTGGGACATTCTAGGAGATGAGGTTTGTCAATCGGTTCTTGATATTTTAAATTCCAGAATTATGCTTGCTCATTTAAACATGACAAATATTGCTCTTATCCCCAAAGTGAAAAACCCAACCTGTGTCACAGAATTTCGACCTATTAGTTTGTGCAATGTTTTGTACAAATTCATTTCCAAGGTTTTGGCAAATAGGTTGAAAAAAAATTCTGTTTGATATTATATTGCCTACCCAAAGTGCTTTTATTCCGGGGAGGCTCATAACTGATAATATATTGGCTGCATATGAAACTCTTCATACCATGCAAACTTGTTTGGGGGGAAAGAAGGGTTTCATGGCAGTTAAATTGGATATGAGCAAAGCATACGACAAGGTGGAGTGGTGTTTTTTGGAGGGAACTATGAAAAAATTGGGTTTTGATGACAGATGGATTGATTTAATTATGATGTGTGTGAAGTCTATTAATTATGCCGTTGTGGTGAATGGGGTACTGTGTGGTAACATTTGTCCAACGAGGGGATTAAGGCAAGGAGATCCTATCTCTCCTTACTTATTTCTTATTTGTGCGGAGGTGTTGAGTTCTATGATCTCGCAGGCTAATTATGATGGGGTCTTAACGGGGGTTCCAACCTCTAAGAGGGGTCCTCGGGTAAGCCACTTATTTTTTGCGGATGACAGCTTGTTATTTTGTAGAGCCAATATTTCACAATGGGATGCTTTAACGAGATTGTTGTGGATATAAGAAGAAGCGTCCGGCCAACAACTAAATAATAACAAGACGGCTATGTATTTTAGCCGTAATACATCGGAGATGGACAAAAATGGTATAGCCGAAGTCTCAGGTATTCTTGTCTCTCAATGTTATGATTCATATTTGGGGTTGCCGACGATGGTTGGAAAATCTCGGACAGTTGCATTTAGAGGAATTATTGATAAAGTGTGGAAGAGATTACAAGACTAGAAGCTAAAGTTTTTGTCGCAGGTGGGAAAAGAAGTCTTGTTAAAAGCAGTTATCCAAGCGATTCTGACATTTTGCACGAGTGTTTTTCTTTTTTCCAAAAGCTTTATGCTCGGAAATTAATTCAAATGCAAAAATATTGGTGGAGTAAGCTGAATGGAGAGCCCCGAGTGCATTGGATGAATTGGAGGAGTATGGGGACACGGAAAAAAGAGGGGGGGAATGGGTTTCAAAGACTTTAGAAGCTTTAATAAAGCACTCCTCGCAAAACAATGTTGGAGGCTTTGGCAAAGTCCTGATAGCTTTCATGCTAAAATTATGGAAGGGAAATATTTTTCAGGTAGTACTATTCTTGAAGCACGTCTAGGAGCTAGACCTTCATATGCTTGGAGGAGCATTTATAGTTCTTGTAGTTTGCTCAAGGCTGGTTTAATATGGAGGGTTGGCAATGGAGCCCGAATTTGTATTTGGAAGGACAAATGGCTACCACTGCCTGTGACATATATGATTCATTCTTCACCGATTGGTTTGCATCCTGAAGCTACAGTGAGTGCCCTGATTAATGAAGATATAAGATGGTGGGACTCAACCGTGTTGAACTCTATGTTTAGTAAGGAAGAGGTATCCATTATACAATCCATACCGGTTAGTATGTCCAATAAGGAAGATCGGTGAATTTGGAGAGGGACAAAAAATGGCCACTTTACTGTAAGAAGTGCATACCACCTTTAGCAGGAATTAAACATTCAATATGAGGCCTCGAGTTCTTCTACGAAGGGGTATAGTGAGGTATGGAGCAAGATTTGGAGTTTACAACTCCCTGGGGTGGAAAATTTTTTTTATGGAAAGCTTGCAAAGAAATTTTACTCACATGGGCCAACATTTTCAAGAAGAAAGTTGTGGATAACCCACTATGCCCAATATGCAATCGTGAACCCGAATTAGTACTTCATATCCTTTGGTCATGTGATTCGGCAAGGGATGCTTGGTGTGTGAGTTCCCGACGTTTGCAAAAAAATGTGTTCTATGACTTTTGGGAATTTTTTCCAAGTGGTAGAAGATACATTTGGCCAAGGTGACAGTGAAGAAATAAAATTATTTGTGGGGATTGCACGAAGACTTTGGCTTCAAAGGAATGATGTGGTGTATAGAGGGACGCTGATTCATCCATCTTTATTGGTTCAACGAGCTATTGTTGCAAGGGAGGAGTATACACAAGCAAATAAGGCAGGTGCTGGGGTATCAGTACAAATGGCAAGTAAGGGTCCTATGATGTGGAAGGCTCCAAGTATGGGGTGGAAGAAAATGAACAGGGATGCCTCCATTGCAAAAGACAAAAATTAGATGGGCTTCGGCATGGTCTTGTGAGATGAGCAAGGTTCGGTTTTAGCAGCATTCAGCAAAACTGTTAATGGGCGACTTGATGTTCTGAAGGCTGAAGCCAAGGCGTGTCTTACTGCTATTCAGTTTTGTCAATAGCTGGGTTTCTTACGTATCCACCTAGAAGGCGATGCTCAAGGAGTCATTTCTGCTATCAATTCGGAGCACTTCAATTGGAGTAGTATGGGAGTCTTAGTAGAGGATATAAAGCATGAGTTACAGTCTTTACAACAATGGCAACTGTCCTTTGTTCATTGAGAGGGTAACCAAGCGGCACATACTTTGTTTAATTTAGCCTCTAGATGTTTTATAAATAATGTGTGGCTTCATAGCCCACCTGATTGTATTGCTGGAATTGTGTAGATAGAGCATGTTACTTCCAATGCCCTGATTTTGAATCAATGAGAAAGTACCTCTTTTATCTAAAAATATATGGAAAATGACCATTTTCCATAATATATATGACGTCTTTTTTTTTTTTTTTTTTTAGAATCCTAAACATATTATTATATAATAATTTGATATATATTATTTGTTTCCTTATTTGATTCGGACATTAATAATATTTAATTTATTGAATAATTTAAATATAGAAAACTCTTGAAATATAATTAACGCAATTAATGACCGGTTTTTTAAGAAAAAATCGGTTCACTCTTAAAAAACTGGTTAAAAAGTTAAAAACCGGTTTAGCCTTTAAAAAAATGGGTTCATGCCACATGTCGCAATATTAAGGTACTTCTGAGAGTGATTCAGCTCTTATATATATATATGATATGATATGATGCTACGAACAAGAGTGTTAAAGACACTACACTATGGTTATTTGGCTAATGTATTATTACAAAACGAAACCCTTTTTAAATCTCATGTCTTTATATATGAAAACCAACTTATTTAAAGTAGATTATTAAGCTAAGTTACTAATTTTAAATCTCTTCCACTTCGTCTCTTACTGAATTTAAGTATCAAAGGTGGGTAAGAATTCTATAGGGCCTATAACATTTTGGTGAGAGTCTATGAGAGATACACCGTGTAAGTTCTTGTTGGTGTAATTCAATAAGCAAAATGGTGATCAAAAGTGCCGTTGTTCGGACAAGAAGAAAGGTCGTCCGGATGCTCAAAGAATTCTATTTTTCCAGATAGCCTTTTCTACAATCTCGTTTGCAAGCCCATCCGGACGAGCTCGATAAATAAGAATTCCTGAGAACTTCGTCTGTAGTCTCGTCTGAACTCCGTCCGGATGCCTATGTTTTTTCGTCTGGCGATTTTTACTAAAAATGTCATACCTAGAGTTCTAGGCCTCTGATTGGAGCAAACTTTATGGAGTTAGAAAGGTAACTCAAAAATATACAAAGCCATGTTTCACGAAGTTCAACTAATTCCAATGTTTACATGGTCAAAATAGGCCATAAAAGGAAGACTGCAAAATGGCTCGTATGCAATCTCGTCCGAACGAGATTGCAGACGACCATGTGTTTTATTGCCCCGTTCAGACGGCACATGTTCTCGTCCGAACGCCATGTACCTGTAACAGTTTTAAATGAATTGAAATTGTTTCCTTGGTCTAGGGATGATGGAACTATAATAAATACACCTCTATAGAAAAAGAGAGGTACAAATTTTCACCCCAGAGAGTTCGTGAGAGGCTGTGCTTAAAGAGAATTATTGTGAGCCTTGTTGTTCCTCTTAGAGGATCTTTGTTAGTTTGATTGTGAGCGTTATTGTGAAGTCNCGAAGTTCAACTAATTCCAATGTTTACTTGGTCAAAATAGGCCATAAAAGGAAGACTGCAAAATGGCTCATATGCAATCTCGTTCGAACGAGATTGCAGACGACCATGTGTTTTATTGCCCCGTTCAGACGGCACATGTTCTCGTCCGAACGCCATGTACCTGTAACAATTTTAAATGAATTGAAATTGTTTCCTTGGTCTAGGGATGATGGAACTATAATAAATACACCTCTATAGAAAAAGAGAGGTACAAATTTTCACCCCAGAGAGTTCGTGAGAGGCTGTGCTTAAAGAGAATTATTGTGAGCCTTGTTGTTCCTCTTAGAGGATCTTTGTTAGTTTGATTGTGAGCGTTATTGTGAAGTCCATCGGAAGGGTCCGGTAAAGGAGAATCACGTTGTAGAAAATTGTGAGCGAAGAGACGAGTTGGAGGTTTGTCGATCTTATAGAATGAAGGTCTTGCATCAGTTTATAAATGTTCCTAGTGTCTGTAACCTTTGGATAATCTTTTGATAGTAATTTACTGGGTTTGGCTGGCCCGGAGAGGTTTATTTTTAGAACAGTTTCTAAAAGGTTTCCTCTTTGTCACCAAAATTTTTGTGTCTGATTTTTATATTTTGGTGATTGTTTGGTTGTTGTTTAATATCTGTTAATTCCATATAAACTGTGTTTTACTATTGCATAGCATTTTTCAATTGGTATTAGATCCGGTTCACTCCGTGGAGGATTAACTTCCTAAGTGTGATATGTGTTTTAGGTTTAAGATGTCTCAAACCCTTAACACTGTGCCTAATTTTGATGGATCAAATTATGGTTATTGGAAGTCCCGTATGAGATTTTTCTTAAAATCCATAGACGTATGGCATGTCATAGAATTTGGATTTAAAGTTCTAGAAAAGCCAACAGCCGAATGGTCTACTGGTGAAAAGCAAACTCGTATGGTGAATAACAAAGCTATGAATGCCCTATGCTTGGCAATTTCACAAACTTAGTTCTCTAGAATTTCAACTTGTGATAGTTCCAAAGATGCATGGAAGATCCTAGAAACTACATATGAACGAACTAATCTTGTTAAAGCTTCAAAACTTCAAATGTTAGTTTCTTAGTTTGAGGATATTAAAATGTTAGAGGATGAGACATTCAATGAGTTTTTCGGTAAGCTTCGTGAAATTAGAAATTCCATGATAAATCTAGGAAATAAAGTTTCTGACACTAAGCTTATTAGAAAAGTTATGAGATCACTCCCTGAAAGATTCAGAATGAAGATACTGCTATTGAGTCATGTACTAATCTTAATACCATGAGGGTAGAAGAATTAGTTGGTACCCTTTAGACTTATGAGTTTTCTTTGCCTCAACATAAGAAAAATAAGGATCTTGCCCTTAGAACTCTTATGAATAACTTTGATGAGGACTCACGAAATGAAGAGGAACTTGCCTTCATAGGTAGAAGGTTTTATAAGAATGAACATAGAATTTCCAAGAGATTTGGAAAACCAAATGAGAGTACTTTGGATAGGAATGAAAGAGACCCACGCGGTCCAAAATGTTATGAGTGTTCTGGCTATGGTCATGTTTGCAAGGATTATGGAAACCTCAAGAGTAATAAGCCTAATAAGCTAAAATCCTACAATATTACCTTGAGTGACACTGATGAGGAAGTCCTAGATGATTCTCCTAATTATGTAGCCTTCGTTGCGTCCTATGAATCTGATGATTCTAAACAATCAGATGTTCAGTCTGATAATGTAGTAACCCAAATTATTAACTAGGCATAAGTAGTGTAGTTGGGGGAATTAATTTGGGTTTTGGGTCACTAAGGACGCTAGAGGGGTAATTTGGACTTTTGGGTGGACGTACACTAGGTCTGGTAGATGTACGTTGCTATCTGTAGTGAGGACGTACAATGGGGGACCATCGGACATACGCTCTACAAATTGTACAGGCGGACGTACGTGGGACCACTGGACGTACGCTACTTTTTGAATACCCTCTGGTTAATACCTAGACGTACGAGGCAGCCATGGAACCACTAGGCAAGAACCACCAGACGTACACCCCTTGGCCGGATGTCCGTTGCTTTTATGAGCCTATAAATATCACCCTACCCCCTTCGTGTTTTACACAACTTCAAATGCCCCCAGGTAGCCACAGTGTTCCTGAGCGTTTCCATAGTGTTTTGAGTGTGTTGTGAGCGTTTGTGTGTGAGACGTTTGTGAGTTTCGGAATGTTCATGAGGTGAAACTCTTGCGGTTTTGTTTCAAGGAGGTAACATTCGATCCATAGCTTTTAATTACGTCGTTATGCTACTCATTTTATGTTTAGTTGTGGTTGTTAGCTTAGTTGTGCTTTTAAGACCCGCTTGGGTTAGCGTTTTTGTTAGCTTAGCATTGTTACGTTACATGGAGGTTGCAAACTAGACTAGAAGGCTTTAGGGTGTTCCTAGTAGCCCTAGGAGTTGGAGAATAGGCGGACTGTGGAGAGAAAATGAGGTTCTCCCTGAGGACCTATACAGCGGACGTACCGTATTGTGACCGGACGTACGACTTGTCGTTACACGGCGGACGTATGCTCTCAAGCCCGGACGTACGGTCGGTGTGTGACAGGGAAACCCTATTTTCACCAACCGTCTCATAGCTTCTGTTTTCTTTACTTTAGAGTTGTTTAGTAGAATTATGATTAATAGAAGGTTTTTCACAGATTTGGAGAACCCAGATCTTTTGGAGTTTTCGGAGACGCATATCGATCCAGGTGAGTTTTAACTCACATAATGCTCATTGCTATTTTTCCATGCACTGCACATCTATTTTGTGTATCGAGAAAATATGCATATTTTACAACTCTCATAGTTTGTACTTATTGCACATGAACTCTGTCATTTTGAGAAAAAAATATTGTGCTGAGCATGTTAACTAAATGAGACTTGTAAAATGACATGCATGTAAAATACAGACAAGATAATTGCATCGTATGACATGGTACACTGGTACGTGCGGTAGTAATGGACATGGGCTTACTATACATGTTAGCTTTATGGTCAAATGGTTGTGTTATACGGGGCTTTGGATCCATTGGCTTCGTGACCTTGATGCAACCATTCTCAATGGTTCGGTCACTATAGGACAGACGTCATTAGTTGGAGTGGGCCACTCGGGGTTGGACTTGATCGTGCCACTAATGTTACGTACGGTATGTTGTACAATAGCTGGGGCATTGGCATTGTATTATAGGTCCCTCTGGACAGCATCAACCCTACTGAGAATGTGTAATATCTCGGGTAGACCATACTGTTGAACTATGACTGTTGTTTACATCGTATGCATATATCATTACTATACATATATCACGCATTAATAAGCTGTCATGATAGAACTGCTTTTGCTTATTAAACATCTGAGTTCATTACTAAAACTGGCATAGGTATTATCTGCGTTAAAAGTCATTAAGTCTTAGATTTACCCTCATTTATTTTATGTCTTTCCCCATCATTACGAATAATTGCGCAGTTTAGCTGCACTAGACGAAGATGCCGTCAGAGACTACTTGGGTGATTGATTAGGACCTGATACGAGTGATCTTTGAGGATATGGATCCCATCTGGCTTAGGACGATATAGGAAGACGGAGGATCTGCCCGTGCAGACATGATAGAGATTTTGATTTCACTTGCTTTGTTAAAGCTTAAGTTTAGGCTTTGATCTGTTGATCTTTTGTGAACAATGTTGTAATATCTTATTTTGGGGATGTATCTATTCTCTTGTTAACGGTCTGATGACGGGTACATTTGGTAACTATTTATGATATTGATGATGTAGTACCTTATCTCTGGTATTGTTATGTGATGTTTCATTTACTATCTCTTAATCCCATAGTCTTGGTAAAGTCTTCCGCTGCAGTTTTCTCGTTACGATGAGGAAAGTGATTTTCCGAAGGTCGTGTCCTGGAGGAACATGGCTGGGATGGCGCACCGTGGGATCAATTACTAGTTAATTGATATTCCCATCGGATGGGGCGTCACAGATAATGAATCAAATAGGGTTAGTGATCTTCAAAACTCCTTTGACAATTTGATGGAAAAATTTTCTATGCTTAGAAATACTAACCTGAAAATTGTTGAGGATGTTAAGAATCTTGAACTTGAAAGGGATAATTTGATGAAAGATTTGACTGATTCACATGCTGTTGCAAATACTCTTTGTAACGCCCCGATATCTGAACTAGCAAATATCAAAGTCATTACACTGCAACTTTAGAAATACAATTTTACAGCGGAATATGTATATATTTTTTTTCTTTTTCTATGGCCTAGGAATAACTTGCACAACATAATTGAGCTGACTGGAATACCTCGAGGTGATATATTATTTAATGAAAATAGAAATATGGTTTCATTCCAACATATGTACACACTAGGTGTACCAAATATATGCCACAAACGGCACCAAATTAATATAGTAGTATTTGTCAAGTTCACACACATCACCATATATAATAAAAGCGATTAACATAAATGAGACTTGCTTCATAGAGTAAGCATCAATCTCGCAGCAAATGATCTATTAACCATCAAAACCAACAAAAGGACCATCATCCTCACTCTCTATTCCTGCATCAAGGTCTATGTAAATATAACGTTATCATGTTTACATAGACAAACAAGTGAGTAATCTATTTTCCTAGAAATAAAGACTAGAAGACTAGTTTGAGAAAAAGTAAGATTAAGAAATAAAATATATAATGATGAATGAGATGCGAATGCAACGTAGTGACATATTAGTTTGTGTTTTATGATCATCTTTCTTCAGACCTCTCATCATAAGCTCTCAGCCCGTTCATGTCCGTTATGTTCCTCACACTTTAGAGTTTTACCTGTTTGGTGCTAGCAACTACACCGCCCTAGCTTAATTATATATTAGGCATGTTGAACGGTTATATACCCTTATCTACTGAGATACCGACAGTTCCTCGCGGTAATCCATCCAGCTTGTTCTTAAGGTGGCTATCTTATCAGCCCATATTATTATACATATTATGCAACAGTTATAATACAAAATTATATCAATAAGACAAAATAGGAATTCCTATGACAATAAAACAAAGCTAATACCCAGTAAGTACATCCATACTTACACTCTTTAGTGTGGAATTCTGCTCCACTTCTGCATACAAATATACACATATAAACGATATTTACATATTAGTTTATTCTCAAATAATATCATTGTTTAAAGACCCTCATCTTTTTATATTTATTTATTATCCGTCACTTCATCTTATTTACTCATTTTATTATATAAATCTGAGATAGTCACTTATAAATAGTTTTATTCATTTTTTTGTGACGAGGCTGATAGCCAGTATCACTAAATAAAAACTAGTATTATAATTAATATATATAAAGCATGACTCATATTCGGGGATGAGAACGATGGTTCGTACTGTAAAAAATATGAATTAAAATTCAAATGACAGTAAAATAAATGACTGAATATAAATACTGAATTCATATTTCGGGATTGAGACCAATGGTCCGTACCGCCAAAAATATGAATTTAAATTTAAATGACAATAAAATAAATGACTGAATGTAAATACTGAATTCATATTTCAGGGTTGAGACCAATGACCCGTACCGCCAAAAATATGAATTTAAATTTAAACGACAATAAAATAAATGAATAAATGTAAAAGCTGTAAAGTAAATAATATAGATAATTTCATAAGCCTTTAATCAATTTGTCTATGCATTCCTATCATTAATTCCTTTATTACTTTATTTTACATCATAAGCTTATTGGGTCTTAAACAATTAGATGAGAACAAATAATACAAACAATAAATCATTATAATTACACAATAAACACTTACCCAATAAACCTTGAAGTAAAACTCAACCAAATCTTCTCTAAATAACTAGTTTAGAAAAGTAAGGACACTTGAACACTATGGAGAGATTTAGGCCATTTGATTTTTGACTTAGAACTAAGAAGGAGAATGAAAGGAGGAGCAAGCAATCTTTTCTTGCTAAGAAAGTAAAAGAGCTCAAGTGAAAAAATGAATTTACTTAGGCTCCTATTTATAAGAGAATGAATGGCTAGGATTAATTTCCCCATTTTTGATCTATGGGTTAATACAAGCTTCTATCTATAAGAGAATGAATGGTTAGGATTCATTTTCATACTTTTAATCTAAGGGTTGAGAGGTATTCAACTAAAAACATGGACCTAGTCCACATTCCATGATTCTAGTCCACCTTATCATTTTCGTCCAACATGAGGGCAGTGCACTCCGATCCATTTTTCGATATCCAAACGTACTCTGATTGACATGAAATTTTGAGGGTAGATAGAGGACTCCAAGAAAAACATTTTATAGCTTTGGTTTGACTTCATCCGAGTTTGTTTGACTCAATTTCTGGCCCTTACAAAGTTTCCCACTCAATTAGACTTTAAACTAATTGCATTCCCACTTGGCCGCTTGCCTACTTGCCTTATTAAATTATCTTGATATTTCTCATAGTCCATCTTACTAGAAGCCTTCAAGCTTTCAACAAAAGTGGCTAGCCTTGGTACCTTTCCTTAGTATTTTTAATTTTTACTAGACAATATGAAAATTAAGACACTGCTTTTTAGGCCAAAAAACTAAAAAGCTTCAAATTAATTTTTGACTTCACCAAACATTAATATAAATAATGTATTTACTAAATTGGGTTTAATTATGCCCATAAACATACTTATGAAGCTAAATTTGAGAATTAAAGTGATACTCAAAAGATGTCAACAATCAATGTAATATATATCCTTAACACCAAATAATAATTTAATATTGTTAACTTATATATCATTACTCTAATATATTTATTATCCTTTTAATCTATTTAATATTATTTCAATAAGAGTTTTAAAATCTAGGTCGTTACACTCTTAAATCTGAAAACCATGTGTTAATTGCTAAGAATAAATCCCTTCAAAATTATCTAATTGAAACTAGAAATCACTTGAGTACTTTCTCAAGTAAAAAGCTTAATCAAATGTTGCATGTTCAAAAGCGTTCTAGTGACAAATCTGGTTTAGGATTTGATAAAACTACCTCTTTATCTTCTAACCGTGCTTCTACTTCAGAGATTGTTTTTTTTAAACTAGTTAAAGTAGAAGAATCTTCAGGTGAAGGAAAGCCAGCAATTGCTCTGACTCGTCAAGGTAAGAAAATTCCATTGTGCCTCATGCATCTTACCCTAATCCTAGAGTCGTGCATCCTTCTAGGAAATTACCTTCTCAAAGGTTTGTGCCTACATGTTATCACTGTGGAAAAGTGGGTCACATTCGACCCCACTGTTTTAATTTGAAAACTTATGTGCAAAAAGATAAAAATTATGTTTCTAGGAAAGATTGTGAGGGTTTGGTCATGATGATGAAATGAGTGCTATCTAGGTTAGATGAGTTTGAAAAAGTCCATAAACCTAGACCTAAGATCACTCAAGTGTGGGTTAGGAAGGATGAAACCATTCACCCCTTGAGGGGGAGTGGTAATGAACTCACCTTATGTTAGGTGAGTCAATAACATGCCTATGATTGTTTTTCTTGTTTATCTTTGCATTTCCTAGAGCATGCTATTTTTGTTTTGTTTTGTTTTGTGTGCATTTTTTTGTTGTTAAAAATTTCAAAAAGACAAAAATATTTTTAGTTGGTTGTTCTCTTTTCTTCTTTTGTCTTATGCACCTAGATAGTCCATTAATTTCTCATGTTGCCTTTATGGATTTAATCCCTTGCATCTTGAAATGTTCTTAATACGCATGAGACGAACTTTTGTTCAATGGACTTTTTCTTGTGGTTACCTAAAGCCTGAACTTATGTGGTACGTTTTGCCTATGCTTTATCTCTTATGAACATTTAAGCTTAAATTGATTTTTTTTTTAGGTATGTTAGGTAACCATATAAGGTTTCTAACTAGTCGTATTTTTTTTTTTTTTTCAAATTGACCATTTGCTAGTTGAACCTAGGGCTTAAAAATTCATGCATTCCTCCTTTTGTAATAAGCACCAAAAGTTCAAGGACACTTTCTTGAAGAGAAAAAGAAACAAAATAGTGAAACAAATAAAATCAAAAGATCATATTCCAAAAGGAATTTATTTTATTGTGTCAAACTTGTGCAATTGTTGTTTACAAAGAGGAATGTATAGAGAATGGCTAGACCCTAGTATGACAAGGTTTGACTTTTAAGTTGATATACGTGTCAAAACCTCATGGTGGTGAAACTTTCTCCTCTTTTGTAAGATGGAAGTTCTTCTCTTTGAATGGCTTACACACACAACACACACGCATGGGTTGAATGGAACATTTTTCTTTGGCTTGGGTTAAGCAATTTCAATTTCTTGACTTTTCTACTCTAATTTATATTTTGCATATTTGAAGCATTTTTGGGATTTTCATTGCTAAAGTACAGGAGTTTTTGATGTGTGTATCATGTGTGCATTTGACTTTTGAGGGGGAGAAACATGGTTTGATTTCAAGTTTCTTGTTGATTTTTTAGTCATATATTGAGGGGGCGCTTCTGTTATTCATGATCTTGCTTTATCTTCATGCATTTTACTATCTGTGATCATGAGTTGTGTTTACGTTTTCCTGTTCCACATATGTTTTGATGAGTTTTGTTGAATGTTTCAGGAAATATGATACCTTTTGTCAATTTGTGACAAAAAGGGGGAGTAAAAATAGGGGAAATGATGGATGACTCATCTGATTGCTTTTGTCACCGAATTGCCAAAGGAGGAGTTTGCAAGTTCTTGTTGGTGTAATTCGGTAAGCAAAATGGTAATCAAAAGTGCTATCGTTCGAACAAGAAGAAAGGCCTCCCGAATGCTCAAAGAATTATATTTTTCTAGATAGCCTTGTCTGCAATCACGTTTGCAAGCCCGTCCGAACGAGCTCGATAAACAAGAATTCCTGAGTGCTTTTTCTGCAGTCTCGTCTGAATTCCGTCCGGACGCCTATTTTTTTTGTCTGACGACTTTTATTAAAAATGTCATATCTAGAGTTCCAGGCCTTTGATTGGAGCAAGCTTTATGGCGTTGGAAAGCTAACTCAAAGATCTACAAAGTTTTTTTTTTTTCACAAG
Organism: Carpinus fangiana; assembly: GCA_006937295.1. Lineage (NCBI taxonomy): Eukaryota > Viridiplantae > Streptophyta > Magnoliopsida > Fagales > Betulaceae > Carpinus > Carpinus fangiana. Next base: position 18,358,838 of record CM017323.1, on the reverse strand, counting down.
GTTCAGCTAATTCCAATGTTTACCAAGTCAAAACAGACCATAAAGGGAAGACTGCAAAATGGCTCGTGTGCAATCTCGTCTGGACGAGATTGCAGACGACCATGTGTTAAAAACATGTTCTAAACGTGTTTTGTTGCCCCGTTCGGACGTCGCGTACCTGTATCGGTTTTAAATGAATTGAAACTGTTTCCTAGGTCTAGGAATGATGGGGCTATTATAAATACACCTCTATAGAAAGAGAGAGGTACAAATTTTCACCCCAGAGAGTTCATGAGAAGCTGTGCTTAGAGAAAATTATTGTGAGCCTTGTTGTTCCTCTTAAAAGATCTTTGTTAGTTTGATTGTGAACATTATTGAGAAGTCTATCGGAAGGGTCCGATAAAGGAGAATCACATTGAAGAAGATTGTGAGCAAGGAGACAAGTTTGAAGCTTGTCGATCTTACAGAGTCAAGGTCTTGCATCGGTTTGTAAGTATTCCTAGTGTCTTTAATCTTTGAATAATCTTTTAATAGTGATTTCCTGGGTTTGGCTGCCCCGGAGAGGTTTTACTTTTAGAACGGTTTTTAAAATGTTTCCTCTTCGTCACTAAAATCTGTGTCTGATTTTTATATTTTGGTGAATGCTTGGTTGTTGTTTAATATCTGTTGTTTACTACTGAATAGCATTTCTCACACGGCATAACTGAAGATTGACGATGCCATTGTATTTAATACTGAATAGCATCTGTTGTTTAATACACCCATTCTCCAATGGAAAACTTCCGCTCTAGATGTCCCTTATCATAAACCTACTTCATGCAATTTTGCTCCAACTGAAGGTATCGCCTTACTTCTTGTAGTAACACATCACGTTGTATTAACAGGTCTTCAACATTTGCTACTATGGTTATTCCAGGAACATAGCTCAAGATTGTAGAAGGTAGCTGACCATATACCACTTCGGAAGGACTTCGTTTGGTGGCCAAATGGATGCTAGTCTTGTAGCAAAATTCAACCCATGGCAATTAGGCTTCCCACTTCTTGGGATTAGAACTAGTGAAACAATACAAATACATCTCCAATGTGCCATTTACTAATTCTGCCTGACCATCAGTTTGTTGGTGATAGGATGAACTAAAATTAAATTTAGTCCCATTAAGCTGAAAAAGTTCACGCCAAAAAAGATTGGGTCATGATCACATACTATTGACGTGAGCATCCTAAGTAACCTAAAAATATTTTCAAAAAATGTGATAGCTATTTGAGAGGTTGTAAACATGTGTTTAATGGCAGTGGAGTGTCCGTATTTAGAAAGCCTATCCACCACGAAAAAAATTGTCGTCTTCCCGTGAGAGAGAGATAATCCATCAATGGAATCCATTAAAAGATCAAACTGAACCTATGTAGGGATAGGTAATGGTTGCAAAAGCCCAGCTGGCTTTGTATTGTTTGCCTTATGTCTTTTGCCATATGTACATCACACCGCTGTCTATAATTTTTTAGTTAAGATTTCATACCTTGCCAGTAGAAAATAGCCCTTACATGTTGGAGGCCTTTATGATACCCTTCATGAGCGTTATCATGTATTTCCTTAAGGATGGATTCTATCAATGAAGAAGTGAGGAGGATATAAATTATGTCCTTAAAAGAAATAATGTCACCTTTAAATTTCCAAGGACCCACTAGCTCTGATCCCCTTGCTGAATGCACAATGCCAACTCTGTAATTGTTGGTTTTGACAGATTTCTTCTTTGATATGCGCAATCCATTGTGGCACTAGTTGGGACATGGATGTCAAAGTTCCCTCCATTTTTCTGGACAAGTTGTCTGCCACTGAGTTCTCACTTCCCTTTTTGTACTCAATCACAAATTTGTAACCAATAATTTAATAAATCGATCTGTGGTGATTGTTTGATCCCAAAGGTACATACTTGAGGCTACAATGGTCCGTTCTTACTGTGAATTGTTGGCCTAATAAATGTGGTCGCCATTTTTGGACAGAGGCGAAAAGGTCTAACAACTCTTTGTCGTATGTGGAGAGGGCTCAATGGCCAAATGAAAGGTGGGAAGTTGGGTGAGAGGAAAGGNTGGGTAATTAATGTACAGTTAACTGCTAAAGGTGAAAATGTGTTTTATTTTCACCAAAAGTTGTCTTCCTTGATGGAAGGAAGCAACGTAAGATAAATGGATAGGGGTCTTGGCCTATATAAAAGACAAGCTTGTGATGTCCATCGATCACAACTTTAACGTGAAAAACATATAGGCCAAAAATCCTTATTTATCACTCTCCAACAAAAGTGAGAGTTCTAGGATTGTAAATTGAGTGTTCTAAGATTGTGAATTCAACATACATTCAACCCTGGAGTATTCAATTCAAGTGCTTAAACAACAATGGCAAGAGGTTAGTATTTCTATTTTTGTGTTTATATAATAATTTTCTCCCAAATTCTTACAAAAGTTCCCTCCATTTTTCTGGACAAGTTGTCTGCCACTGAGTTCTCACTTCCCTTTTTGTACTCAATCACAAATTTGTAACCAATAATTTAATAAATCGATCTGTGGTGATTGTTTGATCCCAAAGGTACATACTTGAGGCTACAATGGTCCGTTCTTACTGTGAATTGTTGGCCTAATAAATGTGGTCGCCATTTTTGGACAGAGGCGAAAAGGTCTAACAACTCTTTGTCGTATGTGGAGAGGGCTCAATGGCCAAATGAAAGGTGGGAAGTTGGGTGAGAGGAAAGGCTAGCTATCACTCCATAATGACGTATGAATTTTCTATAGTATCATGTGAGGCCCAAAAATCATTGCAAGGCTTTAATAGTCATTAGGATCGACCAATCAAGCATGGCAGATACCTTTTCGGTATCCGTGGACACCTCTTGTTTCACAAATAATGTGGCCAAGATAAGTAACCTCTTGTTGCCTAAAGCTACATTTATCTCTTCTAACATATAGTTTGTTAGTCCACAAAATATCAAAAATTATGGCCAAATGTTGTAGATATTTACCCCAATATTGACTGTATATCAAGATGTCATTAGAATAAATAAATAAATAAAAAATTACAGCTATAGCTGATTGGTATGACCGAAAGGCATGACTAAAAATTCAAAGTGGCCATGGTGGGTTCGAATGCTGTTTTCTTCACATCATTCTCGTACATTTTGGATTTGATGATATTTGGAGTGGAGATCTAATTTAGAAAAATATTGTGCCCCATGTAGTTCATCCAATAACTCATCCTCGATAGTCCACACAAAGGTGCCATGATCCGTCATGTATTTTCACTAAAAGAACCGGGGAACAATATAGGTTGGTGCTTGCATGAATTGTGCCATTAGCTAACAGCTAGGACCAGCACCTTGCAGTAATGGTATATATATCTTGTGGTCATGGTCACGTGGTAACCCTTGAGGCTCATCAAAGTGCTGTGAAAATTTCTCCAATATTTGTGGATCTTGGACCTATTGGCTGCTTTGCTCAACTCCCATTTGTACCATAAATAATCTGAGCAAGATTCCTCCATGTTGCTTTTTTATGGCTTTTAACATTGGTTGTGCATCAAGCACCAAGCCATTCCCCTATATTAATTGCACTCACTTACCACCAATTTGGAAGCTCATGAGAAGCATAGAAAAATCCCAGAGGTTTGGCCCCGATGCCCTTAGCCATTGAGCCACTAATACAGCATCATATCCCACCAGTGGTAAGAGAAAAATTCAAAAACAAAAACGGTTCCTTAAATCCATACCTGGATGTTTTGACACCTTTCGATGCTTGTCAGTTTTTCTTCGTTTGCTACTGCCACTGTAAATGTGGTATTCTTGTCTGGCGTGATTCCTAGCTTGGCCGCCGGCCCGTAGGATAATTTGAGGAACCCAAAACTCACAAACAACTCAAGATCGAGTTGAGTACCGAATTATGCTTAATAATAGGGGAAACTTCACTTTGACCCCTTGAACTTCCACGCAATTTTACAAACCCTCCCAAACTTTAAAATCTCTCACTTTCGACCCCTAAACTTTCAATTGCTCTCAATGTGAACCCCTCCATCAGATTTTAAATGTTACATGATGTTTATACCCCTGACTTTTGTATAATATTTCAACTTCCAAAACATTTTTTATTTAAAAAAAAACGAAAATCAGGAATATTTTGGTCTTTTTTTGTAGGGGAAACTTCAAAAAGCCCCCCCAACTTCCAAGCTTTTACACAAGACATCCATGAGCGAAAAAAACTCTCACTTACCCCCCTGAACTTTCATTTGCTCTCACTTAGAACCCTTAAGCCCTAAACTCACCGTTTTGAGCCCCAAAATGACACCGTTTTTGGCATTAAAACGACACCGTTTTGGGCATTCAAGGGTCCAAAGTGAGAGGAAACAAAAGATCAGGGGGGTAAGTGAGAGTTTTTTTTCGCTCATGGGTGTCTTGTGTAAAAGCTTGGAAGTTGGGGGACTTTATGAAGTTTTCCTTTTTTTTTGTATTTTTAACAGCTAAAATTAATGGAAGGATTCTAATTGATAGCAATTCAAAGTTCATGGGTACAAAGTGAGAGATTTTAAAATTTAGGGGGGGTTTGTAAAATCGTGTGAAAGTTCAAGGGACCAAAGTAAAGTTTTCTCTTAATAATATTATGAAGAAACTTCACTTTGGCTTCCTGAACTTTCATGCGATATTTTTACAAACCCCTGCTAAACTTTAAAATCCCCCACTTTGAACCCTTGAACATTGAATTGCTCTCAATTAGAAACCTTCCATTAATTTTAGACGTTAAAAATACAAAAAAAAAAAAGACCAAAATATCCATGATTTTCATTTTTTTAAAAATAAAAAAAAACATTTTACAAGTTAGAATTTTATACAAAAGTCAGGGGTATAAACGTCATGTAACATTTAAAATCTGACAGAAGGGTCTACACTGAGAGCAATTGAAAGTTCAAGGGTCTAAAGTGAGAGATTTTAAAGTTTGAGGGGAGTTTGTAAAATCGCATGGAAGTTCAGTGGGTCATAGTGAAGTTTCCCCTAATATTATTCATCAATCATGCACCTCCTTATATAGAGGTACATTTACTACTTCTACTAGAACTAAAATTAATACTCCTACTTTATCTAATATTATCTAATAAGGATACACCCTTTTATTGTTAAACACTACCTGAGGAACTTATCTGCTTATTGATAGAATCCTATAACAAGGACTACTGTCCCTTTGTAGTATGTACTAGAATTATTGTCATGCAACAATAGGTTTTTGAGAATTGTTCGAAGAGAGTTTGTGTTAGGTTATGAATTGTTATGTTATTGGGCTTGAATGTCTAATGCAATAATTAGCATATTAATGTTAGAAAAATTACTAGTGTCATTATTGTGTCCTTCTAAATATGATGTGAATTTTAAAATCACCATTGAAATTCAAATTATTATCATTATTGAATTTTGATTGATTTATTAATAATTTTAAAATCTACATCATATTTAGGAAGACACAAAAAGGACTATACTCCTCCTTTAAGTATTACTCTATTCAGTAGGTCTTTCCATATATATAGTAGATCCATATCGACAACCATTTGTAAATTAATGATTGAATTTATACATATGGTAACTGCAATTGTAATTTAGAAATTAACTTAACCCATTAAACAAATTACTAACCGTTTGATCCCATTAAACTGATTAACTATCACTCAATCTCTTAATTTGTCTCATTAACATATAACTAGAAAACTATATATATTTTTTAGATTTTCCAATCACGAATGACCTTTTTTAAATAATAATAATAATAATAATAAATGATCTTGATTCCAACAAGAATAATCTAGAGCATAAGCAGGCAGAGAAAATTGCTCTAAAATTACAATGTCATATATACAAATATGAATTTCTTCCATCCATACACAATCCATAACGCGTTTGATTGTGGGCTTTGTTAGTCCATGTGCAACGTAGTTAATTAGCCTCTCTTTTGGTATAACATATTTGCTAGCTCCTTAGGTTATTTAACATTCATTTAGTGTCCACTACAATTTGCATATATCTACTCCAATTTTGTATGTTGGCTTTAATCGTTGGTACTACCTGTAGCAAATCACAAAGGACTTGAATCTCTTTAAAAATAACAACATTTAGATGCCCTAATCCAATATTTTAGAAGAAATTTTAGAGGCTTTCATCAATCAAAGAAAGTCTTGCTCAGTAAGTACAATGTCACGAATAAAAATAGGAAAGTCCTCCATCCAAACCTGGTTCATCTTTGCTAAACTATGAGTTGCTGCATTAGCAAACCTTTTGACGTGACACAAACACGAGCTTTAGAATTTCAAGACTAGCTTATTTATGAGGATGCTTATTCGAGTTGAGCTCGAGTTCGACCTGAGCTATAAAATGTGTATTCAAGCTCAACTCATTGGAAGCTCGAGCGAGCTTGAGCTCAAACATGAGCTATTTGAGAATGATATTGAAGCTAAGTCGAGCTCGAGCTAAGGTATTAAACTCTTTAATATATGATCTGAGCAAAGTTCAAATCTGAACTTTTTAACAACCTTTATACATTTATCCATGGTATAAATATATAATACATACCTAATAGGACATATTATAGAATATAGAATATAACTATAATCTATAGATAGCAAATTAACAATATGTTACTATTTATAACTAGATAATAGAAACTATAGTATACATATAATGCGAGCAAGTTATAAGTATTGTGTACTATGTATAACTAATTAACTATAGTACAAATATAGTATATAACTATACTTGAAAAAAAAAAGAAAGAAAGAAGAAGAAGATAGCAAATTAACAATATGTTACTATTTATAACAAGATAATAGAAACTATAGTATATGTATAATGTGAGCAAGTTATAACTATTGTATGCTATGTATAACTAATTAACTATAGTACAAATATAGTATATAACTATACTTGAAGAAGAAGAAGAAGAAGAAGAAGAAGAAGAAGAAGAAGAAAAAGCTAGAAGAAGAAGCTAGAAGAAGAAGCTAGAAGAAGAAGAAGAAGAAGAAGAAGAAGAAGAAGCTAATTTGAAGAGGAAGAAGAAGAAGCTAATTTGAAAAAGAAGAAGAAGAAGTTAATTTGGCTATTTTGTTAGAGATGAAAAATGGCTCATAATAGTCAAATTTAACTATTATGAGCCATTTGAAGAAGAAGACGCTAATTTGAAGAAGAAGAAGAAGAAGAAGCTAATTTGGCTATTTTGTTAGAGATGAAAAATGACTCATAATAGTCAAATTTAACTATTATGAGCCATTTAGCTACTCTCTTAGAGATGCTCTATTAGTTAGTGTGTTAATATTTATATATATTACACACACACACACACACATAATGACATAATTAACGTACATAGAAATATTGAGTAACCTATAGTTAATTATATTTACTTAATATGAGGTCTTTATTGAATTTTAATCCAATAGTGGTTTTAAAACCTACCTATGAGTGTAAAAAAAAATTATGTAAAAAAATTGGAATAACTGTAGTTGCATTCCTTTTTTTTTTTCTTTAAGGGAAAACAACTCATTCTCATTCATAGAAATCAATAGTGAAAGCTTTTACAATCACAGAGTAAGCTTTGAAGTAACCGTAGCCTAAGCTACAAAGTCACAGGCAGAAAGCCAAACAATTCCGCAAATAGAGAAAACTCTGAAAGCAAAATCAAACCCAAAGACATTCGCTACCATGACTAAAAAGTAGGTTTAAAATCAATTCTGCTTGACAGGTTTAAATTCTTCTGAACCAAGCAGACGCCTGTCAAGCAGACGCCATCAGCTGCATAGGAAGCTTTTTTCCATGACCCAAAGAGGTAAAACCTCTTGCTCATCCTCCTCGGCCGAAAAGCCGGGATACACATTCATCGACGACACAGCAGTCTGGACCATTCTTCCTCCTCGACCCAAAGGCCAGGATAACATACACATCCACGACACACAGGTCAAAACCAAAGGGGATCCAAACGAACCAAAGAGCATTCTTATTAATTAATAGGATAATATATTAGTTTATGAACTAACTAATTAGTATGTTGACTAATACACATACATATATAGGGGTGTCAAAAAAAACCGGGAAACCGGAACCGGAACCGGAAAACCGGGAAACCGGGAAACCGGAAACCGGGGTCCCGGTTCCGGTTCCGGTTTGGAAAAACCAAAAACCGGGTACCC
>CM017323.1:18318408-18350547 GCA_006937295.1 Carpinus fangiana | reverse complement strand
AATTACAACAAAGCCCCTTTAATTTGAACAAAAATACAAGATTTTTAAAAAAATAACCAAGTTATGAAAAAAACAAATGGGCTTATTTTAGGCCCAACACCTAAAATAAGCCAAAAAAGTAATTTTTTTAAAAAAACCGGTTACCGGTTACCGAACCGGGTACAACCGGAACCGGCCGGTAACCGGAACCCCGGTTTTACCGGGGTGCCGGTTCCGATTCCGGTTTCCCAAAACAAGGAACCGGGGTACCCCGGTTCCGGTTCCCGGTTTTGGCCAAAAACCGGAAAACCGGACCGGGTTGACACCCCTATACATATAAATGATATAATATATTAGTTTTCCTCCAACCTAGTCTATAAAAATGACATGTGTCTATTTTTTTAATAACATAAGAGATGCACATGGGTTTTTAATAAATTTATTCCAACTTTGTCCCTACTATTATAAAAACATGTGCATCTCACATGTTCAAGGGACACATATCACTTTTATAAACTAGGTTTGAGGAAATTCCTCCAACCCAGTTTGGAGAAAAACTTTGTTCAATATTAAGTAGCTAGCTTAAATAACATATATTACTTAATTACTAATATACATACTTAAATTTATATAACTAATTTTTAGTAATATATTTATATATATGCAATATATATATATGAACGAGCTAAACTTATTGGGTGATCAATCCGGTCAAGACATCCATCAAATGCCTATGTCTATTACAATAAACCTGGCCTTCTTTTCACAGAGCATGAACGATTTCCAATGCATATCTCCCTCCATAAAAATTCTCTAGAATTACAGATCTCTACTAAATTTCACACCTTCCATGCCACTACGTACAGCCTTTATGACCGCCAAATTAGTAATATAAGGCTTAATCATGCACATCGATGCCAACACCTTCCCTTCATAATCTTAAGCTATGATCCTCGATCACTCACATCTACCTTTTTTTTTTTTTCTTTTTTTTCTTTTTTTTGCATCTCGATCAGTTTAACTTGATCTATTCAACTAGCGGCATTTCTTTTTTTGGATGAATAAGTCATTTCATTAAAACCAAACTAGTCCAAAACAACCAACAACATTTACAAACCCTTCCAACGGGTGAATACAAGCGTCACAGAAGCCTAACAAGACCAAACAACCAAGAGAATCAACATACTACAGCAACAACAATCTGCAAACAAAGTATATCAAACTCTCAAAAATTACACACAGGCTCAGTGCGCTCGAGCACAGTTCAAATCGCAACATCGAGCTCAGAGAGCAATCAAGCGCAGGCTCGAGCACATCCATCGAGTGCTATGACAGAACTGAATGCAAAAACTAGAGGGGTTTTGCGATTGATCGCAGGCTCGAGCCCATCCATCAATCGCTTTTGACAAAACTGAATACAAAAACTATAGGAGTTTTGCGATCGAGCGCAAGCTCTAGCGCATTCATCGATTACTCTAACAGAACTTGATGTGGTCTTTTTAAAGCCAAAAATATCAATTATAAATTAAACCACTTCCAATAGGACGAATCCCGTAGGATAGGGCTATATAGAGGGTGTCAAACCTCAAGGACTGCATGGGTTTCGTTATCAAATTTGAAAGATTAAAATTAACTTAATAAAAAGGAGATTTGATTTGATTTTCTTTAAAACTAAAGTGCATGAAAATAAAAGAGAATTGAGGTATGAGAGAGAGTGTAGGATATTAACTTCACCTCTATCCGCACAACAATGGTTAATCAGATTCAATTCCAGAAATTCATTATATGCGTGTTATAAATAAACAAGAAACTACCTTATTAAGGAATAAGGATAATCTATCTTCGATTGGCGCGGATTGTCCACCTAACCACTAAGATGCAGCACGACCCGTCTTCCCTAGGTATAAATTATAAAATTCTTTAACAGGATACATACAATCAATGAATATGTGTAACTCATCTTCGATTGGCACAGACTGTCTACCTAAATTACACTAAACTAGAGTGTAGTAGAATCCGTCTTTCCTAGGCATTGCCTATCAAATCCTATTGATCATATGTCAATTAAATCCATTGTATAACCATCATCCTTATAATCACAAAAAATAGAATGATTTGGGTTCAATAAAAGTAAAATACTTTCTAAGACAAGATAAGAATTTCACAAATATTGATTTTGAAAATTAAGAACAATTGCATTTAATAATTAAGAACGGAATTCAATTGTAGCAATTCTCATAGTTATACAATCAACATACATAAATTAAAAATCTAGAAATTAAATACAATCAAACCATTGTGCTTGGAAAGAGTTACATCAACACCCCACAAAGGGGTTTAGCTGCTCATGACTCCGCTAAGCCTCTAAGAAATAATTTCTATCTAAAACTAAGTACCTTTCTCTTGATGCTTAGAGGCCTATTTATAGGAAGCCAACAAGCCCTAGAAGCCCTAAGAAACCTAAAAAATTTGGATTTCAATCTCCTAGTCAAATTAGGAAGCAGTCAATGTACAAATCATAATAGGATTAGTCCAGATTTGCCTTCTTATCTTGCGGGACGATTTTGGCGTAGTGGGAGTCTGATTTAGGAAAATCCTATTTCAGTATGATTTGTATAATTTTGAGTTATCTTTCCAATGCCACTGGAATCACCTTAATAAGATATTTGAACTGAAAGTTATGACCAAAATACTGAGACGTGTCCAGAATCTAAAATTCTATCCAATCCGATTTTAACTCCAATTGAAGAAATTTCGATTTTATCCTTTTCATGATTTGGTTAAACTTAACCACATCATATATGTCTTCTATTATGATTGGTTAAGCTTAACCATATCTTCTAAATCTTCTCAAATTGTGCTTTAAGCCCAAAATCAATGGTTTTTCTTGTATCTTTATTAAATACCTGAAAACACAAAAACAATACAAAATCAAACAAATAACAATGCTAAGGAATTAACATATGCAAGTTAAGGAGCTTGAATGTGCAACATTGAGCGCTTATCAAAACTGAAAGAGTAGAATTGCGATCGAGCACAGGCTCGAGCGCACCATCAAGTGCAATAGCTCATAATGACCAATCCCATAGTTCAGATTACATAAGTAAGTCTGCAGCCCCAAACTTACATCTGCTAGCATCATAACAAACCAGCATTTAAGCAAGAATACTAGCAGGCAAATTCCATAGAGAACAAAGAAGAATATTCTCCCTAGTTCTAGGAAAAACTTTCACCCCAGAAACTCGTGATCTGATTTCCCAGAAAATATGCTTCAACAATTACTCTTCAGTTTTTGAAACACCATCATGTCTAAGCTCATTTCTGGTGCGCCAAATATTATACACAACGAAACCAAAAACCAATATGCATATCAAGCCATGAAGAGTTTTCTTTCCCCAGCTATTACATCCTAGCTATACAATATCATTCCATATCACCAAAGTTCTATCCAATCTGCATCTAACCATGCAATAATTCCATATTCTAAAACTAAAACTGCATTCAAAAAATATATGATCTTGAGTTTCCAACTGGCTATAGCAGAAACAACATTGAACCTCACCCTTATAACCTCATTTAAGTAACCTTTCACTTGTATGAAGTCTATCCTTCATTGCATGCCACAAGATAAAGGCCTATTTAGGAATCGCCCAAGGAAACCAAATTATCTTCCACCAAATAACCTCTACATTCTTCTTTCTAAGTGCTTCCCAAGTCTCATAACTAACATAAACACCCTTCTTCGAAATAGTCCAAACTGGATTGTCACACTGACCTAAACAAACTTCAGAAAGCTTAGCTTGAATTTCAACTAAAGCTTCTGACCTTGCTAGTCTCCAAAACCACTCCCCATTGCAGATGACAAAAGAAAGTTTAGCCTCAATATTACTTTGAGGATCATATACCACTCTAAAGCCATATTGCTCAATCAATACACCTGCAGGATTCCACAAATCCAACCACATATGAATATTATCTCCATTTCCAACCTCAAACTTTAAAAACCTCTTAGCAATATCTCTCAACTTCAAAATTTTCCTCCAACTCCAAAAGCAATTATGAGGGATGCCTACACTCCAAAAACTCCTTCTTTTCAAGAAATTTTCTTTAACCCAAGCCACCTAGATGGAACCTAATTTGGCAAAAATACTCCAAATATGCCTAAGCATAAAGGTTTGATTCCAAACTTCAAGCTGCTTAAGACCCAAACCTCCTTCCTTCTTAGGAAAACAAATATCAGACCAAGAAACCTTAGCCTTAGCAACACCTTCTCCATTCCCATTCTAAAGAAACCTATTGAATTTCTGTTCAATAGCTCTAATAATTCTCTTAGGAAGAATGAAAATACCCATCCAATACACTTGTAAACTGTACAAAACAAAGGACAACAATTGAAGCCTACCTGCATAAGAAAGATTCTTTGAAAGTGTGACGCCCCGCCCAATGGGCAAATCAATTAACTAGTAATTAATCCCATGGCGCGCCATCCCAGTCATGTCCCTCCAGGACACAACCTTCGGGAAATCACTTTCCTCGTCGTAACGAGAAAACTGCAGTGGAAGACTTTACCAAGACTATGGGATTAAGAGACAATAATTGAAACATCACACAGCAATATCAGAGATAAAGTACTACTCCATCATAATATCATAAACGATCACTAAATGTACTGGTCATCAGACCATCAGCAGGAAAATAGATACAACCCAAAATAAACAAACGTCAACATAGTTCACAAAAGATCAACAGATCAAAGCCTAGACTTAAGCTTAAGCTGAGCTAATTATATCAGGATCTCTATCATGTCCGCGCGAGTAGATCCTCCATCTTCCCACATAGTCTTAAGCCAAACGGGATCCATATCCTCAAAGATCACCCGTATCAGGTCCTGAGTGATCACCTAAGTAAACTCTGACGGCATCTTCGTCTAGTGCAGCTAAACCGCGTAATTATTCGTAATGATGGGGGAAAGACATAAATAAAAAGGGTAAGTCTAAGACTTAGTGATTTTTAATGCAGATAATACCCATGCCAGTTTAGTAATGAACTTAGATGTTTAATAAGCAAAAGCAGTTCCATCGTTACAACTTATTTTATACGTGATATTTATATAATAAATGATATATGCATATAATGTAAACAACAGTCATAGTTCAACAATATGGTCTACTCCAGATATTACCCATTCTCAGCAGGGTTGATGCTGTCCCAAGGGACCTATAATATAATGTCAGTGTCCCAGCCATTGCACAACATAGCGTACATAACATTAGTGGCACAATCGAATCCGACCTCGAGTAGCCCACACCAACTAATGACATCTGTCCTAAAGTGATCAAACCATTGGGAATGAATGCACTAAGGTCACGAAACCAATAGATCCAAAGTCCTATATAACACACACATTTGACCATAAAGCTAACATGTATAGTAATCTCATGCCCAATACTACTGCACATACTGGTGTACCATGTCATACGATGTAGCTATCTTGTCTGTATTTTACATGCATGTCAATTTACAAAGTCACTTGGTTAACATGTTCAGCACAACGTTTTTCTCAAAATGATAAAGTTCATGTGCAATAAGTATAAACTATGAGAGTTGTAAAATATGCAGGTTTTCTCGATGCACAAAATAGATTTGCAGTGCATGGAAAATAGCAATGAGCATTATGTGAGTTAAAACTCGCCTGGGTCGAAAAGCGTCTCTGAATACTCAAAAAGATCCGGGTTCTCCAAATCTGTGAAAAACCTTCTATTAGTCATAATTTCACTAAAATAACTCTAAAGTAAGGAAAACAAGAGCTATGAGACGGTTGGTGAGAATAGGGTTTCCCTGTTACATACTGACCGTACGTCCGGGCTTAGGGTCGTATGTCCACCATGTCATGACGGGCCGTACGTCCGTCACAATACTGTACATCCGCTATGTGGGTTTTCAGGGAGAATCTCATTTTCTCTCTACTGTTCGCCTATTCTCCAACTCCTATGGCTACTAGGAACACCCTAAAGCCTTCTAGTCTAGTTAATAACCTCCATGTAACGTAACAATGCTAAGCTAATGAAGATGCTAACCCAAACGAGTTTCAAAGTGTAACTAAGCTAGCAACTACAACTAAACATAAAACGAGCAGCATAACAACGTATTTAAGAAGCTAAGGATCAAACGTTACCTCCTTGAAATGAAACCACAAGAGTTTCACCTCATGAATGTTTCCAAATGCTCATAAAACACTCACAACACTTTGGGAACTCACACCGGCAGCCTAGGGGCATCTGACAACAAGTGAAGAAGCTAGAGGGGTAGGGGATATTTATAGGAGAGGGCTGCCAACAACTCCCCTGGCAAAGTAGCGAACGTCCGGTCAAAGGAGCGTATGTACGGTGGTCTTCGCCCAACGGTCCAAGGCTGCCTCATACGTCCTAGTATTAACCAGAGGGTATTTAAAAAGTAGCGTACGTCTAGTGGTCCCACGTACGTCTGCATGTACGGTTTGTAAAGCGTACATCTGGTGGTTCTCACTGTACGTCTGCACTACAAACAGCAACGTATGTCCGCCAAACCTAGCGTACGTCCATTCAAAAGTCCAAATTATCCCTCTAGTGTCCTTAGTGACCCAAAGCCCAAATTAACTCCCCCAACTAAGCTACTTACGCCTAGTTAATAATTTGGGTCACTACAGAAAGCCAAGAATCTATACGACCAGAAATCTTACTAAGTAAAGCTCCACAATCAGCTAAAGAGAACCTAGAAGAAATAAGAAGGACCCCAAAATACCTCACAGGGAGCTGACCTTCCTTCATCATCAAATCATCCAATATAATATGTTTCACATTATCTGAAATACCAGAGCAGTAAAAGGAACTTTTTGAAGGATTAGCTTTTAATCTAGAAAGATTCTCAAATTCAAGCAAAGCAAACTTGATAGCCTTAATAGAATTCAAGCTAGCTTCAGAGAATATCAAAAGGTCATCAGCAAAACACAAATGAGCGAGCTTCATCTTCACACATTTAGGATGAAATCTAAAACCAGAATTAGCACCAATGAGGTCAGCTATAATCCTAGAAAAAACTTCCATTCAAGAACAAACAAGTAAGGAGAAATTGGATCACCCTACCTCAGCCCCTTTTTCCCTTCAAAATAACCAACCAAAGTACCATTGATACAAACAGAAAATTTAGGAGAAGTAATACACTCCCTAATCTAGCCTAAGAAAAATTAGGAAAACCAAAACAATGAAGACAGTGCAGAATAAATTTCTAGTTCACAGAATCATAAGCTTTCATAAGGTCAATCTTCAAAGTGCATCTAGGATTCCCTTTTTCTTTATGATAACCCTTCACAAGTTCTTGAGCCAATAAAATATTTTCAGATATCCTCCTAGTATAAATGAAAGCAGACTGGTTCTTGCTTGCCAAATCACTCAAGAAAGGCAACATTATGTTAGACAGAATTTTTTTTAATGCACTTATATATAACATTACAACAAGCAATAGGTCTAAAATCTCCCATAGCAGAAGGGTTAACCTTCTTAGGCACCAAAGAAATGATAGTGGCATTTACTTCCCTTAGCAATGAACCAGAATTAAAGAAACCTTTAATAGCATCCACAACCTCCTGACCCACAATAGCCTAAGAAGCCTTAAAAAAATCTACAGAAAATCCATCAGGACTAGGTTCCTTATTTGCTTTCATATGAAACAAAGTATTTTTGATTTCTTCAGCAAAAACCTCTTTCTCCAAAATAACTGCATGTTCAGATGAGATAGCAACAGGTATAAGTTGCTTAATCCTAGCTGCTTTTGCCTCAGTGAATTGTAATTGATCTGTACCTAACAGATTCTTATAAAAGTCCGCTGCCACCTTCTTAATCTGATCAACATCATCCACTTTATTCCCATGCTCATCCCACAAATAGTTAATAGTATTCCTAGCATTTTGAACCTTAAGAGATCTATGAAAGAAACTATTATTTTGATCTCCCAATTGCAGCCATTGATTCCTTGCCTTCTGTTTCAAAAAAGACTCCTCAACTCTAGTAATGGAAACATATGCATGAAGACATTCCCACTCCTTAAGAAGACTATCAGCACTACCAAAAGAATCCATAAAACCATTTTGAGCTAAACTCAAATTCTCACGAGCCTGAATAACCTTTTGCTTCAAATTCCCAAAACAAACCATATTTTTCTCCTTTAAAAAAGCTTTAATAGACCTAAGCTTCACATACAACTGAAACATTGGGAATCCCTCTACCTGGAAACTCCAACCCTCCTTAACCCAATCCAAGAACCCTTTATGCTCTATCCAAAAATTATAAAACTTAAAAGGTTTAGGGCCAAAACTTTGTAAAGTACCTACTGAAACAATAGCAGGGGAATGATCAGAAATACCCCTAGAAAGAAATTCCACAGCAGTACTTCCAAAAGAACTCAACCAGCTCGCATTAGCCAAAACTCTATCAAGTTTTCTAGCCACAAATCTAGGCTCCTCACTTTTATTAGTCCAAGTATAAAAACACCCACTAAAATTAAGATCCAAAACTTCAAGATCATTTAAATACTGACCAAACTCAATATCATAAGAAGAAAGCCTATCAGAACTCCATTTTTTAGCCAAAGAAAGAACATTACAATCCCCACAAATCATCCAAGGATTAGTACCTACTTTAGCCTTCATAGAACACAAATTATTCCAAAGAAGCTTTCTATCCACTTCTTGATTAGTCCCATATACAAAAGACTGGAACCAACACAAATTACTAGAAAAGGACTTAATAGAACAATTAATACTTTGCTCACTTTTATCCAGAACAGACACTTCATAATAAGATTTTTTCCAGCAAATCCATATTTCTACCTAAGAAGTGTTTTTCATAGTTGAAAACATATTCCCAGTCAGGAACAATACAAGCCCTCACCTTATCAGCCTTATTCTCCTTCACTCTAGTTTCAATCAAACAAATAAGACTAATCTTATGCCTTTTAATCATACTCACAACATCCTTCTACTTAGAGGAGTGATTCAAACCCCTAACATTCCAAATAAGAAAATTCATAAGGTGGGAGAAAAACCTCTCATCAAGATCTTTTCCTCTTTACCCATTTTACCTTTCCCTTTAACTTTTGCACTCTCCTCACCCAAAGTAGATTCAACACCATTTTGAAGAGAAGAAAAATTTTCTAACTCTCTAAATCCTGATTTTATATTACCATTAGCTCTAGCCAAAAGATGGAAAGAATTAGTCCAAGGACTTTTACTATCCTTTATATTATTCTTTAAAGCAGGAGTTTTTTTTAGCTCTAACAACATTCCATTTAGGCTCAACCTCTTTATTAGGAACAACATTTTCCAATTCATCAACCTTCTCCACCATAGAAACATGCTTCTGAATAGGCTCAACTTTTTTTTGGAAGCCAAACCTGCTTCTCAATTTTTGTACAGGAATGAGAAAGATGATCAAATGACTTACACTTCTTACATTTAGGGGGAAGCCAAGGATATTCTATCCCAACTACAACCCTACCCCCATCAAAACCTACATTTCAATCTCTTTAGGAAACCCAGATTCCATATCCACCTCAACCAACACCCTAGCAAAACCAAGCCTCAATTGCTCCTCAGTAATAGAATCAGCACAAATAGGTTTACCAATACCACTAGCCACATAACTCAAACAAGTAGCATTCCAAAACTCAATAGGCAAATTATGCAATTTAATCCAAACAGGAACAGAAGATAGAGAGATCTTGAGTAGTTGCATACGAGGAGTCCATTTACGCAAGATCAAAGGTTTATTAGCAATATGCCAGACTTTTGCCTCTCACACCTCATCTCTTGACTTCTCATCAGCAAATTTAAACAAATATAAACCATTCTCCAACATTAAAACTTCAATCTTCCTATATTGAGCCCAAATACTCTCAACAGTACGTTTAACAATATAATAAGGTAAAGGTTTATCAAGAAATTGGCCTACTATAGAGAAGAGGACCATTTTGAAATATCTTCCTCAATTGCTTCCATTGGAGGCTTCATTACAACTCTTCAATCCTCAAGAGAAGGAGCAAAATGCTACAATGTTCCTATGGATTTTTCCTTCTAAAACAATTTCCTCCAATCATGTGTTACACTCTTCTGATCAGCCTTAACAGAAGACTCAACCACTCCAACCTCAGGAAAGCTAGAAGAAACCTCCATATCCTCCTTTGGCAAAACTGAGTTATTTTCAACAACCAATCTTTGAGCAGCAAGTTTTGAAGAATCAACATCCTCACAAACCACTGCCAAGTTCTCACAATTTTCCTCCTCCTCACTTAGTTCTACTTCACCATTATCATAATTCATAGAACAAGAAGCAACCTCCAAATCAGCAGAAGCCTCTTTCAACATCAACTTAGTCACCTTCTTCCCACCACGACCCCTGTTAGCTCGTTTAGCCATACCTCACCAAATGATCATTCCTCCCAAAGAACCGATGAAGAGTCTCCGGTGTATCAGAACCAGAATCACTGTCGTCGAAAAGATTACTCGCCCACACGCGCTAGAAACAAGAAGGCCCCAGTCGCAGAAATCTAACTGCCTCTGGAAATCGCTAGAATACTATGCCACATCAGCAGAGCTCTAACAAAATTCCCAAATAACAAGAGATTCAACTGGCGGCATTTCCCTTATGAAAGTTTCATATATAAAGACAAACTAAACCTCAAACCTCTTATTTTATTTACATTGGTATATAGGTCCACCATACCAAAATTCATCACCCCCATTAATTATGTCGTTAAATTAGTCTTATTTTATCATTTGAAGTAGTTAATTTAATAGGAGATGATGATACATTAAAAGACCATTACTTCGTGGAAGTTGCTGGGATGTACTTATCCTCACGGCTCACGCACTATATATATATATATATATATATTCTAATACTACTAGATTATTCTTGCCCATTGGATGCAAATCCTGTATATATATATATATATATAAACTACGTACTACGTTGCTCATTGGATACAAAGTAGGCCATCTTTTTTCTTCTGAGAGTTGAATAATATTATTGTTGCCCTAATCCACTATTGTAACTTTAGCATATTCTTTTTCTTTGGTGGACCATATTTTGTTAATGGAACTTACTTTCCCTTAAACATTCTACATACTGCTAACCATTTAATTAATTGGTAACGTAACACTTCAAAGAATGCATGCTGGGAGGACCACTCTTAAGAAGCCTTTTTGAAACTCAGGGCGGCCCTTTGCAATTTGCACCCAATTGAAAAGCAGAGAAAGCTGGAAAGCAAACTAGTCAAGTAAAGACCTAACTGCCCATCAGCTTAGTCAAGGGGTGGTTTATGAATAACGCAGCTGAAGATCAACTGTTACTTCCAGGAAGAAGCAAATAAAAGATATTTGTGAAAAGCAGCTAGCAGGATTCCGATTCTTGTAAGTGGTATATAGAAAGGAATCTCATATCTATGGGAAACTTCCATGAAAATTCAGATGTCAGAAAATCACGATCGAGCATATAAATTTTTTGAATCAGATTCGAATTGTTCCTTGGCTTTCAAGTTTCTTGAATTCTTGGCATGTAGAATTCAAAATTGGAGATGAGTCTTTGTCGGTTTTGTAGACCAAATTAAGATAATACTTTAGAGAGAAGCAAATTTACTTTTTGGTTTCTGAATTTGTGGTCTCTTTTGAATTCTTCCCATGAATGCTTGTGTGTTGGACTCAACAACCGCCACAACCTTTTCATTCTACTCATACAAGGTATATACGTAGGGCTTGGACTGAAGAATAAAAAATAATCTATATCTATAGTTTACCAGGATATATCAGAATCTGTTAGAATCAGCTTAATTATTCCATTACTCATTGTTTTTAAATTAAATGATTGGAATTTTCTTTCATCAATATTACTACTTTTACCAAAGTTGTATTTATTTACTATCTTAATTAACTTCAAATTTTATGTCCTATATTGCATATATAGGAGTCTCTATTTCTTATATTAATAAATAAACAAGAAATATTTAAGACATGTTAGTAGCCATTGTGGTAAAACATTTAGAGTGAAACATTATACTTCAAGTATTGTTTTCGTTTGTTTCAAGAGTGCAGTTTATTGTGGGTTGTCTTCAGCAATTTTGGTGGGTCTTCAACAACCCCAATTTTGTTTTTCAAACGCTTATAAAATAATTACTTTTGATAATCTACCCTGTCAAAGATATATATAGTTTCTGACTCCACATATTACAGATTTATAATTGTACAGTACTCTTATATCATATCACTTTATGACTTATGACATGTAACTTTTATATATATTTATAATTAATGATTAGTATGAAATTAAATCTTTTTTGTTTTTATTTTACATAAATGCGCGTACACTTATATATAGAGAGACTATATATATACGTACATCTCTGTTTTTATTTATTTAAGTTCAGATAAAGAAAAAATCCTGATTCTGGCATGCATGTGGACTTCCGAAGAGACAACCTTAAAAAGTAGTCCTAAT
Source organism: Carpinus fangiana (assembly GCA_006937295.1). Lineage (NCBI taxonomy): Eukaryota > Viridiplantae > Streptophyta > Magnoliopsida > Fagales > Betulaceae > Carpinus > Carpinus fangiana. Next base: position 18,338,044 of record CM017323.1, on the reverse strand, counting down.
GCATTACTTTTTAAAAAAATATTCATATTGTTAAATTCTAATTGGGTTGCTCATAACTCTGTTGTCCCCTAGTATCTATCATGATTCCCATGGCAGCCGAGCCTATAAATATGTGCAGACGTAAAGGAAAAAAAGTAGGCAAAATATTTGAATTCTTAAGGATCAGAGATAAAGAAAGGATCTAATTTAGGTATTGGAGTGAGACCTGTCGTCACCTCACCGGCAAGTTCTCCTGATTGGCTATTGTTTTGCAGCAATTAAAGGAGCACAAAGACCAACGGAATTGAAGATCAAGACGCCGCTAAGAACACAAAGATCGCACAGATCACATGAGTTGGAGACTATTGGACCAAAAAATATCCTAACAGTTTGGCGATGTCTGTGGGAACGATTGTTCGTTCTTAACAACAACAAAAAAATTCATAATGGTGCGGATTAGGCGTTCAAGTGATGATGTCAACTAATTGGAAGGAGATTGCTTAAATATGCAGTACATGCATTCATGTGTGCAAATCTGTACATATCTATATTCATAGAAATATCAAGAAGGTACTTATTCTGATACTTATATTGCTATATGCTTGTAGTACCTTTGTGAATGCAGGATTTATGTTCCAAGTTGCTGTGGGGTGAGATGATAATTGAAGCATCCCACTTGTGTCCGACTAAAGGATTTTGGATAAGACAGTCACAAAATCCCGAGAGTAAAGACTCTGAGGAACAAAATTGTTCTAACAAGAAGCCATAGAGCTACCCGAGAGACAATGAGGCAACCCTGGGCAAAAACAAGGCAGGGAGACAACTATGGGAAAAAAACAAGGTAGAGAGACAACCTTGGATAAAAATAATAAACAGGGCAAGGAGACAACCCTGAATAACAAGGAACAAGGCAGGGAGACAAGTTAGGGAGACAACTCTGGATAAAAACAAGGAACAAGGTAGGGAGACATCCCTGGACAAAAACAAGGAACAAGGTAGACAGAAAACCCTAGAAAAAAAAAAAAAAAAGACAGAGAAAATCCTAGATTAAAAATAATTAACGAGAGACAACCCGATAAAAAACAAGAAATACACATGGATTCAAAAGGGTGGTTGGGTTCTTACCCTCTGATTCAAAAGGGTGGTCAAATGTTCGCCCTCAAAACTTGTCAATGGGGAGTCGATTTTCACTCCGGATTCAAAATATATTTCAGAGAGGGTCGGTTTTACCCTCAGGTCAAAGAAGATTATTACTTGGTTTTTTCAACCAAGTCTTGAAGAGATGATCAGATTTGACCCTCGGGTACTAAAGAGAGGGTCTTGGTGATGAGTACCAAAATATTGCATATTTAAGCCTCTTAATTTATATTTGTTAATTTTTTAGTTGTGTCATAATCTAATGTTTTGTGTTAGTTCTATGTTTTTAGTGTTTTGTAAGTTGTTAAAGGAAAACTACATCTTTAAAGGGAAAAATGCAAAGTTTGAAAGAAAGCTAGAAAAAGTGTCATCTGAGAAAGTGAGATCAAGCACACAACCCTACACTAGAGCGCATATGCGCTCGAGCCCAGCAGGGTTGCGCTTGAGGGCAACCATGCCCACAAGCAAACATTAGCGCATGAGAGTTGCGCCATAGGAGGAACATCGCATGCACGAGTGCAATCGAGCACACTCGTCTGATAACTAAGCACCAGAACCCTTTTTAGGGTTTAAAACCCTAGAAATTCCTATAAATAGACTACTGAGCCTCAAGAAAAGGAGCTGGAAACCAAGCCCAAAATTTCACATATTTTCTCCCCTTTAGCTTAGTTTTTCTTTAAGTTTAGGTTTTATTTTTTATAATCATGTGTAGCTAATTCTCTGTAAGGTTGAGTATATATGAAGCCTCACCTATTAAGAGAAACATTGTTTTCATGTAAGTTAACATTATCCGATTTTATTGAGTTTTACTATTTCAATTTAATTAAGTGGAATGATTCATGGATATGTTTTGTGATTCAAGAATACATTTGATGATTTAAGATAATTTCATCTAATTGATTGTTTGGGTCTTTATTTATCAAAATATTGGATATTCATTATGTTTCATTCTACTTATACATTTGATAATTTCGTTTAAATTGGATATCTTTTGTGATTTACTGATACATCTGATGATTTAATTTAAATTGAATATATTTTGTAATTTGTGCAAAGAATGAATTCGTTGAATGATTTGATTACTTTTTGAAGCATAGAAGAACATACATAGGATTTTATTTGTGAGAACTTTGGATTAATATTAATGAACATGAAATATGTTGCTATGATTTAGTGAGTGTAGATTTCACAACCTTAGTACTTTATCTTTTGGTTTATTTTATTTTATTTTATTTATGTTTTATTTTCAAAGCACAAAAAATCAAATCTTTTTTAGAATTAGGTTAAGATTCAATTAGTTTAGATAAAAATTTTGTTTTCATTATAAACACAATTCCCTGTGGGATCAACCTCGCACTTGCAACAATATATTGCAAAACGATTCATGTACTTGCAAGTACAACTAGGTGGCCAATCTGTTCTTCCAACTTTGCAATTGCTTGAGTGTTGGCCATGGTAGCTTGGGAGTTCATCATGTTGGCATGTTTTATTTCTTGCATGAATGCTTTCAACATGTCCTTGAATCACAAAAGATATCCAAGAATCATCCCACTTAAGTGAATTGAAATAAAACAATTGAAATAGTAAAACTCAATAAAATCGGATAATGCTAATTTACATGAAAATCATGTTCTCATCATTCTATCTATCTTATCTTTCAGTCTTATATTTGAATTAGGTTTCTTTGTTAGTCTTTATTTTATGTTTTATTGGGTTTAGGGTTTTGAGAGTCTTTAATTTGTGTTATATTAGGTTTAGGAGTTTTGGGCTATAAATATATGCTTATAGCCTCTAGTAAAGCAGTTGTTGTTTATTTATTGATATCGATTAATGAGAATACTCAGAGTTGAGTTTATTCCTCTTTTTCCTTCAAAATGCTAGAAAGTATCTAGATTTTCAAGAAGAGTTCTTAGATTATTGATAGTCTCAAGATCTAGAATTATCTATCTGCTACGTATTTGTTGTTCTTCGCTGCTGTTAAGTATTAGGTCTTGATTTATCAGAGCTTTACGTGAACACTTAATGCTTAATGAGGCACAAGGTCCTGTTACTCAATGAGAAAATAAAACTGATGATGATTTTTTTTTTCAACCCAAGGTTTCATCAACAAATCCAACAATCATTTGAATAGCAACGACGGATTTTTGTTTCCTTGGCTTCAATAATATTTGCAAGATCCTTCTTGCTTTTCATTAGCGTCTCTTTTTTAAAGAAATCCTCAAAATATCTCCATTTGTGCTTTTCCATGTCCCTCAATTCTTTTCGGCCAAGATGAAAGGAGCTATTGAGACTAGCTTACGGGTGTAGGCTTCTTTATTTACCTTGTGCAGATATATGCATAGGAACCCTGTATGATTTCTCGATCGATAAGAGAAATGATGTTTGGTAGAAAAATTTCAAAGTATTTTTTTTTTTTTTCTTTTTACTCTAAAAATGGTCAAAATGCACTTTTGACAAATAATTTAACTCTTCATAGGTGAGGCTTTATCCTCAACCTTAGTTGAGAATTAGCCACACATGATTATGAAAAATAAAACCTAAACCTAAAGAAAAACTAAGCTAAAGGGGAGAAAAGATGTGAAATTTTGAACTTGGTCTCCAACCTTCTTTTCTTGAGGCTTAGCAATCTATTTATAAGGGTTTCTAGGTTTTTAAACGCTAAAAAAGGTGCTAGTGCTTAGCTGTCAGGCAAGTGCGCTCGATTGCATAGTTAGTGCGCTCGATCGTACTCGTGCATGCGATGTTCCTCCTTTGGCGCAACACTCATGCGCTGATGTTTGCTTATGGGCATAATTGCGCTCAAGCGCAACCCTACTAGGCTCGAGCGCATATGTGCTCGAGCGTAGGGTTGTGTGCTCGATCTCACTTCCTCGTATGGCTCTTTTTTCAGCTTTCTTCCAAATTTTGCATTTTTTTTCCTTTAAAAGCACAATTTTTCCTTAGGAACCTACAAAACACTAAAAACAAAGAACTAACACAAAACATTATATTATGACAATTATAAAGGATTAACAAATGTAAATTAAGGAGATCAAATATGCAATATTTCTCACTAGGATTACACCTACACTTCTTAAAAAACCAAAACTATATTTTTATGCTAAAATGGCAAGGCAATACCTAATATGTTGTGAAAACACAAGTTTACTTCTACACTCATAACAAAAGCTCATTTCATACTCAACTATAAGATTTATTTATTAAGTCTTAGACTAACACAATAATTGCGACTTGTCATGTTGTCTATTTTAAAATTAAGAGGATCCACTAAGATGAAGATGCCAGAAGATTGGTTTACTTTACCAAGTTTGAATGGTTATTTTGGTTAGAATCTCTAAGTCTATGAATAATGATAATACTTGTCTACATTATGTGTTTAGATGTCTCAGATCTTTCATTTTCACATTTCGCTTGTATTTTCATTGAGTGTGTTAGATAGGTGATCCCTTCAGTTAGTTATCAATTGACTGAATTGGAGGAGTTGTCAATAACCCTACCAAAATGGTTCAATCCAATTTTGGGGGTGTTACAATATACATCACTTTCCAAGTAAGAAGGTACACACAATGACATGATGAGTGAAACAATCAAAGAATGACAAGAGAAAATTTAGATACTTTAAGAGTGCATTCAAGGTAACATGGGCTTCTCTCATTTTCTTTCACAAAAATAAACACACAAATTAAAGAAATAGAAAACACACACAAAAGATGCAATGCAAACTAAAGACTCAAAAAAAAAAACACAATGATATGCTTGCAATCAAAATAAAAATATATATGTCCTAGGATGCATGAAAAAAATGCATTAAGCACAACCCTAAGCATTCCAAAAGCCTCCTATCCTCTCTAGGGTCTATCATCACTCCCCCTCAAGGGGTGAGGGAACTCCACTTTCTTGGACCTATACCTTTTTTTATAGGAATAGTCCTACTGCTTTCCTTAAGTGGAGTTGTCTCTTTCTTAGATACCCTAGACCGAATTAACAACAATGAGTTCGAAAACGACCCATTTTGCCACAGAGATTGCACTTAGGGACAAACCTTGAAAAAGATTATCTCTCGACTCCAAGGAATCCTAGCAATTTTTCCTTGGTCTACAATCTTAGGTCCAAATGATACTAAGGCACCCATCCCCTTAACTCACATCCTAGAACTAGAACTAGTGGCAAAAACTACCATATGGGAGTCAACATCTTCAAATCAAGGCGGAGGGATTAACATCAACATCAACATTTAAAACTTGCAATTTGTCACAAAAAGATTCTTTTTAAACCTTAACAAAATTCAAAGAATGGCTCTTGCTAGTACCCTTACTGAGTTTGAAGAATTCTAAAACTTCTTAGCCACCAAGGCCTTTTCCTCGGCAAATGAATCCATCCGTATATAACTCAAAAGGGTATCCTTCTCTTTCGTGTCCTTATCGTTACTCCAAACATTTCTACATTCAACTAACCAGAATCGATTCAAAAAAGATATGAAAATGAGTCGCCAATTGTGTCTTCCACTTAAATAAATTAATGGGATTATAGTGGCGTACGTAAGACATAACATGGCAATAGATTAGTGGTGTGAGACATAACATGACAATATAAAGATGAACCGTCGGCAATGCTTCTTTCACTCGAGACAAGTCATATCACACCGATGACATGGCAGTCAAAAGGGAACGACAACACTAGTGTGGATGGCCACAAGATCTGATGATTCCACGCCTTTCAGGCAAGAGCACACGTATTAATAAATTGAGTGCATCGCAAGCTTTAAAAAGGCGGTAACCAAAAAGGGTCGGGGATTCTCCCATTATGGCCTCCTCCTGACGGCCGAAGACCCATCATCAACTCGCCGCGTTGAATTTCTCTTTTTCCGGGAAACTTTTGCTTCATTCTCAAAACACCCCCCAAACAAAAACTAAAAATATATCTAAAGCACACAAAGCGTGCATTCAATTTAATATACGCCCACCTGTCCTGGATTATGCGGTTCTGGGGGCATGCATGCAATTCTCAGAAAATTGGGGGACTGGAGAGAAATTGTCGGTGCAGTGCAAATATTGCTCGATCATGGCACTAGTACTGCTGACTTAAAACGACAAAAATATACTATTTCTAAAAAAGTTTTTACTCTTAATTAACCTGGCTATAATATTTAAACACATTTGTAAAGATTATTTAAAAGAAAAAAAAATCATTAAATATACGTGCTCAGCAATTATATATTTATTTTTCTTTTGGTTTTGCGAAAAGATTTGAAATTAAAGCTCCGTTTACTTGACAATTTTTTATTTTTATTTTTGTAAATTATTTTACGAATTTGAATTTTTTGTTCTCCACCCAAAATTCTTCGCATGTACTCTAGTCGATCTCTTGCATTTCATTTTCCACCTGCCGGCGTCGCTGATTTTTTATTCAAGTCAAAGGCAGAAAAAGTTGAAATAAACGAAGCATAAAATGTACTCGGATTAATCTACCCTACATGGTGGCCGGAGAGGTGGTCACCCAAAAGGACGCACTCTATATATATATATAAGTTCGATCTTCCTTATTCGTCTCTGCTTTTGGTTTTGAAGGTTCAATAATAAGGAAGTCAAGAAGATACTAAAGGTATTCAAAAAAATCTGTTCCCATTGTTGTGGATGTCATGCCACGTAAGCAACTCTCGTTCACCGTGACATATCGTAGCTAGACATTTCACATTAGCCGCGTCACTTTCATGGAATAGCTACAACAGTTGCGTAAAATAATACGACAACGTACAATATCTTTACGACTGTTCTCCGATATATATATATATATACGAAATTGGAAAAGATGGAGGCAGAATTTAATTTGGTGTATACTTGTTATATAATTAATTAAATACATCATAATTAAATAATTAAGAGATACATAATCAAATTTTACTTCTACGGTGTGGGACAGGGAGTTGCGTTTCAAAGGGTAGGCCATAAAATCCAACCAACTTCATTCATATATTTTGAAAAATAAAAGTCAACCTCAAGGGAGAAAATAAAATAATGACCAAACAAACATGCCTCCATGGCTGATGGCTCCATCTCTATATACAGAAAGGTGTTAATTCGTTTATATTATTTCCCGCTCGTTTTTCAACACAGTGACACCAGAGAAGACACAGAGAGAGAGAGAGAGAACACCATATTACCTTGGGTCCCCGACCGACCACTTAAAGGAATTTTGAAGGTCTCAGTCAAAAACCTCGCCAAACATGCCTAGTTCACTTTTCCTCTGCAACTCCTCCTATATATCAACCCTAGGCCTACTTCCTCCACCGTCCATCACATAATCTCGATCCTCTCTCTCTCTCTCTCTTTCTGGATGGCTTCCACAAATATTGTGCCGAACCCAAATATGAAACATGTTACATTTTCAGAAAACATTAGAACAACACGGTCGCATTCATTTGCGCAGGTTCCGCTGCCAAAGAAAACCGATCAAGCCGCTAACTATTCGGCCAGAGTGTCGGTTGTTGCTTCTCTTGTAGCGACAGCGCTGAAGACAGCCAGGCCGACGAAAACCCGCACCAGTTTGTCGCGTCTTTGGAGAGAGATTCAAGGCTCCAATGACTGGGAGGATCTCGTTCAACCATTGCACCCTCTTCTCCGGCGAGAGATTGTCCGGTACGGGGAGTTCGTCAACGCATGTTACAAGGCTTTCGACCTCGACCCCACCTCCAAACGCTACCTGAATTGTAAGTACGGCAAGAAGAACATGCTCCGGGAAGTCGGGATGGAGACCTCCGGCTACGAAGTCACCAAGTACATCTACGCCACCCCGGACATCAATTTCCCGATCCAAACCGCCGCTTCTTGCGGCCGTTGGATCGGATATGTTGCGGTGTCATCTGACGACTCCGTTAGAAAGCTTGGAAGAAGAGATATAGTCATTACTTTCAGGGGAACAGTTACAAATCCCGAATGGATAGCTAACCTAATGAGCTCACTGACTCCGGCACGTCTCGACCCGCATAACACCCGGCCGGACGTGAAAGTGGAGGCCGGATTCCTTAGCTTGTACACTTCCGACGAGAGCGAGAGCAAATTCGGGCTCGGAAGTTGCCGTGAGCAGCTTCTTTCCGAAGTATCTCGGCTCTCAACAAAATACAAAGGCGAGGAGCTCAGCATAACACTTGCCGGGCATAGCATGGGGAGCTCGCTAGCTCTCCTTCTTGCTTACGACATCGCCGAGCTCGGACTGATCGACAAAGAGAATTCAACTCCGATCACAGTGTTCTCATTCGGAGGCCCGAGAGTGGGAAATTCCGGCTTCAAACAACGGTGCGAGAAATTGGGTGTCAAAGTGTTGAGAATAGTGAACGTCAACGACCCCATCACGAAGATGCCGGGGGTTGTATTCAACGAGAATTTTAGGGTTTTGGGGGGAAGATATGAGCTGCCATGGAGCTGCTCCTGTTATGCTCATGTGGGCGTTGAATTAGTGCTCGACTTCTTCAACGTGCAGAATCTTTCGTGTGTTCATGATCTGGAGACGTACATCAGCTTACTGAAATGCCCGAAACGACTGCATTTCCAAAGGGATAACGTAGATATCCTGATCAACAGAGCCAGAGAGATGCTCGTGAGTGCACAACAGTTTAACATGTTGCCGTGGAGAAGTGCTGCCGGCAATATGGAAAGATTGGTTCACTCACAAAAGACATAATTTTTTATTTTTTATTTTTGGTGGTTGAAGTATAATTTCAGTTAGTGGTGTTGTGTGTGTGTGTATATATATATATATATATTAAACAAATTTTTTGATAATTAACCTCGGAAAAGAATATATATGTAAACTAGATATATATAAGACTTATTGTTTCTGTATTATTAGCAAATCTTTGGTGTTTTTGTTTCCCATTTTTCTTTTCCCACAAACGTTAATTATAATATTGAAAAACTAAATGAAGCTTCACCTTAATTTTCTTTAGTTCTGAAGATATATATATATATATATGAAGCATGTATATATAACAAGAGGAATTAAAGAAGAAAAAATTAGACGCATTAATGCATTAATTAAACAACCCTTGGAACATGATATTTTTCAGCCTTGCTGCTGATTTTGGTTGTATTAATTAATGAGGCATGATACAAATCCAACTTTTTTGCCCAACAAATGTCCAATTTTTGCCTCTTTTTTTATAATTTAAAAAAATTAAAAAAAAAATGTCTGAAGCAATAATATATATTTTTTGTTTATCTTTTTTTTATGTTTTTTAAAAAATGAAAAATAGTATTTTTCTTCATAATAATGTCATTTAAAAAAAAAAAGTCACTATTATGAAGAAAAATACCATTTTTCATTTTTTTTAAAATACCAAAAAAAAGATAGACCAAAAATATATATTATTGCTTTAAACATTTGTTTTATTTTTTATTTTATTTTTTAATTACAAAATAAAGCAAAAGTTGAACATTTATTGGGTAAAAAAGTTAGGCGCATTTCCCTTAATTAATCTGTTTGTGGGTGTGAATGAAATGATGCTCATTTATCAAAAAAAACAAAACAAAACAAAACCCTTTGTAATTAACGTGAATATGATTCAACCTTTCACGTTCTTCAAAGAGTAAGAAATGAAGAAGAAAATGCCTCACCGCCAGCTTCATATTTCGCAGTATGATGAATGTTGATGCGGACATGATGGTCAATTAGTTCCCTCCCTGACAAATGCAATACAGCAGAAAGGTCCGACAAAAGCTGACTATGCAGCTATTCCACATTGACTATATATGTAGAGTTCCACGCAACTACATGCGAGATTGTCAAAGGCATGGCTGATCACAAAGATCTGCTTGTTTAGCTTTAATTCCATGAAAAAACTGATTCCGAGATATATATATATATATATATATATTATAGAATGCAGAATACATTTCTCAGCCTGGAAGCTAACTACCACCGTGGAAAAATTGGTTCCACCTCCGACGTCCTCCTTTCAACATTAATTTTGACATTGTTATTAAATATTAGAACCTCTTTCTCTGCTTAAGCTGCTTGTCTACCGCAACTGCTATTTTGGACATATTATAAAAGTTGTTTCTGATCAAATCAGCTCTTAATGTGATCTTAGTTATGGTGAAGCTCATGCTGCTCTTTTGGAAGCGGATCAATTGGCCCGCTTCTCAGAGCTCCAAATCTTCTTTCTTGAAAGTGATTCTTTAGTGGTCATTCTAGCAGACAAATATCACCTGGGGTTGAAGAATTTCTTCTATCATTTAACACAAGCTCTCTACCATTCTTTCTTCTTTCTCTGGAGAAGCTAAGAAAATCAAACGAAGTGCAATTTTTTGTGCTTACCGCCATGTGACTTATTGAGCCACCGTTAAATCTAGCTCTGCGGCATTCTTATCTCCTTCTCTTCCCACGTTTATAGTGGGAAAGACTTTTTCGCCTGCGTTTTTTTTTTAAAAAAAAAAAAAAAAAAAAAAAAAGAAGTTAAAAAGAAAAAGATTTAATAATTTTTTTCATGGAGGAAAGCAATATAGATAAAGATGGCTATCAGATGAAGCTAATAATGGTAAATAGGAATGATATAGCATTAATGTTCACTCATATGATGACAGATGACCTAGGTAACTTTTTATATGTACTTGCTAGCATGCATATATAAGACGAAAACAGAACTAATTAATTATCCTGATCATGATCATATCAATTTAAAATACAGCTATTATTAAGTGTTCAATCAACCATTATCTCTAAAGTTTAAATTAGTATGAAAGATTAAATTAATGTTTTAACTCACATTTAGTAAATGATATATTTAAAATAATTATGGGTAAAGTTAGGGTTCATCTCATATAAAATTACCGATTGTTTTAAAAGTTTTAACTAATAAAAAATAATATAGTAAGTAACTCTCTTAAGTCTTAATCAATTAAGGTGATATCATAGTCAATTAACAGTTACCTTACATCCTTTCAAAAAAAAAAACAGTTACCTTACATGTGCAAGCCGAATTAGTAATTTGTAAAAGAGTGACTTTTTCAGATTCTTGCCATTATTTTTCTAATGGATCATATATGAACTTGCTTAATTATTCTCTTCTAGATGTGGCCTCACTTTTGGCAAATTTTGTCTTTTGATGATTGATGTGTTCATGGAAAATGAGATGCGGTCGATCGTGATAGAATTCGATTATATATGAATATTAAAATACATTGTTTTACTTGTTTTATATATATATATATATATAGTGGGTTTCTGCCATCCTATAAATAATTGCTTTGCACTTAATATTTTATGCCCATGAGTTGCATGCTATATATGGTGCTCTTTGTTTTTGGTTCCAGTCGGTTTTTTGTGGTGGGTTTAATTTATGTTTCTTGTGTTGACCTAGATCTCGAAACTAATTATATATATATATATATATTTAAGGTCTTTTCTGGCCCCTTTAAAGTACCATTTAAGTTCCTAATTCCGTCTCTTCCCCCGAATACATGGCTTCTCTGTGTTGTTCACCTTATTTGTTGGTAGTTGTTAGCAAACTTCTTGTTAATTTGTTTTGTTCTCCCTCACTTTGTAAGTTTGCGGGGCATGTTTGCCCTTGTGGTTTCTATGCATTCTTTAGGGCACGTTTGGTAATATATCCAAGAAGGAAGTAGCTATTTCCCAAATGAGGAATAACTATTCCTCCTTAAAAGACCTGAAATAGCTATTGCTTAAGAAATAAAATAATTCTAAAAAAAGTATTCTCAAAAACCATGTTGGGAGTCCTGCATGCAACCACCCTCAACGACACATTGACGCTAATCGCGACCACAGCCGATACGTACGCCATACGATAGCCACAACCACTAGATAGTGTTATTAGTCACGTCATTATATTATTCACTCGTGAATGGTAAATTATAATTCACACGTCTTTATTAGTGTGTGAATAATAACACTATTCACATGTCACTATTTTATGAATAATGACATTTGAACAGTTAAAAAGTTGCATTTTAGTGACATTTTCTAAAAACATCACTATTCAAATGTCATTAAATGTAGAAAAATTTTATAGTATTTCTTGTATTCTTCTTAATACTCATTCCTATTTCTAGGTAATGATCATTTCAAGTATACCATAGGTATCCTTAAGAGAGAGAAAGGGAAAAAAAAATCCAAAGTTGAAATTATATTGTCCCATAACATATATGCACTATTCAATCTCACCGACCAGGATATATAACATGTTTATAAATCAGATGCAGTGCAAAAAAAAAAAAACAAAAAACAAAAACAAATTAATATGGAATTAATTTGACTCTTCTAGATGACATGATCATGCATGCAGTGTATATACTGTCATGATAAAATCATCTACATGGAAGAACTTATAACATGACCATATAGTCTCTAAGAGATAGATCAATCGGCTGAGACTACACTCAATAAAATGGATGTTACTAGTTCGAATCCCTCTCTCTTCCTTGTGTGGACATGTCAAAACAACAACAAAAAATTGACCATATATAAATGCATGTTGTACGTTGAAATATTATTATGTCTCATGTTTTCCAAGATCTTGGCAAACAAATTAAAAACCGTGTTATCAATTTGTGCACGGCTGTGGAATATTTATGCTTAGTTAGGATAAAATTTCTGAAGGGTCAAACTATATAGAGATACAGTGTTGACTCAACTTTGCCGCGCGTTTACTTCATATTTAACATGAACCTCATGTGTATGTGTTGTTCCTTAATTATGATAGTAATATAATAGTTTTCACGATGTGTTTTTGTTTGTTTATAATTAGGATCCCAGCTGCTTCCTTTTCCTGTGTAGGTGATGATCACTACTTTCCCACTTTAATTCAAAAGTGATCAGCATTAATACTGTAGTGCTGTATCATTAGCTGACGCAGATACAGTGGCCTACTAGCATATCAAAAAAAAAGAGAGAGAAAAAGTTGTACAGTACTGTCAATTTAATTATAGGGAAAAATATAATTTAACCTCTCAAACTACTAATCATTTTTGTTTTAACTTTTTAATATTTAAAAAGTGATAAAATAGTCTCTCAAACTATCAAACAATAACAATTTGGCCACTCCGTTAGTCATTACCGTCAAATTGGATGGAACATTCAATATTACGTCGTTTTGGCAAAGTTAAGTTACTAAAATACCCTTTTACAACTGTTTGACTACTTTATCACTTTTTGAACATTAGGGGGCTAAAATGAAAATGACTGGTAGTTTGGGGGGCTAAATTATATTTTTCCCTTTTAATTAATATTTTTTTTTTTTTTTTTTTGAAAAAACGAGCTCCTCTCCCCCTTTCTTTTTTCTTTTCCTACATTTCCGGACAAAGCTTTCTCTCTCTCTTTTCTCTTCCATCTCCATCTCCCTTCACCGACGGTAGGCCACCGAAGACCATGAATGTTGAGCATCACTAATGTCCCACCTACATCTCTAGTGACAATCAACCACTGTTGAAATCCCCAACACACCGTCAAAATCCATCTTACCTCTCCCCCCATCGACAGCCACTCACCACTGAGCACCGGTGAAGACCAACCACCCACACACGTACACAGGTTTTCTCTCTCTCTCTCTCTCTCTTACTCTCACACTAGTCGGCGTCATGGTCTCCAAGACTCCAATGGCTGTCCGTCGGTGAAGGGAGAGAGAAAGTTTTGTCTGAAAATGTAGGAAAAGAAAAAAGAAAGGGAGAGAGGAGAGGAGGTCGTTTTTTCCAAAAAAAAATATATATATTATTAATTAAAAGGGAAAAATATAATTTAGCTCCCTAAACTACCAAACAGTTGCAAAATGGTATTTTAGTAACTTAACCTTGCCAAAACAACTTAGTATTGAATTTTTCATCCAATTTGACGGTAATGACTAACGGAGTGGCCAAATCACGACTGTTTAGTAGTTTTGGGGACTACTTTATCACTTTTTGAACATTAGGAGGCTAAAATGAAAATGACTAGTAGTTTGGGAGGCTAAATTATATTTTTCCCTTAATTGTATCTCTCCGAACAACGTCAAATATTAGGTCTGATAATGTTGACGACCACAAATTAATTAAGAATAATAAGCTTTTAATCCACGGATTAACTTTGCTGCAGTAACGATTGTTTTGCACATTCTTAATTTATGCATAAAAATTGTTAATTAATTTCCAAGGTTTATAATTATCTTGTGCCAGAATGTTGTGCCAATATTATTCAATTCTTGTGCTAGAATGTCATTTTCTATAGTAATAAACTAACTTAATTATTATCATGAGAAAAATCGTGATTTTTGCTTAGATTATTAACGCTTTTAATTTATGTGTTCTAGTTTAGAAAGAGTGAAGGTATATATATAGTCCATAATATTTGAAATTTAAATATAATATTATATGTAGCAGAACAATAAAATTTTAAGAAATTAAGGAATTTTCAAGTCAATCTATGCTTGACTCTTTTTTTTTTTTTACATGTCCGCACAAGAGAGGAGAAGGGAATTCAATCTAGTGACCTCCCCTTCATTAGGCATGATCCCAGCCGATTAAGCTATCTCTTGACTCTTGGGGACAAGTCTATGCTTGACTTGATTAATCAGCATTTTCTGATGAATTTATTAAATGATTTTAGCTAATAAAGTTATATATATATCACTTTCTTTATGATCACATTCTGATGTAGATCAACGAACCTCGTCTGCAGCCCGTCCGGACGAGCCTCAACTCAAGAGCCTCATCTACAATCTCGTCCGGAGACTACTTATCGTCCGGACGCCTATATTATTTTTGTTTGACAACTTTTACAAAAAAATTCATATCAAGAGTTTTCAACCTCCGATTAGAACAATCTTTGCAGCGTTGAAAAGTTAACTCAAATATCTATAAAGACAAGTTTCACGAGATTTGGCTTATTCCAAAGTTTACTAGGTCAAAACAAGCTGTAAAGAGAAGATTGGAAAGTTGGACGGCGCTATATATGTTTAATTTATGCACTTTTATTAAGTGTCAGTCCGAACAGGGGTGTTTCCTGTCCGGACAGGACTCGTAGAATTACAATTTTTAAGTTTATTTCGTATTTTAATTAGGTTTAGGGTTTGAGGGGCCTACAAATACATGCTTATATCTTCTAGAAACGCATATTTGATTTATATATGAGTTTGTTTAATAAGAAGTACTCAGAGTTGAATTTCTTTTTTGTTTTCCTTTAAAACCAAGAAAGTATTTGGTTTTTCAAGAAGATTTCTTATATCCTTTGATAGACTTAAGATCTAGAAACTAGTATTTATCCGTTACTTATTGATGTTCTTCACTACATCCCACTAAGTTACACTACATCACATTCTTACAGCCATCAAGGAATATTGTCACTTCTTGAGTTCAATCAACTTCTAGTTTAGAATTATATTAAAAATGCATAGCTTTCTTGTTTATCAAAAATTTAATCATAATTCATAAATTAAACGAACCAACGCGCGTGTAATAGGTGCATTTAATTCTCCTAATGAAGATGTTTCTCACAATCATGAAATAAATCTTGATAGATAATTATAGCTTTCCGTTATTCCATTACCACTTTCTTGGTTTCTATAATTTTTCCTTGTCTTGTTATAGAGCTAAATCATGTCTACAATATTTGTGTACATGACTTTACAAAACTTATAACTATTTTGACGTAACATAAAGATATAAACCTTTAAAAAAAGAAGTTTTTTGTCCGACAGAAAATTAAAATTTTGGTAAAGAGAAGTATTATGATATAACATAAAAGTAAAAGTTTTTTTAAGTGATAAACTAACCAAAGAAAAAACAAATTGTAAAGACGAAAATAAAGATATAAAATTCCTAGCTAGCTACCAAGATGACTAGAAAGGAGTGATAGTTCAAGCAAGGGCAGACCCAAGTTATAGGTGTTGGGGTTATTCCACATTAATTATTGAAGGAGCTGACAGTCAATTTATAAATGTAAGTAAAAGTTTTACCTCTTAAGCTATCTTTTAGAGTTAGGCGAAGTCTAAGACTACCCAACAATAGGGTGGAACAATAGGGTGGATGGATGTCCCCAAATTCTTAAGAATCTCATTTAGATGACATTTTTACGTGCAAGGTTTGCAATATATCTATATTCACCTCCCCAACCCCCTTTCTATCTTCGTCCCCCTTCACAGATTGACAGCCAAACTTTTTGAAAAAAAAAAAAAAGAAAAGACGCCGTATTATTATTCATTTTGAACTTAAAACGTGGGCCTGAGTTGATTTTTTCAAGACAGAGTGTTAAATAGCTAAAAAGAATTGTAAGTTTAGATACAATCATGAAAGTGGGAGGGTGGGACTTTCAATTTTATTTTATTTGGGATTCCATGCCTCTTTTTTTTCTTCTTTTTTTTTACACAGACCAAGAAGGGGCAAGTATTGAATTACTTTTCCAATTTTCCCTTTTTACTTTTCAAATCTTAAACTCTCCGTCTGAACTCATCTCTCAAAATTTCTGAAAGTCTCCATCACAATTAAAGAACCAAAGGAGCGAGCGAGAAACAGCATAAGAGGGAGAGAATAATAATTAAACGGCGGTTCACCATGTACCTCAC
Organism: Carpinus fangiana; assembly: GCA_006937295.1. Lineage (NCBI taxonomy): Eukaryota > Viridiplantae > Streptophyta > Magnoliopsida > Fagales > Betulaceae > Carpinus > Carpinus fangiana. The sequence continues at coordinate 18,321,387 of CM017323.1, read as the reverse complement.
GCGCTGACAGAAGACTTGCGACTTGCGAGCACATCCTCATCACAAGTATTGAATTGATGGCTGTGGCCTTTCTTTTCCATGCAATTTTTCCTTTTTACTTTCAAATCTTAAACTCTCTATCTGAACTCATCTCGATCAAAATCTCTCAAATTAAGTCTCTATCACAAAGAACCAAACGAGCGAAAAACAATATGAGAGAGAATGAGAACAATGAACCATGCATGCACCTCACGAGCCGACAGATGACGTAAAAGTTTTGAATTGGTGGTTGTGTTGTACATGAGGCCTTTCTTTTTCAATTTTTCCTTTTTAACTTTTAAAATCTTAAACTCACTGTCTAAACCAATCTCAAAATCACAAACAATAACCAAATGAGCAAGAAACAGCATGTGAGAGAGAGAGAGATGACAATGAATAGTGGTTCACATGGCCGTTCCCCATCCAAACTAGCTTGAATTACCAGTGAAATCGAAACGCCAACTGTTTGTACCTCATTTTCTCTCTGTTAAGATCATAGCTAGTACCATCCTCCAATGGCAAAGCCACATTGGATGTGTTTGAGAATGGACTGGACTGGAGGAAGTAAATTGATATTGTAGCAGATTTGATTGATGTGAGAAAAAAAATAAGAATGTTTTGTATAGAAAAATGAAATTTTTTGTTTTGTAGAGATTGTTTTATTTAAAAAGTGATAAAAAATTATTAATGTGATATAAAAAAATAAGAATATTGGGATTGATTTTGAGAAAAAAAATTTTGGGACTTTACAAAGTCCAATCCGGCCTCTTGACAAACATAGCCAATTATGGCCATGGTGGCCACCCTCACAAGCTTTTTACCTTTTTTTTTTAAGGAAAATTTTGAAAAAAAGGATATATTTGTCAATTAAAAAAAATTCTAAGAGAGGCTCGCTTAGTCTTTTGAAAATTAGTGTCTTTTTTTAAAAAAAAAAAAAAAATCACTCTAAAGCTTTTTATTGAATTAATGGCAACCATCTTCTTTCCTCTAACGGGTAAATAAGGCAAAAATAATATTTACTTTTGTTGCATCAGCCATCAATCATTATTTGCTACTTAAATAATATTATAAGATTCATATAAAATTAGCTTGTAAAAAATTTCCAAAGATATAAGTTTTAAAAAATTAAAAAATGTTCATAATCAAAGCAAAAAAATAAAAACTTCAGCTATATATATATTTATCAACTTACAATTATATAAGTACTTCATATGCAGTTTTCGTGCATGTATATATGTCAAAGTGGCATATTATGTCATGTAAAATTAAGTCTCGTGGTCAAATTTTTTTTTTTTTTTTTTTTGGTAATTCTCGTGGTCACTTGTTGTCTCTTTGTGTTAAGATTACGACATTGACATCCACCAAATATTTCGGCCGATTTATTTCAACAGGAAAATGATCCATGAAAATAGAGAAGCCTTCAGATAGCTACGTGCGACACGCGGCCTCCACAATATTTATAAATTATTAAAAAAAAAAATTTAAAAAAAAGCCAACAAATTATTATAACCGAAACCAACCTAAAATGATTAACAATGAAACACGTGTAAGTCAGTTCTCTCCCTCAAGTCATAGGTGTCGGATTTCGTACAACAGAGATGAGAGAACAGACTACGAAAGTCAGACATAATAATAACAACGTAAAAAATGCATAACTAAAATCTATCTTTATTTCTGATTTATTAATTTGTGAGAATTGCCAAGATTTCTTCCAAACAAAAAAATAAAAAATTCATTCAACCGCAATAGGTTGGTAGAAAAGTTGTTAGGTCTAAATTATTGGTCACTTAATATGATATAAAAAATAATTTATAAGTCTATATAGTTGGCCTAAATTATAAATCACTTTATATGGTATAAAAAATAATTTATACCTTGTACGTAATCCTTCCTCATCTTCTCTTCCCCCGCCACGTACTTTATAAAATGCGACCATCAAATTCTCGCAAATTGCTCTCAAATTGTGACAAGAGAGATGAAAACAATAGAGGTTACTTGTGCAGTAAAATTTTAGAGATATAACAGATGGGTTAAATACCTAATTACCCCATAGGATTTAACTTTTTTATTTTTTTTTCTCCTAAGATTTGATTTTTATCACAGAAGGTCCTTATGGTTTTGACAAAGAACCAAATTAGTCTTTCCATCTGTTGACCATTAGTTGACTTAACGGAAATAACTTACACTTGGACCAATTAAATCTTGCCACGTGTCATGTAATTTATTTTTTATTTTTTAAAAAAAATTAAAAAATATATATATTAAAAAAAAATTGGGATGGCCAGTAGCCAAGAGAGTGGCCGAGCCACCCCAAGGGGCCAAGGCCACCCCCCAACACCCGAAGCCACCCCCAATTTCTACCCTTCCTCTTAATGTTAGCTAACCTCCAATTTTGAATAATAAAGGGTGCTGCAGGCACACCGCTAGATGCTTGATAGAGCTGAAAAAGAAGCCACCGAAGGAAGCCATTTCACAACTTGGACTTAACTAGATCGATTTTGCCTGCAAAAATTTGGAAACCACCCCCAGTGGGTCTTGGGGGTGGTTTCGGCCACCCCCTTGCTCAATGGGGGTGGCCAGGCCACCTCCAATTTTTTTTTAAAATATATATATATTACATGACACGTGGTAAGATTTCACTGGTCCATGGCCACCCCCAATTTTTTTAAATATATATATTACATGACACGTGGCAAGATTTAATTGGTCCATGCATGTGTCATTTCTGTTAAGTCAACTAACGGTCAACGAACGGAATAACTAATTTGGTCCTTTATTAAAACCACAGGGACCTCCTGTAATAAAAATCAAATCCTATGGGGGAAAAAAAAAAAAAGAAATGAAACCCTAAGGGGTAATTAGTTAGGTATTTAACCCATAAGAGATTATGTTACTTTAATGTAGCAGTATGATGTGGAGTGAGGGTTAATGTGTAATCTTAGATAGTGTCCTAAAATGATG
>CM017323.1:18253092-18312416 GCA_006937295.1 Carpinus fangiana | reverse complement strand
TTTTTTTTTTTAATTTTTATTTTAAGACTATTAGCGTCGACTATGGGTCGACGCTAATGGTTTTTTAATTTTTTTTATTATTCACTATTAGCGTCGACTCAAAGTCGACGCTAATAGTCGCTAATAGTCGACGCTAATGGTTTTTTAATTTTTTTTATTATTCACTATTAGCGTCGACTCAAAGTCGACGCTAATAGTCGACTCAAAGTCGACGCTAATAGTCGACTATTAGCGTCCACTCTCCCTTCCTCCTACTCCATCATCAGCGTCCACCGTACATGACTTTTAGTGTCAACAAAGTCGACGCTAAAAGTCTACTATTAGCATCCACTTTGTTGTCAACGCTAATGATACCATTAGAGTCGGACATTTAGCGTCCAACCCATTAGCGTCCAAAAGTCGATGCTAATAGTATTAGCGTCGACTTTTGGACTTTTAGCGTCCAAAATTGTCGACGCTAAAGAGCTATTTTTTTGTAGTGAGGACACTTAACAACCATGGTCTTCTAGTACTGTTTGAATGAGAAAGTATGAATGTTTGACTTGGCATAAATGTTACGTCTGATGGGAGGTACGTATGATACATGCCTCCAAAGATGTAATCATCATCATCATATATATATACAATAGAAGTCCTATAAGTCTAAAGGGATTTTAATAAGAGGTACTTCTGCGGCAACTTTATGTTCAATATTCAAATAGAATAATGTTCCAACTTTAAATAAGAAGTTTTGGGATCTTCAATCTGAACAACAAGAAAGATTGTCTTCTTCTTCTTTTTTTATTTTCCATCGTTTAAATGTCAAACGTGAAAAGAATTTCTGATTAACTTATAAACGTGAAAGGAATCGATCGATCGAATGGACAAAAGTATAACAAACTCAGAGATCGATGAAAATGATATTGTGTTCAAATCGGTATACAAAATGGTGCATGTGGAAGTATAAAATTAAGAGATTAAGAAGTTGAATCGATATCTTATAATTAAGTAGAGTAAAATAATTAGCAACCATAAATCCTGTTTTTTATTATTATTATTTGTTCTTCCAACGGGAAAATAAAAAAACAAAAGGGGAAGGAAATCAAACAATGTAGAGGTTGACATTTTCTCTTGTTTGTGAGTTTTATAAGTAGGCCAAGAAAGGAATAAATTTGTTAATTTTTTGGTAGTTTGGAGGGACATTGTCAATGTTTTAATAGTTTATGGGGCATTGTCAATTGGAGTATAGTTTTAGGGGAGTATGTGAACTTTTTTCAATAAAAAAATCATTCTTGATTTCGTTTTTCACCCATCTCCATTTAGTGAATGGGTGAATCCACCATTGATTTTGTGTATGACCCAATAAAAATACTTTAATTTTGAAGGGATCTTATCACTTTGGATAAAAGAGAGTGATTAATTGTAGTTCAACTCTTATGGAGACATATTAGGTATGGAGTTTGGTGGCTTCAAGCCAAGTAGGACTTCAGTCTCTTATATGTAATAATTTACTTTGCCTTTTTTATTTTTATTTTTTAGTTCTATACTTGTTTACCATTTAATTAAAATCTTAATTTTTCATAACAAAATCCTATCAAAACTTTTGCTAGCACAATAAAAACTCTCAAAAGATAAATATTATATACTAGACAAGTATTATTTTGAGAACGCCACCAATAGGCTCGTGCACGAGCAAACGGTTAGAGAAACATTTTCCATGAAAACAAGCTACAACATCAGCCAATGAGAGATAGATCTTCTTCTTCTTCTTCACTAATTTAGCTAGTCTCCATTTCTTCATTTCTCCTTCTCTTGTACTTTAGGGTAACTTAAATTTCATATCTATTCTCGCCAATAGGCTCGTGACACATTGATAGACGGTTAGATAAACATTTCCCATGAAAAATGGCAATTCTCAGTCTAATCAAGATCATACGACTATTTGTGTGTGTATATATATATATATAATGATGCAAGCCATGGCATCATAAAAGAAATAAAATAATATGGATATGCATGTCATTGTTATAATGATATTATCAAAGAATATGCCACAAGTGATGTGGATGATCTTTTGCTTGACTTTTTTTTTTTTTCTAAGCAAATAAAGGAAAGGGCTACAGCCTACAGGGAAGAATCTTTCCCACTTCTGATCCGAAAGAAAGAAGAAGTGAGAGATTCTAAAAACAAACATGGGGTGAGCTCCCCAACAACAAACCCAAATAGTAAAAAGTAGTGCAAATATAAGAATAAATAATGGATCCAGTCCAAAAGGACCGAACAGCAAGCAATGGTGATTGCTAGTGATTCAAAAAGAATCATAAGCAGGTCGAGCCTATTCCAGGGCCGCACAAGGCGGTGTAAAATGCAAAGAAACTCTATGAAGAGTCTGATGCGGGTAAAACAACCACCACTGTGAAATGATGGTTGCAAAGCAAGCACTACAAAGAACCAAAGGGAAGCCGAAGGACGACCACCAGTAACAATCTCCTCCTCAAGATTAAACCAAATCACAGCAGGGAGATAAAAGCCCACAAAAAACAAACAAAAATACAGATAAATAACAATACAAATACAAAGGAAATAAAAAAAGCAACAAAAAAGCCCACTGAGCAGCGGTTGAGGACGGGGCAGACGGAGGTTGGCGGACACGGCGGGAGAGCTTCTGGCACCAGCTCGAGGCGGACACGGCGGCGCATGAGATGCACGCGCAGGAGCGCTTGACTTGATATGCATGAATGAAGAAATAGTGAGAGAATCGAATTGAAGTGAGTTTTTCCAGAATTTTGGAGAGCTCAACAAATGTAATATTTGTCGTTTCGTCAACCACATGCACTGTTAATGTGGAGGCTCGATCTACATATTGAAGTCAGACAAATGTATTCAAATTGACATGATTTAAAATCTTATATAATATATTATATACGACTATTTGTTGCTCCCCCAATAAGCACGATAATATATAAGATATTGGAACTTATAATATAAATAAATCAATGGGAAACTCTGACGTTGATCTCTGGGTCCAACTCTTGGACTTTCCAAGCCAGTGTCGCTCATATTTCTTCATAATCGTATCCTATGAATGCGACACTTCTTTTGATTAATGAACCTTGAGATTTTCTATTAAATTTTGTAGGACTTAATAATATTTCATTAATATGATCTATCATTTCTTAATGCAATATATATAGGACTAATTAGCAATTATAATGTCTTGAATGAGTAGCCAGATCGAGGATAATACTTTGTGTTTTGATCTACCTGCCCCACATGCCATGGCCCATGAGTGAAGGTTATTAATTAAGCATGATCTTTGCATGTTCAAAGCATCTCTTTCAACTATAATACGTTGATGCTAGCTCCAAATCTCTGCATAATTCCAACACCTTAATTCCAAGCCGCAAAGGCTTTAACTTGTCTGATAAGACTTTGAGGAACACATTCTCCTCATGGTCTCGGACAATTGACCCCACACCTATCACATTTTCCCTACATCAATTGCAATTTAATTACCTTTCCTTTAATTTCAGGGTCCCAACAGTTGCATGGGTTTGGCTCAACACAATTCTTGATCATACTATATATATACTACTTTGTGAAGTTCCTCCTAATTATAGGGCGCAGGGTGGGTATGCATGTTCCCCTCCAAAGGGATAAATAACCATAAATCTAATGGACCGTTTAATTAATCAGCGATTATTATATATACTATATGGTTAGGCTTTCATATCCCTAGGCCAGCTTTGCCTCTTAAAGTCTAAGCAAAAGGTGAAATAAGAGGAAGCCTGTTTTTCCCCGGGCCCCAAATCATTAATTAGAGGAGGGGAAGGTGTCCTTGTTAGGAGTAGGCTTTCTTTTAGGTCTATAAACAGAACCCGTATATATAATAATAACTAGTAGGGCAAGAAACACGTGCATGGATCGATAGGCTTTTCAGGTCATAGCTAGCTAGGTTAAAATCTTCTTTTCTCCTTTGTAAATATTCCGATCCGCAGCTTTATACGACTACAATATCTGAAAATATTACCAAGAGAATCTTACCAATGAAGAATGAAGAATGAAGATTAATTTATATTAGTAGTTAGGTGAATCACACTAATTAATATGGATAAATTTGGTCAATTAAAACCGTGCTGGCGAGCTGCCGCGCTCATGATCACATTAATTATTATGTACAATTAATTATACAATTTCATTGCGTCCCCAAGGGTTACTTTAAATATTGGTCGGAGATCATGCTTCATAAAACATACATCGCTAGTTTGAATTTTCATTTTCTCCCTCTTGCGTGGACATGTCAAAAAAAAATACAATTTCCTTGCATGTTTTTCATTTCACGTTATCAAAAATTCTCCTCAACTAATTTTCTTAATTTCACGGCCTTATTCTATAAAATATATAATGAAAGAAAAGATAAAGCAAAAATAATAAAATAATAAAATATATACATATATATAGTTCAGTTTTCAATAAGGAATGGGAATTGAAAAATGAAAATGCATCATTCTATATTATTATACATGTTTTTTTAAAGCAGTTACAAGTGGGGTTTTATTTTATTTTTTTAAGCGGTTGTCTTCAAGAACATCCTGGATGGCTTTTTGCTCAAGACAATGTATGAGTTAATCAAATTAATGTCTTGACTGATATTTAATGGCGATCCGGATACATTGGCTTCCATAAACCAAAACGCTATGTGTTTAAAGTATTCATTAAATGATTAAATTTACATATTTGTATTAGCTTAAGTTTTGGTATAAGTAATGATTTAACATATTTTATTGGTATTAAAGTCAGAGATCCTAAGTTCCAACTCTAATTGACTCTATCAATTCACCCTCAATTTAACAGTACATTTCTTGTAAAAGGAACTGGACGGTCAAGATTGATATCTAACACGTTTAACAAACTACATCGTGTAGGGGTGGGTATCAGTTCGGTTGGTGTCGGTAGGGGCATTTTTGCCTACTGATTCATAAAAGGCAGTTAAGTCGACTAATTAACCGAATTTTTCGATTAATCAATTAGTCGGTTGATAGGTGGTAGGTTAAGTTGGTTAATTGTCGGTTACAAGTTTTTATGTTAAGATTTATAACTTCCTTGTAACTACATAATTAAATAATATGTTTTATAAATGAAAAGAACAAATAAATTCATGAAACACAAACCAAAATGACAACCACAAATCAACTGAATAAATACAATAAGAAAAGTTACCAAATAAAATTCAAAATTCACTTGAAAAATCGATTGAGTCAGTTAACCCAAAAAAAAAAACTTCATCACCTACCAAACCAAACCAATGTCGAAACAGTATTTTTATTCTACCTAACGACCGCCAGAAGTCAGTTTTCAGTCAATGGTGGTCGATAAATGATCGATAGGCAGTAAACGGTTAATCTATCATTCAATAATATCATGTAAAAGACCAAATTTGAACACTTACGATAAAGGCAAAAACAGACGGGGTTTAAACCCAGGCTTGGAATGAAATCTTCATGCAATTTTGTCAAGTCGATGATAATGCCGTGGATCCTGTGGATCTCTTCTAATATCCCCTTTGGTTTGTACTTTGTAGTTAGGATTTAATCCTAGTTTGTCACCGGGGGAAAAGTTTCTTTTCTGGGCATGTGAGGATTTCTCAATTTTAAAGCTTCAAGTTTGGGAACTTCCTACTTTTAGGAAATGGGCCCCTAGACTCGAGTCAGGTCTAGAAGATCGGCCTTTATAGTTAGACTTGACTTTTAAGTTTTAAATGAAATGAGATTTGGCCCTAAAAGTTTTTTTTCTTTTAAAAGATTTTAATTAAATGGGCTTAATATCGCGGGAAGAAGAATAAATTAAGGAGGAAAAAAAAGGACCCATGTTATACGGGGCCAAACATGCTCAATTATCAAGCTTTTTCTTGGGGTGGCCACGGCCAATATGGGGTGTCCTTAGGACCTTAGCTACCCAAAACGCTATGGGTGTGGTCGCACCACCCCCGGAGCGCCTAGGGAACCACCACGAGGTGCTCTGAGAGTGGTGCTACCACCCCTAGCCTCTTTTGTGGGTGGCCAGCCACTCCAATAGATGATTTGCCACCCAATTTTATTTATTTTTTTTAATTTTCTTTTGTAAGTTTTAAATAAGGGATAAATGCAAAATTAGTCCATGTAATTGGCTTAAATTACAAATTGTTCTTTATGGTATCAAAATGAACTCAAAGCTCCATAAGGTATGCCAAAAAAATAATTTAGTCCCTGGAGTCAAATTTCGTTAAAATATTTGACAAATTTCACCAATAAAATAATGACATATGTCACTCTTAATAAAAATATATATATATATAAATATATAAAACCAAACAAAAAAAACTAAAAAAAATTAGTTTTGTTTATTAAAAAAAAAAAGGAAAGGGGTGGCTGCCCAATCGGCAGCCACAACTTTTATTTTTTTAACCAAAAAATAATAAATTTTTATTTTTTTAGTTTTATATATTTTATATTTTTTATTAAGAGTGACACGTGTCATTATTTTATCAGTCCTTGACGTGGCACTTAAAGGAATTCGTTAAATATTTTAACAGAATTTGACCCTAAGGAGTAAATTGTTTTTTTGGCATACCCTAAGGACCTTTGAGTTCATTTTGATACCACATGGAATGATTTGTAATTTAAGCCAACTACAATGACTAATTTTGAATTTTACCCCTTTAATAAAGAGAAAAAAAAATAGGGGTATTATTTTAAAAAATGCACATATTCCTATGTACGTGTAAAGGATTAGTGATTCTCATAAGAGGGGAGAAGAATATTCGAACTAATGACTTCCGTTTTATTAGACATTATCACAACCAATTGAGTTACCTCTTAAAAACAATTTTTATGCATGTTAAGTACAAAGACAATATGCGGTTAATCCATCATCGGAAATCTCAAGATATTAATCTGAAAGTTATTCTCGTTACGTTATTCTTATTCGATATTAATCCGAAAGTTATTCTTATTCTTATTCTTATTATTGTTATTATTATTATATATATGAGTAAATTATTTAGGAAAGAAAGACGAGCAGCTGAAATTATTCCCAAGACCCAAATCATTATTGGTTGCTTTTCATTCCGTCCTTTTTTCAAGGATGGGGCCTTTTCATTACTTCTAGTTCTAGGGTTGGCCTTAGCAAGTGGAAAAGAATGATTGAATGAATATTCCTATCTTTTGGCTCTGTTTGCCAATAGACCAGGCTGAGCTGCAAGTGAACCGGTAGTATTCAAATCAAAATCAATCTAATATTTTTACTTTTTACATTGCATCAATTATTTTTTATTATTATTTAAATAAAAAAATCAATATAAAATAATTTTTCTTTTTTCACTTTTTCATACAAAATATTATTACTTTTTTTCTTATATTAATCAAATCTGCTACAATTTCAGTTTACTCTCTTTTTCAAGTCCTTTGACAAACACACCCATACCATGGCAACCAACCACGGCTTTGACTTTTTATTATTATTATTATTAAATGTCTACACAAGAGAGAGAGATTCACACTAATAAATTAATGAGAGCCCCCACTATGCGGTTATGCTGCAAAAGGGGTGTTTTATAGCATTCACTCTTGTGGTGACATCACCAAGCTAATTTTGACAAAATAAAATCAAAACACTAGATAATAGCAAATTCACAACCAAAACACCACCCAGCCAGCAAACCCACAGCCAAACTGCTAGCGCCGGCCAACAGCATCCCACGGCACTAGCAAACCACCATGGCCCACGGCTGGGTCTCATGGCTAGACCCACCCACCCTCTCCGGCCACTTTTCTACAAAAACCCCAATCAGCCAAACCAGAAAAAACAAAACCCAAACTCCAAATCCCCTCCTCTGCAATCAACACCCAATCAAAATATTTGTTTCAATTTCTACAATCAACAACCCATTCAGAAAACATAACTGGAAAACCCAACCGACCGTTTCTTCTTCATCCACTACAAAAAAAAAAAAAAAAAAAAAAAAAAAAAAAAAAAANAAAACCCAACCGACCGTTTCTTCTTCATCCACTACCAAAAAAAAAAAAAAAAAAATCGCCATTTGATGACGTGGCTACTGTTCATTGGAATTTGCCACGTCACCAAATTGTGATGTGGCAAAATGTGCCATGTTACCACCTTAATTAGTAATGTGTGGCATAATGCCACGTCACCTTATGTTAATGTGCCAATTTTGGGTTAATTAATAGTAACTTAATTACTATATATAGTAACTTAATTAATATATATCTAGGGTTAAATATATCTAGGCGGGTTATATACATAGTAATTAATATATAGCGATCTAGCCCGGTTGCATGCATGCAAAATATAATAAGGTCGTAATTGTAACATGCAATACATATTATAATATATATCATGGCTTCTCCAGTCCAAAATGGACTATGGATAATATCCATGCAGTTGGCCTTATAATTAAGAAATCCTAAAGCCACAAGTAAGATACCCTGTACGTACGTCTCACTAACCAAAAATAATAATAAAATTTTAACTTATATTAAAAAACATAAATAAATAAATAAAGGGTAGTTGGCTACCTATTGAGGGTGGCCGGACCACCCTAGTAGGGGGCTGGGGGTGGCTTCAGCCACCCCATGGCCAATATTGCATGCAAGATTTTGAAGGGTATGTCCTGAAAGTTTACTCCTTTTAAGTCATATATATTGGCTTATGCAATGAAATCTCTCCTGTTAAAACTTGTCGATCGAAAGTGTCCTCAAATTCTTGCTTTTAGTTAATGAACTTGTCACATAATTCATTTAAGATTTCTTATGCAATAAAAATATGAATTACAAACGTAAGTGACGTGCTAGACTGTCAAATGAATATTGTTTATGAAAAATCATTAGCTTAAGCAGAAACCAAATTATTCACCAAACCCTCTTCAAGTAAATATTAAATTCTTTCACTAAATCACTGCCTTTGCTACTATTATAAACCCTACTTCTATGGTAAACAATGTCTTTTTCTAAGTAATAGCTAGTAGTACTACTAAACTACTAAAAGGATTTGACAACTTGGGACTATGCCTATTTAACATATCCAAAATGCTAATGAAAAGAAATGCCAAAGCCCTAATGACACAGTCATCAATCTGTAGAAACTTCTTATTTTCTGCTGCATGCATGTAATTTGAAGGTACTAGATAGTAAGTGCTCTAGTGTCTTCCTATTGAATCTTTGATCAGGTTTCAGCTTAAACAGGTCTGCATGCATGCTTTTTTTTTCTTGCATAAATAAGCTAATCTGCTGGAATATGTTATTAATTAACTTTGGTGACAGCTCTTATTTCCTTAATTATTTTGTTGACTTCTTAACCTGTATTATCTATAATTAACTTGTGTAATAATCATTTTTTTTTTGGATGGAAAAGACAAGCTGCCCACAGCAAATGACTCTAATTAGCATAGTGGTTAGAAAAAGGCACTGTGAGACTAATTCCCCTTGTGAATTCAAAACTAAAAGTTAAAAAAATTAAATAAAAAAATCTTCAAAAAAAAATCTTCACTAATACATATCTTTTAATTAATTGTTGGCTGTAGTTCATCATTTTTTTAATTAGATAAATTTGTTAACATCTAAACTCCAAAAAATAGCAATGATTTTGTGATCAAACATTTAATTAAATGTTTATAATGAAATGAAGTCAAATTAAGTTTACTGTCACTTTATTTTCACTATTTCTTTATTCTTTGAGCCCCTAATTTAATCTAGTGATTATTCTTTTATTTTTAGAATCAAATTCTTGAGTATATTTATTTTACTAACTCCTTACTAAAATATTCAGGCTCTGAGACTTTGAATAATTAATTCTCATTAGATTTATCTCAATGAATTAAGTCATTTATTTAAACATGAAATCACACAAACATAAAACATAGCCTGTTTTGGGCCTAAGTCTGTTTGGGTTTTTTTATATATTTGAAGTTGCCATATTTGGCAATCCTGCAATGGTATGAACTTGTTGCTTTTCTCTTGTACAGATTCCTCTTTGAGAACTTATCACTTCAGAAAAGTCCTAGTTCCGCCCCCTGCACATTCCTCCGGCACATCTCCCTTCAGACGGGATCTCCGACAAGCTCACTATCTAGGTCTCTCTCCATATCTGGTAAGTGTATATATATATATATGCAAGCTCACTCTCCAGGTCTCTTTCCATATCTGGTAAGTATATATATTTCATTGGAAAATGCTAGGGGTTCTCCCCATAGTGTTCTCCTAGGTTCTCATAGATTTACTTAAAACATGATTTAAGAAAAAATAAAATTGTAATGGCCTCCACCACCGGTTTTTTTAGGCATTACCACCAAATTTGAGGCATTAACACCAAAATTGAGGCATTAGCACTAAATTTAGGATGATCAAATCCATTTTTGGTGATATCATCCCTAAAAGGTTAACCTTCCACCCTTAGGTTTTAGTTTTGAATCCAAAAACAAGTTTTAAAGCATTAGAACCTAAATATTAACTCATAAAAATTAATTTGTTGGCAAAAAAACAGTACTACAATTTTATTTTTTCTTAAATCATGTTTTACATAAGTCTTAGAAAATCCAGGAGAACACTATGGGGAGAACTCCTAGCAAACCCCTATTTCATTTTATGTTGTTGTTTATATATCTTCTTACGTTGTTTATTATGTTGTGTTTATGCATTAAGTTGGAAATGAAGGTTCATGCATTAGATGTAAGCATAAATCTAATTGATTGTGCATTTGATGATGATGATGGTTTGGCCTAGGGTGAAAAAAAAACAAAACAAAACAAAAAACACCCACATTTTTCATGTTTAGGGTCTTCATAATTTTGTTAGTGTACATTTTATAAGAAAAAAAAATTCAATATAGCAAACTAATTAACCTAATTTTTTTTTGGTATAGGGTTCCCATAACAAATGAAGAATTAAATTTGGCTTATAATTCTTGTATAGGGTTCCCATATAACATTTACCTAATTAGGTAAATATTCTAACAAAAACAAAATATATTAATTAAACAAACAAACTTACATTAAATATTTTTTTTTGTTAGGGTCCCATAACAAATTCTTGTAAATTTGGCCTACAATTTTGTTTGTATAAATGAAATAAACCAAAAAACAAAAACAAAAACACAAAACAAAAAAAAAACAAACCTAGATTCATTTTATTTAGGGTACCTATAACAAATTCATTTAAATTTGGAATATTATAATTTTACTTGTGAAAATGTTATGTTATGAAAATGTGATGTATGAATACAAATAAACGACCTACATGTTAAAACATAACAAATTCATTTAAATTTGGATTATCATGTTCAAATGTGTTAATTTTATAAAAACCAAAAACTAACCTAGATAAAACCTAAATTCACCTAGACAACCTAAATAATCCTATATAATACAGGAATTGAAATTAATCGGTTTTTTTAATGTACATAGTAACCCTATGGACAAGAATTGGATGACGAAGTCTAGGATATCGAAGGAATACAGAGACGGGTGTAGATCGTTTGTAGACTTTGCAATTCATAATTGTAAGATTCTAGATGGACTCATTTTTTGTCCATGTAAGACGTGTCGCCCTAACAGGTGACACACTCCGGGTGTGGTATATGACCACTTGATAAGGGAAAGGAATATGGTCCCAATACAAAGACTGGATTTATCATGGCGAGAGGCCTCAACGAGCTCCTGTTGAAGGCTCTAATTTGACTTGACCGGCCATAGATGCAGGTGCAAGCACAGATGAGGGTGGCAATATGCACGCCATGTTGAGTTATTTATTTGGCATGCATGATGTCAAGGAAGACAACTATAAGCCTCAACCTGGGGTGCAGGGTGCTGAAAAACACATTGTGGATGATGAACCCGACATGAGTGACATTCAAAAGTACGAGAACTTGCTTAAAAAAGCAGACAAGCCACTTCACAAGAAGACCAGACACAACAAACTTAGTGCCACTGTACATCTGTACAACTTGAAGTGTGTGGGTGGAGTCAGTAATACGATATTCTCGACTTTTCTCGAGTTCTTCAATCAGTTGCTTGATGATGGTGAGGCTTTGCCAGTTAATACATATGAGGCCAAAAAATTCCTAAGGGACATGGGGCTCAGGTATGAGAAAATTTTAGTATGTCGTAACGATTGTATGTTGTTTTGGAAGGACAATAAGGACTTAGACTCATGTGTTAAATGTGGACAATCTAAGTGGAATGATGAAATTCATTTGGATGAGGATGGCCAACCTATATCGTCAAGTAAGAAACGTCCGGTCAAGGTATTACGATGGTTTCTAATCATTCCAAGATTACAGAGGCTGTTTATGTCACAGCATATTGCGCACAATATGAGGTGGCATGCAGAGGGCCGCACAAAAGACGGCGTATTGAGGCATCCGGCCAACTGTGAAGCATGGAATTCATTCAATAATTTATATCTGGACTTTTCATCCAACAGCAGGAACGTAAGGCTTGGCCTAACTTCAGATGAGTTTAATCATTTTGGCAATATGAGCACATCCCATAGTACTTGGCCTGTAATGCTTGTACCGTATAACTTGTCTTCTTGGATGCGCATGAAACAAACATCATTCATCTTATCCCTGGTTATCTCAGGCCCAAAATCACCTGAAATGGATATAGATGTCTACCTTCAGCCCTTAATTGATGAATTATAGGAACAATAGAATGTAGGGGTACGCACATTTGATGTCTCTACAAAAAAACATTTTATGATGGGAGCACAGTTGATGTGGACAATTAATGACTTTTTGGCGTACACAGATTTGTCAGAATAGCCTATAAGGGGTATAAAGGCATGTCCTTACTGTATGTATTCAACAAGGTCGACATGGCTAAAACACGAAAAAAAATATTATTTTATGGGTCATAGGCAATACTTGCCCATGGATCATCTGTGGAGGCAGAACAGAAGAACATTTGACGGTAAGCAAGAACTAAAATGTGCCCCCGAAATGCCAGGTGAAGACGAAATATTGAGACAGTTAGAAGAGATGGTATTCGGAGATGAGAGTGCCGGTAAGACACCCGAGCCCACTGATAAGTCAAAGAAGGACCATAAGAAGAAGAAGAAGAAAAAAAAAAAAGGAAGAGGAATAATAAGAAAAAAGAAACAGCGGTCGATAACATATTGTGGAAAAAAGAAAAGTATTTTTTTTAGGTTGCCGTATTGGAAAGATAATTTGTTGAGGCACAACCTTGATATGATACACATAGAAAAAAATGTGATGAACAATATACTTGGCACAATACTAGACATTAAAGGAAAAACTAAGGACAACCTCAAAGCACGTAAAGACTTGCAAGAAATAGGTTTAAAACCTAAACTGCACGATGTCGAACGAGGATAAAATGTATATGCCACCAGCTTGCCACACAATGTCGAACAAGGATAAAACTGATTTCTTAAAAGTGTTTCGAGACGTAAGGGTGCCCGATGGTTATACCTCCAACATTTCCCAATGTGTTCGACTTAAGGAACGTACGATGTCTTGTCTCAAGAGTCATGACAACCACGTACTGATGCAACAACTTCTCTCTATTGCATTGAGGGGATCCAACTTGCCAAGTAACGTGGTCAAGGTTCTGATCGATATGTCTACATTCTTTAGGGGCATATGCGAAACGACATTAACACCAGAGGCTTTGGACCAACTTCAAGATCACGTCTGTATTACTTTGTGCATGATGGAACAGATATTCCCTCCAAGTTTTTTTACCAGCATGGTCCACGTCATCCTACATCTTGTCCGTGACTGCCGACTCGGTAGACCAATGCAGTACAGATGGATGTACCCGGGAGAGGTAAAATTTGAAGTAAACATTTATTAATTCCCGATAAACTTATTTAATTCCTATGACTAAATGCAATAATTGATTGATATTGATGTATAGGAGCCTTGGGGGATTCAAATCTAATGTTCGCAACAAAGCAGCTTTTGAGGGTTGCATTGCGAAGGGCTACATAGCAATTAAGTTGCTGACGTTCTGCTTGATGTATTTAAATAGTGCACCGACAGTTCACAATAGGCCACAAAGAAATTTCGATGGGTCTAAAGGGGCGGGAACACAATTCAACCTCAATCAAATCACAATGATACAGATTCACCGTTATATTATGTTCAACTAGGAAGATTTCTACCAACTGCGGATGTAAGTTGTTCTAATAGCATATGCATGTTATTTTATCTTACACTCTTACTAGTACACTAAAACAGATAAACTTTCAAATTATAAGGTGCACATTGATACGCTTAGGCAAGCTTCAAATGGGGGGCGAATGACAGACGATCAGTTGGAAACCCAACATTCTCAGCAGTTTTGTGATTGTTACCGTGACTAGATAAGACAAATGTCGAACATAAAATTTACTAAATCTCATATTTGTTTCTCATTCATGTTCCTTAACTGAATTAATTGTGCGTATATGATGTTATTATGCCCGCAGGTCGATCGTTCGGACGATCAACAGAGGATGGAAATGTGGGAGAAACTAGCAATGCATTGTAGAGAGCCGATGGTCTCAATAGTCCAATATAATAGATATGTGGTCAATGACAAGTTGTTTCACACTATTGCATATGATGTGGGAAAGAGGTCTCAGAATAGTTGCACGTGCGTAACGACTGTTGATGGAAAAATGTACTACAAGAAGCTAACTCAAATAATTGAGGTGAAGTATTACGATCGGACGAAGTATGTATTGTTTAAGTGTGATTGGGCGGACAACATAAGGGACAGGGGATACAAGCTAGACAAACATGGCCTAACACTAGTAAACTTTAAAAACTTGTCCATAGGGAAGATCAAATTATTGATGAGTCGTATGTGCTAACTTCCCAAGTGGAACAAGTTTTTTATGTCGAGGATGAAAGATACCCCGATTGGGCTTGCGCTGTGAGGACCAAACCTAAAAATGTGTATATCGTTGGTCAAGGTCAAAGGCCTGATGATGATCAAACAAACTACTACGAGAGCGAGCCTCGCTAGTTGGATCATAATCATCATTATGATCCACATAGACCTAGATTACGTCAGACCGACTTACCACCAATTGAAGCGTATATGATTTCATAAAATTATATATTTGCTTCCCCAAAATTAACATATTATGCTTTTTTTCTATTTGTATTTCATTTTATTAGCCATTTTCCCCACGTCTCATTTTTACTTGCATTTATTTGTGTGTTTTGTAACGTGGAAAAAATGTGAAATATGATGAAAATATTGACTATTTTCATTTATGTTTAGAGTGATTATTATGCAGTCATTTGAGTTTATGTGAAATATTTTTGATACCATTTTTCTTGAACTCTATAGATCGCGTTTAATTTAAATTACTAAGTTTTTTATACTATTATGTATTTGTGATGCCATGAGATTAAATTTAAGACTTCTATGTTTTTATTTTATATAAACACTCACAAACCCATGTATAGAGAAATTATATGTATTTATGTGCTTTTGAATTTATATAAGTCAATATTCTCAATCCATTGTATATTTATAATTAATTTGAAGTGTGTATGTAATTTGCAAGTAAATATGAGTATTCGTGGTAGGAAGACAAGAGCAAATAAGCGACCATTTTCTGTGAGGCAAACAACGGGTGATGATAGTCAGTCTCGGGACATTCGTACCCTTCTGATATAGCAACCATGGTATCGACCAGTACTTCTAAAGGAGCAGAATCCAGTTGACATTAACACACAGGATGTTGCTATCCTTACAATGCAGCCAGATCCATATAGACGGCCAGTACTTCAGACCGCAGTGCCCAATCCATATAGTTGGGAAGGCATGGCCAAGATGTGGTATATGGATCATATTCCTGCGTATGATGATGCAGACGTGGAGCGGCCGATATCTCCACATGAGGTAGATGTGGATGATGGTTCTGATACACAAGAACCACAGCTTGATGACCATGCTCAGCAAGTGTTGGGTGTCGACGAGGTTCGGACGATAGGTATGTATGTATGCAAGCCAGTCTTGTTTATACGTATATATTTATATATGTTCTTAAAAATTTTATTAATATTTACTTTCATTAAATTTCGGTAGTAAATTTCATTAAATTTTATTAGTTTAACTTTCATTATGTTAAATTTACCAAATGTAGATGCAAATGATAAGTTTGAAGTGTTGAAAGTAAGTGATTCCCACAAGTTATGGGAAATCGCAGAGGGAAAAAGGGTCGTACTAAAGTAAAATGGTGTGTGGCAACCCGTAAGAAAAAACGGGTTAAAATTTAGACGTATGATGGGCAAAATTGTTAAGAGCGGTGTGTTTATTCGGATATCAGACGGCTGGATGAAGGAACCAGAAAATATGAATGAGGATGTCTATAGTTCATTGATGGTATGTGTAATTTAGATATTATGAATTTATCATATATAGCATATATAATTTATTTTGTGAAACTTATATTTGAAAGTAAAAATATAATTTGAGGTTATTAATTTCTCAAATATTTAACTAATACATAAATACTTCTACATCTTGCATGGCTCGGATATTGCAAAAATAAAAAATGACTTGTATTAAGACATGGGCGAGAAGTTGAAGTTGTGGAGACACAAATTGAAATTTAAACTCGCAATCCGAGCCGACGATACTCCTGCCACAGTGAAGGCGAGAGCAGGACAAATATTTCAAAAGTACGACCCTGAGGACGTGGACAAATTGTTCGCAAAGTGATGCGATAAAAAAAATCAAGTAGGTTAATGTTTTAATTGTAATTATGTAGTATTATTAATTGTAATTGTTTATCTTCTCACATATTAATAACGTAAGTTGTGTGCATAGGAATATACTGAACATATGAAACAAATACGAGGATTGAATAAAGAAACATATTGCGCCGGCTTGAAGAGCTTCGCAAGAGTGTCACACGAGGCGGTATGTTTGTCATATCCCATACATATATAACACATCATGATTACAGATAATGATGATCGTGTGTATGTAACGTACAGGCTATAATGGAACGGTTACAAGAGTCTAACTCGGCCGAATTAGTAGATGGGCCCCAAGAGACGATCTGATGGGCATTGAACGACGTGTACACACAGGCTCACGGCAATAAACCGAAATACGCAGGTCGTGTTCGCAGTGTGAGTAAGAATATTCTACCTGCCGTGGCCCAACGTTTCTCTGTTAAATGACAAGGATAAGGAAGAAAAAGAAGAAATGGGAGAGGAGATATTGGCAGGAAGGAAGAAATGGGAGAGAAGAAGAAATGGAAGGAAGAAGAAGAAATAAGGAAAAATCTAGTGTTTTAGGCTATATTATAGTTTTGTGCATTTTTCCTATGTGTCGATCTTCTATTGGGGGCTGCAAAAGACCACTTTTGCAGCCCGACTACATAGGAGGTTTACTCTAAATTAATAACATCTATTTTATGAGAATAGAATCCTCTCCAAGAGGGGATCCAGTTCATGGTCAGGATCTCTTTAAAGAGATCCAACAACCACAAATAAGTTACATGTCCCACTTATTAAATATTATTTAACGTTTTTTCTTAAATAAATAATTTTTTTTTTTTTTATACGGCCCTTAAGGTGGCCATGGGGATGGTTTTGGCCACCCCAGACCAACCAGTCTGGGTGGTCGAAGCCAAATGGTTGCCCTTGGGGGTGGTCCGGCAACCCCCAAGGGCCATATAAAAAATATATATATATTATTATCATTTTTTTTTAAAAAAAAACATTAAATAAATTTTATTATTTTTTAATAAGTAGGACATATGACATTTTTGTGTTCGTTGGATCTCTTTAAAGAGATCCTGACCATGAATTGGATCCCTTCTGGTCCAAAATGAACCGAAGAGAATCACGTTCCTACTTCATGAGGTATGGTTCTTAACTGATTAAGATAACTATTGAAAATAACCACGGTTTTGATTTTAGTCTTTAAAAGAAAAAAGAAAAATGTAATGCAACTTTTTTTATTCAATTAGTAAGGATTAATATATATATTTCATTTTTATTGGACTTGTTAGTGCAATTTTTGGTCCACCGTACGGATGTTCAGCAGTGTTTCTTCAACTCTGGGCTCAGAAGAGAATTCTTATGCGTCTTAGGGATATCTGCACAATGAAAGCATGATCAAGGGTCCTCGGTTGGGGCTTCGAAGACCTTCCGACGCTCAAGTTAGTGTCTTATATACGGGTAAAAATATATAGCAATAATATACCCCAAATGCTCAATAAAATGTGTGTGTGAAGTGAGAAATATGTATGAAAGAGAATAAGAAGAGAGAAATATGTGAGAAGGAGACGTGAAGGAGTCTCCTGGAAAGGGAGACATGAAGAATGACTCAGTTAAGGAGAAAAGTGAGACCTTTCTCCTTTTATAAGCTTATGGTGATACGTGTCGTCATTTAAGTGGGCCATGGCAAAATGGTAAATATATATAAAGGAAGGGGTATTTTTATCCCTAACAGTTACCCCCCGATTCCCGCAGTTGTCCTGGAGAACAGGCGAACGTCGGGAATCTTTGGTGAACTCGCGGATATATTTACCTCTTTGCTTCTTACCAAGCATAGAGCATCAATTGCGGGGTGTTTGAAAGCGACCCTGAGAGCTGCGGGGTCCATTATGTGCGGAGGACGTACCCCCCGAGTAGGTGGTCGGGCTTTTGTTGGCTCAATGTCGATGAGCTCCCTGAGTTGATAGGAACTTTGCGCATCTCTTAAGATTTCCTGCATAGGCTCAAAACAGACAGAGAAAACACACACAAAGCAGTGTCGCTACCGCTGAGCGATGTGGGGGATACTTGTCGCACATAGCGTCTAAAGCGAAAGTTTTAGGGGGTCTCACGACCTTGAATCATGAAGGATCGCCTGGAGGTTGTACGCCTATCGCCATTTCTTTCGCGTTGCTGCCTGACAGTGCGGTATGATAGCTTGAAAAGGCTGGTAACTTTTTGAGGACGCGACGGGGCCAAGGCAATGTGCAGCGGCATGGTGCCGTGACCGAAAATTGCACTAACAAGACTAATATGATAATGCTCACCGGTCTTTAAATTATTATCTTATTAAAAAAATATAAGAACTAACAAAATTGCCACATTAATCAATAGAGTCTATAGGACTGGTAATAAAGTTGCCTATCGTCTCACAAGGTTTGTGTTAAAGTCCTAGTGAAGAGAAAACTTTGCATTTTGGTACTTGTTTTGTCTTGTACAAATTTCCCACTTGTTTTCAGTAGGTTGTACTTGCTAGCAATAGCTCTCTGATTAATAGAAGCCTGGATTATCATTTAAAAAAAAAAAAAAAGAGATAGGAGTGGGATGGGACATAGTATGGGACATTATTGTTTTCTTTCAAGTAAGCCAATTAGTATAAAATAAGTATAATAAATGAGTAATAAATAACTTTTTTGTTTTTTTTTTTTACATGTCCGCACAAGAGGGGGAAAATGATTTGAACTAGTAACCTCTGCTTTATTAGGCATGGTCCCAGCCGATTGAGCTACTTATTGGGGACAATATATAACATTTTTATTAAGAGAAGAAAAACAAAAGGAAAAAGTTTACCGCTCAATAGAGAATGTCTTTCTTAAACTTTCAATTGCGACAATATCTCCCTAAGAGCATCTTCAGCTGTGTAGATAAAAGGGAAATATTAGCTATATTTACCTTCTTCTTTTTTTTGCTCCAACAAAATAGATTCATATTATTATTATACCTTAACTGCTACAGTGAATAACAATTTGTAGTTATTCACTGTAGTAAACTAGATTGAATATAATATTATTTTATTTAACATTATTTCCAATATTGTTTTTTCTTTGTTTTGGGTATTCGATTTCCTCATTTTCTATCAAACCATTTTCTTCTTCCTCTACATTTATTTATTCTCTTCCCCTTCCCAAACAAGTTTCTCACGAGCATACGTCTGGATTTGTTGAGTTTATTCAAAGGCATTTGAGCATTAAAGACCATCAAATTCATTCTCAACTGCAATCCGACCTGGCGGAACACATGTGGGAGTCACATGGCCAATCTTAAGAATTATTAGTTATATTGCATATATTTATTTGTGTTATTAATTTTAAGAATTAGTACTTGCATGTAAGATGAATGTTCCTCATATATGTTTATTTTTGTTTTCATTAACGATTTCTATATATGTGATTGTTTTTCCTTTTAATTAAGTGTTGTTAATAATATAATAACAAAATAATGAGAAATAATATTTTAAAGCAAGTAGCTAATGGAATAGAGAATCTGTTGGAATTGACATCAAAAAAGGGTAGCTAAAATAAAGAATAGTATTTTTTGACTAGATAAAATGC
Source organism: Carpinus fangiana (assembly GCA_006937295.1). Classification (NCBI taxonomy): domain Eukaryota; kingdom Viridiplantae; phylum Streptophyta; class Magnoliopsida; order Fagales; family Betulaceae; genus Carpinus; species Carpinus fangiana. The sequence goes on along the minus strand of CM017323.1, from coordinate 18,292,101 downwards.
GTACCTCTTATTGCTGGAGATCCTCTAAACTATCAAAAAATTGACAATATCTTCCCAATGCTAGCAAAAAAATAAAAATAACCCTAAATTTTGTTCAATCAAACAAAAATACTCAAATAAATTCAAAAAAAAAAAGAAAAAATAATAATTATTTTTCTTTAAAAAATAAAAAATTCAACAATCTGATTATTATTTTTTTAAAAAAATAGTTTTAGTTTTAGTTTTTTTTAAAAAAAAATATATATATATTAAGAGTATTTTTTTCATTAAGAGACATTAACAATATTTGGTCGTTTAAATGAGAGATTGTCTAAATTAAAAAGTTTGAAGGATATTGTCTATTGGATAGGAGCTCTTAAAGTCCTTCAAAATGTGATGTAACTTTTACAATTATTAAATGATTATAATTGAATTTTGATATATTAATGATTTTAAATGTCATATCACATTTGAAAAAACTTTAAGATGAGCAATTAGGATCCTTTCCGGTTCATTTAAACTGAATAATATCCAGTTAGTTATAATAGAAGATATTTTTGTCTCTTCAAGAAGTGAAAAGATAAAAATATTTCTCTATTATAACTAACTGGATATTATATAATTCAAATTAACTGTAAAAATCATATTCCTTTAGGAGGATTGAATCTTTTTCTTTTAAGAGGGTTTCAATTATACTTATATCATTCCTATGAGATAGTAATTTAAAAAAGTAAGTGGAGTTTTAAAAAAAAAAAAAAAAAAATAGTAGCTGATATTCCGCCACGTCTGTTGCTGGCGCTGTCAAAAGTCAAGGGATTTTCTGTGTGAGGAAGACGGGGATTTTCTTAGGCGCGTGCTGTGACAAGCGAGAACGTGACGGACAACAAAGCGTGAAACCGCGTGCTTGTCTCTCCCGGTGGCGGGTGGGTCAACCAGGGGTCAAAATGAGAGTGAAGTAGACGATTGAAGAGGATACATTGAATCTGATTGGTAAATTTGGGCACCAGCTAAAGTTCATTTCAGCTTGAATTGATGGATGATGGATCACATCACATGCTTTTCTATTCTTTTTTCTTTTTTAAAACCTTTACTTTGACTTTTGAACTTTAAATTGTTTTTAATCAGAACTCTTTTATTAATTCTAACAGTTAAAAATATAAAAAAAAATTAAAATATTTTTTATTTTTAATTTTTTTAAAATAAAAAAATATTTTAAAAATTAAAATTTTATACAAAAATTAAGAATATAAACATTATATAACGTTTAAAATCTGATAAAAAAATCTACATTAAAAGTAATTGAAAATTTAAGAGTCCAAAATAAAAAAATTTTAAAGTTTAAAAAAAGTTTATAAAATTATGTACAAATTCAAAAGAAAAATTTTCATTTCTTTTCAACAAAGTAAAAAAATCTTAAAAATCTTGCAACCTTTGCTCTAGATTTGGGCGACAGTGACAGATGATGCTCACGTGGATTACTCAACAACAAATATATGAAAAATTGTTTTAAAATATGTCACGCGATGGGGAGTCACAGCCTCACAGGCGGTAACCCAATTTTATTGTCGCCCACCCGTGTTTGTCGCTACACATCCAGTGTCCACCAATCACGTTTCACGGGTTGAGGCCACCCACGATTAACTAATAATAATGTAGTAATTTCACCACATTACTACGCTTGGAATCTATCGAAATACTCGGACAATAAATAACTCGGAACATGTAATTATCATTAAAATACGAGTCATGTTTGTTGGAGACAAAAACTGACTAATGTGACATATAATTTAATAATGAGACAAGTTCTACTTACGGTGAAATAAAACGGGACATAATTTCTCATAAATTAAATGGTAGCTTCTCAAAAGGTCATACGTACAGTCTCTTAGCATATGAGAAATATATGTTTTATTTTTAATAGTATTAATAATCAAAGATTATGTAGGAAATTTTTATCATTTACCATAAATAAAGGAGTATTATACATCTATCTCTTACTCATTTTCTGTCATCTCTTTTTTTTAACAAATCCACAATTTAATACGTAGGACTAATCATTAGATTATATTCTGGAGTTCAAGAATAATAGTCACAATTGAAAAATATCACTGAGTCACATTTAAAGATTTTCACTGAGTTACAGTTGAAGTATAACTATAGTTAAAGACTATCATCTAACTTACCTAGAGTAAAAGTATATTTGTATTCAACATTATTATAGCATGTTATATTGTAAAAATTATTTAAAAAAAAATAAGAGTTTAATGTAGTCCTAAAACTTTATTAGATAAACTTAGTTATAGACTATCTCTGAATCATTAACTTATTATTTCGCTTTATTATTTTTACATTATTAGTTCCGTTCCCATCAAATGAACAGAAGACGAAAACAAAACATTTCTCTTTTATCATATCTATTTAATATAATTTGTTTTTAGTGACTACCACGATATGTTTTTAGTGATTTTTATTTATTTATTTATATAAATAATTGATATAAAAGTACCTTAAGACAAGCATCATGTCATCAAGTAAAATTGACGTCAAGTGTTGAATTACTCTTTTTTTTTTAAAAAAAAAATTATCTCAAGCCCCCAATGCATTTCAAAATGGGAAACCTGTGAGCTAAAGTAATCATCACCTGCGGGTGATGCAATCGCCTCTCTTAGACTTTTCCTCAACAAGCCACAAGGCCCACAAGCATCCCCGCGGCATTGCCTACACGAATTTTCTTTCCCATTTCAGCTCTCTCTCTCTCTCTCTCTGTGTATCTAAGATTTGCTTTCTCACGAACTCTTTCACTCCCATAATTCCTACGATTCCGCAGACATGTACCCGTCTTCCTCATCCTTATCGTCTCAGAAGCCCAATATGGGCCCCACCGGCCTCACCCGGTACGGTTCCGCCCCAGGTTCCCTCCTAACCACGGCCGTCGATTCCGTCATCGGACCCAATCGCGAATTCTCGGCCCTTCGATCGCCGTCCTCCCTTATGGGCCACCCCCAGTACTTCTCCGCCGACTCGTCTTCCATCACCTCCGAGTCAACCTGCAGGGTCAATTCCTCCGACGATCCCAAACAACAACAACAACAACAGCAACAGCATCAGCAGCACCAGCACCAGCACCAGCACCAGCACCCGCCGCCCAAAGGGTTACAGAGATCGTACGGCCTGAATGAGATGGCCGTTGGGGATTTCGCAACGGCTAGTAATTTCAGAAGTAGCGGTGGCGGTGGAGGTGGATCTTCTGCTTCCTCGGCTTTGGTCCGCCAGAGAAGCTCCCCTGCTGGGTTTCTTAGCCATCAGCTCGCTTCTGCTTCCGATAATGGTACGCCCTTGTGCTTTACTTTTACTTTTTACCTTTTACATATTTATTGAATTTGCTTCTCTTTCTTTTTTTTTTTTTTTACCTTAAAATGACACGATTTTTTCGTTGGGTTGAATGAATAAATGGTGTGCTATAAATTTGGTACGGAGTGGTTTTTCGTTGGCAGACTCTTTGATTGGTCGGGATCTGAGTACAGCGCAGCAACTAGTATTCAGAGTCTCAGACCTGGATGAATTGACGAAAATGACACGCCCAGGATCGTTTATATGACGAAATTAGCCTTATGTTCTTCTTTGGGTTTTTTCCTTCACGTGCCTGTGGATTCCCTGGCTTTAACGACGGTTTTGTCCTCGTTGATTAGTGCTGTGGTTAAGTGCGGACTAAGAGGAAGTTAATGACCTTTGACCACCCTTAAAAATAGGGGGGGCGTATATATCTGTGTCCAGGATTAACGTTGACTTTATTGAAGTAAATTAAAAGACATGTAGTTTAGCGTTGCATTTTGGATGATTGTTTAGTTGTACGACATAAATAGAATTATTCTTCAAATTTGAATAACTAATGTGTATTTAGTGATTGGAGAAATTCCCAAGTACTGAATTTTTTTACCTTCTTAAATCACATGTAAGCATGGTGGGGGCAGATATCTCGATCGAGTGTAGGTTTTTGGGTTTATTTATTTCAATCAGACATGGATGACAGACAGGTCAGCTTTGAAGATGATAATGCGTGTCAGATTATTATTAATTAATTAATTGATATTAATATTTTATTACATGAGGAAGTTTAAAATGTGAATTAGCATTTAAGGCAAAGTGGTCCCTTTTGTGAAAAAAAAAGAGTAGGGAAAGTGGGGTTTTTCTATATCATTTTGGCAATCATCAGCAGCAAAAATATAATCTATACAATAATTAAGATTATTCATGCATCAATATGAACTTCACTTGGGGTTTACAGGGACCTCACATGGCATCAAGTAATTGATGCCCAGATTCTTTTGTTAGAGAAAATGTAGACACTTACATTAGGAGGGTGGTGGTCTTGTTATCACTCACAACCTTTTTCTTTTTATCTTTTGTCTCTTTATAATATAGTTTTACACTTAATTTTAGCCAAAAGGCAACTCCAGTGAGCTAACTTATCACCAAAGCATTTCAAAAAGTGTGAGATAATGTGAAAAGGCAAAAAGGGCCGACATAAAAATTATTATTATAATGGATTATTATATGTATTTAATCTTCAACCGTCTTTTGGGACAAAGTGGTCTTCTGAAGATTATTTTATATTAACGAGAAAGCATCCAATCAAGGTACAAGTTCTTTTTTGTTTGTTTGTTTCTTCTCTTTCGGGTACATTGAAAAAGGCCTTGTTGATAATGTTAAGGGATAAGGATCTTTCTTCATCTAGAGAGATAGTGGAGAAATCAAGAGAAAAAAAAAATTGAGAGTAAAGTCAAGAAGTGAGGTCGGTTAATTAAGAAATACAATATGCTAATTTAATATTTTGTAACTTAATGAGATTTCATCAAAAATTTTAATTTTCTATTCAATGTCAAAGCTCTCTAAATTAATGGTGCCAAGAGGTTTGTTTTGTACTAGAGTTGAGACCTGTGATGGATATGCATTACAAAGAATTTAAATGTTTCTTTTCTAAAATTAGGAGAAAAAGAAAGAAGTAATTATTGATTTTTTGTTATAAATTAAATTAAAAGATATTGGTATTTTGTATTGAAAGGGGGAGAGAGATTGACTTGCAGAAGAGAGGATGAGTGCTGAACGTGGAGAGAGAGTGGAAGGAAATGGTTACAAGAAATTGCAACTTTTGTTAATTTGAATGATGACATGAGTATTATAACCTTGGATTTTTCCCTTTTGTGGGTCTATATAACCGTAGAAGGTTGGGTAATTCTTGTGATGAAATTCATTATGAGCTGCAATCGGTGGGTAGCATCACGAAGTTGCTTCACCAGTGTCATCTTAGGACTTCGCAGCTGCTCTTCTGGCATGACACTCCGTTGATGTCCATTTTGATATCTTTCCCAATGCATCCAACAGGAGCACCTTCTGGATTTGGCTATCTAGGTCATTTGGTGTTCAAACTTAAGCAAATTAGCCAGGATACTGTTGTAATAGGAAGTCCCTTTAAATGAACTATCAAATACTAACATGCCCCAGGTGGGTATGAAGATCTATGAGTTTTTTATGCTGTAGCATTCTGCTGAACAATTCATTTTGTGGAAGTCAAAAACCAAGCCTATGGACCCTCAATTTAGGAAATCTTTTTTGGTTCAGTAAGTGTCCATGGTAGTTGGCTGTTATGTAGTAGATTATTGTTTTGGCTATTTATTTCCTTCAGGTAATTTTGTTAGGGATTTTATGTAGGGCTGGGATTAGATCTTGTGTTCAGTTCCTATCTATCTCTTTCTATTGATTCTTTTTCTTCTTTTGTTCTCTATATTTCTTTCTCTTTCATCTTCCACTTGCCCCTTTAATCCATTGTTGTTTTCTTTACCTCTCTTAAAGCTGCATATAAATTTGGAGACTGCTTCATCTACTAGGCTGCATATAAATTTAGACAAGCTGTTTAACTTAGAAATTATTCTCTTCCTAGGTTTTGAAAGATTTGTTGAAATAAAAATAAAATCAACTATAAGTTGCAAATTTTGGTAAAAAAAGAGGAGGACAGTATTAGGAAGTAGAATTAAAATTTTAAAAGTAATTCAAGAAGTGGTTCCGAAATTTCAGCTTGAATAATTAAAAATAGATTTGTCTTTTTTGTTAGAAAAGAAGAAGGAAAAAAAAATTGTCTGCAGTTTAGTGGCCACATTAGCAATTTGTAAGCCAGATGGAGGCCTTAAAACTTGCCTCTAGTTTGTGTATCAAAAATCATGATAATTTTTAGAACTCAATGCATGAGTAAAACGGCTTCTATAATTATAAGCATCAACTCAAGTTGGGCATGTAACTTAGCCCTTATTTTGTTCCAACCTGACCTATGTAATGATTTTATCAGATGTCCCAAAAGGGGCTGAGGAATATCTGGTGTAATCTGTATTTAAGTTTGGGTTCGGCTGAAAGATCAGAACATTCCTAACTTATGATACTACCCCACCCTCAGTTTTTGAGGCCTTTATGTGCTAGCCTAAAAAGCTTGTGCTTATTGAAATTCTGATTGTGATAAATGTGTACTTCCACATATGTAAGCTACAAATTAAATACTATTTATATTAATAGTAATATTATTAATTCATGATGATTGTTGCTGTTATTATAATTTCTTTTTGGCAAGTTCAACTTGGTTTTATAGGTTTTGAATTGAAATCTGTAACTAATGACAACCAAATGGCAGGCTTTCCAGTTACAAGGGCATCTGCAGGCTACATCCCAAAGGGTGGCTCTAATGGTGGCCACGGAGTATCAAGGTTGAACTCTCAATTAAGCTTCACAAGGCAAGATTCTCTTTCTCAGATCTCGGAGGTAAGTGAGGATGTCGTTGATGGCCTTAGCTCTGACAATGGCCACCAAAATGCTACACATTCTTATGCCACTTCTAGCTTTGGAATGGATTCCTGGGACAACACAAATTCTATAATATTTTCAGCCCCACATAGCAAACGAGCTAAAAATCTTGACGGATTCCACTGTTTGCATTCTTTAGAAACTCAGGTATTAAAACTATTTATGGATCTTTCAAGCAATATATAACATGTGACTTCTGATCATTTATAATTTACAGCCCTTATGTTTCTTGATAACTAAAAAGTACGTGTATGAGTAACAAAAAGGAAAGGAAATTCAGGGCTAAGGAATGTTGACTTTAATTTTTTTGCCCTGAGGGATAACATAACTGCAATGAAAAGGAAATTAATGGCCAATGGCCTTATATCAGCACCAACAGTTCCTTTTAACCTGACAGGAACTTGTAACCAAACTTGAAAATCTTCCAGATTAAGAGCCATCCTAAAAGCATTTGCAGCCTAATTGCCATCTTTGGATATGAAACGGACATGTGTGACAATTGTGTCCCAGAAATGAACTAAAACAATCTCAATTAATCAACCTGAACTCATACATTGATTATCTATTCTTCAGGCTTTGTATTATCCACAACACATCTCCTCCAAACTCATAGCTCTTGGATCCAAACTGATCCTGAAAATGATGTTTTCTGTTGTTGCCATGGCATCCACAATTTTTTGTGGATTAGCAAAACCCCCCTTTTTTTCCCCTGCAGTTCATCACCCTTTTCATTGTGGATAATAGCTCCTAAGTGACTCGTTTGTTTGTACTCTTGAAGGTCCCATAAAAATTGATATAATGAAGTATCAAAAGAGGTGGCTTCTGCTAAAACTCTTTTTGCAAGTCAGCATCTGATATATTTGCTGCAGAATCTAAGGTCCAATTTGCCATATTATACTCCCATAATAGTTTTTGAGCTCTGTTTGCTACTTCAAATGAATGGAGCCCTTAAAATTCAAACACACTTTTGTTTCGTGCTAGCCCAATATACTTCTTTAGTTTAATACTTCCAACTATAGGGCATACTGGGATGATTTATTGAGTGGCTTGCTTTAACTTCTCTTAGAAGTTATAGTAGTTGCAGTTTTCATCTTTAAATAGAAAAGAGGCTAAGGATGTTGACTTTAATTTCTTGTTAAAGGAAATAAGAAAGAATGAGACAAGAAGACAAGAAGTAATCCCAGATTGTAGCAATTATAGTGCAAACTATTACCAGTTTCTAGGCCTCATGTTTTTTTTCCCAGTTGGATATATTTTCTGCTGGATTGTGTCTAGAAATTATTCTTCAAGGAAAAGTTTAATACTCGATAAAATTTCTTTGAGCTTAGTAATCAGAGCATAATTTTGTAGTTGATGTGCAAAATGCAATGGAGTCAAATAAGTTATTTTTTTCCTAGACCTATGAACATTTCACAGTTATGCTGATTGATGTTTTCTATCCACCATCATTTCAGTTTAGCATGCCACAGACAACTCTTGAGATGGCCGCAGTGGAGAAGCTAATTCATATCCCTGAAGACTCCGTTCCATGTAAAATCCGCGCTAAACGTGGCTGTGCGACTCACCCCCGAAGCATTGCTGAAAGGGTTAGTAATTCTGGAGTAAATTATTTATTCATATTATCTATAATACTCACAGTAAGATCAATTTACTCTGTTTTGGTTTATTCATGAATCATGTAGATCAATTATTGTGAATGTAGAATAGTCATACAAATCTGTCATTGTTAATGGGGCCATTACTCGGAATGTTGATGGAAACACAATTTAAGATTGAAGTGCATAGCACCTACCCCTCCCCACCCCCCTCCCTCCCCCCGCAGGGGGTTTCAAAGTTCAATATATTAATAGGTTGCTTGTATATTTCTACTTGTGAAACAATCACTAAAAGGTTTGATGAGATTTTTTGCTTTTGATTAAAGAGTTTACCTAGAACTTATCCAAACAAAAAGAAAAAAGTAATGCTACTAATAGGTTTTACCTCTTTTCTAATCCATGCTCTCTATCTCTCTTCCCCTAATTCCCCTAATTTCATAGTTGAAGCCATGTCTACCAAGACATGCACCCAACAAATTTAATGTGGTAAAACTTTATGATGTTGATGAGATATACAACTTGCCGATTAAAGTTAACTTTCTCTCATTTGATGCGATTTGTATTTCAAGACCAAAAAACCTTTGCTCTAGTCCCTACAGATCGGTGGTGTTGGATAAAAAGAGCTAACAAATATTTTGTTGGAGTTGCCTTCTACTATCTTGCTTTTGGAAACTATTAATGAAGGTCATCCATTACATGTGTACGTTTTTTCCACTCAGTCCTATTCTAAAGCTGTGTTCTCTATTAGACCTTTAAGTGCTAAGTCCTGCCCAACTTCTTCAACCCATGGATCTTTGGTCTTTATCTATTTGTCAAGAATGATGGAACTTTGCTATGTTTGTATACAAAGAGGTTATATAAACGAGTCCCATGACTAATTGGATTGATGATAGTACACTGGTCAGTCACTCATGATCACTTGGGATTATGAAAAATATAAAGACAGAAAGTAAGGTGGACAAATCATTTAGTTAAAATACTGATACTGAAGGAGCTGTTATTGTCTCTGCAAGGTCAACTGTTCAGCTAACTTTCTTCTCTTCTTTTTCCTGTGTAAAATTGTTCTTCAAGCAACTTGTGATTTACAAAGAGCTAAGGTGGTAGTTAGGAAGATGTGTTCAAATAGGGCTTTTCTTCCAACATAAAATCCTAGAAATGGTCCTATGCCAGTTAGTAAGTAGAGTGAATTCCTTATTTGGTCTACGATTGATTCTTCAATGGTCACATAAATGCTAATACAGTATTGGCTTATTTGACTTCAATGAGATATCCGGCTGCGTTATGTTTTGGCATTTCATCTTGACATTCCCTGGTTTTGCTTCAAGTTCACAACATTTTATGCTTCTTTAGTTGGAATATAATTTAATTTCTTTCGTATTGATCCTTATAAATATGTAGGGAAAATTTATACTGTATGATAATAATTAATTTTTAGGCTGCCAATCATTTGGAGATATAGCATTCTTTCTTTTACAGAGTTCTTGAGGGAATTTAAACTTTTAGACTGAATTCTATGGTCAACTGCTAACAAATCTGTCAACCAACCACAGCAAGGATGAAGTAATACTTAGGTGTTGTGTTTAAGTCTTGTGAATATTTGAAAGCAACCAAAATAAGTTGAAAAGTAATGAACAATTTATTAAAAAAGCACAAGGTGCTCCTAAGTGCACAAGCAGTACACAAGTAGTACACACAGGAACTATCTCATTACATTTTTTAAAGCGAAGAAGTCAGAGTTTTGTCACAGTTCCATGCCAAAGAAAAAGTGTGCAATCAAAGATGTCTGAACTTGGAGCAAGATCAAAGCGTTATATGGGATTAGTAATGCCATCAGCTTAATGTCAGTGGTGATTATACCATTGTGAAATACTCCCACTTGAGCTGTGTTTAATGAAAAGAGAGGTGTTTCTGCTTGTCAATTGTATTGAATACCTCTCAAAGTGAGGATATCTCATATTATATAGACTTTGTACCCTAATTACATGGCTGTCTCTACGCAATTTACAGCAAACTAAGAGAACTAATAAGGCAACTATAATCTACGTATTAATTACAAAATACTATAGCTATAATACACAAACATGCCATAACTAGAGAGAATAAATAAGGCTAAATATATATGCCGTAACATCCCCCCTCAAATTGATGCTGGTCGNGATGCATATAGTTTTGTGGTTATTTGTGTAAGAATGGCACAGTGGTCATCAGGTTGTGAAGGGGTTTGGGGAACAAATTTCAGGAAGAGATTTATCTGATGGTTTGAAATATGTGCACAGCACCAAGATTTTTTACAATGCAAGCACATACTGTTGAATTAAATTCTTTTGCCACAGGCCATGGAGGCTTAGTGAATTATTATTAGATGCCCCAAGAAGAAAGAGGATGAGTTGAGACCCATAATGAGTTCTATAAAATGGTCTAACAAATTTTCTAGACAAAGACCATTAAGGTTCTTTACACACTTCAACATGGGAGCTAGGGTTTAATTTCTTGGTAGAAGTTAGAACAGCATTGAAACAGTGGTTATGGATGTTTGCTAATAGCCAGATCCTTAGGCTTCACATTCATTGAGTAAGCATAGAAACAAAAGAGTTTGGAAGCAAGAGGACTGGAAACATTAATTCAAAGATGGTCATGGGAGGTGTAATGGATTGTGGATAAGATTGATGTCATGATAGCTGGTGGTATAGTCAGCCTAATAGGAGGAGTTGGTGAATAGATTAGCTTGGCCTTTATTGAGCAGGGCATTGGGTAATGTGGTTGCACACTGTATGTTGCTTTATATAAACAATATTTCCCACAAATATCACTTGGTACTGCACCAAGTTTGTGGATTAACTTTTGCTGTTAATATGGAACTGTCCAGAGAGAGATATAGAGCTATTTATTGAATTCATGGATAGCAGGTACACTAGAGAGTGAAAGATGTTGATACATAAGAAACAAAAGAAAAAAGAAACTTCAAATGGGATTTCCACTGAGAACTGCAGTTGGGTGGTGATTTATGAGACAGACTTTTGTTTTAAGAGCTTCTATGCTGTTTTTGAGAAGGCGCATTTGGGTGGAACTGCAGTAACCTATGCAATGAAATTTAGGAGAAATGAAATTTAGATGGTTGAATTTTCTCAACCATCAATTTATAAATAATTTTCTATATGCACAACTTTTAATGGTGATAAAACAATTTAGATGGTAACATTACTAACATATGTGCATGAGGTTCTAACAAGTTAAATAAAAATAATAAAATAAAAAATCAACAGAAATGTATGATAAAGCCATTATTTGAATGAAATAGTGGAGCCGAAAAGTAATTCAGATAGACACTGCAATTCTCTATACTTGTCTCAAGCAGCTAGGAGAAACCATTTAATCAAGAGACAGTTCTTAAAAAATAAAAGACTTTGTTTTGGACTGTAGAATCTTAAGTTTTTATTTGTGACGATTTACGAGCATATGCAACACATCTTCATAGCTAGAATCTGCTCTTTAATTGGATTGGGTCTGAGGCACCCTGCTGTTGGAAAGAGCCACCCCTTGATTTTCTCTAGAGAATTTCCCTGAATTGATCTTAGGGAGAGAGACAACTAGCACAATAAGAAACATTGGTATAATTATTTTTTTATCCAAGCCCCTAAAAGGATATTCCTTTCATTTTGGGGAACAAACTAGAACTATACAAGAGGAATGATTTTTTCTTTTTAATAATTTGGCTAGGCAAGAGCTGATAAAGTTATTAAGTACCGAAAGTGGGATTACCCTTGCAGGAGTAGGGAGTGAGTTCAGTTAACTACCTCCACGAACATGATTATATTCTGTTAGCTGGAATAAGAGGTAAAGCTGTAGAGACTGGAAGATTTTCAGGCTGGTATTTTTCCAACAAGATAATATTGTTATATAGTCATGGCTGTGAAGGACTGAGGGAAGACAATGTGACCTCTTTTAGTACAGATTTGGCATAATGGCCACTCCCTTAACCATCACTATAAGGGGGATTGGAGCACCGCATGAACCAGCTTTTACTGATCAGACTGAGTAACAGAGGCAGTAAAATTATTACAGCTTTTGAAGCCTGCACTAAGTAAATATAATTCACCATCATGGAGTATTGAGTTAAGTGAAGAAAATGACAGGATTTGCTATTGTAGGGGTGGTATTAGTTAAGCCTAGAACAGCTATGGTGCTAGATGAAAAATGGCCTCCGTGAAAGTTAAGTGACATCCAGAGTTCCACTGATTTATCTACTTCCTCTCCAGTGTTTGACAGGATTTTATGAGCAGTTCACCTGGGATAAATACTGTCAAGATCACAGGTGAGGGAGGTCTGTGGGTGGTGCTGAGAGGAAGATGTGGCAGTTCCATAACCAAAAGATGTTCTTGGTGTAGTTTTTAAAATATACTTATGAACATACTTTAAAGATCTTCATTACAATATATACAAGATTTTTGTGGTTCCATAAATAGGACCTTTAGCTATGTACGCATTTGAGAGGTATTCTCAATTGCTGTTATAGAGAAAGAATATTAACATTTAAAGGGGTTTAGAATCTAAATGATTTAATTTATTCATCAATTGATTGGTTTATATTAGCAAATTCTAGTTCTGTGGTAGCAGTAGGATGGTATCTTGTAGACTATATTAACATTATAATGCACCTTACAATGTTATGAAAAGTTCTTTGGGACTGCTCTCAACGCCAGCTTTGGACTTAACCTTGATACTGAGTGCATTTACTCTTTTCATCTCTGAAAGGGAAAAATATTGTTAGTTGCTACCAGGATAAACTCAAGTTCAACTATTTTTTAGTGCGAGTGTGTCTTATACTGACTTGGATTTCTGTTTTGTTTATATACACAGGAGAGAAGAACCAGAATAAGTGGGAAATTGAAGAAACTACAAGACCTTGTCCCTAACATGGATAAGGTAAATTACATGAAACTCTTTTATTCTGGACCAGCAAAAAATGTTGATTCATCTATTAGAATATTAATGTAAATGATTAAATCCATCATTTCCTATCAACTTATGTTTTTGGGATAAAATTTAACATTATATAAAAGCAAAGGTTCTAAGTTTAAATCCTTACTCCACAGTTTACCCCTTTTTTCCTTTAAATATTTTACATGTTGAGCCTTACTTATTCAATAAGAGTTTTGAGCCTATACGAGGGGGAGTATTAAAATATTAATTTATATAATTAATTTCACAATTTTCTATCAACGCAAACTTTTAGGATAACTATCGATTTAACATCAAGTATAAGAAACTTAGAAGATTATTTTTAAGCAACTCGACTTCTCAATATATGCTGTTGTTTCAATGTTATGAGAATGATATTTGGCATTGCTTTCTTGGCATACTAAATCAATTAAAACAATGTCCTTATGGCATGTTGTGTGTGGTTGACATCATGTTGGATGATGAAAACCAATTAAGGATTAATTCGAATTGAAACCATGAAGTTTTTTTTTTTTCCTAAGCCATGGAGAAGATATTTTAGAATCTCAGATTTTAGGCCAAGTACAACTAAGATTTGATCATATGTTGAACGCAATTCTTATCAAGCTAAAATTGAGGATGAAGGAATAAAAGAAGTAATGGTCAAGAATCACCAAAGAGAGATGTATCAGATGATTATACTGATTCTATAGGATGCTAGAATGGAAAAGTGGAATCACAAGAAAAGATTGAATACAAAATTTGTCAAAATTCTAAAAAAGGTGGGGTTAACAACACCAAGGGAGGACAGGATAAGGGAAAGCCATCTGATATGGTTTGATCATGTGCAATGAAAACCTAGAAATGTCCACGGGGTAGAGTGAGATGATGGGTAGAGTGAGATGATTTTAGCTGAAGGAGCAAAAATAGATAAAGGGAGCCCAATTTTTATTCGCTAAAAAAATCTTATGAATAAGGGAGACCAAAAGTGATGTTGGTGGAAAGAGCGAGTAACAACATGATTGCTGAGGATTTGACAGTGGATATGCTTTCATTATACTTTTAAAACTCGAAATATTTGGGACTTGAACCTGCTACACTGTTGTTGATCTTTATCTTTCAAATTGTCTTCTTTGTGAATATATTCTACGATATATACAAGTTTCTCTTCAAAATGTTATTGCAGCAAACTAGTTACTCAGACATGTTGGACCTGGCAGTTCAACACATCAAAGGCCTTCAAAATCAAGTTCAGGTGTGTAAAGTACCATTAGTGAGAAAAACAGAATAATTCAATGCTTAAGACGTTGGCATCTGAGTACTTGACCCTTCATATGGTCTTTCGTTAATATTTATTTTCTTCCCTTCTTCCAGAAACTCCAGAAAGAACTTCAGAATTGCAGCTGTGGATGCAAACAAACCACGTAATGTTTGCTAACATAAAATATATGATAGAGAGGTTTTCCATTGGAGTAATATCGCGACAGATTGTAGGGCGGCCCAAGCTAGATTCACTTTAATACCTTACCAAGTTCGATCTAGTGTTGCAGCAGTGAAATTGTATGTATATAATGGAGTAAAACTATTTGTCTCCGACTCCATCAGAAAAAGATCAGTATACCGCTTTCAGTAAAGGAAAATTGTATAGAATGCAGATCAATTTCCTTATCCTTGATCTTTTTGTACATCCATTTGGTATATGCTTTAATTTAGAAGGTTCAAGAGCGCATGAAATCTCTAAACGAGGGATTGGTTGGTTGGTGCATGTGAAATGCAACAGCCTCATTAAAATGTACCATTGGTTATGTTTATTGAGCTTCTATTTCTAACTGAGCTGAGTGACACATTTACATTTTTATAATCTGAAGAGATTTCAATGCTTGTTCAAGACACTGATTAACTTTTGCGCAATTTGTATAATTATATGTTGTTGGAATGCAGGTCGATGAGTAGACACTTGTGTTAAGGCTGTATATATATAATTCTTTTGGAGGTGGGCAAAAGAAAGATAGGTCTCATCATCGAGATCTTAAAATTGTCTTGCTACATCTCTACCTAATATGATAAGAATGAATTATATATTCTCCTGCTTTCCAAAAGCAATGGAGAAAGGATATTTTTTGGGTGAAGGAAGGACCCTAGAAAGAAGCCCAATCTTTCACACATCAACCCACCCCATTACCTTCATGTGCAGGATTGTCTTATCTTGACTTCCTTATCATTGTGCTAACAATTTCTTAACGTAACTTATGAATTCGACACTCGACACGAACCCAGCAAAAAATTAGCAAGTTAGGGTTCAGGGGTATGGCGTGTTTAATTAAATTTGTCGATTTAAGGTTAACTTATATAATTTTATATTCATTCCTCAACATAATTTGAACTTGATACGTAAGATTTAGAATAGATTATTTTTGACATAGTTCACAAACTCAAAACAAAATTAGTGGATTAATGTTGAAGAGCTTGACTCGTATAATTAAATGGGTAGAGTTGTGGTTACGGTTGTGGTTAACTTATATAGTTTTATATGTATGATTCGACACTCGAATATGAATTGTTAGTTTGTTACCCTTACTGATGCAGGGTTAGAATGCAAATAATCAAGAAAATAATAAGCAGAAGGGATAAATATTCCTAAGATTGTGATGCTATCACAAAATCAAAGAAATCTTCTCTAAGCAAAAGATACTATCTAAAGCCTAAAGGAAAAAGAACCAAGAAACTCAACTCTGAGTATTCTTACTAAACAAACTCAATAATAATAATGAACTGTTTTTCTAAAGGGTCTAAGCCTGTATTTATAGGCTTAGAGGCTAAAGCATAAAAGAGGTTAACATAAACTAGGATTACACATCCTAGTAGGAAAGGTAAACTAAAACAGAGTCCTATAAGGAAAAGTAATTAAAAAGGCGGTTTAAGCCAAAACATGGCTAAGCGTCCGGACGGATAAGTGGCCGTCCAGACGAGACTCTAAAAGTAACCCGTCCGTCCGGACGAGGATCGAACGGCCTGCGAACGGCGCGTTCTAGAAGCTTCCTGGAAAGCTACGGGTCCGGACGGGCTGAGGGGTCGTCCGGATGGTTTTCTCTTGTCCTTCGAGTTTGTGAGCGTGTCACCATCCTCCAAGGTGTCTTCATGCTTACGTCACTCCTATTTGTCTTCATAAACCCTGAGGCTATCTGATCCACATCATCCTCCCTAGGTTGAAGAGAATTCGTCCTCGAATTTGCATCCTCCTCTGATGAGTCCTCTATAAATGGAACAAGGTGTTTGACATTAAAGACATCAGACGTCTTAATATGGCTTGGTAGCTTCAATCGGTATGCGTTTGGATTGATTTTTGCGATTATCTCTACCGGACCCACTTTACGAGCTGCTAGCTTGTTGTATTCTCCTACAGGGAATCTGTCTTTTGTCAAGATAGCCCACACGAAATCTCCTTCCTAAAATTCGACGGCTCTTCTCTTCTTGTCGGCGCTTGCCTTATACTTGGCAGTAGACTCTTGTAATTTCTGGATTGTTAATTTGTGGCCTTCCTGGATTTGGGTCATCAGGTCTTCCGCTGTTGTGTTTGTTCTCGTCATGTCTGGGATAGGTGCCACGTCTAGTGGGGTACGAGGATTACTCCCATAAATAATGGTAAATGGGCTTAAGCCTGTGCTCCGGTTTGTGGAACGGTTGTAGGCAAACTCGGCTTGGAACAATTTCGTATCCCATGACTTAATGTGTTCCCCCACCAAACTTCGAAGTAGAGCTCCCAATGATCGATTAACGACTTCTGTTTGTCCATCTGTTTGTGGGTGGTAGGCACTACTGAAATCAAGTTTTGTGCTTGATAACCTCCATAAGCATCGCCAAAAGTGGCTAAGGAATCTTGTGTCGTGGTCGGATACTATCGACAGAGGTAAGCCATGGAGGCGGTATACCTCTCTAAAGTATAATTGTGCCACATTGACCGCATCAGCGGTTTTCTTGCATGCAATGAAGTGCACCATTTTAGAGAATCTATCAACAACCACAAAGACTGAATCATTACCTTTTTGTGTCCTTGGTAAGCCCAGCACAAAATCCATGCTCACATTTGTCCATGGTTGTTCTGGAATAGGGAGAGGTAAATATAGGCCAGCATTGGTAGCTGATCCTTTTGATATTTGACATACCCTGCAACTCTTCACTAGTTTATCCACTTCTCTCCGCATACTTGGCCAATAGAACTGTTCGGCCACCAGTTGAAATGTTTTATCTCGCCCCATGTGACCTTCGTCATGGCGTTCTTTGATAATTTTTAGTCGTAGGCTCCCTTCAGGAATGCACAGCTGAGTGCCTTTGAAAAGGAACCCATTATGCAATACAAAGCCTCCTTGTGCTCTTGTGGACACATCTTCCAAAATAGGGCCAAAAAACGGGTCACTACATAAGGAATCTTTCAATAATTCAAACCTTATTACCTCTGATTTCATGGTAGTGAGTAATGATGTTTTCCGGCTGAGGGCATTGGCCACTTTGTTCAATGCCCTTGATTTGTGCTTGATGGTGAAAGAAAATTGCTGCACGAAAGCGGCCCATTTAGCATGTCGAGCGGATAACTTATCTTGACTGTTGAGGTGCTTCAGTGCTTCATGGTCAGAGTACAAAATGAAGTCATTATAGGCGAGGTAGGAGCTCCAATGCTTTAGCAACTTTACTAATGCGTAGAACTCAATGTCGTAAGTACTATAATTGAGTTGTGTGCTCTTCAACTTCTCACTGAAATAGGCCACTGGTTTGCTCAATTGACTAAGCACCGCTTCAATGCCTATCTTGGATGCATCGCAATGCAATTCGAACGGTATGTCAAAGTTGGGAAGGACTAATAATGGAGTTGTGGTCAATTTGACCTTGATCAACTCGAAGGCGTCAATAGCTGCCTCATTCCATGAGAATTTTCCCGCTTTCATGCATTTCGTGATTGGTGCCAATATGGTGCTGAAATGGTGAATGAAATGACGATAAAAGGACACCAATCCATGAAAACTACGTACCTCATGTAGTGTAGTAGGGAGAGGCCAATCGCGAACCGCTGCTACTTTAGATTCGTCCACTGCTAATCCATCCTTGGACACCACATATCCAAGGAAAAGTTCTGAGTCGGTCATGAAAGAACACTTGGCTGGTGCTGCGTAAAATTTCTCTTGTCGTAGCACAAGGAGTACCTCCCATATGTGTTGGATGTGTGTCTCTGGGTCGGAGCTATAAATGAGGATGTCGTCGAAGTAGACAACCACTGATTTGCCGATGAATGGGCGGAATATCTGGTTCATTACTCCCATAAAGGTACTGGGAGCATTAGATAATCCAAACGGCATCACCAACCATTCATAAAGTCCCTCACGCGTTTTAAACGTTGTCTTCCACTCATCGCTAACCCTTACTCGGATTTGGTGGTAACTACTCTTCAGATCCAATTTGGTAAATATAGTTGCCCCACTCAATTGATCCAATAAATCATCTAATCGTGGAATGGGAAATCTATAGCTTACCGTAATTTTGTTGATGGCGCGGCTGTCCACGCACATCCTCCATGTCCCATCTTTCTTGGGTGTGAGCAATGCTAGAACTGCACATGGGCTCAGGCTCTCCCAAATGTGCCCTTTAGCCAATAGTTCCTCCACTTGTCTTCGTAATTCTTCATGCTCTTTGGGACTCATGCGGTAGTGTGGTCGGTTGGGAAGGCTAGACCCGGGCACCAAATAAATTTGGTGTTGAATGTCACGCAGGGGCAGTAGCTCCTCCGGTAGGTCTTTTGGGAATATATCAGCAAATTCCTCTAGCAAACCCGTAACTGCCTCTGGTACGATCTTCATTGGGCTACATTCTTTGCCGTAGAGTAGGTATACTTGATCAGCATCGAGCATTTCTCTTATGAACTCTCTTTTGGCTAGAAGTGTTTGGCCCGCCTCTTTTGGGGGTTTGGTTACGTCTCCTAGGTTAGGTAGGAGAGTAAGCTTCACATTATCCACCAAGAAGCTATAGGTGTTCTTTCGTCCATCGTGGTGCGCATTTCGGTCATATTGCCATGGTCTCCCCAGTAACAGGTGGCAGACATCCATGGCCACCACGTCACACCAAGTGTTATCTTTATATTTGGTGCCAATAGAAAAATGTACAAGGCAACGTCTTGAAACTATTACCTTGTTTCCCTTCTTAAGCCACTCCAAGCGATATGGTGTGGGGTGTTTCTCTGTGTCTAGGGCCAGCTTCTGAACTGCTTCTTCTGCTACCACGTTCTCACAACTGCCTCCATCAATGATTAGTTTGCAAACCTTACCTCCAATAGTGCATGTGGAGTGAAAAAGGTTGTGCCGCTGGTCGTCATCTCCTTCCGTCTTTCGGGGTGTAAGACATATCCTCCTCACCATTAAGCTAGGCCCGCTATCTCCGGTAATGAGTTCTTCTTCCACGTCCCCGTAGTNTGATTGCTGAGGATTTGACAGTGGATATGCTTTCATTATACTTTTAAAACTCGAAATATTTGGGACTTGAACCTGCTACACTGTTGTTGATCTTTATCTTTCAAATTGTCTTCTTTGTGAATATATTCTACGATATATACAAGTTTCTCTTCAAAATGTTATTGCAGCAAACTAGTTACTCAGACATGTTGGACCTGGCAGTTCAACACATCAAAGGCCTTCAAAATCAAGTTCAGGTGTGTAAAGTACCATTAGTGAGAAAAACAGAATAATTCAATGCTTAAGACGTTGGCATCTGAGTACTTGACCCTTCATATGGTCTTTCGTTAATATTTATTTTCTTCCCTTCTTCCAGAAACTCCAGAAAGAACTTCAGAATTGCAGCTGTGGATGCAAACAAACCACGTAATGTTTGCTAACATAAAATATATGATAGAGAGGTTTTCCATTGGAGTAATATCGCGACAGATTGTAGGGCGGCCCAAGCTAGATTCACTTTAATACCTTACCATGTTCGATCTAGTGTTGCAGCAGCGAAATTGTATGTATATAATGGAGTAAAACTATTTGTCTCCGACTCCATCAGAAAAAGATCAGTATACCGCTTTCAGTAAAGGAAAATTGTATAGAATGCAGATCAATTTCCTTATCCTTGATCTTTTTGTACATCCATTTGGTATATGCTTTAATTTAGAAGGTTCAAGAGCACATGAAATCTCTAAATGAGGGATTGGTTGGTTGGTGCATGTGAAATGCAACAGCCTCATTAAAATGTACCATTGGTTATGTTTATTGAGCTTCTATTTCTAACTGAACTGAGTGACACATTTACATTTTTATAATCTGAAGAGATGTCAATGCTTGTTCAAGACACTGATTAACTTTTGCGCAATTTGTATAATTATATGTTGTTGGAATGCAGGTCGATGAGCAGACACTTGTGTTAAGGCTGTATATATATAATTCTTTTGGAGATGGGCAAAAGAAAGATAGGTCTCATCATCGAGATCTTATAATTGTCTTGCTACATCTCTACCTAATATGATAAGAATGAATTATATATTCTCCTGCTTTCCAAAAGCAATGGAGAAAGGATATTTTTTTGGTGAAGGAAGGACCCTAGAAAGAAGCCCAATCTTTCACACATCAACCCACCCCATTACCTTCATGTGCAGGATTGTCTTATCTTGACTTCCTTATCATTGTGCTAACAATTTCTTAACATAACTTATGAATTCGACACTCGACACGAACCCAGCAAAAAATTAGCAAGTTAGGGTTCAGGGGTATGGCGTGTTTAATTAAATTTGTCGATTTAAGGTTAACTTATGTAATTTTATACTCATTCCTCAACATAATTTGAACTTGACACGTAAGATTTAGAATAGATTATTTGACATGGTTCACAAACTCAAAACAAAATTAGTGGATTAATGTTGAAGAGCTTGACTCGTATAATTAAATTGGTAGAGTTGTGGTTAGGGTTGTGGTTAACTTATATAGTTTCATATGTATGATTCGACACTCGAATATGAATTGTTAGTTTGTTACCCTTCCTTACCAACAACATGGCAATTTGTGTGGGTTAGATAGAAGTGTCATGCAAATTAGCAAAGAACCTTTACAATGCATAGGGTAGAGTACAAATGTTTTTTTTTAGGGTTAAACTATGTGTTTTGCCCAAATGGTTTAACTATTTTATTTTTCTCCACTGGGGTTTCATTTTGTATCACATATGGTATCTTGTTTATTGTTTAAAACGGAAGTAATACTCCAATCCAACTTCCGTCCAAATAATTGGCGGAAGTCCATATCAACCCAATAAAAAGCTAACATGTGGCAATTAAAGAAAAATAAAAACTCATTAGAAACTAAAAAAATATAAAATAACTAATAATATTAAAATAATTAAAAAAAAAAACTTAAAAAAACAAAATCATAGGGTGATTGGGAAAAATGGGGTGGCCAGTCACCCCATTTTGCCCAAGGGATCCCATCGCCGGTTGAGGGGTGGTTACCCCTCACCCTCAAGGCATATGGGGGTGGTCCGACCATCCAAAAAAACCAAACCCTAATTTTTTTTTCCTTTTAGCTTTTCTGCGGGTGGTCCATGGCCCCTAGATAGGGGGTTTGAAATCCCAAAGCCATTAACCACTTTTTTTCATGGGCAGAGAAGGGTCGTTAAGAACCCAGCATCACTCACAAAGGCGTTGATTTTTATCATTTTTCCTTTTTTAAGTGATATGTTGATGTAGCAATAACACACACAATGTTTTATTAGTTTTACGTGGCAGTTTAAACACATGGGGCCCGTGGCAAACAGTCCGTTAACTTTTAAATGGAATATAAACAAGAGTAAAACACTAACCGGTGAAAACTCAAGAACTTATGTCACTTTTAAAAATCAAGAGAGAAGCATATAATAAACCAAAAAAAAGTGTTTAATCCCTATATATATATATATTTTTTGACCGATAAAGAAAGAGATGAAAAAATTTAAACTAATAACATTCACTTTATAAAATATGATCTATAGTCAATTGAACTATTACCGGAAACATTTAACCCAATCAATAAGAAAGAAAAAGAAAAGCAATTCTAAAAATTAAATGATTTTTTTTGGGGGGGAGGGGCGAGACATAAATATATATAAATATATATTAGAAAACATAAATCTATAATTAAAGCCACTACATGCGCAGTATGTTTCTGCCAGCTTGAATACACATCATCATTTCTGATTTCTCATCCAAAATTAAAGCCTTTTTCTCTCTCTCTACTTTCATCGAGAATGAGGAACAGAAGCTGAGTAGTAGAAGGAGGAGGAGGAGGTGGCTTCATTTCAATTCATCCCCATTTAATTTCATTCGGTGCAAATTCAGAAGAGTGGGAGACCAAAGAGCAGCAGAGAAAAGGAGGAGACAAAAATGTCGTCGGACGACGAGTCGGGAGGAGAAGAGTACCTGTTCAAGGTAGTGATTATTGGGGACTCGGCGGTCGGCAAATCGAACCTGCTCTCCCGCTACGCCCGCAACGAGTTCAACATGCACTCCAAGGCAACCATTGGCGTGGAGTTCCAGACCCAGGTCATGGACATTGACGGCAAGGAGGTCAAGGCCCAGATTTGGGACACCGCCGGCCAGGAACGCTTCCGCGCCGTCACCTCCGCCTACTACCGTGGAGCTGTCGGCGCCCTCGTCGTCTACGACATCAGTCGCCGCACCACCTTCGACAGCATCTCCCGCTGGCTCGACGAGCTCAAGAGTGAGCTTCTCTTTCTAATACACCTTTTCTTCTTTGATTTTGTTTGATCTGCCTGGTTTCTCATGCTTTTTGACTTGTGGATCTGACCTTTTGTTATCATGGCTTTGTGGAATACTTCATTTGCAAGCTAAGCCACCTAAAAAGCGAAAATAAAGTAAAGTTTGTTGAGTGAATCGTAGTCTTTTGATTTGGAGTCAAGCTTGGTCACTCCATTTCTATATGCTTAATTAGTTACCTACTTGATGACCAATTTATTTATGCTTATCAAATCGTTTCGATTCACTGCCTATAGAGAAAATAAGGTCATTGTCTGGTGTTAGTTGGGTCTTGGGAAGATAGATCCGGTGACGTTTCTCAACTTGGTTCGAGTTTTTGCATAAAGGGTCTTGTGTGGTTCACTGAAATTACCTATTTTGGTTGCTCTCAAAATTCTTTGCTTAAATTGGCAACTATGACATGTCACACATTTCAACCTCCCCAAGAAAAGGAATTCTATAACAACATTGGCTGAAACATCCCTATGTACCCCTGTAAGAATATCCTATAACTAGTGGTACTTGCGAAGACAACAGACCCCAGAATCAGCCTCGAGCATTCTGGAATTCATGTATGTGATTAGCTTGCATTAGATGCCTGTGGAAAGTGGGGTAAGAGTCATTTCTGATAGAAGTCCAAGCTTGGTTTCTCCAAGTCCAAAACTTCTTTGAACTTAAAGCACGACTGATGAGACTTGAGAGAGAGAGAGAGAGAGAGAAAAAAAAAAACAAAAAACCCCTCTATTTTTGGGTCTTTTGGTTGTTGTGGGATTTTGAATCACTGCCGCGGATATGTATTTAGACTTTTGAGCTCAGCTTTTCTCCTTTTTGGCTAACAAGTGACCCTTTAAATTAATATCATTTAAGATTCTACAAATAAATTCTACAGCTGATGAATCAAGGTGTATGTTACGTTTCGGTATGATTTCTTTGGACTTAAAGCACGACTGATGAGACTTGAGAGAGAGAGAGAAGAAAAAAAAAACTTTTGGGTCTTTTGGTTGTTGTGGGATTTTGAGCCACTGCTGCGGATATGTATTTAGACTTTTGAGCTCAGCTTTTCTCCTTTTTGGCTAACAAGTCCTTTAAATTAATATCATTTAAGATTCTACAAATAAATTCTACAGCTAATGAATCAAGGTGTATGTTACGTTTCGGTATGAGTTGTGCTAGTTTCTACTGCCTATGCTTTGATAGGTTTTTCTGGGATTTTTATTTTTTATTTTTTTTCTTTTTCTTTTTTTGGGGTGGAAGCAAAAATCTGTTGATCAATCTTGAAGTTAGAAGGAAGGTGCTATTGGTTGATTTTTGGATTCAATGATTTGAAACAGCTTTTTAAAGTCATAAGCAAAGCATAATTTTCTAAAATGACTGGTTCAGCAGAAAATTTGATGATAGATACCTACATTTTCTGTCTTGACGTCCGAAAGAAAATAGATGGATGTATATCAATCCACTAATAGAGTTGGCTTAACAGATCCAGCTCATGCTTCCGATTATATTCACTATGCACAGTGCCATAAAAACCAGTATTGCCTGTGCCCTGTTCACATGGGCTCTTCAAATTTGTGATTGTACGTGCACAACATAAGTTTGGGTGTAAATAGGTGTCTGTTCACCTATTTTCAGATACTTACCAAGCTAGTGTCCAACAGAGGCCTACTTGATCACAAGGTCACTCTTGGATGCTTTCTAATCTACTTTTTTTGATACCAGGATATCTCAATGTGAGAAATTCCTATCTCCTGACATGCTTTTCTTTTTTAATTCAAAAGTAGACACTTGGATTCGCCAGACATGTTTGGAAAAAGTTCCATATTTTCTAACTCAGCTGTCCCCGGTCCTAAAATTTAGAGATTGCACTAATCTGACATGTATATCCACTTAACACTAATCTTCTAAGCCAACCTGCTCCCATGGGGGTTCCATGATGGTGATGGCATCGTTGTTGTTGATTTGTGCAGTGGCATCATTGTTGGCCATGTAATTTTTCCGTTTCCTTTCCAAGCTAGCAATCTTGCTGATCTTTTTGAAGATGAGGAGAGAGTCCTGTAGGTGGTTGATGAAGTGGTGATATGAGAGAGACTTTGACATTGTATTCACTGTGGGCTATTGTCTGTCTAGTGTTCAAAATGTTGTGAAGTTTGAATATTACTAGACATCCCCCCAAAAAAATCTGAACGTGACTGGCCAAATTACAAACAAGCCTTTTTTTTTATTAAGTAATTCAATAAAGCCTTGCAACTGTGTATTTATTTAGATGGTTTTACGTTCACATGTTTGAAAGTGTATTAACCAGTGGAGCTGATGATCAAAACTGTTTCACTTATTTGATCTGATGCATTCAGTCATCAGAAATAGGGTTGGTAAGTATACAAAGTGCCTTCTCTTTTTTGGAAGGGGGGGGGGGGGGTGTGGTTGTTTGCTGATTAGATCACTTGAGTAACAGGCAGAGCATTACATGCTTGCTTTTACATTTTACTCTCTTAATGTTCTGAATGTGATCTTATGGTTCTTTGGTTTCACTGGAACAACAATTCCTATGAATCAGTTTCAGAATCACGACTCAACTCTGCGATGTTAGTATTTGGAACAATGTGCAGGGGTCTACAGCAATTATACATCCATATGTATCAGTTATGGTTCAGTAAAACAAACAAAAACATGTATGATCTGGTGCTGACCAATCATTGGTCATGCACGTTGACTGAGAAACCAGTGCTTAGAATCTCTTTGAAATCCTCGGTATCATGCAAGATCTTTTCTTCCCAAAATGCAAAGCGTGAGGGTAAACCTTAGCCTTATCCTACAACACATTTTTATTTTGAGCATGAGCAGATTTATTCACAAGAATGCGAAGTATTGTGGGGAGTTTTGCTGAAGCATGTCTGGATTAGTGAGAAGTAGAAAAAGCAGCTAGGGGTTTGTCCTGCACTCAAGATGGAGTATAGTACACAATGAAGGTCTGTGGCAAAACTGTCCATGATGTTTGGGGTCTAATGGGTATTGCTCGTGTCAAAAGGCCTCATGGGGAATTGTCATCAGGAGCAGAGTTTAAATGCGCTTTAATTAGGCAATTGTGGTACATTAAATGTATCCTTGATTCCTTACAACCTCAATGTAACCGAATTTTACCCATCCTATTGTGCATAGTTGCTTGCTTAGGATACTATGGCCTTGTTTGTTAAACCCCTCCCCATCCCCTCACATTCCACCACACTATTCACTTCATTTTTTCCAAAAAAAATATATCAAATCATTCACTTTTTGTCCCCAAGGGTTAAATCAATCGACTGTGAACTACGCCTTATGAAACGGAGGTCACAAATTCGAGTCCCCCCTCCCCCTTCCCTTGTGTGGATATGTCAAAAAATATATATATATCATTCACTTTTTATATTACATTATTTACTCTTTATTACTATTCAAATAAAAAAATCACTATAAAATAACATTTTTTTACTTTTCAATACCACTTTTTCATTTTCCCATATCAATCATTATTTTTTTTTATTTTTTTTTAAATGAACAGTGCCGTGGGATGAACAGTGCCGTGGGGGGTTTTCTTGTTGTTTAACAAACACCACCTATATATATGTTTCCATATAGCCATCTCTCCTCTGTCTCTCTTTCTCTTGTGCGGTTTTAACTTACTATTTTTAATTGAGTAATGCTACACACACCCACTTCTCCACACCCATAGATGGTTTATAAAACGATCATTAGATTTGTAATGAATTTTTATTGGATTTTAATCCAATGGTAGTTTTAAAAGCCACCTATGGGTATGCAAAAGTGGGAGTATGTGTAACATTACTCTTCGTAATTTCTTTTGAATCAACTTCTAGGTTGGAAATTTTTTTGGAATTCATGAAATATGAAGATATCTTTCATCTATACTTGTTTCTTGAATTGTATATAACTCCTAAGAATCATAATTATTCAAATCACTTGAATGCCCATCTTTCACATCTATATTTATTTTACTGCACATTAATCATTTCTTCCATTTCCAGTTATTCTGCTAGACTCTTTTTGTATGTGCTCATGTTTGGAGATCTCAAGGTTTAGGTTTGATTGAAACAATCATGCAGCTCATTCTGATACAACTGTGGCGAGGATGCTGGTGGGGAACAAATGTGATTTGGAGAATATCAGGGCTGTGAGCGTTGAGGAAGGCAAAAGCCTTGCAGAAGCAGAAGGATTGTTCTTCATGGAGACATCTGCCCTAGATTCAACAAATGTTAAGAAGGCTTTTGAGATTGTTATTCGAGAAATATACAACAATGTCAGCAGAAGGGTCCTGAACTCAGATACTTACAAAGCGGAATTATCTGTCAACAGGGTAAGCCTTGTCGATAATGGGACTGATGGATCAAAGCAAAACCCGAACTTGTTTTCTTGCTGTTCCAGGTGATCGCTGTTATTGTCTCCATAAAGTGTGTTAGTTGAGGGCTTTTGGTTGGTTTGTTAATTCATTTTGGTTGGTTGGTTGGTTGTATTGCTTGTTTGTTTCTTTTTTGTTCTTCAAATAAGAGTGCATTATAGAAATGAAATTGTCATCTTTAGTCCAAGTAAAACAAGAAGGCCTTTTCTTTTCTTTCATATATATCTTTTGAATACAAGGAGCATGTAACTGCACAAAATAAAGTGGACAGCCATATTCTTTTGTCCTCTGTAAGATTGTGTTATTCATCATGGGAATGTTAATTTAGCTGCTAGATTTGTCAACATTTTCCATATTTGACGGCGGTTATCTGCTGATTTTATGGAAGGATAGCTAGTTTGTGCCTTGTGTGGCTTCCTTTAATAAATGTTTTAGTTGTTACACTTGGTGCCATGGACTAGGTTTTCGAGTGGCTACTATGATTGCTATATCTGTAAAACCATTGAAAACATTATAGCATAACCTATTATACCATATGTGCTGTAGTTTGTTTTACAACACCTATTATGGCATGTGTCTAAGGGCTTGTTTGAAATTATTTGTTAATGCTTTTACCGTTTTGTTATAAAAAGCAAGTCTTATCCAGAAAACGTTATCAAACTAGGCGTACATCTTTGAAGTATATTGCCTAAAAGAAGCATCTTATGCCTCATTGTTTTGCGTATTTGAGTAATACTACAAGCCTATTTCATTGAACCGGTGTGGTAGGAGTGTAGTATATAGCATTATCCAAATACGCACATCAGCTCAAGATTGATGGGCATTACCAAGTCAGCCTATTACGATGAGAATATAATATATGGTGTTGCTCTTAAATTTCCATACCAAGTTAAGGCGTTTGGCCGACAACTTTGGACCCAACTAGTACACTCAACGTGAACAAAACGCCCCCAATGAAAACCATGGTTCATGAAGTCAGCTTAATTATATTCCTTTTTGGTAGGTTCTAGAAATTAAAAGACAGGCTGTGGTTTAGTGATGAGGGATTGTGATGGACCACAAAATATCAACAAGGCACTGCATTTGTTGCTTGCCTATACACCAGCCAACCAATCAGTCACTCTCCCATTCCCATATGATGTGACCACGTGCATATGAATTTGACTTTAAGAGCTATTAAAAAAAAAAAGAGTACAGCATGTGCCATAATTTTTTAAACAGTTCATATATAAATCAATTTGATTTTACTCTCCTATTCCTATTAAAAAAAAAAAACTTGAAATTATATATGAACAGTAGAAAAAATTATACATGTTTACAACTTTACATACTATAGTTTTTTAAGGAAACTTTACGAAACTTTCAGTTAAAAAAATTCTCAAAGTTTAAAAACTCTCAATTGATATCGAATTTTCAATTTTTTTTTTTTAGTTACTTCATTTCGTTAGGATTTTTTATTAAATCTTGTCAAAATTTTCAAAATATTCCTGTTTTCTTATTAAAAAAAAATATATTGCAATTTGTTTAATAAAAATAATAAACGTATGCATCTTTACAATTTTTTATTTTATTTTTTTTTTATAATAAAAAACATGGTTATTTTGAGAATTTTAACAAGGTTTAACAAAAAATCTTGACTGAGTAAGAGTAATTGAAAGTTCGATACTCTTAATTAAGAGTTTTCGAACTTCAAGAGAGTCATTTTAAAATGCTTGAAAGTTCAAAGAAATTTTCTAAAGCTTTTCTTAGTTTTTTTACAACATCTAAGCCAAATCCTGTTATGTGGCATGAGCCTGAGATCCTCACCCTACCAAATCAATTTTTGGAATATTATTTAAGCCTCTCTAAGTGGTTTCCACAATTAAATTGTAGGTGGGAGGGTCACCCGTGGGTGTTGACATGATTGAGACCCCAACTCACAAGAAAAGCCAACCTCACCACCATTTTCACCAACAACCAATAGAAAAGATATCATCCAAACAATCTCACAAGAAAGAAAGAAAAATCAAATTCTAATCATCAACAGCCACCAATGTTTAATAAATAAAAATGATACAAATATGTTATTGGAAGAGAGATTAACAGCAAGGATAGGCTGACCCATCATGACTTTCAGTCTCAGTCACAACCATATTCATGTTTCTAGAAGCTCTAGCTCCAATAAAAGCAGGGAAAATCTTTCTTTGCCCTGCTTGATTGTGTGGAGATGGAGACAGAGGGATAAAGACACCACCTTTTTTATTTTATTTTTTTTCCTCCCCCCCTCAACTTTCTTGAACTCATTGAGATCTCCAATTCTTGGCCATTTCAAACCCGTTTCTGCAATGTTGGTAGTCCTCAATAGTTCTATCGATTTCAGCCTGGGTGTTCATAACAAAAGGCCCATACTGAACCACTGGCTCATTAATCGGCTGCCCTGCAGCCAGCACAAACCTCAAAGTCTTCGAAGACCTGTTCCACACGCTCAGACCATCTCCAGGACTCAGAACCAGGACATGGTGAGCTGCTGCAGCTGATGAGTTGGGGGAGCCAAACACCCCTTCCCCTTCAATTACATACACAAAGGAATTCCATGCTTCTGGGATATTCTGATGCAGTTGAGCTCTGGGTTTTAGAGTGAAGTCTAGATACATTGCTGGAGTTCGGGTGTAGACTGGAGATCGGACTCCCATTGATTCTCCTGCTATAACTCGGACCTCCACCCCATCACTCTCTGCCCTTTTTATGTCCTCCTTTAAAAGCTCTTGGTACCTTGGTTCAATCCTGCAAATGATGTTTTTGAATTTGGTTTAAGAAAACAGTAAGTAGTATTCACTTGCTATTGGCGCCAAGAACAATTCAAAACATGGGAATTTATAATCAAAACTGTGGGATGCCTAGAAAGAATCTAAAGATAAACTTGTGATATTTTCTCAACGAGAAATACTATATACTTTTATCCCACTTAGCTGATCATGAGTAAGGCGGGATAAAAGTGTAATACTTCAGAAAATAGGATCATGGACTCATTTTGAATGACTAAAGCACTAAGTTTATACAGACAACTGTGAAGAAGCAGGGGAGGAAGTGGGGCTAATGAACCTGCAACTGCAAGTGAGTGATATCATAACATATAAATTTGGAAATGATGTAATTGTAGGTAGAAAGAAGAAAACCTTACATTTTGTCTTTGGAGGATAAATTGATCCAAAGCTGTAAACCCTTTGAAGTTCCATCTCCTGCAGGCATTTCAGAGTGGATTATTCCTCTGCCTGCTGTCATCCACTGCACAAGAATCACATGAAACAAAGATCAAGATTGTCATACTATAAAAGTTCAGCCATATATTTTCATGTTTCTATCGATCAAATTATTCAGAAGGTAATTGACAGCAACTGATATGCCTTTACCTGCACATCACCCGGGTGAATTGTACCCTTATGGCCTGCAAAATCTTGATGAGTAATGCCTCCCTGCAATCCAAAAAGAGAAACTTCAGTTTCTTAACTATTCAACCTCCTAATAGTCAAGTTATTGAATAGCTTTGAGTCAAAGTATACCTGCAACATGTATGTGACGGTCTCAAAACCTGTAAAAAAGAGAATTTACATCAGAATATAAGGAAATAAGCACAAACATACGAGACATACAATAAAAACAGCAACGATGAATGCAGAACCTCTGTGTGGATGATCAGGAAATCCAGCAGGAGGAGCCACTGCAAGATCAAAACAGCCCACAATATCAATACCAAAATCATCAATCAAAGATAAAAATTTACGATTGGAATCACATATACCTGAAAAATCATCTAACATCAGAAAAGGATCCAAAGACTTCAACTCACTCCTGAGAATCAAATGGCCCAACAAAAAAGAATAAATACCCAGATGATAAAAACTGAAGAACAAGATAAAAATGAACCAAAACTGAAAATAGGCTCCCAATAATGAATACCCAGAAGTGAAAAATTCAAGAAAGAAAGAACCCATGAATAAAAAATTGATTAAGAAATGCAAGAATACCTCCCAATGCCTCTCCTAACAACAGCACCATCACCCTCATGTTGAAGTTTGGCTGGAACCTTCTTGGCCACCAATCTTGGTCTGTTAAAAGCAGGGGCTTGATCTGATTCAGACATGATATTTCTGATGAAGGCAGGGGCTCTGATTGCTGCTGGCCTTGTATTGAAAAGTAGCTTGTGTTTTATAGCTCTCATAAACACCTTTGTGCTTGCCTTTCGATTGTATGCCTTTCTAAATCTTGAGCTTTGCTCATGTATTTATATCTAACGAACATGTAGAATGTTGAAGACAAGAAGACGGAAAATAGAAGGGGCTTGGGGTTAGTTGGGTTCAGACACAGGGAAGTTGGAGGCGTGGGCCCCACTTTTCCATCCTTGGACTAATCATGGTGATGACGTCAAGCTCCTGTCATCATGATTAGGCCTTGCTCTTTGTTCTAAAAATCTCTCTGGTCAATCTACATATATGGGACTTCAATCTTCATCCTCTGCTCAACATCCACACCTTTAGCTTTGGTTTCTCCCTTCCCCAGTATTATTATTATTATTATTATAACATAATTATTTCTTTTTATATTTTTGAGATATCACATCACATGTATTTAATTTAGCATGTTATTTTTTCAAAAACAAAAAAACAAAAAATTTTGCATGTTATTAACCTGAACCAATGAAGTTCGTTGGGGCCGGACAACTCGGCCTAAACTTATAACCCTCATGGGACGGGCAAGTCGGGGCCAGTTAACTAGTTGGGGAACGAGGAAGGGCGCATAGCAAGAGATCAACCCTCCTATCACATCATTACAATTGTTTTTATATTTGCAAGAAAGAAACAGGCGTAGATATGTAACACAATCTAACACCCAATAATAATCATAAAAGGTTCGATATGATGTCAGTGTTACGCACTTCATACCACACATTAGATGACAATAACTTAATGTCATGTCAAATCAGAGTTCTATCTTGTTATCAACAGACGTCTATATACATGCAATGAAAATTCATCATTTACATATACGCTCATCATTCTAAACACCCAACGTTATTATATTCAAACTCTTTTTTTATCTTAAAATCCTTTTATCGACTTAAGTATCGGAGATATCTCACTGAATGTGCATGGAAAAAAAATATTTTGAGATTTATTTGATTTGGTCATAATTCGTATACGGCGGATAATTTGAAATAAATTGTCGTGGAGTGGGTCATGCCATTGCCAACTGTGATGCTCGTGGGCAGCTATTTTGTTTGTTTTCGAATTTCGTATGTGAATATTCATTATCAATACGCAGGTGGTGAGAGATCTATTTTGGATTTTATAGTGGGAACCCATAATTAATGTCTATCCAAATGACATCCATCACACGTCAGCATTGCGTTTGCCTTTTTCTTTTTTTCTTTTTTAAAATTTTTGGTTTATTCAGCATTAAAACGACATTGACTTTCCTCTCACTGTCATATATCTCCGCTTTCTCACATGACGTATTAATGAATAATGATCTTCTAGTTTGACGCCGCGTTGGGCTCCTTGGAACAGGATTTTTTTAAAATTTTATTTGAATAAAATAAAATATAATTAATCGGATATTATTTATTTCTAATAAAATAAATAGTATTCTAATTCTAACGGGCTCATTTAGTTGAGTGAAAAAATAAAAAATAGTTTTTAATATAATTAATTAAATATTATTTTATTTAAATGAAATAAAGAGGATTTTAATTTTGACTGTTCTATTCAGTCAACTGAAAATACAAAAATACTATACAATATAACTAACTAAATATTATCAAATTCAAATGAAATAGAGACTGCCTTATTCAGTCATGACTATATAATATATATTTAATATTAGATCAAACCTATTGTAAAAAAAATATTTTTTTATTATATATACATGAACAGACGAAATAAGGGTCTGATTGGGTGAATTGGTTTGAACAGGGATTTTTTTTTTTAAAAAAAAAAAAAAAAAAAAATTATAAATAGGTTTGAACAGGTTGATGGGGGAAGGGGGTTTTTTTTTTTTTTTTTTTTTTTTGAGCAAATACAAACAAAAGAGATGGGTGGATCTGGTATAAGTGTCTTAAATGGGTCTTCAAAGAACCAGGAGAATGTGGACCAAACATATTTTAAGATTTTGTGTAGGTGTTAAAACTTGAAAGGAGTTGTTAGGAATTAGGAGGCACTTTAATAAAAATGGGTAATTACTTTTTCTTTTATCAACTACAACACATTGTTACTTTGTTCTCATGAACTAACAACCGTATTGCTCGATCCTATCTAACTACTATTTCGTGCCCAAAATTCCATTTCCGTCAATCAAATGCGTCAACTTAGACAATCAACTCATTATGTGTGCCTCACATGCCATTTTAAAATTTTTTATTCTACATTTTTCTCTCATCAACTACAATATATTGTCATTTTACCCACAATAGGGTTGTCAATTCATGGGGCATATGGTCATGGCTAAATACTAAGATAATATGGCTAAATACTAAAATAATACCTTCATCCATCTTCCATTAATAAAATAACAAATTTCCAATTGAAACCAATCATAATGTGCCAAGTTTCAATGCCCTAATAAATAAAATAAGTAATTTTTTAATGAATAAAAAATATAAATAGGTGTGTGTAGGTAAGAACCAGAAATTAAGGTGGCTGGGGCGGGGGATTAAAAAAAAAAAAAAAACAACTTTTTAGTGGAGGAATCCCTATTACTGTAGATCCGGTCAAATTGATGTAAATTCTTACATTACAGGTTTTGATATTAAGAGCACTTTTTTTTCTAGTGCACTTTTCTTGAATTTATATCATAATTCATTTTATTGACAGAGCCTATGATCCCCAACCTAATTAGAGCACTTTTCTTAAGCATGATTCATTCTATCAAGAGCATTTCTAGTAGATTAGGTAAACTCTTCATATTAGCTATATTAGAGTTTTTCTTCTCCAATAGATTAGGTAGAAAGGAGTTAAAATACAATTTTTACTACAGTAAATAGCAAGAAGTTGCTATTCACCATGATACAATGTTCAGGTTTTTTTATATTTTTTCTCTCTCTCTCCCCCTCTCCTTCAACGGCCTAGTTCTATAACGTTCCGAATCTTTTGATAAATTAATTAACTGGTAATTAACTCATTAGTACGCATGCTCGTCTAATTCTCCTAAAGAATAAGACCAATAGATCTCTACTCCTCAAAGGAGAATACTATATCATGAAAACATATGATATTCAATTACCATTAATCATTTCAATCCGAGCATTTACTAAAAATCATCACATTAACTGAAATCCTTACAATATATACATCATGACTATAAAATAGTCATTTACTAAACCTTTATACCCAAATACACTAGGTCCGCAACATCACCTGAAAGTACTATATACCATAAGAACCTCTAAGATTCTGCAATGAGTCTAGAGTAACCATATCAATATCATTATTCCAATCGATCGTGTCTACTTCGAGGTCTTTTTTACTCAAAAACCTAATTAATATCATTGTAAAACTTAGATGTTTTACAAGTGAAAAAAATAAATGTAAGTCCACCACTTAGTAAGCAAGGACGTTGGTGCTAGTGTGTGACTGTGAATAGTTCATACGCAATTAAAAGTTTTAACTCGTGAAATCATTCCTCTTAAAACATTTAATGTGATCATTATTTTCGTAAGCATATTCATTTTAAAAATACTAGCTTTATAAAAACATTTCTCTATGTCCTTACTTTGTTTGCCGCTACTCGTGACATCTATAAGGTAAGGCATGCCATTGCTTTGCTTGTAACTACTTGTATCATTTACAAACTAAATTCAAGCTATCATGTAAACATCTATAGCTATACGTAACCCACATAGTAAGTTTGTGATCGTCCTGCACATTACTTTTCAATAAGGTAATGATTGGTCTGTCCAACTTCTCTCTACGAAACCCTATCGGCCTAGCCCCTTTACTTAGGTGTGTTGCACTGTCTTAAAATTATTAAATTATAAACACAGTATTGGGGTGTCACCATTCATTCACTACAAAAATATGGAGCATTTGCATCCTTTTAGAAAAGTCCACAAACATGAAAAAATATAGTTAAAGTAGCAAGTGACCTTTTAAACATTGCACTTGCAAAGGGTATCAAATCTGTAGTCTTTAAAAAAATCATCCAACCTTTTATCCCAAAAGGTGTAGAAACCAAGACCTTTTACCATAAAAGTCATAATTTTACTGCAATAGATATCACCCAAACTTTTTATCCCAAAAGGAGTTAGAAACTAAGACCTTTTTTTTTTCTTTTTTTCTCAAAGCTCACAATTTTATTGCAACCTTTTATCCCAAAATAATTAGAAAACAAGACATTTCTAAAAGGTCAAAAGAAAAATGCTTTTTGATGAGATATTTTGCATCTTATTGCTAAAGATGTTCCAGGGCGGTGTAACCATTGTGTTAGGGTCGGTTTAAAATTGCGGTTTTAATAATTGTGATTTTAAAAGTTTTGTTTCTAAAAATTGTATCTTTTTGAAATTGCTACTTTTTAAAATCGCAAAGACGTTTGGTAAAACATGTTAAAAAGTAATTTTTTTATCAAATATTGTTATGTGAAATCGTGATTTTTGTTTAAATTCGCACATTTTCAAATAAGTACCCCTCTAGCCTACTTATAATCATAGAAATCGCAATATCAAATGTCTTACATTTTGCAATTTTTTTTAAAAAAAAAAAAATATTATTCTTGCAAATCGTAATCCCAAACGCACCCTTATTTTTTTCCATAAGCTGGAATTGTTTACATAAAAACGAGGGGAAATTTCACGTTAAACTCCTAAGCTACAACACGATTTGACATGCCCCCAAACTTTGAAACCTCTCAATTTGAACCCTTAAACTTTCAATTGCAATTAATTTGAACCTCTCCATCAATTTGTTGCCGTTAAAACCCCTAAAAAAGAATTACCCTTCAATTTTATTTTTATTAAAAAAAAAATTGAAAAAAAGGTTCACAAGGTAGCCCAACCTTTTATAATATTTTTTTTTAAAAAAAAAATGAAATTAAGGGTAAATTTGGAATTTTATAAAAAAATCAGGGGTATAAACGTTATTGTATCACTTTTAACGTTTAAAATTTAACGGAGAGGTTCAAATTAATTGCAATTGAAAGTTTAGATATCCAAATTGTGAGGTCTCAAAGTTTGAAGCGGACATGTTAAATCACATGGTAGTTCAAAGACATTATATATTTATTTTTCTATTTTTTATTTTTATTTTGACATGTATACACAAGAGGGAGGAGGGAAATTCGAACTAGTGACCTTCGCTTCATTAGGCGTGATCCCAGCCGATTGAACTACCTCTTAAGAACATTATATTATATATTTATTTATGTTAGTTTGTAACAGTACCCGGTTTGTCATTTTTCTTAACCTTTGCTAAAAGAAAGTACGTTGCCGATGGTTTAATATCCAAAAATTGCATTATAAGATTTTTATATTTTTATATTTAAGTTTATTTAAGGGATAACACTATGATTAAGGCTGCACTCTATCAAAGATATTGATACTTAGCTTTACTACAATAATTAATTCTTATAACAATTTCAACCATATGATAGATTGGGGTAGACTTAACTTATGCGAAAGACAATTGTACAATATATATATATATATACATAGTTTGCAAAATTAAAAAATAACTTTTACGACAATAACCCAATATATCAATAATTTGACTTATCCATTCATACAAAATGTAAAAGATTCTGATCTTTATGATTTCTAACTAGTTATTTGAATGGATAGATTAAATAATCTCATTAAAATATATAAAAATAAGTAATAGACTATCAATCTTGATGGGATGGTTTCCTCCATAACTTATCTGTTAAGTTAATTGGTGTTTAATATTATTGAATATGAATGATATTAGAAATTTTTTGCACTTTTTTTTTAAAAAAAATAATAATAATATAATATTATGTGCATATATAGTTAGATATTCTAATTTTTAAATCTTAATTAAAATAAATATTACCCATATCATTTGAAATAAATAAAAATAAGGGTAAAGTCCACTTAGCCCTCTTAAACTACCATCCCAATGACAGACTACCCCCAAAGTTCAAATTATCAATTGCGACAATTTTCCCTTCAAACTACCAAAACAATGACAATGTACCCTCAATTTTAAAAAAAAATAATGAAATTATCCTTACTAAAATAAAAACAAAAATACTAATTTTTTTTTTTTTTCAAAATTTTAAGGGTATTTTTGTCTTATTGAAAATTTTGTAGGGGTAATTTTGTTATTTTCCTAGCATTGGGGGATACATTGTCATTGTTTTAGTAGTTTAGGGGGTAAATTGTCGTAATTGATAATTTGAAAAGTAGATTATCATTGTGGTAATAGTTTAAGGGAGTTAAATGGACTTTACCCTAAAAATAATTTCAGCTAATTGTCAAAGATAAAGAGATGGAGTTTTGCATTTTCTGAGTTGCCATTATTGTTTTGCTTCTATCCAACCGTCCTGGATTTGGATATTATCATGTAATCCTGATAATTAAATTACTTTTTTCCTAACAAAGTGGACTATTGGATATCACTAAGCTTATATCTATGAAAGAGTTAGAGAAAGATGAATAGAAATTCATAGTTTACATGATGAATTTTTGTCCAAATTTAATAAAGTAGATAAATGTTACGGTTTCTCTTGTTGTTCTCCTTATCTTACGTGAACATTATTTTTTTAAAAATATATGAAGGATTGATACTTGATAGGGTATTTTTTTTTTATAAAATAATATCGACGTCGGATGAGAAGATAAGATCAGGAAAAACTATTGCATTTTTCTCTAAACTATTTTGGTAGATAATAAATAAATGGAAATATGATGTATTTGGTAAGTGGATGGACGGCGCCTTAGAATTCAATAAATAACGATTGCAAGAAGGAACACTAATAAACTTTTTGCCATTATTGCTAATCTAGATTATCATAACCCAAAGTGAATACAATTCAGCTCCATCGTGATCTTCTTTTATAAAATGGATAAATAATTATATATATATATATATATAACCCAAAGTGAATACAATTCAGCTCCATCGTGATCTTCTTTTATAAAATGGATAAATAATTATATATATATATATATATAAAGGTCTCAGGTCAACTTCTAGAAGCTCGGGTGGTGATTCCACCATATGTGGTAGTGGGGACTGAAAAAGCATGTATCCAGTTGACTTTTATTTGACTTTGATGAACTTCTAAATTAAAAAAAATAATAATAATAAAAAAGATCAAATGAATTTTTGGTTAATGTGATTTTCTTTTTTTATATGTCTACACAAGATATTCAAACTAGTGACATCTACTTTATGAAGCACGATTCACAATTGATTAAGCTACCTCTTGAAAACGGTTAATGTGATTTTGAGTTTTGACAAATAACTCATTAAATATTGAAAAGTGATTTAATCGCTTGTTAGGGTAAGCCAAAAAAAAAAAAA
>CM017323.1:18148547-18252318 GCA_006937295.1 Carpinus fangiana | reverse complement strand
AAAAAAAAAAAAAAAAGTTGAGAAGAATTGGAAAGAATTGTCTTCCCAAACAAGCCCTAGTAATTCTTAGCAAAATGCCCTTGCTAGGAATTTAGAATAATTAATCTATTAAAGTTATCTCAATAAGAAATTTCTTATCATTTAAACAAAGAACTTTAATTCCTTCATGAAAAATTTGTTCTCGCAATGTTATATGTGCACACCGAGAATTTTGATCGCAATAACAGGAACGAAACTATGAATTTTTATCGACATGGATTAAAGTATGAATAAGAAATATATTAAAATAGGGGGCCAAAGAATAAATAATAAATATATTATGGATTAGCATCTGCAAGTCTGCAATGAACAAGGAAAAGGCAAAGCGGTGTTGGCAACTAGCAAGGAAACAAGAAAGAAAGCAGGGCATTTCATTTAGGTTTAAGAGGCGCAATGCATTCTTTTTATTTTTATTTTTTAAAAATATTTTTTAATTAAATTAAGAATATTATTATTTTAACGTGATATGATAAAAAAGCTAAGCTAACACTAATAGATGGTGAAAGTGTAAAGATTGATGTTTCCAATAGGTAGTTCAATCGGTCGAAAATCATAGCTTATGAAACAGAAATCACTAGTTCAAATATCTATTTTCCATTTGAAGATTGACAATGTAACGTTCCATATTGCCTAGGTATGAAAAAGATGAAATAAAGGTCATTAATTCAAATCTCCATCTCCTCTCTTGTCAAAAAAAAAAGAAAAAGGATTTTAGTGTTTATTCTTGTTTCTAAGATAAGCTTTTCTTGAGAAATGATCTATTAAAAGCTCTCTTCTCTCTCTTCCAATCCCTACCTGAGTTAAAGCGCATGGGTGGCGCATGAGTGGCGCGTGAGAGTCGTTTGTTTTGAGTCGTTGGCTGGTTGGGCTTTGTCATGGCTGGTTCATGGAATTGGTCGATGGAGTCAAAAGAGTTCGAGTTGTTGATTAAAGGAGGGGCTTCGGGGGTAAGGATTTTCGAAAGAAACAATAGGATTCAAAGGTCTATATTCCTGCTGAAGGAAGGTTTGGCTTGGTTGGCTCGCACAGTGGAGGAGCTGGTGGCGATGGAAAACTCTGAGGTGTTTTGGGATCAATCTAGAGCAAGTTATCCCAGGATCATTGCGCAGAAGTGCTCCAACTGACATGGTTGCTTCTTGACAATAGAGGAATTTGATGGTAGACGAAGGTGTGGCTCGATAATGGTTCCTGAAGGTCGTTATGGTCAAGGTTAGGATCGTTTTATCTTGGAAGTGCGTTGAGCCAATTCTTCTCTTTGTATTGTGCGAGAGGTTCGGGAGTGTAAGAAGGTCGAGAAGGTGTTGGAAAGGAAGAGCTATATGGAGGTGGTGGGGCTGTCGCTGAAACCGGTGGAAGACTATTTTAACTCCTTCTTAAAGCCTATAGTTACGATTCCAAGGTGGCTAAAAGAGGCTTTGGTCGAGTTGGAAATTCAAGCCCGCGAGACTGCAAAACATGCTTTGAGCTTCAAGAATGTGCATTTTTCGGTGAGGTCCAGGGATGGTTTCACGGTAATGTCGAAGAAGTCCCACACTTAGGCGAAGGGCACACGAGACTTAGTTGAGGAGGAAGCGTGTATCTCGTTGGCTAGTGCAGGGGATTCTATCAGGATTCCAGCATGTAAGCCCCAATCTCTGGCGAGTAGCATGTACACTAAGGTGATTTCATATCCTTTGAAACTAGGGCCGGAGCTTCTGAAGGGAGGGGTGGCGTCTGATTATGATGGGCAGACTTTCTTGCGTGCAAGTCTCAAGCTGTTATCCATTAAGGAGTCGCTGACAGCTTATGGTGAGATGGATGTGGGTATAGAGAGGCTAGAGGTAGTGATTAAATTGTTGGAGTCTAAAGGGTCTAGTCAAGGCTCTTTGGATAAGCAGGTTTTATGCTATAAAGGGAAAGAAAAGGCTGACGAGGAGGGGGATGGGCTAATTAGGATAAATGGGTTTAAGCCTAAAAAAAAGAAAAAGAAAATGCCCTTTTTTGCCTAAGGGGCTTAAGCTCGGTCTGGGTGTTGGGTTGAAGGGCTTAGGATCCGACCTGAAAATTGATTTTAAGGGGATAAAAAAGTTTGCGAGGATTGTCGGTTTTACGAACGTGTTTGGTAGGGGAGACTTCCTCAGCTGGTGCATCGTACTCTACAGGTGTGGTAGGGATGCGTTGCCGTCCATCTTCGGCAGCTATGAGTGGGTTTGCAAGGATACTCTGGCGGAAGTGAAATCCGACGATCTGGGTTCTTCGCCATCGGCGGTTTGCAAGTTGATGGCAGGAAGGTTGGGTTCCGACAACTAGGGCCATTTTGAAATGGGTGTTTCTCCTTAGGCAACGCTGATAGTGGGGTCTGGTACTCTGGGCTGCCCTAGTCAGACCGAAGCATCGCCAACGAGAGTGGTTGAGAAGGTCGGAGTGACTCTTGGGGGTATGGGTGTGACGGAGGAGGCCTGTGATTCCTTGTGTGTGCAAATATTGGTTGAGCTGTCTGTAAGTCTGCCTTAGAGGCTATCTGGGCTATCTGGAGGAGGTTCAACGGTGGAGGCGCTTCATCCCGGTGCAGAGGAAAATATGTTGGTGGCTTGGTTTCCTAGAGACTCTAACCTAGACAAAGAAGAACTAAGTTGTCCTGTCTTGGGGGCGCTATCACTTGTTCCTAAAACGCTTTTGGTTGATCTCTGTTTTGTTTGAACTGAAGAGGATGGGGTGCTGGCTCCACCATAACAGATTGTCTCATCTGGGTTGGAACCGGTGCCCTTTGTGGGTGGAGAGCCTATTCCATTGACTTGGAGTCAAGCCTTGGTGGAAGGTGGTTGTGGTGGGTCTGAGGAAGCAGTTAAGGCCGTGGAATTAATTATGGCCTTTAGTCAGAGGCGGGTAAAAAAGGTACGCAATAACTCGTTAATCTCTTCTCTTCGGTTAATTATGAGGGTGGATGTGTGAATGTGTCTCGTAGCAGAGGCAAGGGAAGGGAGAATCACATTATCTTATGAAGTGCAACATCCTTTCTTGGAATGTGATAGGGTTGAATAGCTCGGATAAGAGGCTGATGGTAAGGAATTTGCTGAGACAGTGGCGGGTGGATATTGTTTGCTTGCAGGAGACTAAGTTGGAGCTCATTTCCATGAGGATTATTAATAGTTTGTGGGGGTTATTCCTATGTTGATTGGTGTTATGTGGCTTCTATTAGGGCCTCTGGGGGCATTTTATTCATGTGGGACAAGAGGGTGGTCACTAGGCTAAAGATGGAAGTGGGTGACTGTGTGGCGGCTTGTACTTTCAAAAATGTTGTGGATAGTTTTGAGTGGGCTTTCGTAGGGGTATATGGTCCCAATGGGTTGTTAAGTTAGTGGAACACGCCTTGGTGTATTTGGGGGATTTTAGGCCTTGTTTGGCAAGCTACAGCACATTCCCCAACTCTTTACAATACTATTCCTCGATCAGAGTACTCTGAGGCCTCTGCCCTTCATAACGTGTGCGCCAAACCTTTCTTTTGTGTTCAAAGACCAGAAAACCCTCACGTATAAAACACAAAATACCAGAAAATCCTTATGTGTGAGGAAGAGGGGAAGAGGGAAGGGGTTTCTCGTTGTGGGTACAAGGGGTAAAATAGGAATAGGGACCTCTCATTTTTTTAAACCTAACAACTTGCAACTAGGCTGTACATGTCGTCTGGTTGAACAGTGCTGTAGAAACCTCATGTCGTTTGCCAAATGACCTCTTAATGTCATTAGGTTCCCTAGTGAGAGGTTTAGAGGGAGGTGTATCAGCTCAGCTATGAGGGAGTTCTCAAATTTCATTTTTGAGAGAGGTCTTATAGATCTTCCATTAAAAGGGGGCTTATGTACATGTTCAAACAGCCAGTCTTGGTCTAGAATTGATCGTTTCCTAGTTTCCATGGGTTGGGAAGCGAGACATCTAGGAGTTCTTCAAAATAGATTACTCTGCCTTTGCTCAGACCATTTTCCTATCATTTTAGCATGGAAAAGGCTGCTATGCAGAGACCTTGGGAAGGCTCTCCTCCAAGAGGAAATCAGTTGGAGGCAGAAATCTAGAATCAAATGGCTTAAGGAGGGAGATAAATGCACGAAATTTTTTCATTTGATGGCTAATTCGAATAAGAGATATAACACTATTGATTCTCTTCTCATCAATGGGTCTTTGTC
This sequence comes from Carpinus fangiana, assembly GCA_006937295.1. NCBI lineage: Eukaryota > Viridiplantae > Streptophyta > Magnoliopsida > Fagales > Betulaceae > Carpinus > Carpinus fangiana. The sequence goes on along the minus strand of CM017323.1, from coordinate 18,248,125 downwards.
TTTCAACCCTGCTGCCATTAGAGATCATGCGGTCAATTTCTACGAGTGTTTGCTGAAAGTATGCCTTGGAGACCTAGGCTGGATGATTTGGATTTTGAGTCTTATCCGCATATGAAGCTTCTTCTCTTGAAGCCCCTTTTCTTGAAAATGAAGTGAAAAATGTGATATTTGGTATAGATAGGAATAAAGCCCCAGGCCTAGATGGTTTTTTCCTGGCCTTTTTCCAAGCGTGTTGGGATGTACTGAAAGAGGACATCATGGTTGTTTTTTACTGACTTCCATGTTCGTAGTAAGTTTGAGAAGAGTTTTAATTCCACTATTATTTCTTTCATTCCTAAGGTGTCTAAGGCTTCGGAGCTCAAAGATTATCACCCTATTAGTCTTGTGTGCGGGATTTACTGGATTTCTTTAAGGTTTTGGCCAATAGGCTAAGGCTGGTAATGGACAACATTATTTCTATTCCTCATAATGCTTTTGTCAAGGGCAGACAAATTTTGGACTCAATGCTCATAGCCAATGAAAGCTTGGATTATCGTCTTAAGCTTGGGGACCCGGGGCTACTTTGTAAGCTAGATATGAAAAAGGCCTATGATCATGTTAATTGAGATTTTCTGTTATATCTGCTAAGGAGATGTGGGTTTGGGCAAAAATGGTGTTCCTGGATCGCTTTTTGTATTTCCTCGACTTTGTTCTCTATCTTGATTAATGGCTCGCCGGCTAGCTTCTTCAACAATTCGAGAAGGGTTAGGCAAGGAGACCCTCTCTCCCCGTTTCTCTTTGTTATTGTGATAGAGGCCTTTAGTAGGATGGTTAAGGCTTTGATCAATCATAATCTTTTCTTGGGCTTTGCCGTGGGTGTTAGGAGGAGTGAGCAAGTCTACAATGAGCATTTATTGTTTGCGGATGATACGTTGGTTTTTAGTGGGGCTTCCCTGGATCAAGTGCAAGCTATTGGTGATTCGTTGATTTGCTTTGAACTTGTTTTCGGTCTTAAGGTCAATTTGGCTAAAGCTATTCTCTCGCTGGTTGGGAATGTGAGCAATGTTGATGCCTTGGCGGAGGTTTTGGGATGTGAAGTTGGCTCTTTGCCTATTCCTTACTTGGGCCTGCCTTTGGGGTCCCAGTTTAAAGATAAGACGAGTTGGAATGGGGTGGTGGAAAAGTTTATTTGCATTTTATCAAGCTAGAAGAGAATGTATCTCTCCAAGGGTTGTCGGATCGCCCTTATGAAAAGTACCTTATCTAATCTCCCTACTTATCTCCTGTCTCTCCTTCCTATTCCTGCTTCAGTGGCTAAGCGTATTAAGTCGATTCAATGCGGTTTTCTGTGGGGCAGTATTGGAGAAGAATTCAAGTTCCATCTTGTGAAATGGCCTAAAGTTTGCTCTCCTGCCCAGGAAGGGGGTTTAGGCATTCGAAACTTGAGGTGCTTCAATCGTGTATTACTTGGAAAGTGGTTATGGCGGTTTGCAAGCGAACCTGGAGCTTGGTGGAGAAAGGTGGTGGAGGCTAAGTATGGGTCGGAGAGAGGGGGTGGCGCTCCCGAGTTAGAGTTGGTTCTCATGGGATGGGATTTTGGAAGTTCATTAGTAAGGAATAACATCGATTCTCTAGTCACATTAGACTAATTCCAGGTGACGATTCCAGAATCAACTTTTGGGAAGAGGTGTGGTGTGGAAGTTTGCCTCTCATGGAGGTGTACCTGGGGTTGTATAGTTTAGCAAGCAACAAGGAGGCTTTGATTGCGGATAATTTTGATTCGTTGAGTGGATCTCGTCAGTGGAATGCTAGTTTTCTTCGTTCTTTGAATGATTGGGAAGTGGAAGACTTGGCTTCATTTTATAGTCTCCTTTATTCTTATAACTTGGGTGGCAGGGTTGACAAAATTTGGTGGGTTCCGATTAGGAAGGGGAAGTTTAAGGTGAGATCTTTCTATAATGTTATTACTTCTAAAGTTAGCTACCCCTTTCCTTGAAAGAGCATTTTGGCGTACTAAAGCCCCACCGATGGAGGCTTTCTTCGTTTGCTCGGTTGCCCTTGGCAAGATTCTCACGCTGGACAATTTGAGGAAGAAAAATATAGTGTTGATCAATAGGTGTGGGATGTGCAAAAGGGACGAGGAACCCATTGATTATTTGCTTCTTCATTGTAAGTGTGCCCAATTCTTATGGAATGCCTTTTTTAGTCATTTTGGCTTGGCGTGGGCTATGCCTCGTGGGATAGTATATCTTCTGCAGTGTTGGTGGACGGGAGGTCGTTCTCGTAGTGCTGTGGTTTGGAAAATGATCTCGCTTTGCATCATGTGGTGTCTATGGTCCAAACGGAATGTGAGATTTTTTGAGGATTCTGAAAGAAGCTGGAGGATATTTTACATTTCTTTTTTACTACTCTCTTCACTTGGGCAGCAGCTTGGCTTGCCCCTATTGTGATTACTTATTTTGATTTTCTTTTTCTCTTCTCTAGTCCCCCTTAGGCCTTTTTTTGTATACTTCATGTGTACTAGGGTTGCGCTTTTCTGCGTATTTTCTATATAACATTACTTATCAAAAAAGAAAAAGAAAAAAAGATGGAGTGTTTATATGGAATATGCTTTCTCTAAATGGTATGGGTAAACCCAATACTAAAATTGTGCGAGCTTGACTCAAAGTAGACAGTATCATATCATTTAGGACAGAGTGTTATATATGATATTGGAGTCATAGCTTAGCCAAAAATGAAGGAGCGTGCACAAGCCCATGTATGAAAAAGATGAAGTGTTTATATAGAATATGCTTTCTTTAAAGGGAATGAGGCATTTTGGGGTAAATTCAATAATAAAATCGTGTGGACTTGACATAAAGTGGATAGATAATATCATATCATCTAGGGGGAATTTTGAAAAACCAAACTGTTAGCTGTGTAATCGGGTTTCGGTCCATCCACGTCGTTACCCGAACCCGGATTTGAGTGCAAAATCTACAATAAAAGTGTAAAGCTTAAACCCTAGCAGCACAGAGAAAACGAAGGAAATGGGGAGCGGGAAAGCAGAGAAGCCCTCAAAAAACCCAAAAAAGAAGCGGAAGCCGCTTGCCCCAAACAGAGCCGAGACGAAGCCTAAGTCCAAGAGCAAGCGCGAGAAGAACAGAGCCGACCTAATCGAAAGCAAAAGCGACAATGTGAAGAGCCAAGAGGTGCAAGCGGCGCCAGCTGCGGAGCAGCAGTTTAGTTTCTTCGTCCATCAGTTTCAGTCCGCCAATAAGGTCCAGCTTTCTTCTCTCGAGTTGGATTCAATGAAAGGTAACTTTCGATTGACCCTCTGTTTGGTTTCCGAGACCCGATAATAAAATTAAATCGGCGTTTGGTGAGTGATTGGTGCTCTGTGGTTTTCTGAATCAATCAGATACGTGCATTGTGGAGCTTTCCCAAGATATGGGCCAAGATGTTGAAAGCTTGGGGAACCATATGAAGGCAGCGTTTGGCCCATCGTGGAAAGAATCGCTTTGTGAAAAGCAGCTCTTAGAAGGAAAAGTTGATCCTGGGAGTCCCGCACTTCTTATTATTAGTTCATCTGCCTTGAGATCAATACAATTACTAAAGTATGACTGCTTCTCATTTCGCTTGCAGTGAATGTTCTTCTTTTTCTTTTTCTTTTTTCTTTTCTAATTTGTTGAAGCAATTGAATAGTTTATGTTGCTAGTGTCTCTGTAATGTGCTACACAGTTTCATTTCTTTTTCTTTCTTTTTTTGTGTTTTGTAATTGAAAATTAATATTCCTGAGAAGTTCGTTAATAATTGTGCTTCTGTAGGGGCTTTCGGTCGTTGACGAGAGATTGCCATGCCGTAAAGCTATTCTCGAAGCATATGAAAGTTGAGGAACAGGTAGGTTCTCCATCACTTCAATTTACTTCATTCGGCGCTACTTTAACTCTTATGTTGCTAATGCAACTTTTTCTTAGTATATTAGGGTGGGATAAATATTGCGGAGAGGTTTGAAGTTATTTAATAGATGCATGAGGGAAAGAGTAGTAGAGTTAAATGTTAAGTCGGGGGACAATGAGAGGAACCCAGTTGAGAGATTTAGCAATATGATGCTCTGAAATGATTTGGTTGTATGCTTGTATTGTCCACGCTCAAAGTGGCTAAAAGTGTAATGGAGAGCCTAGTAGGAACTAGGTTGAATTGACAAGAAGCACTTGACTTTTATGTATGGTTCAACTCTGTGAATCTCATCAAGTTCATGATTGCTGTGCTGTATGACCATAAAGATCAAGGATTGGGTCCCATTAACAGAGCGTCTTGTTTTCTCGATTAAAAAAAACTTATGAAGGCGGGATAAAACCCTTTTTGAATGTCTAGAGTGAGCCATGTCCAAGCTGGATTGATAAACTTTTTAAATCAAATGGTAGCGAGTAATGCAAGTCTTGAACTGTGTGCTTTAATTTAACTTGAAGAACTATGAGTGCATCTATAATATAGAATATAAATTATGGCATTAGTTTTAATCTTCCACAAAATGTATAGCACCAAATAAATTAGACAGGATCTAGATGACATATTTTGGTCATCTATTGAATTTATTTTATATGATATCAATCAGTTTTTTAACTTTTGTCGTACATGATTCTTCTTACATTGAACTTGTAATATAGTAAAACATTAATCCCTTTGCATCACCTACATTCTCTTTTTGGATTTTGATGCTTGTGCCTTTTTTATGTGTTATATCCTCAGTTCTTCCCTCAGTGTCAGATGACAAGTGGATGCATATGCTTTCACCACTAATTTGCAGTTGTCAATGTCATGAGCTTCTTACATTGTTGCTTATTGTGAACGTTGGGAAATGATGATAAAAACAGATTGGCAAAGGCACCAGCGATGCTGAGATTATTCATTTGCACGTCAGTCTGATCCCTAGTCTCATTGGTTATGACTTCTTTTCTACATATTGGTGTCTATTTTATCTTTAATTTTTCATTTTTTACCTCAATGATCTTTATTAGGCATCCAACTATCTGTGGTGAGATAAATGGATTCGGGATTTATATTGGAGTTTGGGGAATGATGCCAAAATTTGAAAAGAGTGACTGAAGCATTAGCTCTGCTGAATATTATTTGCACGTCAGTCTGACCCTAAATTCTCTGTGGTTGGTTCAAATCATTTGTGTCTATTGTATATTTTCTTTTTCATTTTTTACTTCAGTTATCTTTATTAGGCATCCAACTACCTGTGGTGAGATGAATGGATTCAGGGTTTATATTGGAGTTTGGGAAATGATGCCAAAATTTGAAAGAGTGACTGAAGCATTAGCTCTGCTGAATATTATTTTGCACGTCAGTCTGATCCCAATTTCTCTGTGTTTGGTTCAAATCATTTTAGTGTCTATTTTATTTTTCATTTTTTACTTCAGTGATCTTTATTAGGTATCCAACTATCTGTGGTGGGATGAATGGAATTTTAGGGTTTATGTTAGAGTTTGGGAAATGATGCCAAAATTCAAAAAGAGTGACTGAAGCATTAGCTCTGCTGAATATTATTTTGCACGTCAGTCTGATCCCAATTTCTCTGTGGTTGGTCCAAATCATTTTAGTGTCTATTTTATATTTTCGTTTTCATATTTTACTTCAGTGATCTTTATTAAGCATCCAACTATCTGTGGTGAGATGAATGAATTCAGGGTTTATATTGGAGTTTGGGAAATGATGCCAAAATTCGAAAAGAGTGACTGAAGCATTAGCTCTGCTGAATATCATTTTGCACGTCAGTCTGATCCCAAATTTTCTGTGGTTGGTTCAAATCATTTATGTGTCTCTTTTTTTTTTTTTTTCATTTTTTACTTCAGTGATCTTTATTAGGCATCTAACTATCTGTGGTGAGATGAATGGATTTTTAGGGTTTATATTGGAGTTTGGGAAATGATGCCAAAAATCGAAAAGAGTGACTGAAGCATTAGTTCTGCTGAATATTATTTTGCACGTCAATCTGATCCCAATTTCTCTATGATTGGTTCAAATCATTTGTGTCTTTTTTATATTTTGTTTTTCATTTTTTACTTCATTGATCTTTATTAGGCATCCAACTATCTGTGGTGAGATGAATGGATTTAGGTTTATATGGAGTTTGGGGAATGATGCTAAAATTCGAAAAGAGTGACTGAAGCATTAGCTCTGCTGAATATTTGCACGTCAGTCTGATCCCAAATTCTGTGTGGTTGGTTCAAATCATTTTAGTGTCTATTTTATATTTTGTTTTTCCTTTTTTACAGCAGTGATCTTTATTATGAGGCCAACTATCTGTGGTGTGCTGAATGGATTCAGGATTTATATTGGAGTTTGGGAAATGATGCCAAAATTAAAAAAAGAGTGACTGAAGCATTGGCTCTGCTGAATATTATTTTGCACGTCAGTCTGATCCCAAATTCTCTGTGATTGGTTTAAATCATCTTATCTGATTCTCTTGTTAAAAATGACCAGAGCCTTTCTCTCTTCGATGTGTTGTTTGTGTTAAATGGGTGGTTGATTTAAAATTACATAGGCCTTAAGTTGCATTTTAATAAATTCTTACTGTTAATTAAAAATAACAAAATTTATGAAACTACAATGTTTATTTTCTTTCAATGCAATATCAAGCAAATGTTTGGTTATATTTTTGGCTTCCAGCTTTTCTCTTGTTATTTCTGATATTTTCTATTCTTTTAATGTTGAAGCCTGATCTTCTTGATTTGACAAGCAGTATCCATCTAAAATAACCTCTGATCTTTGAGCATCTTGCCACTGACGCTTCCCTACTTTTATAATCTTCTTTCCTTTCCCCCTTCTGGTTTTTTCCTTTCTTTATTTGTTTGTCAATGCGAGAACAAAACTTCTGGTCTTTAGTGAATCATTTTTTATTGCTTATATTTAGTAACAATGAGAATGTTAGATGAATATTCTATCGTACTGGTTATTTTACCAAACACTGTCCAATATGTTTTTAGGCTGTAGACAATCTTATAAATTTGGAATCAAATTCATAGCTCAAGGTTGTGTTCTTATGGTTCTTGAGACAAAATGCCTCCTCTTCCTATAAGCAGCGGGTGTAGGGTGAGACCAAGAAAGCACGTGATTTGTATTTGGCTTTAAAAAAAAATTATTGTAGTATTTTTATCATATCAAGAGTAGATATTATTCATTGCTTTCGCTATGTTAGGCATAACTATAAATTAGGCGAAGGTTATTATTATCGCGAATTCTCTTCAGTTTTGGGTCATTGTGCATACCAATCAGTGCATGCTCTTACTGACCTGATAGACAATAGTATGAGGAATCCAAAGCCATAAAATTATTAAAAGTTCAACAGGATTTAATGACAAGGTTGTCTAAAGTTGGAAAAACTCTCATTTGTCTTCCTTTTACTAACAGAATTTTATCAACTTTGATGTAGCGTGTGATGTGATTGGGATGAGTTTTCAGCTGATTTTTGCCAAGTGCAATTGTCTAATGAGTAATGATGCTCTATGTTATAATGTGTTGTGTGCTTTTTTTGGTGCTCAAAGCTCTTCATTTTTAGATAGAGCAAGATATGGTCCGTAACAGCACCTTGGTATTCTCATATTTTTTGCTTGGTTTGCAATGCCTAGGTTTCTTAATCGTTATCTGATTCTTACTCTTGTAAGCTTCTAGTTATGCGATTTTATTCAATTTTACCACTATTTTCACTTTTCCCTTCTGCCTATTATCTGCCGGTTTCTCCTTATATATGTGTTTATTGTTTTTCTTTGTAATTGATGCAGGTATCGATGTTGAAGAATCGCGTTAATATTGCAAGTGGTACACCAAGCAGGTTAGTCCTCATAGTATGCTATTGAATTATACTAAGTTAGTCAAGACTTTGTTTTCTCAGTGAATCTCAGTCAGGTTGTTGTCTACCACTTTCAAATTGTTGCCAAATGACCTTTTTTTTCTGTCTTTGAGCTTGTTTCCAATCTAGTTGAATAATTTGGTTATGGATACTTTTCATATCAATTCCAGGATAAAGAAGCTAATTGACATTGAGGCGTTGGGACTCTCACGATTGGCAGTGATTCTGCTTGACATACACCCAGATGTTAAGGGCTATTCCTTGTTGACGCTTCCACAAATCAGGTTTGATTTTGATTCATTTGTTAATCCATCTCCATCTTCCTTGATATTATTGCATTATTGTTTGTTATTGCTTGCAATATTTTTCCTTTCTTTCTTCTTTTTCCAATGTTTTCCAGTGTTTCGTATTGGATACCACCCTCAAGTTCCCCCCTTAACCTTCTGCGAGGTTTGTTTGATACAATAGACCTCCCAGGAATTTTTGTTTTAAACATATTTTGTTTTAGAATGCACTAGATCTCACCCTAGTACAATAATAGATGTCTTACTCAAAAAATCTTCTTCTTTTTGGGTATTTTAAATTCACTGGCATTCCAGGCCAGGGTGACAGTAAGAATTTAGAGATATGCATGGTGCTGAACCTCTGAGATATCAAATTCTTCTTTTTGTTCAATATTAAGAGAGGACAATCATTCGAAAGTCATGCCCTAAGCATCACTCTTATGCATTTTATTGGGCAGGGATGAATTCTGGGACTTGTACAAGAACTATTTTCACCAGCGCCTACTACAAGGTGATACGCGACTTTGTCTCTATGGTCCATTACCAAGTGGCACCGAGTTTAGTGGAAGAAAAAGAAAAAGAGGAGCTACTGAGGATTAAATAACACTAATTAGGTACAAATTTTGAGCCAAATATGTTAAGCCCCGATCTTTTTAATTTTGTTTGAGCCAAAAAACATCTCCTTGCAATTTGTTTTTTTTTCTTGTTCTTTCTTTGTTGTGAGTTTATCTATAAAAAAAGAAAAAAGAAAGCAGTTAGTGAAATGAAATATTCACTCGTTCCTTCTGTCTCTCTGCCTTTTTATTTTGTATCATTATTGTCAATCCCCATCTGTATTGACACATATCGTTTCGTGCTCGGAGTCGGAAATGGGGTTTGGGGTTTTTAGCTTCCGTCTTTGCCTGAATCGGAAAACCTCCGACCCCTCCTCCGACGGGCTTAATTTTTGAGTAGCCTCTGCCTACAATTAGTTGGCTCGAAAAGTTGGAATTGGGCTTGCTCTTGTTGAGCTTTTTGTGGTGGTGGTGGTGGTATGGTGGAGGTGTGGTTTAGTTTTCAGTTTTCACGACCACCTTTCCACCAGGAATAGTCCCAATAAAAACTCCTCACTCCATCAGTCTCGACAAGGTTTACTGGAGTATGAAGGGGATTTTGTATTTTGTTCCACCAATCTCCAATGGTGAAAAAAAAAAAAAAAAAACCCATCAAATTTAGGAAATAAAACTACTTTTTTTTTTCATCTATATTTAATTACATCCAACAATAGCTTCTATTATCTTTCCTAAGTAATCTATTTATCACTCCCAATGAATAGCAATACTTATAGCATTTCTTGTCTTTTTCTATAGCATTCAAATATTTTTTTTCTTTACAAATTACAAAATTTGAATACGATTCCCAATGAAAGGCATAGAAATGAAAGAGGAATATGTGTTAAAATAATGGATATGGAAGGTAAGGTGCTTCCTTACCTAATGTTTAGGGAATGTATATGGTATCTTCTGAATGTGACTTTTTGGAAGTTTTCTTATATTTAGGGAAAAGAATAAGCTTTAGGAAAGCTGTTGAGAGTGATTTTAACCTCCAAATAAGGAGGAAGTGATTAGGATTTATAGGGATGAAGTAACATATTTATAAGATTCAAAATGACACTTTTCCTTTAAAAAACATATCATTAAGTACAAACAACGTTGTTTTAATCGTTATATTTATAAAATATTAATATAGCCAGGCATAACGAAATTTCATTGGAAAACAAAATCAATATCTAATGCAGCCTCCGACTTTTGTCAAAAAGCCAAATTTAAAATACAATTCGCTTTTACCTACTTTTAGTATAGCCCTAAATTATATGTTGGTATGTACCTACTTTTTAAAAAAGGTTAAATACAAAATTGGTCCTTTTGTTTTTGGTGTGTATGTCATCGGATTTTGAGTTTTCAAAAGTGATAGAATTAGTCATTATGCATTTTTGTGATAGAGTTAAATCAATCCTGTTGTATGTATACTTTTTGTTAACAAATTTTTTTTTTTTTTTGGACAATTCCTAGCTAGTGAAGACAATGTAGGGGCAACTAACAGAGGGTTAGGCGTGGAATAAAACTCTCAATTTGATTATGGACTAAGTGTGATTTTGTCTTTGGTGATTTGGTGGGCTTGACGAGGAGTAAGGAGATTAATTAAATAATTAAATAAATTATTTTATATTAGCTTGAGTTGTTTAGATAAGTTGGGATTTAACATGATATTAAATGGAATGTCTTTAGTTCAAACTTTGTTGTCTCCATTAATCACCTCTATTTAAATTAAGAGTAAAGCTGTACATGCTCCAATTTTCACTCTCACTTGGCTTTTAAAATTACTATTGGATTTAAGATGAATCATTATTTCCCTCCCCCTTTTCTTGTGTAGACATGTAAAAAAAAAAGAATCATTATTAGATTTTGATCTAATTGTGATTTTAAAAGTTATGTCAATGTCCCCAAGGGGTAATTCAATTGACTGTGAACCACGCATAATAAAACGGATGTCACTAGTTCGAATTCCCCATCCTCCTTCCCTTATGTGGGCATGTAAAAAAAAAAAAAGCAATGTCAGTGAGTGTAAGACCGAGAGTGCGCATAGCATTACTATTAAATTAAATGTTTCACATATTAGCTTAAGGCATGGGTGTAAGGTTATAACTTATATGGGTAAATTTGAACCTACCAATTTAATTAAACGAGCTACACCCCTCAACCCTGCTAGTTGACATGATTCATTTGAATAGGTAGGTGACCCATCCCCGCACAACCTATTTAAGAAACTTTGGGTTGACTCAATCCGACTTTCATAACCCATTTAATTAACAAAATTCTCAATTGATATAATTTTCCTCAAATTCACTTTAATAAATGCCAAGTTTCCTTTAACATGTGAGATACACGTGTTTTTTTTTTACATTATTAATGATAATTTATTACCCTTCCGCTAATCTAGGAAGTAGGGACCCAAGCAGTGGCGGAACCAGGAATTTAGTAATGCGGGGTCCGAATAACATATATTACGTCATACCATTCATGAGTCATAACTAAATAAAAATGTTACATGTCTATAATATCAATTAAAAACAACTTCAAATATTCTGGATACAAAAGTGTTTTAATTTGCAATAGACATGAACAACGACAAAAAATAACAAAAAAGTTACAAACAAGAATTTCATATCTTCTTCAAATTATGTTCAACGACGGTCTTTTATGGAATAAAAGTCATCCATTATCATCTCTATAGTGAACTCCTCAGCAATTTCTTTCTCAATATAAACTATCATATGATCCACAAGAAACTCATCTTCCATTCTATTACGTAATCTAGTTTTTACAAGTTTCATCGCAGAAAAAGCTCGCTCAGTAGTGGCAGTAGAAACAGGGAGAGTTAACACTAGACGAATCAACCTGTCAACCAAATTATAGATCTTTGACTTTCCCGAAATCGCTAATCCTTTGCATAACTCAGGTAAAGTGGACATATTTTGAAAATCTGAATCTTGTGGCACATCAAGCTGATAATGATACAATTGAAATCTCAAATTCATTTTTTCTTGATCAGTGAAATCTTGAGGATAAAACTTCTCAACTAAGTTGCATATATCATCAATCTTAAATGATTTGTATGCATCTTTAGGGCTCAAAGCGACACTAAGAATAAGAAGTTCTACTGCATGCTCACTAAATCTAGAATTCAGTTCTTGTAATTGGAAGTCTATTGCAGCAGTAAATACATCAATTCTAAAATGATGTTCCATTGTCATTGAAGATTCTTCATCTTGTCGACGGGGTCTACCTCGAGCAATGTAACGAGCATTCATATCAGGGACATCAATTTCATTTTTCTCACAAAATGATTTAACAGTATCAATGAAAGGCTCCCACTCTTCATTTCTCAACTTCTGAAGAAGTATTTTTGTAGTTGAAACTACACTCATAGCATTTAAAATGTCTTGAGATTTTTGTTGCAACACCTGACAAAGAGTATTAGTAAATCCCATAACCTATTTCATCAAATGCAAGATAAAAACAAATTCAAATGATGTTAACACCATATAAGCCGCTTCGGCATCACCACGTTGAGAATAATTGATTCCCTCCTTTGAAATAATGTCGAGAACTGAACGAGCTGCACAAAACATTCTTATCATGCTACAAACAGAATGAAAATGAGAAGACCATCGAGTATCTCTAGGTCGTCGCAAAGTACCAATTTGGTTTTTCCCCCTTCCAGTCTCAATCTCATTAGAAGCAACCATACTTTCAATATCAACCATATGAAAAAGATTTTAGTTCATCATTGCATTTTGAAGAGTCAACAACAATATTAATGATATTAGTCAAATGGACAAAGAATTGATGAACACATTTCGCTTATCTAGATGCAGCAACTAAAGTCAATTGTAGCTTATGAGCAAAGCAGTGCACATAATATGCATATGGACATTCTCTAAGAAATAAAGCTTGTAGCCCATTCCATTCACTGCGCATATTACTAGCTCCATCATATCCTTGACCTCGAATATTCTCAATTTGGAGCTTGCAACGAGAAATAGCATTACATATCTCATTTTTTAAAGTTAAAGCATAGGTATCTTTGACGTGAACAATATCAAAGAATCTCTCCCTAATAAAACCATCTTTATCAACAAACCTCAAAATAATTGCCATTTGCTCCCTTTTCGACTCATCCCGAGCTTCATCAACAAAAATACAAAATTTGGCATCCCCTATTTCTTTGCAAATAGAATCTCGCACTTTAGTTGCAAGAATATGCAAAATTTCTTTTTGAATTTTGGGTGATGTATATTTGGCATTCTGTGGAGCATTTTTCAAGACAACTTCAGCAACTTTATCATTATAAGTTGCTAAGAACCTTATCAATTCAAGGTAGTTACCTTGATTTTTTGAGTTGGAGCTTTCATCATGGCCTCTGAATGGACATGCTTGGAATGCTAACCATCGAACGCTATCTATTGAGGTTTGGAGCCACAACCGATTATTCTCAAGTTCTTGTGCTGACTTCTTTTCCATTAACTTGTCAATATGCTGTGAATAATTCTTTAGATCCCCACAACATTTCACAGCAATTTTATGTGGTGTATTTGGACCTTTCCTCACATGCGCCATTAAAGGACAACTCCTTTTATTGTTCACCTTCTTCCAATTGCTGAAACCTTTCACTACAAATGCATTTGATCTAGGATGGCCTGTTGATTTCTTAGCAAAAATGTAACAAGGATGACAAAATATGGCATTCTTCTTAGGTGAATACTCTAGCCAAGTTGAGTGTTTCAAGTACCAAGAAGCTTGAAATAGATGACGATGATTTTCAGGTCCTGTAGCTATATATTCTAAACATTGGGGTTGATATGGACCAATTCTAAGATAAGCACGTCGTATTTCATCTTGCAAATTAATAGGAAATTCCCATATTTGCGGATGTAATCCTGGATCATATTCCAAAGAGGTAGCATCCATTTCTTCAGGTTGGATTCTTGGATATTTAGAAGGTCGCTCATCAGTAACTGGTGCATTAAGATCAGTTGCTAATGGTCTATCTAAAGGTGTATTAACCTCAGAAACAGGGGCAGCCGCAGTGTTAGAATGGCTCACATCTTTTTTCTTGAAGAATGAATTGATTGTTTTTGGTTTGCCCATATTTTTCTAAACCGTAAGACAAATTTCTAGATCAAGAATTAACCTGAAAAGTACATAGATATATAAGAATTCTGTAAGAATTTTTTACCCATATTAGTTCTTAATTTCTTATTAGCATTAGCAATTAAAATAGCAATAATGCCAGTGTGCCAACAAAGAAATTAATTAAATCAATCTCATCAAATTAGGGGAAAAAAAAATCCAATAATCAAAGTAAACATAAAACATATTTGATATTTCTTTTCCTATTTCTCTAATTCTCTTCCTAGTTCTCAACTTTGAATTAATTTATGGTATTTAGAAAACTCACCAGGGGCTCTGGGGCTGCCAATGTGTCTACTGCCACTGCCTGGTGGTGTTCAGTGATTTCAATGGAGTCGTGAAAACGGTGGAATGTGGATGGCGGACTGTATAGCCGCTGCCTCTATCAACCCGGTCAAAACAAAACTGCCTGGGAAAAAATCATTAATTTCACAAATTTTGCTAAGAAAACAAAGAAACATCTTGGACTATATATATATATAGCTAAAACATTATTTAATTAAGAGCCCATAAGATAGTTTGTTACTTTGTTTCACAAATTTCATAAAGCATAACAATATTTCGGCATCGAAAAAACAAACACCTTAATCCGCATTCCGCAAGCAAGCGAAGTCAAGGAAACCGTTTGCCATTCCCAAGGGCCAAGGCACGTCCCACTGCTTCAAAATTTGCCAGTCCAAATGTCCAATCCAGTTTTTTGAAATACAATTCGCGTACATAAATTTGTTTAGGTCTCCTTTGAGACTCATACTCATCTACACCTAACAAATTCATTTAAATTCTATCTTTTTGCTTAAATAGATAATTTATAGATTGCTAGCCATTCGAACTTCGAAGCTTGAGAAGCGTACATTTTCCTGAAGCTCGGCTTTGGATTTTTCGTCGGCACTAAGAAAGCAGCTCCTTCGAAACAAAAAGTGTCTCTTTTTCTTTTTAGGGTTGATTCGGTTGAAAGAACGAGAGAACTCAGAGAAATGTTAAGCAGAGAAGGAGCTAATTCCTTGTGCAGTGTGCCAAATGACAATGTTGACTTGCTGCATATTTTTTTTTTTAGTGTGAGGAGTGAGCCGTGTGAGGGTGGAGTCTTGGAGGAGAATGCTCTTTTTTTTTTTTATTATTTTCTTTAATGTGTTGAGAACGTGGGCCTGTGGCTGTGGCAGACTTTTTCACCACAGACCATAGCCTTTTTGGAAAAGATTTGAGCCTAGCCCTCAACCTAAGACCATGAGAGAATTTGGGCTTCAGGTCCCGCCCAACAGCAATGGCTAGAGCCTAGAGTCTTCTTCAAAAATATTTAAGTAATCTCAGCTCGAGAATCTTCCAAAATATTACCCATCCTCTATCATCTTCTTCCTCAATAGACAACAGAACTACAGAAGCCTTGACAGAGCCGGCAACCCATACAACAGACTCAACACTCAACAGAGCCGGCAACCCAGAAGCCTTGACAGGAAAACAAGACGCCGCTCGCACAGTCGCACCACCTCCATGAAGGACAGGATCTTCCGGTCTTCCCAGTTCCCACCCAACTGGTATAATATATATAATTGCTTAATTCGCTTTGTCTTTTGGGGGGATTAGCTTAAAATTTTGCAGAGTCTAGTAAGGGTATAATATATATAATATATTTTGTAAGAGTTTAATTTTTTTTTGGAGGGTCCATGGTCCCCCCAAGCTTGCACGTAGGTCCGCCCCTGAACCCAAGTATTGCTTTTTGAGGAACTCAAATATATTATAAAACACTTAGCAATTAGAACCTATTATAATGGGTTGAAGGAAATTTTTGAGGAAATTTGTGTCCATTCTAGATTATTAAGCATGGAAATGCCATTTTATACAAAAGACATTGACCCAATAATTTCCAATTATTGAGCATGAAAATTATACTAGTAAAGTTATATCTTTACAAATTACAATTATGAATGAGGGCTAATGGTAATTTTTTGTCTTAGACTTTAGGATTCTAAATTTTTAATGGTAAAATTTTAAAAATGTTTTAATTTATATGTGCGAGCTACAAATTGGTTAAGCGAGTAAACCCGAAATTGACCCGTGTATTGATTGTAACTAATTGGGTGGACTCGGTTTGACCCAAATTATATTTTATTAAAAGGGAAAGTCTACATACCCTCCTCAAACTATCACATAATTGACGATGTTCCCCATAAACTTTCAATTGCGACAATATCTCCCTTAAACTACCAACATATTGTTAATGTCCCCCAATGATGAAACTACCCTTAGTAAAATAAAAACAAACAATACTAAAACTCTTAGAAAAAACTTAAAAATGAAGGAAATAAAAATCCAAGGAGTGGCCAAATTTAAAAATAAAAAATTTCTTTTCTCAAAAAACAAATTTAAAAATTTCGATTTTAAATAAAAATTCTGTTAAAAAAATTAAAAAATTTCGTTAATTTTTTTTTTTTAAAAATCATTTTTGTTCATTAAAATTTTTGTTTTTGAATTTATATGGATATTTTGTCTTATTGAGAAATACATAGGATCATTTTTATCTTTTTGCTAGCCTTGGGGGGACATTGACATTATTTTGGTACTTTGGGAGACATTGTCACAATTAAAAATTTTGGGGGGACATTGTCAATTGGATAGTAGTTTGAGGAGTTATGTGGACTTTTACGCTTTATTAAACTTTAATCTACTAATTTTGTGTGTGGTTCATATCAAATTTGCAGATTATGTAAAAAAATTGCCGGCCCCAATCAATCCCACTACTAGTTTTAAGGCTTTCAAACTTCAAGTAGATTATTCTTTTTCCATATGACCAAAAAAAAAAAAAAAAAACCTAGAAGAGGAACACTTCAAAATTAACCATGATATAACTAAATGAATATGTGAAATAATTCAAAGAGCAATGGTATATATTATATTTTTATCTCACAACTATATCATAATGTTGACATAACAATCTTAATTAATCGTTAGATTTTTTAAGATAAATAATATATACCACATTTTTATCTTATAACTATTCTACAATATTGATGTCATAGCTTCAACCAACCCTTTGTGTGTGTGTGTGTGTTTTTTTAAGAATGTCTAATAAAATAATTGGTTAAGACAACAATATCAATATTGTGAAATAAAAATGTAATATATATATTGAAAATATATCAAACATTATTACTCAGCAATATCACAGACACACAAAGGGTAATCCTCTCTCCATAATCTCTTCTCACAAATAAAAATAGCCATTTTTTCAAGTCTATGGGTTGCCTTATTTGCAACATGTTTCACATGACAAACACTCCATCCCTGAACACATTGTAATAGAAGTTTTGCATAAGTTATCAAAGCCCCATACCTTCCCCACATACTCTCCTCCTTACTCATAGCTTGAACCTCTTCCAGAGAATCGCCTTCTTGCAGAACATCGTTAAGCCCCATAACTATAGAGCTCGGCCATTTTCCATGCTGCTAGAGCTTCAGCAGTGGTGGGATCAGTAATATATTGCTGTTACATCACAAAAGCAACTTATGGTCATGGGCAATGATGCCTATTCCCATTTTTTGCCGTTCTTTATCAATTACAGCATCCCAATTGAGCTTGAACACTATAAGGAGAATTTATAGCATTACTATTCTTTTAAAATAGAAACCGATGCTAGTATTGGTTAGAACTAACAGAATTGCTACGTCAGCATTATTGAATAGTTATTTAATTAAATGTAATTTCTACTATTACTCTAATTTAAAACTTAAAAAATTTGTTTGAGTTTTTGAAAAAAGTAGATGGGTCGGGTTATGGGTATCCAAAGTAGGAAACAGGCATTGACTCCCTCTATCCGGTTTGACCCAAAAGCAGCTCTCCCTAGGGTTTTAGAAAGCCGGGGCTTTTAGATACTCCGAGGGGGTTTAGACGCTGCGATAGAGAGTTGGGAGTGAAGGAAAATCCGAAGCTCGTTGTTTTGCCGTGATTGAACACAATGGCGACGGCACTGAACGTTCCTCCAACAGCTCCTATTACGACGCCGCAGCAGATGAAGAAAGAGGAAGAGAAAGTGGATTACTTGAACCTCCCTTGTCCTATTCCCTACGAGGAGATCCACCGTGAANGTTGCCTTATTTGCAACATGTTTCACATGACAAACACTCCATCCCTGAACACATTGTAATAGAAGTTTTGCATCAGTTATCAAAGCCCCATACCTTCCCCACATACTCTCCTCCTTACTCATAGCTTGAACCGCTTCCAGAGAATCGCCTTCTTGCAGAACATCGTTAAGCCCCATAACTATAGAGCTCGGCCATTTTCCATGCTGCCAGAGCCTCAGCAGTGGTGGGATCAGTAATATATTGCTGTTACATCACCAAAGCAACTTATGGTCATGGGCAATGATGCCTATTCCCATTTTTTGCCGTTCTTTATCAATTACAGCATCCCAATTGAGCTTGAACACCATAAGGAGGATTTATAACATTACTATTCTTTTAAAATAGAAACTGATGCTAGTATTGGTTAGAACTAACAGAATTGCTACGTCAGCATTATTGAATAGTTATTTAATTAAATGTAATTTCTACTATTACTCTAATTTAAAACTTAAAAAAATTTGTTGAGTTTTTGAAAAAAGTAGATGGGTCGGGTTATGGGTATCCAAAGTAGGAAACAGGCATTGACTCCCTCTATCCGGTTTGACCCAAAAGCAGCTCTCCCTAGGGTTTTAGAAAGCCGGGGCTTTTAGATACTCCGAGGGGGTTTAGACGCTGCGATAGAGAGTTGGGAGTGAAGGAAAATCCGAAGCTCGTTGTTTTGCCGTGATTGAACACAATGGCGACGGCACTGAACGTTCCTCCCACAGCTCCTATTACGACGCCGCAGCAGATGAAGAAAGAGGAAGAGAAAGTGGATTACTTGAACCTCCCTTGTCCTATTCCCTACGAGGAGATCCACCGTGAAGCTCTCAGTTTGTTCCTCTTTCTCTCTGTCTCTATGTCCTTATTTTTTCCTTTTTGCTTTTGGCGTGATTTGATTTTCAGTGGGTATCAGACCTTAGGGTTACTATTTGGAGATTTACTTGGTTGCATGTTAATTTTGAGCCAATTGGGTATAACGTTTTCATTGTCCATTATTTGTTTATGGCAATTTAGGATCAGGAGTCGGAACTGCTAAAACCGTTAAAGGGGCTTAATTTTTTTAAAAATATTTGTTTAAATTTTGATTATTTTTATTGATGCAAAGAGGGGCATGGAGTTTGTTGAAAATGAGTATTTGTTTGGAACAGTGTCTTTAAAGCCAGAACTATTTGAAGGGATGCGCTTTGATTTTAACAAGGGACTCAGTCCGAAGTTCTCACTAAGTCACAGGTAGCTTTGGCTTTCTCAAATTTTTTTGTTTTCCTGTGCATGTTTTCATGTTGTCATATCTGTATATTGATTTTAATGTTAACTATGCATTGTTCGCCACCGGTCAGTGTGTTCATGGGACCAATGGAGATTCCTTCACAATCTTCTGAAACCATCAAAATCCCTACTGCACACTATGAGTTTGGTGCCAACTTTATTGACCCAAAGGTAACTTACCTTTTATTAAGTAAATTTGTTTATTTCATGATGATCTTTAATTAAATATGTACTGTTGGCATGGATGGCTTTTACGTAGTTGATGCTTTTTGGGAGAATACTGACTGATGGGAGGCTCAATGCAAGACTGAAGTGTGATTTAACTGAAAATCTTTCATTGAAGGCTAATGCTCAGGTAAATGCATGTGTTATCGGCCCCTTAATGGACTTTTTGCCTTTTGTTCCTCAATAGTTTTTTGCTGACATTGTCCTCTATCATGTCTAAGGCAGTTGATTAGATTTTATTCTGATGTTACAGATTTCAAGTGAGCCACATATGTCACATGGCATGGCTACTTTTGATTACAAGGTTAGTACTCTTGCTTATAAACTTGTTTATATTTTAGCATTGTCCTTTTACCAATGAAGTTGTAGTGAAATGCAATTTTTTTCTTTTTTCTTTTTAATTTATATACTTCTTCCTGATATGTCACTGGAGTGTTTTAGGCTGCAGTGGCACTTTATATACTCAAAAAGTCTTTTACCTGCATGAGTACTAAGAGAACTAGTCAATCTCATTTCGTGAAATTCGTGCATGGCTGTAGATTTGT
This sequence comes from Carpinus fangiana, assembly GCA_006937295.1. Taxonomy (NCBI): domain Eukaryota; kingdom Viridiplantae; phylum Streptophyta; class Magnoliopsida; order Fagales; family Betulaceae; genus Carpinus; species Carpinus fangiana. The sequence continues at coordinate 18,228,156 of CM017323.1, read as the reverse complement.
TTGTGATCAAACTTTGTTTACTTTTCAGGAAAGGTTTATTAAGAGCGCAAATGATGCACATTTTTCTTGATCCGCAGTTGAATTATTTTTTTTTAACAAATCATGCATTTTAATATGATGTTTTTGTCAATTTATTCAGATTATGCATTGAGATGACTGGTTTTTTCTTTATCCAAGAAGCCAACAAAATATATTGGATGATGTTTGATGGTTGGTGATTGCATTAGATTCTTTGTGTGCCAACAATTGATAAATTCTATTTGGAAGTGTCAAGTGGCACTTTCCATGTTCAAATGACGTTCTCTCAACTTTGAGTTGGATGCTATTTTACTAATATTGAGTAAGAATTAAAGTTGTAGTCTTTTGGCTTTGTACCAAAGTCCTGCGACCAGACCCCATATTTACATAAGTTTGGGAAGTTATGGGTAGGTGGAGGGCTCTCCTCCATTGCATAGCCTTTGGATCAGAAAGGGGCAAAAAAGAGTAATGACTGAGTAAGAACCTTCTTTCTAAGAATTAATTAGGAATCTTTCCCCTGGGCATTAGCTTAGGTGGTAATGGAGTGGGTGAAGTTGGACGAAGTCAAATGATCAAATCTTGTTAGTAAAACAACAGTACAGATCACGAGTTTTAGCTCAAATGGAGGATCTTATTCCTATAACAACGAGGACATATGTGAGATTGTGGGTTAAAGACCTAATGGTGTGTGTATAATTTGCTAATTCAAAAAATATGTACTTTCCATTTGCAAATCTTATCTTTTGTTGGACATTTTTTTTGAAAGTCTCCTAAGTTAGTAAATCTTTGATTAACATTATATTATCTCTCAATTTCTTCAACCCATTGTATTCTATGCAGGGTACAGACTACAGGTCCCAGTTTCAACTAGGAAATGGTGCCTTATTTGGAGCAAATTATATTCAGGTATAGGATCTGCTGGAATCATGCCACATTTTTTTATTAACCCTTCTAGTATTGGAGCGATTAATTTATGTTAAAATTTGTATTTTGAATCTGGATATATGGAAGAAAAATGGGTGGTTTCATTCTGGAAAATATAATAGAATTTGTTGATTTAATCTGCTTGTATTATAGAAATACCAGTCCAAAATAAGAAAAATGAGAAATACAGAATTTGTTAATACTTCACTAGCTATGATCTTATAGAGAGATCATTCCTTGTCTTTTCGATGATGGTTCTTGCAAAAGATTCCTCCACCTAATGTTTTTCCCTTCAATTATGCAGAGGCTGGTCTCATAATTAACACTTGAACAGCCTCGTCCAAAATGCTTAGAATGTTATCTAAATATCTTAAAAGTTTAATTGTGTCTGGCATCCATTAGTTGAGTGGGTTGTGTTCCATTTTTCAAAATTGTAGTTGATTTATCTTTGTCCTAAAGTTTAATATGTGGCGAGACTCAATCTACGTTTAAGTGTTTGAGAGGAGAAAGAAATTGAGGAAGACCTTTGACTTCAAAGATAGCTAGACTCATAATGGGATTGCAATGTGCTAAAAGGGCTAGAAATCTACAATGTCCAAGGTTTTTGGCACAAAGCTAGGAACCAGTTTGCTAAGGCCATTTACTTTTATTTTTATTTTTTCCTTTCCCTTTTATTGATAGATAAGATAAGATAAGATAACTCACCACATTTACCAGGTTGTACCCTAGATTTGGAGCGTACAAATTGCAATACCAACTTGCAATTGTTACTAGGTCGATCTATCTCTTAAAGCCCTCCAAGAGAAAGATATCAGTGATTCACTAGCAAATTTTTTTTTTTTGATAATTAATCATACTTTTATTGCGAAAAGGGCGAAACTCGTTTGCTTAGTCAGCATTCGTATTGTAGCTAAAACTCATTTACCTAGTCAATGTGGATTTTTTCTTGAGTCCATTGTGCTTGCTAGGTAAAACTTTAATATTCCTTTCATTTCTAAGAGCACTCACAGTGGAGTAGCTAAAATCCATTTTTATCTAAAATGCATAACCAAATTTGTAAAATATCCCTACATCCGATTAACCAAAAAAATATGTAAAATAGATTTTCTAACCATTTGTGCACAGTAGCGGGCACTGTTCACGCATGTATTCTTTGTTTAATATTATTTTCTCTTTTTTCCTCTTTCTTTCTGTAATTTTTCTTTTCTTCTGTCTCTCTTCATTTCCCTCTCTTTGCAACAAAGCTTTTCTTCCCCTTCATCTTCTTCTTCTCTAATCTTCTTCTTCTCTCTCTCTCTCTCTCTCTCTTGCTGTGGGCCCTTAAAGCTGCAAATTTGATGCGATGTGTGGTATGTTTTGGCTGATTCTCAGGGAAGTTGTTTGCTCCTGCCGCCAAGTGTCCAGGCGCCACCCTTTGACTTGGTTTCCTTGTTGAGTCTTAGAATAGATTTCCTCGAGTCTCTTCTCTGTCGGACAGTTCCTGATGGGTGGTTTTAGATCAGATCAAGGCCAAGTTTGACGAAAATTATGGAATTTTTGGGGTTGGGATTGAGGAAGTGAAGGAAGAGAGGTTGAGAGAGAGAGGAAAACCAGAAAGGTCAGGAAGAAGGGGCATTTCATGAAAAATGGTCTTTTAATTTGCTGTTTTTGGTGAAGATGAAATTTAATTAAAATTAGTAAAAAATTAAAAAATATATTATTTTTATAAAATAGAGAAAACTTTAGATAAGCTGATGTAGGAGGTTTTGAAAAGTGGTTAGTTAAGTTAACAAAAGTGAGTTTTAGTGAGCCACTTTACATAAAATTATACATGAACCATTGTGAATGCTCTAAGAGGTTTGAGTTTTGGTATTACCAAGTGTGGTAATAGTACAATTTGTTCTAAGGTTGGGCAATTTATGGTTTGCTTTGTTGATGATAGACTACAAAACCATTTGTGTCTTTGATCTGATGGTAATAATATTTTCTAAGTAGAGTGGTGGCGGGCTTAGCATTTACATTCTTCTGTTTTTGGATGACACTTGGATATTTTGCGGGGCAAACTTTGAACACCTCCATCATTTGTGTTGGTTCTTATTTTTAAGGTAGTATCAAGTTTGAAGATTAACTTGGTAAAATCGGAACTGGTCCCTGTTGGTAATGTCAATAATGTAGAAGATCTGGTGCGCATCCTGGGATGCAGGGTGTCTTCCTTGACTATGAAGTATCTTGGTTTTCCTTTGGGAGCTTCTTATAAGGCTAAATCTTTTTGGGATGCTGTTGTTGAGAAAATTGGCTGAAAGCGGTTGTACTTGTCTACGTGTGGTAGGGTTACATTGATTAAGAGCACCCTCTCTAATTTGGCAGCATGTGGGGTGGGTGGAGTTCTAATTAGGTAAATGAGTTGCATTGGGTTGGTATTTTGGAAAAATATTAGGAGAGGCTGGGGGGTGTTTTCTAGATTCACTAGTTTTGTAGTGGGGGACTGTTTTAAGATTAGATTTTGGCATAACGTGTGGTATGGGGATTAGACCCTAAAGGTAGCTTATCTGGAGCTATTCAGTTGTGGCAAATCACTTTCAGCTTTCTAGTGTCTCTCGTAAGTGGAATGTTAGTTTTATCAAAATGTTGCATGATTGGGAGGTTGATTCCTCTCCTTGTTCTTCAGGTTGAGGGGGGGTGTGGAAGACAAGCTTTGTTGGATCCCTTCCAAGAGCGGGTTGTTTGAGGTCAGATCATTCTATAATGCCCTTATCTCCCCCATGATATTGCCCCCTTCCTGGGGAGGAGTATTTGGCAGAGTAAGGTTTCTTGATCTCGTGTCTTTTTCTAGTTAGGTGTTTCTATTGTATACATCCTATGGGTGTTGCTAGGGTGTTGATTTGGGTTGTTGATTTTGGTTCTCGTGGGTGCTCTTAGTGGGCTTGGGTCTCTTTGGGTGCATTTAGGCGCTCTTAGTTATACTCTTTGTATAATTGGGTGGCGCCCCCTTTAAATTTGTGCTTTTTGATATAAATTCTATTGACTTATCAAAAAAAATTGTATACATCCTATGGGTAGCGCCCTTTTGCTCTTAATAAATTTTGATTACTTATTAAAAATATTCATTGTCTAAGTTGGGTTCAAACAACAATAAAGTAGTCTTATTGTGAAACCAACCGACTTTGGTTGCTCCATATGGGAAACTATTCGTATTGTTTGAATCATGTCTGAAATATATACATGTGAATGCAATGATGAGTGTTTGTGGTCTAATTTAGACAAATTGAGTTCTCCTAGTTTGAATTAGGTTGGATGTGGACGTAGGCCCCTGCTTAAATCCTGGTGCAGGTAAGCCGTGTTGCTGTTTTGCAGTTTGAAGTCTTTTCTGTTTTGTTGACTAAGAAGTTAAGAAAAAAGCAAGGGATGTACTTTTTTCATCTTCACTAAAAGATTTACTTTCTTTTAACCATCGTTTAAGAAAGAAGGGACTGTTATTTATAGATCAAGGCAGAGGAAGGCTGATCTATGTATTCTTGTGATGATCCCCGTGGTCACTTGAACCACAAACTACAGAACCCATATATTGTTCATGCTACAAAAAAATGCTCAGGGAAAATGCTACATGATTTTGCTCTGTTTTATATATAAGTTATAAACATCTTGCTAATTGAATAATTTCTCAAATTATGTTTGTGATTTTCATTTTATCAGCTTGCATATGTTAAATATGAGTTTTATATTTTTTTTGTGGTTTCAAGACAAATAAAAGAGGTTCTTTTGGAATTCCATCATGCCAGTTTTTGTATTGATAACGCTGATGCTAGGTGGGGCAGAAATGATGTATACTATTCTAAGTAATTAACATGCTTTTGTATTTTTTTGTTTATTGCCAATCGTCAACCTCTCTCTCTCTCTCTCAGACAGAAAAAGCAAAAAATATATGAAGAATCTTTTACTGAAAGAACTTTATGTTTTTCAGAGTGTGACCCCACATTTGTCTTTTGGTGGTGAAGTGTTTTGGGCCGGTCAGCATCGGAAGTCTGGTATTGGTTACGCTGCTCGATACAATACGGAGAAGATGGTATGCTGGCCTCAGTTTGTCCTTATCACATAATCATAAAAGAAAATTGGATTCTTGGTGCATATGTAGCAATTTAGTTATTCTGCTGTGTAAGGTTACTTAGTTGCACTTTTGTCCACTACTGTGCTTCTCCTTTCTCATTTCTGTTGTCAAATAACCTCCCCCCTCAAAACCCTTTTTTCCCCCAATAAAATTTCTTAATTGCAGACTGGTGTAAAGAGCTATTCAAGGTGATAAGTATCTGAGATGTACTTATCAGTTATCACCTTGCATGGAGAACCCTTTGGGTCAAGTTTTAGTGTGAAACCCCAAATTATATGCGACTTTGGACCTACTGTGTTATGCATAGTTAAGACAATGAATGTGATGGTGATCTTCCTTTGTTGTGGATTCTGAGACCTTGTGTCAAGCTTTCCTTGCTGATCTGTGATACCGCAGCATATTGTTTTTCTACCTCCCAATCTCAAGTAGTTGCCAAGTGTTTGGAGTTTCATCAGTAGGCTGAGCTTCTCTGTTCTTGTCTCTTTTCCTTTCTTCCTTTTGGTTGGGGGGGATGTTGAGATTCTTTAATTCCCACACGCCGGTATGGAAAATTCACATATGCATAGTGGGGGTCAATTAACCTTGTTGCTTATTTTCTACACGCACATCCATGTTTATTACACACATTGTGGGGATTACTTCATGTTACCAACATTTTGGCCTAAATTGAGTTGCTGTATGCTCAAAATTTTTTCATTTTTTTGGAACCTATTTCATAGTGCTTTTATGCTATATGTTTTATTCATTTGCTCTAGTTAGCTATGATATGTGGGAGTATAAATTTTTCTGGACAGCGGAACTCATTTGCTCAGTTCCTATATGCCTTATGTGGTGCTTATGGAGTGAAAGGAGTGTGAGGTGCTTTGAGGATTCAGAACGGACCCTAGAATTGCTTAGACTCTTTTTTTTCTTTACCCTCTTCACTTGGACAGCTGCTTGTCTAGCTTTGTTTTTTTTGATAGCTCCATTAGTGATTACTTTTTCTAAGTTATTCTTTTGTCTTATCCTACTTAGGTGTTCTCTTTGTATACTTGTGTACTAGGGTTGCGCCCCTCTATGCTTTTGATATATACAACATTACTTATCAAATATATATATATATATATGGAACTGTTTGGAATTTGTAAAACGAGTTTTTCTTTTGGTTCATGTGTTTGGGGAAAAATATGTGGTTCTTTTTGGGGCAGGCTGCCGCAGGCATATGTATATTTAAAATTTTATTTTCTTAATATGTCATTCTTAGTTGCATTAACCAATTTTCCTGCAGGTTGCCACAGGTCAAGTTGCAAGTACAGGATTGGTTGCTCTGAGCTATGTTCAGAAGGTATCGGAGAAGGTGAGTGAATCTAGCTGAAGAGGAATATGTTATGATTGTTACCAATTTTATTTCTTACACAGTTTTCTTCTTTTTAGGTTTCTCTAGCATCAGACTTCATGTACAACTACATGTCAAGAGATGTCACTGCCAGTTTTGGTTATGATTACATCCTTCGACAGGTAGCTTCTGCTCTTGTAAATGCTCTGACATCCTGGAGTTGGTATAATTTGCCTGTCATTGTATTGTATTTCTTAGTTTTTATTTTTTGTTTTTATTTTTATTTTTTATATTATATGTGTGGTTAGTTTTCAAATATGACTATATTATCTTATGATGTGAGAGGTAATAATAGATCTCTTCAGTTTTGACATTACAAGTAGATATCTTTTTCTTGATAGTCTGACTCTAGGCCTAGTCCCCATAGGCTAGGTTAGACACATGCTCTCACCAAACTGCACTTTATTGAGTTGACAGCCCTGTAGAATATGCTTGCTCAGTTTACTTTAATCAGGTGGGTACCAATATAACTAGACCATGCAGCCAGCAGGTACTATACTGAACCTGTTACAATTCACTTGGAAAAAGTATGTTATCTTGCAGTGTAAATCCAGTGTGTTTTGATCCTTAATATGAACTTCATGAAGTATTTTGCTACTTGATTAGATAATCATATTTAGTCTTTGTGTGTGTATGTGCAGCGTGCGCCTATATAGGTTAAACCTGAGACTCGTGTGTACTGTTAAAATATAAATTAAATGATTAAATTAATCTATTTCTATCAATTTAAGCTTTTGGGATAAATATTAATTTAACATAGTATCATAGCAGAGGTTTTTGAGTTTAAACTATGACTCTATTATTTATCTCCCATTTCAATTAAATATTTTATGTGTTGGGGATCACCTATTAAGGGAGAGTTTGAGCCCACATGTGAGGTGGAGTGTTAGAATATAAATTAAATGATTAATTTATCTCTCTCTATCATAAGTGGTAATTTAACACGTGTGCATGCCTAAGTAGTATAAGCCTCTGCCTCGTTTTTGATAGACATGCCTCAGTCGTTTGCCACCCATGTCTACTTCTATTTTATCAAGCAGCTGAAGGCCCAAATACGGGCTGTACAACATGGTGGTGCATGATAAATAACAATGTGTCATGGGCATTATCTCATCTGGGCATATAGAGGTCACATAATGTATGGTAAGATTGGTTTGCCGAGTGACTAGAAGTTGGCTGGGCATACCGATTCATTGACCTTGGGATTATTGCACTTCATATAAATAAACGTTGTTTTGGTTACTTGTAAAATGTCTAGCTGGTGCAATTGAAATGGATTAAACATTGGTGATCTAGTGTTCTGAGCAACAGAATATATCCTGTTACGTATTTTGCAGATGTATTTTTTTGATAGGTAATATCAATTTATATAAAAGCGCAAAGGGGCACAATCCATGTATACTGGAAGTATACAATAGAGCTTATGTATGCAAAAGCTTTTAAGCTGAAAATGAAGCACAATATTTTGCAGATGTAGAATATAGTTTATTTGTTTGAACTGTAGTTGTATGTGAAGCTACAGTTTCTGTTTTGATTCCATGCGCATGGTTTTCCTTGTATTTCTGAATTTTTTTAATCAGCAGTCTCTTGTTTTACTACTTTATGAGCATTGGGAATACAGTATCCGATCATCTTAATGATTCTGAGACATGTTGCTTTGCAGTCCCTTAGGCCTTATGTCACCGTTTTATAATTGTCTGGGCTCATTGTACTTAGAATTCTTAACATTCTCCTTGCTGCTATATCCTCCAAGCAAAGCTTAAATCTTTATTTGGTTTACTAGATCTTTCATTTTCTTATATAAAAAAGCTAAATCTTTCCTTTGATATGACCTTTTTTTTTTATAAAAAAAAAAGAAAGAAAGAAGAAAAACTGTCATTTGGTATTTCGCATTTAACTCGTATCTTTAGAAAAGCCAATTTCATCAAGAAGATATTCCTGCTGACCTCCAGATAGATCACAAGAGGAATTCTGAAGGGCTTTCAGCTGCAAGATCAATTTTATAGTAGTTCTATCTATACACAATTTAGTCAGCTGGAAGCCGAGATTATCACTATAGAATGGCAGATAAGAGCTCATTTGGATTTTAGGTTGTTCAATAAACAAGGCTATAGTTTACTACCAGGACCTCCATCATGAAGAAAAAGTATGTGCCCCGGGGCCTGGGCTCAACCGTTAAGGGGTGGGGTGGGGTTTGTGTAATATGAGGTCCATAAAAAAAGAGTCACGCACACCCTCATACATATATACATACATACATATATATATAAATAACAATGTGAAGTATTATATGCACTGTTTCTTACTTCTCATCCTTCTCTTCTACTAGATAAGGGAAATGGACATCCCCTTTCCATTGCATCCATGAGAAAAAATGTGTATCTTTTCCTTCCTCCAATGTTGCCATCAGTTTTATATTTTCCATGCTTCTAGCAAACGGGGCCTAAAGTCCAATCTTTTCATCCTTTGTACCTGCTCTGTAAGATCAGCCGATTCAGCCCTTTGGGCCAAATGGCACTTCCACTTCCCTTTAGAATGGGGTGGTGGATGAGGTGATGGGTCAAATCTCATGGGGTATGAATTACTTACCAATTGAATTAAAACAAAAAGGGTTTTGCAAGGTTGGCATTCTTTTCCTCGCCACTTGGAAAGAGAAAATTTTGAGTTTTCGGAATATGGAACTGCATTTTAAAGTAAACAAAGCCAATCAAAGGATACAATGAGCTGCTGGTGGATTTTACATGGAACGCCACAATTGAAAGTTTGTTGACTTAGACTAACTTATATTAGTACTTCTGTTAAACATCAAGGAAGAGTTGACTACTTAGGAGCATATCCAAGTTTTCCCATTTGAAGCTCATAATAGATAGAGAAAGAAGAGTAAATTCTTTATTTCAAAAAGTCGATGTAAAATTTGTTGTTTCATTATATAAGTTTGGATCAGGATGGGAACTTGTAGTAAAAGTATAGTTTGACAGTTTGTCTACCAATACATAGTTTGATTTCTTCCAAGTTATTCATATTTTATGTTTTTCCTTTTGGAAAACTAATAGACTGATTAAGAAAATTTCTGAATTACCGAATTCAGCTATCTGGAATTAGTTACAGGACTGGATTGATGCTATTTGGTTGGTGAATAAATTGGTCCAGAAATTTGTCTTTATGTTTTACTAGAATATAAATTTAGATATTCATGAAAAGTTGTACTTTTTTGATATATTTAATCTGGACTAGATAATAATAGAATGATTCACTATGAAACTTTTTTATGGTATTTTATGAAATTTTGTCAAGTTCACACTGTATAGATCAGTGCCTCGCTGATGAGTGTGTCTAGCCTCTAGGTTAGTTGATATCACTTCTGTTGCAGTCTGCAAGAAGATCCTTGCCATGGTTTCTACTGCAAGCAAGATCCAGTCCAGGCTACTAGGGTTTTTTGTTTTTTTGCATATTTAACTTTTTCCTGAATGAGGAATCACAGGAAGAAGTTTACATGAGTCCACCCGGTTGTTGTGCAAGGGGGAGGAGAATGTCCTCTGGAAAACCATCACTCAGATTCAGGAAGAGGTTTGAAACCTCTATCCGTTTCTCTCTTGGAATTCTTAATTGCCTGTAAACATTGATAGTTATTCCTTCCTATAGAAGAGAGGTTGGAGTGCTTTACCATAACTAATAGTGGAAGGGTAATAAACAGAATGTTGTAAATAAAACAGTGTTCTGATTCGAAATGTCTTGTTATCTTCAGCCTAAGCCTGCCATTACTCCACCTCCAGCTAGTTTTCAATTCGCTTCTCTCTCTTCAGCAAGGCTTCCTCAGACATAATCTGACAATTCACTCCTTGCAAGATGATGGGATGCATGTACAAATGGCAAGTAATTCTAGAAGTCCATCTTGTGTCCATAATGATCAATCACAAGCTTAATGGTGATGTTAATAGTTAAATCATTCTTGGATGGACTTAAGATGGATACAAGAGGGACTTGTAGCATTACTCACAAATGGCTCGCAGTTATCTGCTCTCTCTTGGGTCTAATAGTTGTCATAGAAAAATGGGTCAAATATTTGGAAGTTCTTGTCACAAATTCATTTTGTACCGTTTGTGAATGACAAGCTGGGTTCTGTGCCTTAACCTCAATTCATCATTCTGCCTGACTATTTCTTTATGGTTCTTACAGTGCCGCCTCAGAGGGAAGATTGATTCCAATGGTGTTGCAGCTGCTTTTCTGGAAGAACGATTGAATATGGGTCTAAATTTTATACTTTCTGCGGAGGTGAGGATCAATTGTTAGTCGTGCTTTTTCCTTACCTGCCTTGTCAGGCAACTGTGATAGTGTGAAGTCCTATAAAATAGTCTTCTAAATGGGTGCATGTATGAGATCTATTTTGTAAATTGTGGAGAGCTGTGATTTATCATTTTTTAGCAGTGTAGAAAAGTTGCATAGGTTATAGATCATCCACATAGATCTTCTTATTGACGAGTTTTCATATTCCTTGCAGCTTGATCACAGCAAGAAAGACTATAAATTTGGGTTTGGACTGACAGTGGGCGAGTAGATCAGCAAAACTTGATGCTGTTTTATCCTCGTTGCGAGCCGTCTTGCTTTATTTTTCCTGTTGTCGGCAGATGAAATAATCAGTTTTGTACTTCTATTATTTGTGGGTAGCATCAGATGCTGCCACAATCCTAGTGCTCATATTGATTGATTTTGAGTTACACACTTGTTAGTTGTTACCCTTTAGGGCTGTAGAATGAGATAAAATAATGCAAATTAAAGATATTTAGGTTTTTAATAATGTGATTGTTTTGCTTCTTTTATTTCTGTTTCTTGAGTGGGATATCCAGTGAGCAGTGGGGTGCAACAGAAGTTAATCAAACCTACTATCTCTTTATGAACCCTATAGGCTTGAAACCCTATGAGGTTTAGTATAATTATACATGGATTGGGTAAAGTACAAAACCATAATGGAAAGTTTGTGAGGGAAAAAACGTGTCCACTAGCCTTATTAAGCCTTGAATATAGTAGGCTTTTGCCAATTGACTTTGTTGGCTTGTATTGGCATGTGTATTTATTTGTATGGTGTGTATGAAAGTGTGGTTGACAAATGACGAAACCGTTATGAATTAGGGATTCCAATACTATAAGTAGGGTTGTCCTATTACCTTGCAATAGGGCAATTCATGTGAGAGGCTCTATGGCTCTATTTGCTCGGGCCTTGCTTACGCTATCTAAACATTTGTCAGAGCATGTGGGGCTTGGATAGGCTCTCATATTGATCTACTTTATTATCATGCAGTATGGCAGTTGTATTGCGCAAGATCCCCGTTAATCAATCGGTGGGAATAAAATCAATAGTTCCACCTATTAAGTCAATAAGTTGATTGTGACTTTTTTTTAAGAGAAAAAAATGATATACACCACATAGTTTTGGCAATTACCTTCTTTAAGGGATTCAACATCAGCCAACTATAGAAAAAGTGGCATCAAGAAGTTTGCATGAATAAGAGTAATCGCTCCTAGTACTAGGATTTCCTATTGCAACTTTTCTTGTTTAATTTTTGACCCCTCCCAAACAAATATTTTTCTATTTTTGTCCTCTCCCCCAAAAGATAAAACTCTCTTTTTTTTTTCTTTTTTTTTCTTATGGGAAAACTTGATGAATACTTGCACCACGAACCAAGTCGCTAAGGCCTCGTTTGGCAACCAATTTCTTCCTCTTAACACTAAATATGCATCATTTTTCAAAACAAATTAACATCAAAATATTATCACTTTTTTCACTTATTGTTATTCAAATAAAAAAAAAATAGTACAAAAAAAAATATTTTTATTTTTTAATATAAAAATTTAAAACTTTATATCACATCAATTATTTTCATCTACAGTAACAAAGGCAAAAACAATTTGCCAAACGGGGCCTAAGTTTGGATTTCATACTAATATTAATTAGGGGTAATTTCACTTAACCCCCCTAAACTTATGTGCCTTTTGCAAACACCCTCCCAAAGTTCAAAAACTCTCACTTTAGTGTACCCAACTTCTAATTGCTTTCAATTTGCCCCTTCCGTTAGGATTTTCTGTGAAATCCTAACGGATTCAGCCAAAATTACCTATTTATCTTTCACTCCAAAACTACGTTGTTTTAGGCTTCAAAACTACACAGTTTTGGGCCTCAAAAAGACGTCGTTTTGGTCATTTTACCATTAAATTTTTTTTCCCTTTTATTAAAAAGGAAAAATATTGTAAAATTGAAAAGTTAAAAAAAAAAAAGAAAAAGGGGGAAGGAAATCGTGGGGTGGCTTGGCCAAAAATGGGGTGGCCCGACCACCCCATTTTTGGCCAAGGGGTGGCTGGAGCCACCCCCTACGGCCGGTCTGGGGGTGGTCGAACCACCCCCATGGCCAAGGGGGTGGCCCGGCCACCCCCAAAAGCCCAAAAAAAAAAAAAAAACATAGTATGGGTTTTGGCCTTTTGGGGGTGGCCGAACCACCCCCAAGGGCCTAAGCGAGTGCCTCGCAAACACCATCTCGTAGCACGACCCGTTCTCCACCCAAAGCTGGCGCAGCGTCTCCGACTCTTGGTCCAGCGGCCAGATCGCCGAATTCAACAGCCCGTGGTGCACGTACCCGCCGTCGAACATCCGCATGCCCAAAAGGTTGTTCATCAAGAGCTTGTAGTCGCTCTCTTTGGCGAGATTCAGTCCGCGGATGGCCAACATGATTTGACGGTGCTCGTGGTCGCAGTAGATGAGGTGCGGCGGCGCCCACTGCGGATTCCGGAGATCACTCTCGTAAACGGCCAAGATTATCCGGCAGACACGTGGGACCGCCTGGATCTCGTCGGGCGTGGCCAAGGGCCACGCGGCGTTGTCGTCGGAGCCGATATAGGTGCAGCGCTTCCACGCCCAAAACCCATACTTTTTTTTTTTTTGGGGCTTTTGGGGGTGGCCGGACCACCCCCTTGTCCATGGGGGTGGCTCCAGCCACCCTTTGGCCAAAAATGGGGTGGCCGGAGCCACCCCCCTTGGCCAAGCCACCCCCCGATTTCCTTCCCCCCCTTTTTTTTTTTTAATTTTTAAATTTTATAATATTTTTCATTTTTTTTTAAAAAAATTAATGGTAAAATGGCCAAAACGACGTAGTTTTGGAGCGAGGGATAAATGGGTAATTTTGGCTGAATCCGTTAGGATTTCACAGATAATCCTAACAGAAGGGGGAAATTGAAAGCAAATAAGAGTTGGGTACACGAAAGTGAGAGTTTTTGAACTTTGGGAGGGTGTTTGCAAAAGGCGCGTAAGTTCAGGGGGGTTAAGTGAAATTACTCCTATTAATTATTAAAGAGGTTTTTTTTCTTTCTTTCTTTCTATTTATAAGTTTCCAAAGATGGTTTAATTAGTCAGATTATTTTGGGACGTATGAGTTTCGTTTCCGTTCAAAATAAGCCTTTTTAAGTGACGATGCCAAATGCATGTCCCTCTTTAGACTCTACTTTATTTATTTATTTTCTTTAAAACCTCAAAAAATACGAAGACGAGAGAAAGAGCGAGGGAGGGAGAAGCCTGCTGAGGTCAGCGGGTCCACACCCGGCGTGCCGGTGCCGTTGGTTTGGATTGAAATTCCTGCTGGTATTCCGTATCTGACTTTTCAAAAGGTAGGTTTATAAATAAATAGCATGCAACCAAAACTCCCCAAGTGCTTTCATTTAGTTTTCTTCCCCCCCTGTTGCTCCCCAGACTCACTACTCATCTCATCGGGTCTCATTTTCTCTCTCTCCAAACACTATCTACCAAATCCAAGTCAAAATGACTGCCGCTCCGATGAAGATCGTCTTCGGCCTGCTCACGCTCGTCACTGTGGGAATGATTATAGGTACATAATCAATTCATTTCTTTTTTTTTTCATTTCGATTTTTTGGACTGCTGCTTCAACTCTTTTACTTATTTCTCGGTTGATTTTTCTCTATGCCACCGTTTGTTTCTCGGGAAAATAAAAATGTCTTTCGTTGGTTTTGTTGTTCGAAAACAAGTTATTATTAGGTTCCTATTTATTTCTTCCTTTTTTTTTTACCGAAATGGTGGGTCCGGCATTTTCTTTTCCCGAGGGGTAGATCATTTAATTTTAATAGTTCGTATGCTGAAGAGAGATTTTTTTTTTTGGTTATTCTCTCTCTTTTGTTTTTTGGATTAAAAAATTGATTCCATCCCTAAAACGATGATGATGATGATGTTGTAAATTGATGGTGCTCCCAATGCTTTATTAACCGCCAACAGAGAGCTTTCTTTCTATCTGTGTAATTTTACTCATATTTTGTTGTTTTGGAATTGCAGGTGCTTCATTTCAACTAGCATTTATACGAAGGTTGGAAGACTCTTATGGTATGGTTCTTGGGCATTCCATCTATAAGCTAATGTAGATTCTTACTAAATAATGAGCTCATATTATGTCTTATCTTTTCGTGCATATCATGCTTATATAATGTTGTATAAATATTGTATATATGAGAAATGATTATCTTATGTTTGTCCACTATTGGAAGATAAGATACTTAGACATTAAGTGGAAGGAAGAAGCAGAGGATGCTGAAAGTTGCAGGAGATTTGATGATTTTTATTTTTTATTTTTTTTAATTTTTTAATTTTTTAAATTTTTTAAATTTTTAAATTTTTAAATTTTTAAATTTTTTAAATTTTTAAATTTTTAAATTTTTAAATTTTTAAATTTTTAAATTTTTTAATTTTTTAATTTTTTAATTTTTTAATTTTTTAATTTTTTAATTTTTTTGTTCCTGATATCTTTACTTCAGGGAAGTGAGCAGCCATTTTAAGGTATAAGTTTTTGGTTTTGAAATTGATTGATTTCAATGCAGAATTTAATTTTTTTATTTCCTTCACAGATGAAACTTTGTTTAGATTAATAAGACGAGTGTTGTTATATCAATAACAGTATTAGAGCATTTTTGGCAATTATAAGAGCATTAGAATTGTCTCAATTAATTCTTTAAAAAAATGTTGTGGAGCTTATTGTCAACATTATAATATTCTTCTATTCCCTCAGGAAGCACATATTTTTTCCGATCAAAAAAATATGTGCTTCCTAAGTTATATTTTTTCTTATTGTATTTTATCAAATGAAGTACTTAAGATCCATGTTCTTTATGGGGACAGAGTTTCCACCGTTTAGGAAATTGCAGGGGAGTCAGAATGATGGCTATCTTCAACTGCCCAGAGGTGGGTATGCTTCCCACCATTATGTTTGTTCCCAAAATTGAGTTTTGCACCAGAAATATTTATTTCATTTTATTCTGATTTGATTGCATCTGCGAACTGTAAATGGACCCATGTGATGAGTTGCTTATTTTAATTTTAAAATTGTGCCTTTTATTTATTACATTGATTGTTACTTATCAAAAAACATTTATTACATTGACAGTTTATGTTGTATGAATTTGAAACAGTAAGTATTTTTTCAATATTGTAGCATTTTTTTCCTTATCAAAATAAATTAAAAAAAAAAAAAATTGTAGCATTTAAAAAAAAAAAAAAAAAAAATCTGATCTCATAAGGAAGTGCAAATAGGGCGCAACCCAAGTACATGGAAAGCATATGAGAGAAACATCTAATTAAGAAAAAGTAGAATACATATCAAGAAATTCTAAGAAATTAGAAGAACGAGAACAATTGTAAGCAACCATCAAACGTAAAGAGATTTGAATATGATGAATTTTAATTCTATCACCGTCCTCTCACAATCTTTGAAGTTTCGAGCATTACGTTCTTTCCAAATACCCCACATTAAGCACATGGGAATCGTCTTCCAAACTTCTATATTGCAGTGTCTTCCAAACTATCTTCTCCAACCCACTGGGGCATGACCCATTCTATCTAAAATAGGCGGAAGAATCTGGCTACTTCGCAATGGAGAAATAGATGATCAATAGCTTCCCCACTCTTCTTACACACAACACTAATCCACCACTATGATGTGCCTCCTCAAGTTATCCATAGTTACAAACTCCCCTAAGGCTGCCGTCTATACAAAGAATGTCACTCTCGAAAGATCCTTATTCCTTCAAATGCTATTCCAAGGAAAGGGAGAGCCACTGGGGGGAAATAACACATTGTATAAAGATCTAACCTCAAAAACCCGTCTTTTGGAAGGAATCCAACAATTCTTATTCTCACCACCTCATCTTTGTGAGAATGCAAAAGGTTAAAGAATGAGGTAATAAAATAGAGAAGTTCTATACTTCCCAATTTTTTTACCAAAAGTTGGTTCCCAAATGATGTGTCACCATCACGAGATTTATTATTTTGGGAAATGTGTCACCAGCTCATGTGATGGTAACACATCATTTAGGAACCAACTTTTGGAGAAAAAATTTGGGAAGTGTAGCATTTCTCAATCAAATATACCTCCCAGTCATCCACTAATCTGGTAAGGGTGATGTTCCATTATATACTGCCAACAATCAGCTATTGAATTCTCCTTGAAGCGAGTTGTACTAAACAACTTTAGGAAAGATAGCTTCAAAGTCTAAACCTCACACCACACATCATGCCAAAATCTAATCTTAAAACCATCATTCGCCTCAAATCTAATAAATCTAGAGAATTCCCCCCTTTCCCTTCTAATATATCTCTACACCCCAAGCTGGTAAAACCCAATAACTGCATTAGAATTTAGAACCCCATTTTTCCCATGCTGTCATATTTAAATCCCACGACCAATCTCCATTCTCCATGGTATAATGCCACAACCACTTTCCTGAAAGAGCTTGGTTAAAAAGAAACAAGTTTTGAACTCCCAAACCAAGATATTGGGAGTGCAAATCTTTTGCCAACTTACTAGATATAAAATCTATGACCAACTCTGCCCCCCCAAGAAATCCTGCTGAAGTTTCTCAATACGATTAGTAACACCAACGGGGATGGAGAAAAGGGACAAAAAAATAAGTAGGCAAATTAGATAGAGTGCTTTTGATCAAAGTGATCCTACAACCCTTAGATAAAAATAAAGCCGCTTCTAACCAATCAAACAACATTTCATCTTCTCAATAATACCATCCCAAATTGATTTTGCCTTGAAAAAAGCCCCCAATGGAAGACCTTGGTATTTCATAGGCAGAAAAGAAACTCTCCAACCAAGGATACAAACCAAGCCTTCAACATCTTCCATAGCGCTGACATGGACTAATTCTTCAATGCATAAGAAAAGACAATGCAAATAACGGAGGCAATCTAGGTTTTCCTCACAAAAGAACAAGGTGTCATCCTTTAATAGGAGATGAGACAAAATGAGCCCGCCATTATTCCTAGACCCCACCGAGAAACTTGGTAAGAGCCCTTTATTCACAGTAGCGGACACTATTCTACTCAAAACCTCCATAACAACAACAAAAAGCAGAGGAGATAAAGGATCCTCTTGTCTCATGCCTCGAGAACCATTAAAGAACTGTATGGATGTTCCATTAATCAAAACTAAGACTTGCATCCTAGAAATACAATGTGCTATCCACTTGCACCTTTTCTCCCCTAAAAGCACATCTCCTCAACATATACCGTAGGAGACCCCAATTAACATAATCATAAGCCTTCTCTAGATCTAGTTTACAAAGCACACCTAGTTCCCCTGCTTTGATTCTATTGGCAATAAGGACCAAGTCTAAAATCCGTCTCCCCCTAATGAAAGCATTATGAGTCTTGGAAATAAAACCTTCTCCGAAACCATTTTAGCTTGTCTCTCCAAGTTATTAATAATCCTAGTCTTTTCAAATTCTCAACATCAAATGAAGTTCTTCTTTTGGAATAATATCAAGACCTCAGAGTTCATCCAAATGAAACTTTTTTTTTTCCTCAACACTAAACACCTCCTTATTCAACTTTTTCAAGTCGATTTTCAAAGCTTTCAATTTACACGCTAGGATAAAACTAGGATAGCTTTGAAATCTGTATGGCATCCACCACTATTTCGCCTTTTCCACAAAGCCTTCTGATTTTAACCATAGATTCTCGAACTTGAAACATTGTCTGCTCCTATGAACATCTCCACAATCTAGCATTATTTGAAAGTGATCCGATAAAAAGGGAGCCGCCTTTGAGAAACATCAGGGAATTGGGCTTCTCAATTAGAAGACAAAGTAACCTGTCAATTCTAGACCACAAAGGAAGGTCTCGGTTATTAGTCCACCGAAAATTTCCACCTACAAGAGGGATATTCATATGGTAGCATTTTTTACCTGTTTTTGAAGAGAAGCTTGATGTAGCAT
This sequence comes from Carpinus fangiana, assembly GCA_006937295.1. Taxonomy (NCBI): domain Eukaryota; kingdom Viridiplantae; phylum Streptophyta; class Magnoliopsida; order Fagales; family Betulaceae; genus Carpinus; species Carpinus fangiana. Next base: position 18,209,491 of record CM017323.1, on the reverse strand, counting down.
CATTTGGTGAACCAATGATCCTTTTTTTTGTTAGTTCTTTTCTTGCCCAGAATTAGTTGAGATATATATATTTTTATGTATAGATAAGAATTAGTGGAGTTTGGGAGTACCTTTTTTTTTTTTTGTCCCGATCCAACATATTTATCCTTTTTTTTTTTTCAATTTGCAGGTCTTCCCCATTTGGATAATGACAAAGAAGCAAGAGTTTTACGTATTGGATATGTATGTTCGTGATTTTGTATGTTGAATTTTTTGGTCTCTATATCTCATGCACAAAATGATATAGAATTGCATAGATGAATTAGGTCAGATTTACTTACCGTGGGGTAGCATTATATGCTGATTAGGACAGGTAATAGATGCGCTATTTACTAGCGGTTATTCATTTTGTGCTGAGGTTTGTTTGTTACTTCTTTCTTCTTTGGTAGTTTCATCCTGAACAGGAGGGGGTGGGGTCGGGGGAACAATATAGAGGGAGGATAGTGGTGGTATTATTGGATGTGGTCCAAAACCTTGAATTTTTTAAAATTCCTGTGATGAATATGCTAAGCTAAATGCAGGATATCCTTTATCTCATTTTTTGTTCAACTGGCATACATTTGGTTTCAATATGAAATCTATTCTCTATGTATACGTGAAATTGTTTATTTCTATATTTGTTACAATTTTTATATTTCCTTTTCAATCTCTTTTTTTTTTTTTGAAACTTACAACCAAAGCTCCTTTTTGTTTTTAATTTTTAATTTTTTTAATGTAGGTCAAACCTGAAGTAATTAGCTGGTCACCTCGAATCATTGTACTTCATAATTTTTTGAGCATGGAGGTATGTGTATTTGCTATTTTATAATGCCTTCTCATGTTGGCATGGTTTTCCCCGGTTCTTTATATATTTAATATGTGGTCAGGCTTGTGGGTGCTAAGGCACTTTTGAGCAAAAAGTGAAATCTGGAGATGAATTATAATTATCGAATCTTTAGATCTGAAAAACAATTTGGTTTCTTTCAGAATCTGATCACTGAATTCAATTAAACAGTATTATAAGTAGAAATGTTGAAGTTCGTGAACTGAGTCATTTGCAATATCATCCTTACACTCATGGTATGACATTCTTTAGTGATGAGTTGATAATACTACTCCGATGTCTTTGACCAGTTTGAATACTACATAAAACCACGAAAACTATAATTAGGATTTAATGTTTTTCAAAAGGAATTTAAATTATAGAAAGCAACTAGCGTAAAAAATTAATCTTGTAAAGACTTCCTCTACTTCATATGGTTCCGAATGTTGTAGAGAGCATATTACAATATAAGTCATATCTTGCATATTACAATATAAGTCACATCTTTTCTGTTTTATGGTTAACCTATAGCTTCTGTACTATATGCTACTCCTTCTTGCCTTGTGCTTTAGGCTTATCAAAAAGCTCTTTTCCAAAGCTTGAATAATTTATTTTGATAAGTGACGAAATTCATCAAAAACCAAAGGGCACATCCAAGTACACAAGAAATATACAAGAGAAGCACCTAGCCAGAAAAAGAAAAGAAACCAAGAGAGTCATGAAAACTGGAAATATGAAAGCATTCATATGCAATCATCCATTGGAAATTGAACTTTACCCCTATACATTTCAACAATCCGCAACACTGAAGCTTTACCGGTTTACCCTCCACCACCAACTCAAAAGATTTGGATTCAATAGAAAACCACATTGATAACCCCATGGGAATAGAAAAGTGGGCATCTGCTAACTTGTGCCGATGAGGGGAACAAAAATAAATTGCGAGAGTTTTCCAATCAGACCTCTAAAAGCATCAAACCATTGCTTAAAAGTTATGTAAAGCAGAACAACAAAGATGTTATGTAGCTTATCCAGAACTTTATTGAGCAGAGCTATGAAAGTTGTACCTAGTTTAAGTAACATATTGCTTTTGTCCACTCATCATATGTACGCAGTTGTTAGAAATCTCCATGGAAGATTATCAAACAACTTAACATCTAGACAGTACAAAAATCAGGCACCCAATATGCACTTAAACTTTATTATTATGATCAACAAATATCACTTCATTGGCAAGACATAAACTTGTAATAACCATAAACGGGTATGGCTAGAATAACCCTACAAAATTGTTGAGGACACAAACATTGCGCAAGTCCCCAAGTGAAGCTTTAATATAACATGTATCATCCTCCTTTTAACGTTTATGTCTTTAGGTTTGGACCCAGTTATCATTTACCCTTCTAAAAGCTTGTCTTCCAATGTTACTTATAAAAATAAAAAGTAGTTGTCTTCCAATGCATGGATAGAAGTTCGCATTTAGGATGATTGGTCTCAAGTCAACAGGGGCTGAGTGGACCAATGTAATTTGGCAACACATCTTGAATTTCAAACTTTAGTGGAAGTTAAAAAGTCTCTGCTTGATTCATGGACAGTTTAAAATAGTTCGTTTACAATTACGGATGAAGCTACAAAATAATTCTTTGAAGTGAAAATTTGTTTGTTTTTACAGGAATGTGACTACCTTAGAGCTGTAGCCCTCCCTCGACTTCAAATTTCCACTGTAGTGGATACAAAAACTGGGAAGGTACACACAATGGCCCTTTTTTTCCTTCTAATTAATTTTTTAGTGGTCTCTAACATTAAGTATTACTCTTTATCTTTCTGTCAACTATTTGGTACATTCTGTGTTACATGATGCCATCTTTTGCTTAGTCTTTTAGTCATGTATTTCTTTTTTCTTATCTCTCTCTCTCTTAAGGATTTATTATTAGCTATAGGACACAGCTTTGATACTAAATCTGACATATGACAGCAACAAAAGAACTTTAGGCTGGTTTCTTGAGAGATTTAGGTGACCAAAAGTTAGGAAAGAAGTGAGGGTTTTAAGTCTAAAGGCTTAAAAAATTATTTGGATTGGATAAGATATAATCTTGATGGATTGTTGTTGCTGGAAAATAGGTGTAAAGGTTGCAGGATTCATTTGTTACAGCAGCTTGTTGTAGGGTTTAGGGAGTGCTAGAGTTGGGGTTTAATGGTAGAGAAGTTGTAATCTAGGGTTTTTAATAGGGCAAGAGAAAATGGTAGGATTTAGAGGTGAAGCAAGAGGAAAACTCATGATTTGAGTTGCTGTTCCAGGGCTGTGAATAGCAGTGTTCAAAAAACTGTGCAAACCAAATAAACGAACCAACTGGACTGAATTGGTCAATTTTGGTCTGTTTTCTGAGGCTTTCGGCTCAGTTATGTTGTATGACATATAAGATGAGGACTAATTTGGAACCGGTTGATGGCCCGTGGAAGAGTATATGGAAGAGTAAAGCTCCATCGAGGGTGGTTTTTTTCGTGTGGACAGCGGCATTGGGGAAGATATTAACAATGGATAATTTACGCAAGAGAAACATCATTGTGACGGAGTGGTGTTGTATGTGTAAGAAGAGCGGCGAATCTATTGTTCATTTGTTATTGCATTGTGAGGTGGCGATGGAGGTGTGGAATATGGTGTGTCAGCTATTTGGTGTGATGTGGGTGATGCCGGGTAGTGTGACGGATTGCTTGGGTAGTTGGAGAACACAAAAGGGTAATCGCACAGTTTTGCAAACATGGAGGATGGTGCCCTTGTGTGTTATGTGGTGTATATGGAAGGAAAGGAATGCTCGGAATTTTGAGGATCGTGAGCTTGGTATATTGGAGTTGAAGAAGAGGTTATTCAAACACTTTTCTCATGGAGAGTGATGTGGCATTCCCCGCAAATTGCAACACTTGCGGATTTTCTAGATTTTTGCGCTACTTTTTCTAGTTAAAAGCTTGTTTTTGTGGGCTCTTTTTGTATACTTCCTGTGTACATGGGTTGCGCCCCTTGCGCTTTTAATTTTATTGAACTTTTACCGATAAAAAAAAATGACATATCATTATCCAGAAATAGTTTAACATATTATACATATATATGCACATACATATGAATCTATACCTTCACCAAACTATTTCTGGACATGTCTGGACTGTGTCCAACTTGTGTTGTATGGGACAAGTATTAACTATTTCTTTGGAAGATATGATTATGTGGAATGCAAGTTGGAGGAGTATCCGTAGGGCTGTAATTGAGCCAAATATTTGAATGTTTAAGCTCGGTTTGTTTAATTATTTTCAAACACTAGCCGAGCTTGAGCTTATCGAGGAGCTAGATAATCTATTTAAACTCTGTTAATTTATTTTTTGAACGAACACAAGCTTGTTCATGAGCTACTCAATTTGCTTATTCATTGCATAGATAAAGTAAATGTCGTGATAATTTAATTTAATTTTTTTTTGTAAATCCATTCCAGTTATTAGTTAATTAATTATTGTTAAGATTTTAATTTGAGTTAATTAGATAAACTCGAATCTTAACTAATCTAATTTCAAGTTTGTATGTTTGTATTATAGTATGTATATACATTTATTACATGTGCTTGCACACACACACGCACACATCTATATAGAGACACAATTACAATAATTCAATCTATATCTATTACATTAATTCTGTCCTGCCTTTATGGTGTCTTTGGAAGGAAAGAAATTATAGAAGTTTTGAAGACTATAAAAGGATGGTGGCAGGGCTTTAGTCTTTCTTTTTCAAAACTTTTTGTCATTGGACAGCTGCTTTAGAGCATCTTTAGTAGCCTTGCCAAAATAGCTAAAAAGCTTTTTTGGTGAGGCAATCTACTGAAAATGTGAAAAAAGTGCCCCCAGCAGCCTAGCTAAAATAGTGAGGAAGTTAGTGAGCACTGTTCACTCACCAAAACAATAAACAATAATTTCTCACTCCCTTTTCTTTTTTCTTTTCTTTCTCATGCACACACCTCTGTAGTCTATCTTCATTCTTTCTTTTTCTTTTCTCAACTCTTCCGGAAGAGCACCCACCGGCAGCGTGAAGGTTGGATTGGAAGCTTGGAACCGTCGCCGTCACTGCTGAGTCCCATGCCATCACTGTCAAGTCCCACACCGTCATCGTCGAGATCTATCCCCTCTCACCCCCNCCCCCCCCCCCCCCCCCCCCCCCCCCCCCCCCTCTCTCTGGTTTGGCCTGAATAACATCCCAAACATGGTGACTATCAAACTAGGCAGCACCCATGGCCTGAATAATTTAATTTCTAGATTGCTCAAAATAAATTAGCAAGTGGTGTTGTTATGGTGTTAATGTTATTGCTGAAATGTGAAAGCAATCGGAAAGCGTTGAAATTGAAAGTGGTGTTGTTGTGGTGTTAATGTTATTGCTGAAATGTGAAAGCAATCGGGCTGTATAATGGCATTTTAACAATCCACGGTTCCAAGTCTCCCTTTGGTTTTGCTGGGTGATTGCGTTTTGTGAGTGGTATAATTCTTTTTTCTATTAAAAAATAAAGAAATTATTTTTTAATCAGATTTAATTGGAATGGTGAAAGTGGATAACTAAAATGGTGAGACCGATAGGAATGCTTTAAAAAAGTTGATAACTAAAGTATAAAAAAGTGGTTTTTGGCTAGTAAAATTTGGTGAGGCTACTAAAGATGCTCTTAATCTTAATTTGCTTAGTTGTCATGATTTTCTAGACTTGTTCTCTCTTTTTAACTAGGGGTTTCTCTTATATACTTCCTGTGTGCTTGAGTTGCTCGCCTTTTGCAGTTTTATTGATATTTCATTTACTTATTATTATTTTTTTAAAAAAAGTCGGACACTGAACATACATGTCATTACCTTGATCCTCTATGTGTAGGGAGGTAAGTCGGCTGATTAGCTTATTATGGAAAATGAAGCTGATAAGCAACTAACTTCCCATTCTTTGTTAATAAAACTGGTTATTACTTATAAAAAAAAAAAAAAACTTCCCATTCTTTGTAGAATATACTTGATTTAGGGTCGTGAACCTGATTAACTTGAACATTTCTACAGGTTGTTCCTTGTTTCAGCTCATAAAGATATGTTTACCATGTTTTAAATATGTGTTACTTTTTATTAGTAAAAATTTATTAGAACATAAGAAACCTCAAGTACAGGGTGTGTAGAAAAGGTACTTCCCAATAGCAGAATAGAAAGTTTAATAAATCAAGATAATCGAAAAAGAAGAAATAGAAGTACTGCCAATAGCAGATATTTAGTCAAACATAGATTTAAGGAATAAGGCTTTTAACACGTTCTTTCAGAGCTCCTTGCCATTAGAAGTCCGATTGTGTCTTTTTAGCAGAATATATGTTTGAGCAATAACTCTTTTGTGACTCCCAAACATTCCTTTCCAGCATAAGGAACAAAATAAACGATTCAAAAACATTCTTCGTTAAAAGAATTGTATAATATTTCTATTTTCAGTTAAATATATAAGCACTGTTTTATATATTGCAATGACTGAAGTACATCTTGCTTCCTCAAATTTTAACTGTTTTTTTATTTTCCTATTTTTAGACTTGCAATGACTGAAATATGTGTGCCTATTTTCAGGGAATTAAAAGTGATGTTAGGACTAGCTCTGGTATGTTTTTAAATCCTGAAGAAAGGAAGTATCCGATGATACAGGTTGGTTTGCTCTCAAGTTTACTTTTCAACTTCTGTGACTATAATATGAATTGTCATTCACGTTTGTGCTGCTCTAGAAGATATAAAATGCTTGTTTGTTTCGTGTGATGTGCCATTCACATTGTGGTTGTGGCCCTGTTTCTGTGGAGCTTATTTGTTTTCTTTAACTGTTATGGTTGTCACTGTTTGTCTGTACTCATCACTCGTAAACATTAAAACCCCACTTGTTTGTCTGCACTCTCAGTGGTGATTAGAAGGGAGTTTATGGGTAAGTTAAATTTAAGACCCCACTTTCCACCTTACTTTCTGCCAAATGCATCACATAGGCAAGCTTCTGCGTACACTCGAGCCTCAGTCTTGTTTTGTGTACCAGTGTGTTTCATTGAGAGGGGGATAGTAGGGAGAGAAAATTGTCAAGGATGTAGGCATTGCAGTTGGTACTATTTTATTTCTTAATCACTATTGATTGAGGCAGGCCTAACTTTATGTTGGCTAGTAATTGAGTGCTGTACTGAAATCTTCTTTGCTTGCACAATCAGGCAATTGAAAAACGAATTTCTGTCTATTCTCAAGTACCAGTAGAAAATGGGGAGCTCATACAAGTACTAAGGTGGGTGTCTAATTGGCGTACTAGTGATGTATTTTTTATGAACAGGAAGACTGATATGTTTCAGTGCCAAGGCTAACATCTGCATCAGCGCAGGTATGAGAAGAGTCAGTATTACAAACCCCATCATGACTACTTCTCTGATACTGTAAGTTACCAAACCCTGGCTTCCCAAATATTGGATGTGCTTCGTTTACGCTTATTGATCATGTCAGTTGTCTTTAAGTCCTTTACACTTTTTGTCAGTTCAATGTGAAGCGAGGTGGTCAGCGAATAGCAACAGTGCTTATGTATTTAAGTGACAATGTTGAAGGAGGAGAAACATATTTCCCTTTGGTAATTACCTTTTAAGCACTTAACTTTTATTTTGTTTCTTCAGATAGATGAACATAGAACTATACGTGATAGCATCTTTTTATAGTTTTTCACATTTGAGCTATTTTCTAATTTGTGCTATAAAACAATTTTCATTTCTACCTGCCAAACAAGTTGTTGCCTGAGTTTCTGTTTTTATCGAAAGGTAAATTCAAAAATGTGAGTCAGATGCGTGATAACTTTTATTTTTCTGTTGTTTTATTTATCAATCTATTTTGCAAATTATTCATGTTTTTAAGTTAAAACTTCCATCTATAAGATCTCGAGTGTTGATTTTCTTTCCATCCTTGTCTATGCAAGTATTATATCTTCTTGAGGTTTTGTTGCATACTTGCCGGGAAAAAAATGATTGCATAATATGTTTTTGACTGATTAATTCACAGGCTGGTTCGGGTGAATGTAGCTGCGGTGGGAAGATGGTCGGAGGATTGTCTGTAAAACCAAATAAAGGAGATGCAGTGCTCTTTTGGAGCATGGTTTGTTTCCTTAACGTTGCTTGCTAAATTTGTGCATCTTTGTAATTCTTGTGAAGACCAGTTAGATGTGCTCTTATTTTCTCTCGATAATCTTCTGAAAAAGACTAAGAGCATATTTAAGATTGAATTATTAAGCTTGAAAAGTTGTGCCAGACAAGAAGCTGATTTGTTTTGTAAAAAGTTTCAAAAGTACTCATATGACTTTTTTACTCTAAAATTTGTCAAAATGTACTTTTGAAAAAAGCTTAAAAATGAAAGTTTTTTTTTCTTCTTAAAATACTTAATTGATTTTAAAAGTTCTATTTTCTAACGCAATTTAAAACATGCTACAAAAGAGAAAAAGAGGGGTACGGGGCTAAGGTAATATTTGAAATATTAAAAGATGCGAAATTAACATAGAAATACAAGAATGCCCAAATGTGGTATTATATTGCAATAGTTCTGTGATTAAAAACACAAGGAAGAAAAAAGTATCACATATAATGAATTATCACTTGCTTTATTAGAGATCATAACGATGGCCTTCATTGCGTATGTGCCTCTTAGAGTGAATGAAACAAATTTAATTAAGCTTTGTATTTAATTGTTAGGGCTAATATTGTCCGTTTGTTTTCGCTTCTTTCAGGGGCTAGATGGGCAGTCAGACCCAAATAGCATACATGGAGGATGTAAAGTACTTGCAGGGGAAAAGTGGTCGGCTACAAAATGGATGAGGCAGAAAACTACATATTGATTTCTCTAGCTTAGCCATATCTCAAAAATACAGAAAGGGGGTCCCTTTTCTTGGGTCCCCTGCCGCCGCCGTGCTGCCGCTGCCGACGTTATATTAACCTTTTTTGAAATTACTAGTGAGTGTGACAGACATTATATTAACCTTTTTTGAAATGATTAGTGAGTGTGAATAATTTGTCAAATGTAAATTGTATTTTTAGCATGAAATCCAATGGTTGGAAATATTCAAGCACTCAAATCGATATTGCTGAGTAATTCTAAAAGTCTATCTTGTGTCCATCTTAAGTCTATCCAAGAATGATGTGGTTATTAAAATCACCATTTGATCAAAATTCAGTAATGATCAATCACAAGCCTAATTATGATTTTAATAACCACATCATTCTTGGATGAACTTAAGATGGACACAAGATGGACTTGTAGCATTACTCGATATTGCTAGGCAGAGTGAGATAAGGACTTTGTGTCGATGGATTGAGGTCTCCTGCTATTCTAAACATCCAGACCTTTCATTCAAAATGAACAGTCACAATTAAGTCATGTAAGCATTTTTTCTTGAAAGAAAAAAAATGAACGGCCGGAATTAAGTTATGTAAGCATCTAAAAGGAAAAAGAAAAATTAATGGGTGATTGGCTACCTTCTTAGGAGTGAGTTGACAATTGTTTTTATCTTTTATGGGGTGGTTGCATCACTACTGAGTCGTGAAGATGGTCACACGGTCACACTGTCCCCGATGGCTCTCTCTTGTATCGAAGTCTTCATGAACATGTCTCTTTGATCACATTAATTCAAACCCCTAACCCTCTCTTTCTTTCTTCTTCTTCTTGAGGCTTTGATTCACCATGCCTTACATATCGCAAGGCTTGGCCTTGGCCATGGCTCTTCCTTGCCTATAGTAGGCAAAAGTCTTCCCAACTTTTGAAGAAACAAAATTGGCAACCGCCTGAAAAGAAAATTTCATGTTCTTGCTTATTTTTTTGTTATGGAATAGAAGCTTACCATATTCAACCTAATTTCCATTATCCTATGCAAGTAGCTCAAGGGAATTAGAGAGGCTTACTTCTCCATTGGCCCTATAACCAACTGCCCCAAACGCATCCCTAAAGCTTTGCTCACCCAATGTCCAAGTAGCGCAAGCATAACTTTACGGTCACTTAGGAGCCCATGAGCCTAGACACTCCAATGAGAATCCAGTGTGGGACACAAGTTGCCGGTATGAAAACTCACATAAGACAACAAATCCCTGTAATTTCGACACAACAAATCACTTGTAATACCCCACCCCAATGACACACAATATTGTCCACTTTTGGTTCACCCAAACCAAACTTTCCAGGAGGTCATCCATTCTGGTATTATTCTTGTAGAAGCACGCTTAATTGCGGAGTTCTGATAGGATCATGACCATCACGGCTTTAAAATGCCTTGTTGTCATTAAGGGTGCAAGTATACATATAAGTACATCCCCATTTCCATACCCAGGCGATATGGGACGTCACATCACTATCTTGAAAAGGAAAGGAAACCACCTAAAATGAGAGTATTTTACCAACAACAAGGATTAGTTAAAGACTATAAGGAAGATATCTTTAAAGCAAACTCAACATCCTTAAAGGTTCAATTAATCATTAAATTATTGATACTTTGTCTAGCCTAGACATCCAACCAAGCTAAGACCACATTCATATAAGGTTCGCCAAAGGCAAGACTCGTGTATGCTCTCATTTTTTAATTTTTATCTATTACTTCTATTTTCATCCCATACTTTTATTGATTTAAGCATCGAAGGTGGTGTCGCTACCCTCCCCCTTTGATGGCACACTAATTGGTTGTCTTGTAGGAGTCATGAATCGAGGACTGAACTACAAGCCTCTCGTTGGCTGGCCAACCTAGTAGAGAAGCAAGCTGCCCCCCTTGGCAATTTCCACTCTTTTGCTTGCTTTGCCTTGACCCTATTGATCAGAATCTCCCCTTTCAAGTTGTCAATGATCGCAACTTCGGTTGTTTGCCTTGGGCCTTCACTTCCTTCCATAGAAGAAGTGAGAAATGAGGGAGAGGAAAAGAAGAGAAAAAATGGTTAAAGAGAGAGGGAGAGAGATAGAGCAAAATAGATAATGGGTCTAGATTTAGCTTTATTTTCTCTTCTCTTTCTTAATAAACAACTTGGAACTAAAAAATCTACATACCACCTATACAGCGGCCTTTTTATAGTCATTTTAAAGTCATATGGTCTCAAAAAGGTAGTTCAATTAGTTAGGACCATGCCTAATTAAGCAGAAGTCACTAGTTCGAATCCCTCCTTCTCCTTTTGTGTGAACATGTAAAAAAAAAAAAAAAAAAAAAAAAAGAAGCCATATGGAGGTAGGGTTTTGTTTTTCCATGAGCTAATTTTTAGCCAAAAATAGAAACTGGATAAGTGTTATTGTGAGAGTGCTCCTCCATGTCTTATTTCGGTCCAATTTTTCAACCAATAAAAATGAATCATTGACCGACGCCTTGACCGGGGGAGGAGGACAAAATAGGGTGTGAGCAGTCCTATACTTGCAGTAAAACAAGACGCACTTCTTCACCATCAAATACAATTTGTCAACGTGCTTTTGATGTTTATTTATTTATTTTTTGACAAACGAATACACCTTTCCTGAAACGTCACCCTGCAGCCTACCGGTCCTCGTTGGTCTCTTTACGACACGAGTTTTGTTTTGCGTCGATGAGGCGAAGAGAGAACCGTGGCATCCAACAGAGCTAAGCGAGAGGAGAAAGGCGAAGAAAATATCAAATAAATCTATCTTTCTCTTTCCCATCTGAATCCTAGTCGAAGCTCCTCATTTCGGGTGGCCATGGCGTCATCTTCTTCTTGGCCCAATCCCCGCATTTTGGCGGCTCTGATTCTCTTCCTTCTCTTCGGTCTCTCATTTGTGGGCGCTGGCGATGTCAAACAGGACGACGACGAGGGACCCCAGCCTCCGTCTTGCGACAATCCCTTCGAATTGGTAATTTTATCAAATACCCTTCTCCTCCCCCTCCCTCATTTCTTAGTTTTAATCAAAAGATAGTGGTTTCTATTAGGTTTTGTATGTGCATTATTTTGCAATTATATGTAGCATTTGATGAATGATTATAATTTTGACATTTTGTTTGTGGGTAGCATTTTAAATAGGTTGTGTGATCGAATCACACGATCTTTATATGAACACTGAACAAAACGCATTTTGGTTCTGTCGGTGGAGAGCTCTCTGACGCCGTCTTGCTTAATTCTACTCTGTTTCCCTAAATTACTTTTCGTCTATAACATGCCTCATGGGCTATTATAGTATGTGGCTACAAATTTGGTATGTGATCGCTAGATATGATGACTGGAAGACTATTTTGTGTAATTTCTTCTATGCCTTTTTGGCTGGAGGTGTGGATTAGAGCTTCACATTTGGTGCTCATGGTTGCTCATTGTGGGTTAGGATACAGATAAAACCAGCAAGAATAATGGATATTAGTAGTTTCTCAAATCATAAGGGAAACTACAATATGATTGCCAAATGCATGTGGGGATTAAAGTGTTAAATTTCCATCTATCTCAAAAGGTTAAGCTCATAGAAAAATGTGAAATTTAATCATTTAATTAGTATTTTAATTTTCTCCTTTTATGCGTGGGCTCAAATGAAACTTAACAACTGAAATATTTAATTGATATGGGGTTAAACTGTGGAGTTAAGGTTTGAACTCAATACCTTTGCACTGGTCCCATGTTAAATCTCCACCTTCTCAAAAACTTAAACTGATAGAAAATAGTGAATTTAATTATTTAAATAATATTCTAACATAAAGTGGACAAAAATGTTGCTTTGAATTTAGTTAAATGCTTTCCAATAGTGCTGTTGAAGAAGTGCTAGAAGTTGAAGTTGAAAATCCATTTGGAAAGTGGGTTCCTGAAGTGCTATATGCTCTGGAAGTTCTACCTTCTTTGTCTGGTAAATTTAGGTTTATGGGACTTGCTGATTGTTAGTGGCAATTCTTAAATTTTCTTATAAAGAAGAAGAAGAAAGATTTGTGTAAAATTGAGGTTGGTCTAATTTCAAATTTCAGAAAATAATTTATCTTCATTTAAGTAGAAGATAATACTTTTAAGGGAAAAATGCAAAATCAGTCCCTGTGGTTTACCTGAGTTACAATTAGCTCTCTGTGGTATCAAAATAAACTTAGAGGTCCCTGAGGTATGCCAAAAAGACAATTTAGTCCTTACAACTGAATTTCGTCCATTGACATAACAAATTTTGACGGCGTGAAATGTTAGAGCCAATAAAATTGTGGCACATGTCCTATTTAAGTAAGTGTCATACTAATGAAATCTGTTAAATTAGTGGACGAAATTTGACCCTTGGGAGTAAATTCTTTTGTTGTCATACCTTAGAAACCTCTGAGTTCATTTTGATATCACATGGAGCTAATTGTAAATCAGGTAAACCACATGGACTGCTTTTGCATTTTCCCCTACTTTTAATCATTCATCAAGATACATTGAAATCCTGTTTGCTTCATGAGAAGTAGTTTTGATGGGCTACAAGTTGGAAGTTGTAGTGTCTTGAAATGCTTGTTTGGGTAAACAGTAAGGGGTTGTAGTTAAGTTTGCTTATAGAGGTAGTTTACATAAGCATATTAGTAGCGGTTGGGACGTGTTCTAGGAATGTGTTGGGTCTAATAACAGGATGATTGCTTCATTTGTTTTTGGCATGATGTCTGGCATGGAGACATGCTCTTGAGACTTTTATTGCTTGAATTATTATGCTTGGCAGTGAGATGCAAGTATAGCAGATTAAGTAAGGTTTTGCATTGAAGCTCTAGGCTTCTAGTTCTTGCTTAATTTCTTTATATTTCTTGTGCTGTAGGACTATGCCCATTTCATTTTGACTTGAATAAAATTTCTCTTTTATCTGTAGAAAGGTTGATAGAATCATGATGTAGGATGAAGAGTTTTTTGATATGGTTTATGTTATTAGAAAATGCAGGAAAGAGGAGCAATCCAAGTGCTAATAGGCATTTGAAAATGGAGACATATATAACAAATTCGATAGATGGAGACATATACAAAAAATTGGATAAATGTAGCTCCTAAAATCCAATGCACATTAAAGTTGTGTGCATCCAAGCATAAAGTGATCCCAAAACCAGAGGCCTGAACTCCAACATAGATACTTTATGGCCATCAAAAGTACGAGCATTCCTACTTATCCAAAAAAAAAAAAAAATCCAATCATTCCTCTCTCTAGTTGGACATTTTTGTTATAATCCCTGGATTAGATGTTTTCTATATAATCCCAGAAATGTTTCAAATCTTATTATAATTGTTTTTGAGCCTTTTTTTTTTTTTTCAATCCTGAGTATGGAAAATAAGCTGACTTGGTCTCTTTACTGCACTTAAACTTTCAGGTCAAGATCAAGAACTGGGTGGGGAGCGCTGAAGGCAAGACTTTAGTTGGGTTAAATGCAAGATTTGGGGCTTTATTGCCTTCTCTTGCTGAAAACGCTCCAAGGCTGCCTGTTGTGTTTTCAAATCCCTCAAACTGCTGTTCCAGTTCTTCTTCAAAGGTATTGCATCAGTTTTCCTTGGTTAAAATTGTATAATCTTCTCAGCTCTTAGTCATGAAAAATACTTGAATTTGAATACTCAAGCCTTTTCCGTAGGAATCTTATTATTCCTCTAGAGTGTTAGTTGATGAATATGTACCATCTAAAAGCTTTGCAATTTTGGGAAAATCTTGAAAGCTTTCAAAAATTTAGGAAAAGTCCAAACAATTGAGATGATGTTATAGTGAACAATTAGTAAAACATTATTGTTTTGTGAAAGTGGTAATATCAATTGTGGCCATTCTTAATTTTCTAAAGCATCAAGTTGAGGACGGTCTTTTTCTGCTTTTCCAGCTATCTGGGTCTATTGTCTTGTCTGTACGTGGTGATTGTGACTTCACGACAAAGGCGGAAGTTGCACAGTCAGAAGGTGCTGCGGCCTTGGTGGTTATAAATGACAAAGAAGGTTGGGATTTAAATGCACTTGTACATGTCATTAGTAATCCACAATCTTATGTTTACAAAAAAAAGTAATCCACAATCTTATTTGTTAACAACTTTGATCCAATACAAGAGATTTCACAACATCAGTGGTTTTTCAAGTACAAATTTTATAAGTTTAAAATATAGAAAATTTCCTGTTTGTATTCTGATGTTTGTCGAAACGATATATATATATTTTTTGAAATCAATATGTTAGTGTCGATATGTAGGTACACTGGAAGTATACACAAGGATGCCAACCAGAAAAACAAAAGCAAAATGACAAAGAAAAACCCAAAAACCCACAAAGCAAACCCAAAGTCCCACCAAAGGAACCCTACACCCTCATGCCTTTACTGTAGCTGGAACCCTCATAAATTATTGAACTGGTGACACAAATTAAACCCTTGGAACAAGTGGATGGTTATTTTTAATTTTTCTGTAAACTGTGTTGTCTGCTTGAAGCATTAGGGAAGACTTAGGTTGTTAATTATTGCAATTAGAACAACTTTGGTTCGAAATTGAAACCTTGCCAAATTATGGCTACTATTTTTCTTTAATTTAATGTCTTCATGTAACTTTTTTTTTTTTTGATAAGTAATGTCTTCATGTAACTTAATGTTATTTAGATTAATATCTGAGCAAAAAGGCTTTCATGTTGGCTAAATAAGAAAATTAATTGGGCTTGGGTTTTAGTAACGTTTCATTTGTCTTCAAATGCCATTTTTGACATCTCTGAAAGAAACTTATACAAAACTCTCTGTATTTTCTTTCTTTTTTCTTTTTCTTACTTTTTTTTTTTTTTTTGTTTTGTTTTAATCCTGAAGATGTTGCTTCATACCATGATATGCTGAAACAGAGAATTGGGTACTGTTTGGTTAATGACGTTCATGTTTTGTTTTTCATTTTCGTTAACACTATATTTCTGCTGTGTTTTGCCATCATTTCAGATCTTTACAAGATGGTCTGTTCTGAAAATGACACTGCTCAAAATGTATCGATTCCCGTTGTGATGATTTCAAAGTCAGGAGGAAGAGCTCTTAACAAATCTATGGCAGATGGACAGAAAGGTGACGCTCTGAATTTTTTTATTTCTGTCAAACTTTGTTATATTTATTTATGCATGTGTACCAGTTTTTCACATGGACTGCTAGTATATTTAAAAGAAGCAAGGTCCGAGGACATCTTGTTTTATTTGAAACTTATTTCAAAAATAAATATAAAGGTTCAATATATTTTCTGCCTCTTGTATCTCATTCTAGAAGAAAGGTAAACATGATGAATGGTAGAAATTGTAATTCCTCATGTAATTTGTACTAGTGCTTTCTCTCCCTTTCGTATTTGTAGTAGATACTGTGGATTCCAAACATTCATGATCTAGATATGAATGAGTCAAATTACTTATCTCTCGGTCTATTAGTGAACTATCTCTCGAGGGATGTGAAAGACGTTTTACTAGAAATATTCTTGTTATTGTTTCGACTCATATTCCTCAAAATGTAGATCTTGCTTTAATAGCTCTGAATATATATTTTTTTAAATTTTTTATTTTTATATTGGGGAACATCTCCAAGGCAGGGCCCTTTAGACCCGCCCCTGCAATGTAAACCCTGGTCCCATGCACCGCACCCTCGGAAGTTTTCCTACACGGAACTGGTTAAATTGCTGGTTTTTCACCAGGGGGTGTGGCCCCAAGAAATTGTTTGCACTCATGAGATGTTGAACCTTGGACCTTGAAGGGAGCAAACCTTAAGACCAAGGCCTCCACCACTTGGGCCAACCCCTTGGGGTTTACATACATGTATTAGCTCTGAATAAATTACATACATGTATTAAGATATGAAGGTTTCTTGTTCAAAACAAAGGATGAATTCCCTTTTAAAGAGACAATCTATATAAATAGACTAATTTATGACCCTACTCTTTATCCAATGTAGAGAGAAGGTATGTTTTTAAACCCTTCATGACTCATTTAGGAATAAACAATTCATGGGTGGTTGTAATATCATTGGAGGGATTACTTGTTAATCTTTCATGTGTATTTATTTATTTTCTTCTCTCACCCACAGGTGAATGTGTGCCCGTGTGTGTTCTTTAAGATAAATATATATATTTCCTGTCTGATGATTTTGATCAAGTAGTACATAGCCTAATAGACGAGGTGAAGTCCATGTATTCTTGGAAACTGCTTAGAGGTCAGTGTTGGTTTTTCAGCCTCAGGGGAAGTATTTATAGTTTACATCTTCTTCTAGTGAGTACAAGCACTGGAGATGTTGAGAGAGCACTTAAATTTGAGCTTATCTCTCCCTATATCTTGGCTAGCAATATGTATAAGCAAGAGTTGTTGATGTGATTGTGCTTGCGTATCTATTAATTAAACCTTTGCTTCCAGCTATGTTTTCATCTATCTATTATTATTTTCAATTATTAAGTTTGTTATTATCTTATGGTGTAATACGTGGTTAATTGTAAATTATCTCTTGCAGTGGAACTTCTACTATATGCTCCAGAACGCCCAGTTGTAGACTTCTCAGTGGTGTTCTTATGGATGATGGCTGTTGGAACAATTTTATGTGCTTCATTTTGGTCAGAGTTTACTGCTTCTGAGCAAACTGATGAGCGCTATAATGAACTATCTCCAAAGGTCTTGACATTCAACCCCCTCTATTCATTGTACTAAACTTAATATTTGTATACTTAAAGTTGAATTCCAGTCTCACATATTTGTCTTGATTTGCATTATAGGGAGCTTGATTGTTATGCAAAATGACTGTTTGGCACTTGATATAAAGTTCAGTTTAAATGCATGCTTCTGAATGTTCAGAGTCCACTAAAATTGGTGTCAGATAAAAGAAAGAAAGAAGTTTTTACTGCCTTTGCTCCCTATACTCTTACAAACTTTTATGATATATGTTACCTTGTCTATAATTGTGTTTCTAATGCTTATCACTGACATGCAATATGAATCAGTTTATTCTACTGTAAACAGAAATTATGAGTAGCTTGGGTCCGATTTTATGTTTTTTTTTTTTAAGATTTGGCTTGTATCTTCCTTGATGGGTATTCCCTTTCTGGTTGCTAGGCATTGTTCTATCTATTACCATCGTTATGTCCATAAATCTTTTGGGGGCTGCATCATGCTAGTAGGTGGCTGATTAACAAATGAGTTTATTGGCTGAAAATGTAGTCCAGTGGTCAGCATTAGGATAGTGTTTACACCTTGTTAAAAAAGATTGTTAGCTTTTATATTTTCATCTTCTAATAAGATCTCTGATTTTAATTTTATCTAGTAGAAAGAAGGCAGATGAGCCCTGTTATAGTCTCTTGATTGGTTAGCATAGATTGACCTAGTACTTTTTGTGTTCTTAACTAAGCATTAATAACAGCTACTGGTCAATTACATGGATCCTTTTTAGCGGTTCAGCCTATCTAAGGCCATTTTCTCTGTTAACTTTCGTGATCATGCCCTTCCTTGCTTCTACCTTTTTCATGTTTGGCCGCTCCTCAACACTTCTTAACACCTCAAAACTCTTTGCTCCATTAACTTGAATTAAGTTGGTCTTTTGCCTCAGTGCATCATTATTCTTTGAATCTGATTGAACCATCTCGTGCCAACTTATTTTTATCTTTCTTCGTGAGTCTGCTCTTCCCTCTTCATGTCATGATATTAGCTACTAATCTTGTTGTCCTGTTTCTTTATTTCCTAACATTTTCTTTCATACAGCATAGTTATGATGTGTAAATATCTCTTCATTGATACTCTTTTAAGTACTCAAGCTTTTATTAGAAATTTGAACACCTTTTAAGAATCGATGGAATTATAGAGCAGGAATGTCTTAGTCTCCAATTAGTTGAGAAATTTATGCACTAGTCAGTAGTGAGATATTCTTTTTTATGTTGAAACCTTTTCTCTGACAAGTAACTAATGGTTTCTTCTTTCTTTTCCTTCACAACCCCTTTCCTTCTCCACCCCAAAAACAGAAACACCAAACCTATTTTTTCTGTAATTAGTCCCTGGCTGTTCTAGGCAAGCTGTGGTGAATTGCTACTTCGTATTCTAGATCTCTTGTGAGATAGGATATTAATTGATAGTTTGACGTTGCCCTATGATGTTGACCTTGATAGAGCTAGAACGTAGTCCTACCATCTCCAAACTCTTTACAACTCAAAACACTTCAACTGAATGCAATGCTTCATAAAGGATAATGATTTCATTAGTGAACTGAATGTGATAGATGGATGAACCCGTCAATCTGAAGAAAATCCTGTGTTCACATTTATTTGCTCTTTTGAGATGTTTTGTCAAAATTTAGTTTTCTCGATTTCTCTTCCCTCTATTGTCTAATGTCCAAGTATTTTTTAATTCTTGAATTATTGCATAGTTGTAGTGGTTATGGGGAAGAATCTGTGAATTGAATCGTGTTTTCTTTCATTGACTAGGAATCTTCCAATTCTGGAGCAGACAAAGAAGACTTTGAGAAGGAAATCCTTGATATTAGTGCAAAGGGTGCAATATTTTTTGTCATTATGGCATCTGCATTTCTGGTGCTGCTATATTATTTTATGTCGTCTTGGTTTATGTGGGTGCTGATTGTACTTTTCTGCATTGGTGGTGTTGAGGTAATGTAGTTCTTTTCTAAGCTTGTTTATTTGTGTATTTATTGTGTTTTTCTGGCTGAAACAAGATAATTTTTGCATAATCATGCTATTGGGTTCTGTCTAGTGATACTCAATGGCGTACTCAAGTACACAAGAAGTATAAGAAAGAAACACCCAGCAAAAAAGAAAGAAAGAAGATAAAAAATAGAAAAGTCGTGAAAACTAGAAATATGAAAGCAATTATAGGCAGCCTTCTAGTGGTATAGGGTATTGTAGAAGAAGACCTTTAATTCCACCACTGTCCTCTCCCTGTCTTCAAAGCTTCGATCATTTCTCTCTTCAGATACACCACATTAAGCAGGATAGAATCATCTTCCATATTGCTTCTGTTTGAGGACTATTAAACTGCCCTCCCCAGCAAGTGAAGAGACCTGTCACTCGAAGGGGTATGACCCATGCTAATAGAAAAAATCCGAAGATAGATTTCCACAAGGCACTAGCTATTTTGCAATGGAGGAAAAGGTGGTCAATGGTTGGTACTCAAAATATTATATTTTCAAAACAATATCATGCACTGTTTTGATATTATATTCTCTTGAAAGGTCTTTTTGGTTCTGCTTTTAGTAACAGTTTCCAGGAACACATTTTTAGGAAGTGGAAAAATATTTAATAAATCATCCATTACTAGTAGTTGATGTTAAAGCATCCATACCAAATGCTTAAGTTAGTAGTTGAAAAGCTCAACAAGTATATAAAGCCATAACCAAGCACGTACCCAACCAGTGTGGAACTTTCCTTCAGGACCACCTCCAACGTGCTGGCCCAACAAAACAGAAAAAAAACTAACAGAATGAAACAGCTCAATTTAGCCCAACAACCAGAACCAAATAGGCCAAGCACATGGAATCCAATAACAACAAACCATTCTTTGATCCTATTTTAAGCACATCTGACCCAAAAAGCATAAGCTAGTGGATTTACCCAACAGGTACATAACTCATGGCCAAATACATAACCAATGTGGACCTCCATTTCAACAGTTTTCTTAAAAATAAAATATAAAAAGGAATCTTTAAAATCATTACAATATTTTCTAAAGTAGTTTCTCTTTGTCTCTGAAGAAATTTTCTCAAATGATTTTTGTGCTGTTTTTCTTTTTTCTTTTGTCCACGAATAGAAGATTAATTTTCAGGCACAAAGCCCAATAGGCTCTTAATGTGTGT
Source organism: Carpinus fangiana (assembly GCA_006937295.1). Classification (NCBI taxonomy): domain Eukaryota; kingdom Viridiplantae; phylum Streptophyta; class Magnoliopsida; order Fagales; family Betulaceae; genus Carpinus; species Carpinus fangiana. The sequence continues at coordinate 18,188,907 of CM017323.1, read as the reverse complement.
TGTTAAAATGGCTAGGTATTATGTTTACTCATCATATGATGCGGAACATACAAAAGTTCATGTGCTACATACAAGTTTTTAATTACTGGACCAGTCTGGTAGATTGGGCCAGTTGAACCACCGACTTGTCTAAATTTGTCTGTTCATGCTCCTACAGCCTGACTTGGTCAAAATCTGCAATGGTTGGCATTTGAATACAATCCATTGAACTATCTGACCTGCACCTACAAGCAGGTCTTAAGTCTTGCTGGCAAAATTGTAAAAACTTTGTGAAGAAATGGCAATAGCTGCATGTGGACTTGAAAACCGTTTGCATACAAGTTAATATTTTGTGAAGAAATGCCAATAACTGCATGTAAAAAATGTTCATACAAGTTAACATTTTTTATGTCCAAATCTAACATTAAGTCTCTTTTTCTTTAAAATGTTTAGGATGTGTTTGTTTTGATGTAAAACATTCTTCATAAAAAATTTTCGATCTTTTCCAGTGTTTGGCACAGTTGAAAACCTCAATCAACACACAGCATTTTCCATAAAGGAAAACTGAGAGAATGTTTTATGTTTTTAAAATCGTAAGACATTTTTGGAAACTTTGAAGTCTTCCTCTCTTAAGCCCCATGTCCCCACCACCGTAGCCAAACTAGACCTTGGTGTTATCATCCTTGTTGATGAGGACATTGGTGTCAAGAATGTTGTCTACTTAGGTGCTGCACTGACGTGGTAGAAGAGGCCATGGTAGTTGTTGGCTAACTTCGCCACAATGAGATTTTTAATCTAGATGCGCTTTCCGTGTCGGTTCTGGCTTTGGGGGTGCACCACCGCCACCATGCAATAGTGGCTGTTCACAGCAATGATGACCTGGCCACTCGAGGTGGCAAGTGGGTTGTTGGTGAGGGATGTGATGGAGTTGGTGTCCAAATTGGAGGATAATGACATGGCAGAGGGGTGGTGGTTGTGTTTGGAGACACTGGCAGAGGTGAGGAAGGTCTGATAGAATGTGAAGAGGATGTTGGATCGGTTGGTAGGTTGGAGAGAGGGCTAAGCTGGACATGGTGAAGAATTCATGATTGTTTTGGATCAGGTTCTTTTTAGTGGATGCTATGTGGATGTGAATTAGCTCTCTAGTGTTTGGATTTAGATCTTTGGAGAGGAATTAGGGGATCTTGAAGGAACTGAGATGAAAGAACTGACACGTTGATAGAGCTTTGAAAAATGTTTTTCAACATTATTTTCTGGGTTTTAATAAAAAAATGGAAAATCAGTATTTTTTCTAATATATATATTTTTTGATAAATAAGTGGTTCATTAAAAAGCGCAGAACGGCAGAACCCTAGTACACAGGAAGTATACAAAGATAAGCGCCACTAAATGGAGAAAGAGGAACAAAAAGATAAAAATTGAGATACAGTGGAAAATTGAGGCACACAAAAAGCGTTGGCCCAATGGAACAAAGTTTGAATAAACAGCTTTTTGAGCTCTTCCATTGACCTTTCTTTTTTTTTTTTGATAAGTCAATAGAATATATCAAAGGCGCAAAGGGGCGCAACCCTTAGTACACAGGGAGTATACAAGGGGGACTAGGGAGAGATAGAGAAAAAAGAAAGAAAATCTACAAAGCTTAAGACCCGAGGGGCAAGCCAGCCTGTAGTCCAGGTGTACAAAGTAAAGAGAAAAAAATGAAGGAGCTCCTCTTGGGACCTCGGCGAGTCCTCGAAACATCTATTATTGCGCTCCCTCCAAATACACCACATGATACAATGCGGAACCATCTTCCAAACGACAGCACTACTCGTTCGGCCTCCTGTCCACCAACTCGCAAATAACTCACTAACGGAACGAGGCATCACCCAGCACAGGCCAAACCGAGCGAAGAAGGAAGACCACAAGCTGCTAGCAATCGCACAATGAAGAAGAAGATGATCAACCGACTCCCCATCCGACTCACATAACCAACATCTGTTCACCACGACCATACCCCTCCTCCCAAGATTATCCAACGTAAGGATCTTACTATGCACTGCCGTCCAAATAAAAAACGCCACTCTAGGAGGAGCCTTGGATCTCCAAACGCTCTTCCATGGAAAAGAGAGAGACCCCCGAGGCGATAGCACTCTATAGAAGGTCTTAACCTCAAAAAAACCCTTCCGAGAAGGCACCCACCACAACTTATCCCGCCCCTCCCCTCTCATCTTACAAGCATAAAGACAACTGTAAAATGAGGCTAACTCCTCCACCTCCCAATCATGAACCAGCCGAGAGAACTGTACAATCCACTGAATGGAACCACTAGAACGCTCCACATTATCCGCAATAGAAGCCTCCTTGAAACTAGCAATACTGAACAAATCTGGAAAAACCTCTTTAAGAGCCCTATCCCCACACCAAACATCATCCCAAAAGCGAATCTTAGAGCCATCTCCAGGATCATACTTGAAGAACTTCCTAAAATTTGGCCACCCCATACAAATAAATTTCCACAAGCCCACCCCATGTGAGCCAGAAATGACTCCAGAGCGCCATCCCCCCCAAACCGACCCATACTTGGCCACCAAGACCGACCTCCACCAAGCTCCCTCCTCATGAGCAAACCGCCAAAGCCACTTCCCCAATAAAGCTTGATTAAACCGTCTCATATTCCTAATCCCTAATCCGCCCTCGTCGATGGGAGAACAAACCTTATCCCACTCCACTAAATGGAACTTAAACTCATCATTCATCCCCCCCCAAAGAAAGTCCCGTTGTATCTTCTCAATTCGCTTAGCCACATTCATCGGAATAGGAAACAAAGACATCATGTAAGTAGGCATATTTGATAAAGTACTTTTAATCAAAGTAACCCTACCCCCCTTAGAGAGATACAATCTTTTCCACGGAGCCAACCGGCGCGACATCAAATCTTCCAAACCCGCCCACATTGCTTTAAGCTTAAAAGAAGCCCCCAACGGAAGACCCAAGTACTTCAAAGGCACTTCACCAGTCCCGCAGCCCAATAAACCAGCTAGCTGCCCCACATTATCCACTGAGCCAACCGGGATCAAGGCCGACTTAGAAAAGTTAACCTTTAAACCAGCAACCGCTTCGAAGCAAACGAGCAAAGCCCTTATGTGACGAATTTGGCTAGCATTAGCCCCACAAAAGATCAAGGTGTCATCCGCAAAAAGGAGATGGGAGACAGAAATCCGAACCGGCTCACTAGTGCCCACCGAAAAGCCCGAAATCAACCCTCTAGATATAAAGGCTCCAAGCATCCTACTAAAAGCCTCCATAACCAAAACAAAGAGGAAAGGGGAAAGCGGATCACCTTGGCGAACCCCACGAGAGCTCCCGAAAAAACCGGAAGGGACCCCATTGATCAACACGGAGAAGCGAACCGACGAAATGCAATGCTTGATCCACAAGCACCACCTCTCTCCAAAACCACACCTCCTCAATAAATAGAGAAGGAAGCTCCAATCAACATGATCATACGCCTTCTCCATATCCAACTTACACAACACACCTGGAACCTCGGACTTAAGCCTACTATCCAAAACTTCATTCGCAATGAGAACCGAGTCCAAAATCTGTCTCCCTCTAACAAATGCGTTTTGAGGCTTGGAAATAATCCTATCCATGACACTCCTCATTCTATTAGCCAAAACCTTGGAAATGATCTTATAAACTCCACCCACCAAACTAATAGGGCGAAAATCCTTGACCTCCTTTGCCCCTTGAGTCTTCGGAATAAGAGAGATAAAAGTAGAATTAATACTTTTAACAAATTTGCCTCGCGCATGAAACTCCACAAAAACCGCCATAAGGTCTACCTTGACAACCTCCCAACAATCCTGAAAAAACGCCATAGAAAACCCATCCGGGCCAGGGGCCTTATCTCTATCCATACCTTTGATAACCTCTCTTACCTCCTTTTCCTCAAACGGATCCTCCAAGCAAGAGGCCTCTTGGTCAGTTAGCCTATCAAACTCAAGATTATCCAACCTTGGTCTCCAACTAAGGGGCTCCGAAAACAATGATTCAAAGAAGTTGACAACATGCTCACTAATGCTCTCTGGATTCGAAGTGGAAGAACCATTCACAATCAAAGACTCAATAGTATTATTCCTCCTGTTAGCACTAGCTACTTGATGGAAAAATTTAGTGCACTTGTCTCCCTCCTTTAACCATCTCACCCTAGACTTTTGTCTCCAACAAATTTCCTCTTGTAAAAGTGAGGCTTCCAAATCTGAAGCCAGCAGCCTTCTTCTTACCTTTTCCTCCTCAGAAAGCCCTCTAGCTTCCTCAAATCTGTCCAGCAACTCCAATTCCTCTGCCCAAGCCTTATTTCTAGCTCCCACATTGCCAAACTCCTCCAAATTCCACCTCTTTAACTCCCCCTTAAGCGCTTTCAGCTTCTTGGCCAACACAAAACTCGGCGAACCCGTGAAGGAGAAGGAAGACCACCAAATTTTAACTTTATCCACAAAACCTTCCTCTTTGAGCCACATATTCTCAAACTTAAATGATCTCTTCCCAATCTGCGAACAGCCCCTCAACAAGAGAATAGGCGCATGATCCGAACACACTCGAAGAAGCTTCTTCTGCATCAGCCCTGGATAGCTAATTTCCCACTCCGGAGAAACCAAAAAGCGATCCAACCTAGACCAAGACCTATTATTGGACCAAGTAGACATCCCTCCAGCCAAAGGAAGGTCCATAAGGCCCATCTCAGCAAGAAAATCAGCAAAATCAGCCACCGCTCTCCTCCTTCGAGCACCTTCCGACCTCTCACTATGGAAAAGAGTGACATTAAAGTCCCCCCCTAAACACCAAGGCAACTCCCATAAGCTCATCAAGCCTGCCAATTCCTCCCACAAAAGACTTCTATGAGTATCCCTAGTAGGACCATACACCCCTGCAAAAGCCCACTCTAGGCCATCATCCACATTCCTAAAGGAGCATGCAGCCACAAAATTGCCCAAACAAACATCCACCTTTGTCACTACCCTTCTATCCCACATTAACAAAATCCCACCCGAAGCCCCAAAGGAATCCACATGACACCATTCTACATACGGACAACTCCAAAGACTCTGCACTAAACCGGAGGTGATCATCTCAAGCTTGGTTTCTTGAAGACAAACAATATCCACATTCCATTGCCTCAGCAGCCGTCTAACCCTCAAGCACTTGCTCCGCTCATTCAACCCTCTTACATTCCAAGATAGGATTTTATGCTTCATAAGAAATAGTGTCATCCCTCAACCTCATGTGATTGTCTGCATCAAAACCAGCTGATGAAGAAGCCCCTTTCCCACTATTCTTAGTCACAATCTGTCCCAACACCTCTTTTAGCTTGCCATCCTGCCCATCCCAAGACAGGCCTGCATTCCCTTTAACATCCCACACAAACTTCAATTCCTTCTCAATTGAATTCTCTCCCGCCAGATCATCCAAAGCCTCCAGCAGTCCTACCTCTTCGGGTTCCTCATCAGAATTCAGAGTGTTCTTGCCCAGCCCCGCAGACTTAGGATCCACCCCCGTGCCATTATTCCATGCACAACGTTCCGCAACCCATGATTTTGTGGGCTTAGAAGATAGGACCTCCTTTCTCTGGAAGACACGTAATTGTTTGGGCGTAGACGAGGGACCACTCCTCTGTTCCTTTCGGTTCTCAGAAGACACCAGCACCCCAATCGGCTCAGTCTGAACCACTTCTGCCGATTCGTCTGAGCCCCCCCCAGTCGGAGACAAACGAGGAACTTCTTCCCCTGTCACGCTACAACCGCCGGAAGTCGCACCTACCATAGCTGTCAGACTAGCCGGCGTCGAAACAACCGGACCCAGAGCATCGGCAAAGACCCCATCCAACTCCGGCGAACAGGGTAACGTAGACTCCGTACCCTGTTCGCCGGAACTCACGACATCAGACGCCCTCGCCGAAGACAACTCCTTCGCTCCCGCGTCTGACCCATCACCTCCGACACAGTCTCCCTCCCTTTCAGACGGCCTTGCCGGCTCCGTCACCTCTGTTCCCTCTTCACCGGAGCTCGCAAGAACCGGCCCTGTCGTCAGCAACGCCGAAGGGCCTGCTGAACTCGAAGCCTCCGTCCCACGCAAAACATGCCAACCCAACGGATTCTGAGGCCCTAAGAGACTGGGCTTAACTCCCAAAAGACCAACCCCCACGCCAACGTTTTTTTTGGGCCGAAAAATTTGTCATTGACCTTTCTTGATCTTCAAAACATCTTCCATTCCGCTCTTTCCAAAAAATCCACATAACACATAGTGGTACAATTCGCCATACCTCTTTAGCTGAAATATTATCTTGCTAACCGTGCCAGCATTTTTCTAATATTAACTATAGGAACATTTTTGTGGGGTCTGCATGGGAAGAAAACAGAGGAAGAGCAGGCTATAACTTGAATGTAGCCTCTCTCACCTCATAATATGCGCGCACACGAGCACATATACCCACATATATTGTAACATTCAATACAAAGACTAAAATACCCCTGCAACATGTTCCTGTCACCAGCATATTCTTTTAACCCTAAGAAGCTCTTATAACACTCCCCCATAAGTTGGAGCATATGTATGTCATATAACCCCAACTTGAAACAAATAAACTTTAACCTCTTTCGACACCCTCTATACCAAGGGTGTGATTGTCATTTCACACCAATCCCAGCCTAGTGTCACCTTTCCTTGGTAAAATCAATATCATCATAATAAAATAATGGAAAAAACAAAGATACCATCTATATTCATTCTCCATAAACTGGTTAGAGCAGCTATAACTGCACAACCCATAAAACAGAGTATAGCCGAAAAGAGAACATGTGGTTGATGTAGATTAGTCAAGGTGGATATAGAGCTAATCCCAATTCATTTGGGACTATGGCTTAGCTGAGTTAAGTTGCATCAGCAAGTCCAAGTCTTGTCAAGTTTTGCTCCTTGCAAAAATGTAAACAGAATTGAAGCTGTTTGGATCTTTCTTTCAATTGAAGGGTATAGATCTTTCTTTCTGGATTGATATTTGTTTATATTGTTGCAGCTATCATAAATATTGCACCAACAAATTTTATGATAAACTTTGTTTCCTAATTAAGTTTGCCTTTCGTTTTCAGGGAATGCATGCCTGTATAGTTGGCCTGATGTTAAGGTATTCTTGATGTTTGCTTTTTCTTTCTGCTAAATGTATCAACTGGCTGGGAATTATATGACACTGTATTTACCTTACTGTTCTTTATTTTTTAATATTTATTGAGCAGAAAATGCAGAACTGAGTTAAAGGCAGTGAATTTTCCTCTTCTTGGGAAAGTTTCAATTTTCTCACTTGTGGTGCTACTTTTCTGTCTGGCATTTGCAATTTTCTGGGCTATCACTCGGAAGGCATCATATTCATGGATTGGTCAAGATGTTCTTGTAAGTTTCATGCAGTATCTTTGTGCTAGGGTATTTCTTCCGTAGCATTGTTTGAAGGAAATGAATTCAGTTTCTAAAATCTGAACCTTAGAAATGCTGGATCCATGTTTATGTTGAGTTCTGAAGTGTAAATGACTGCAGTTGCTAAATGCTGAGTTTGCATTTGCATAAAGGTGCTCGTTTTGGATGTGGAAGTCGCTCCCCTTTCCTCTTGACGTTTTTTTTTGGTCAAACCGCTGTCCATGTTGGAATTGGCTATCAAAATGAAGTAATTGTTTTTATATGGTTGTCTTGCATAAGAAATGGATGTGCAATGGGATCAGACTAATGTATTTGCCTTACGAATTTCTGCTGTGACAGAACCGATCAAATATTTCCTTAGGAATCTTACACCATTCTCTTTTCTCATAAATTCCCTTTTTGTATTTTTCTGTTTTCTAAATCTTTTATTTATTTGTAGCAGTAGGTAATTCAGAGAGGAACTTGGATGAGAAAATTATTGAACCATATGATACTCGTTCAATAGTTTGTTGCACTCATGCTAATACATGCCTAGTGTTACATATTTGTAAATGTATCTTTCTCAAATTTTTTTAATGTTAAATCTTTGTTAAATTGTCACCTGGAATTGTTGTCGCCTTGTAGGATGGAGTAGTGATCTTACTTATAATCATTCCCGAGTTCGATGAGGGTTCACCTGAGTGTTAAGTTAGTTTTTAAACTGCTGTGTCTAGCACTGAAACCTCCAGCAGCCTAAGTCCTTTGCCACTAAGTTTTGCCAATATATATCTTCTAAGCAGTATGCACTACTTTAGATAAAATGAGTCTTCTTTTTATGCAGGTCATATTGTTACAGACGTTAACTTTTTGTGTTTCTTTGAATCTATAGGTTTGATGCTTTTGTATTGTATACTGGCTGTGTATGTTTTCTAAAGTCAAACGTAAAATTGTTTAAATCCTGCTTACATCTTTCATCTTCATTGCTTAATAAATGACTTTCTTCTTGACAGGGTATCTGTTTGATGATAACAGTTCTGCAGATGGCCCGATTACCCAATATCAAGGTATGTAAGTTGTTTGCTTTTGTATTTGACATCACAATTTTTGTAACTTTGTTCTGATATCATTTTCATATTGCAGGTTGCTACTGTACTTCTTTGTTGCGCGTTTGTTTATGACATCTTTTGGGTATTCATATCACAAGCGATCTTCAAGGATAGTGTTATGATTGCAGTAAGTTCTTATGTTTCTTTTGCTTCTATTATTAAATTGTGAATTTGTTTCTTTACCAGAGGGCTTTGTGACGATGGGTAGTAATGTGGCACCTGAAGTTTCTTATTATGTGGTGCTTTTGGCTTAAGTTTGCTATTTTGGGCTTTGGTTTACTTTAAGGCATTAGACACTCGGGTCACTTTAAATTGAGGTGTGCAGATGCATCTATATGCTAAGTATGAACTATTAACATAATATACTAAGAAGCGCATATATTACATTTGAAGATAATTATCATTTGGGAATAAAGTACTACGCCAACAAGCTGCATGTCTGATATGGGAGATGAAAAGTAAATAGTATTTTAAAAATAATTCATATAGGGCTAGAACTTAATTTTTTTTTGTTGTTTTTTTTTTTTAAGTTATTTATTTATTTTTGGTTCTGCGATAAATTGCAAGTTTTTAGCCTAAATCCTGCTATATACCGATCACTTATGAATGTTTCCTATAGTAGTATGCTTACAATATTTGGCAATTAAGACTGGGAATGTACTAGAAAAGGGTTGTATGATATAGATTGCAACTCCAAGGTGCCCCCCCCCCCCTCCCTTTCTTGCTCGTTGACCCCCATCACCATCACCCTAACCACTGTTTAAATCAGTACAATGCCACATCTCTCCATCACATGTCAATTTTTTTTATTTATTTTTTTAAAAAAATGAGACTTAGATAAGAAAGATTAGAGTAGGCCATTGGCATAGATTGACAGTGAGGGGGGGTCTTGTACTTGTTGATTAGGTGATGAGGTTGGTGGGGTGGTCGGTCATTTGCCTTTTCTTCTTGGGTATAACATGTTTCTCTCTCTCTCTCTCTCTCCACACACGCACACACACATATGTATAGTCTGTTCCTTTCAGATGATTCTAGTAGTGAGTGCACAATATTTTTTGTTTTTTATTTTGGCTAAGTAGCTATATATTTTGTCATGCAAATAATATTTCCCTAATGTTATAACACATGGAACCTGTGGGATGGCATTTTGAGCAAGCATGTGTTTTCGCACAACTTATACTGCTAAAACCATTTCATCTGGAACGGTTTTGTTCGATTTTTTTTCTTCTTTTTTCTCTGCTTCCTCTTCTCACACTTTAATAAGCTTTTGTACAATAGATATTTCCACCTGCCTCATCTCTGTGATATCATAAAATTTCAGTGATTTGATAATATATTAGATAGGTGAATATGTTGTAACTAGAAGATTTCTTTGTGTTTTCTGAATGTGTTTTCATCATTGTCTATAGGTTGCTCGAGGTGACAACAGTGGTGGAGAATCCATTCCCATGCTTTTGAGAGTCCCTCGTTTCTTTGACCCTTGGGGTGGTTATGATATGATTGGCTTTGGGGACATTCTATTTCCTGGTTTGCTTATTTCATTTGTTTTCAGGTAATGTTTCGGTGTATTTTGGCTGTGATGTGAAACTATTGTGTTCAAGAAATATTATGAAGTATAGAGTTTACTTTTTTCTTGAGTTTCATGAGCTTTTTCACAAATGATTTCATTCGAAGGCCTATTCTGAATATGTTGCAGAATGGCCAATACTTTTAGATTTGAGCTTTGGAAACTCAATTAGGTGTTTGATTCTTCTGGATCTTGTGTCAAACACAGGCATAGTATATTTATTATATCGAAGAATTGGTTTTAGCTTTATGTTTTACTTTTAAAATAGTTTTAATGAGTAATTTTTCATTTGAATATCTTTTTTTTGGGCATTGATTGTCTTAGATATGACAAAGCAAATAAGAAGGGTGCACTAAATGGATACTTTCTTTGGCTGATGATTGGCTATGGGTTTGGTGAGTTCTCTTGCAACATTTATCTTCATCTTAATTTTTTGCATTTGCATAACAAAGATTTATCTTCCTCCTCAAGTTAAGAGTATTATGATGTGCATCTGAAAAATATAAAACTTACATGAGGTTATATTACAAGGATATGACCACTTCAATAAAATTTAAAGATGATCTCACCATTTTATATCATCATTTTTTTATACTATTAAAAAAGTACTTTTTCCTTTGTGATTTTCTCCGTCATCATATAATTCTTGAACTTCATCTGTACTGCAATTATGTTATTTTCAAGTGCAGGGAATATGCCCCAACTCATAATCAATGAAGAGATCAACAAGCTAGCTACCCTTTTGGCTTAAGACACAAAATCCTTCAAACAAAAAAAATAAAAAAGTGATCTAGACTTGTTAACTCGAGTAGAAGTCATCTAGAAATTTATTCATAAAAATAATAATAATAAATAACATCTAGAGATTTACTGAGTGGCAGGAGCAGCCGAGTCTGATAGAGGCGGAGTTGACACATTTAAGTCATGGTTTGCGTATGTGAATGGTCAAGTCATGAGCACTAAGTTACCTTAGTATTTCCGAGCAGCTGCAATGTTTCTATGTTGTCTTTTCTGTGATACTGACAGAAGGGTTTTCCTGCTTCAGGCCTTTTCCTTACGTATCTGGGCTTATATCTAATGGATGGGCATGGTCAACCTGCACTCCTCTATCTTGTTCCATGTACACTAGGTAATAAATTGTGTTATTTGGCTTTAGGTAGACTTGATTCTTTCTGGTTTGCCAATCGAATGGAATTCTCTCTCTTCTATAGTAGGAATTTTTATTTTTATTTATTATTATTATTATTTTTTTCTTTCCTGGTCAATAAAATAGTTATATGTTCTGGACTGTTTCCATCCTTCTCCGGCTTTGTTATCAGGTCTTGCTGTTATACTGGGTTTGGTGAGAGGTGAGCTGAAGCACATGTGGAACTATGGCGAGGAGGAGTCGGCAGCGTCGACATCATCATCATCTAGGGATCTTTCTGGAGAAGCTTGAAGCATTAGATCGGTCACTATCTTCCAAGGTGAGATGAACAAAAATTGCACTGATCCCCCTAATATGCAGTGCAAAGAGGTTAATTCCATGTTTCTTCATTCAATAAGGATCTTGACTCATATGATGTGAAGATTACTGTAAAGCAGTGTGGGGGTGCACATTTCAAAGCAATTCCTCTCTGGTATCTCTCTCATGTATATCATCTTTTCTTTTTGTATTTATTGTCTCTGCAACAGTTCTCAATAAAATTGTTTGTATTGTTCTAAAATGTGTCATTATTTTTGTATATTTGATTACTGATAATATACTTGGAAAGAACTGTTAATTTTATCCTCTATATGGTCACTGAATCATATGGAATTAATTCAGGAAGCAATCGCTAGTTATTCCAAAGCATACAAGCAAACAAACAAATTTGAAATTGTTCAACCTCATGGCCTCTAAGACAGTTTTCATGTGGTTAAGTAAACACTATCTTTCGCAATGTGAATCATCATGTTGGATTAGTGTAAACTACCTTGGGTGGTTTCACTGATGTCCTGACAGTGTTAGGTCAGGCTATGACTCAATTGGAGTTGAGTGAGCTCATGTGGTTCTTACCTTCTAATCAATTGTTAGTATTGGTTTCCAGTGAAAATATATTACTATGGTCACGTCTAAGTAGAGTAGCTATTCTAGTTGCCTCTTCTTGCCTCTATGCTTAAAAAAACATTAAAAGAAAAACTTGAAATGTTTAGTGTCCTATTTTAAAGGCCGTTCCCAATATTGTCGCACGCCAGCCATCCTGGGCTCCTACCATAAGCATGTTTGCACCTTGAAAATGAGCATTCTACTTTTCATTATTATTAAGTTCCCTGAAATATTTTTGGGAATTTTGGGAGTACATGAAGTCTATTCTAACTGGAGCATCTAACAATTACAATCTGAGAACCAAAGCAACAATAATATTCATTGGATATTTGAATAAGAAAGTTAAAGAGGCATAAAGGCTTCAGAGAAAGAACTAGTTTATAAGCATGTGAAAGTAATTGAAAGCAAGATATAAATGAGTTGAGAAATGTTATATACTAGATAAGTAGTAGTAATCTATCAACAAAAGCTGATGTGGTGTGATTTCTCCAACAAAAAAACTCATTTTCATTCCCTAAATGCCAAGGGAAGGGGAGGACCAGACCACATCAGCTTTAGTAGATGGAATGTGAATACTTGTCCGATATATGAAGTTTCTCAAATGAATTTGTAATGGTAGAACACAGTAATCTTCTCAATGATTCCATAAATAAGGCTAGGTCGAAAGTCTTGGGCCCAATTAATAAAAAAGAAAGGTCTCCTCCATTACATAGACCAACAATCTTATAATTTCTACCGGAGAATACCTAGCAGTGTCAAATTATATCACTCGAGTAATCTAAAAAATTTTCTCATTTAATCAAAATCCAATAATGATCAATCACATCATTCTTGGAGTAATACAAAAGTGACATAAGATTGATTTGTAGCATTACTCATATCACCCACATGCAGCCCCTGTTTGCTCTCGAGCAGCCCAAACCGACCATGCATGACCTGTGTTGCTCCCGACATACAAGCTAGTCATCCCCGACCAGCCAAGTTCGCAGAGCGCTCCAGCCCGCCGAACACCTCTTCCCAACCAAGCACTTCCATTACTTCATTGTTTTCAAAGGAATTCTCTGAGGTGCCAGTGGCTCCAATGAGAGGTATGATCATGCTACTTTGGAACTTCACCATGCCCATCGAACCACGGTAGACTCTGATGACTTGCACTGCCAGTAACTGGGATTCTCTTCAACAAGCTTACATGCATGCTATGAAATGGAATGGAGGGAATTCATAAGAATTGATTATGGAATAAGCAAAATTAAGGAAGCTGTCCTCCTCCAGAACAAGCAGAGTTTGGATCTGAGAAGCTATCTTATCTGGAGATATCGACAACTTTTAATCATCCACTAGAAGATGAATATTGGTTCATCAGAAGACATCATTGTGGAATCTTTTATAACTAATCAATGTTCACGTGAACCAACAACTCAAGCAGGTGACGATATCAAAATTCATGCCACCAATTAGGGGCATGTGCTACCCAATTGATAGTATCCTCCTAAACTTTTAATTTGGACAATATCTCTTAAACTACTAAAAAAATGTTAATATAGGTCACAACAAAAAAAGACAAAATGACCTTAAACCTTATTGGGTAATTACCTCAAATTTGTAGGGAGGGGGGGACCGGCCGGGGCCATGGTCTCCCCCCATTTCCTCAAAAAAAAATTTTAAGGAGTAAAAATAAAATAAAAAGTAATACTGGTCTTCCTCCCCCCCCCACAATTTTTTTTTTTTGATAGGTCTCGGTCCCTCCACAAAAAAATTTATGTGTTTTTTTATTGTTGTTATTTTGATAGGTTTTTATAACTAATGCCATTGAAAAATCTCTAGCCTCTCTTTGAGTTTTTGTTCTACCCATTGAATTTTAAGTTTTAAATCATAATGATTTGAGTAATTTTTTTTTATTAGGTCCGAATTTGGGAAAATTTATTTATTTTTTATTTTTTTTAACATGTCTACACAAGAGGGGGAGGGAGATTCGAATTTGGGAGAATTTTAGTAAGAAATTAAATTTATAAAATTAATTTGGGGCTTTTGTGTGTAGTGGATTTCTACGCATGATTTAAGATCCGGGTTGTTAGATTAATAGGTTGAAAGCTTCAATTTCACTATTGTTAATAGAATGGATATAAACCCTAATTTGTATAGTATGAATTAAATTAAGGTTTTTGGTATGTGAACACTAGGATTGCTAATTGGATGTGTTAATTACATTTAAAGTGTTAATTAACCCTAGACTTTCATGAGTTCAATAGAAATTAATGCCTATGGGTTTAGGTTCTAATATGTCATATTAGAATCATATTGATTATTGTATGTGAATATGACTATTATAAATTGGGGGTAAGTTGCTAGATTAATGGAATAGGAAGAGAATAATAATTATAGGGTTAAAGTGTAATATTTAACTTAGAGTCTCTATGTGATGATTACGTTATTCATGTGAGTTTGTTCATTGTTAACCTATGCATATTTTTTCTTTATTTTCTAAAGACGCAAAATGATCATGTAAATTTATTTGTAAATGATGGAAAAGTTAAATACAATACTTGACTATTTCAAAAGAAAAAATACACAAAGTTTATTAGAGTTTAATCCTCGATTGCGTGTCACATATGGGAATATGATGTTAATCAATGAGGTGCAAAATAACTCAATGTAGGTCGTACTTTTTGAGGTTTGTACTCTAATCTCAATTCCTAATCTAAGTGGTATTGTAATTTGGATATTATGATTATTCAATATTGAGAATATTGTTTGTTAGAATTTAAACATTTAATTAGAGAATATGACACAATTTTAAGCTCAATTCCTCATTGTATTTAAGTACTAGTTATTGGAAAAAGAAGAAAAAAAATAGAAAAAAGTACTAGTTCATTACACGTTGCAAAAAAAAAAAAAAAAAATTGCTTTGGTCCCCTCCCATGAAACTTCTTGGCTCCGTCCTAAGTCCTCAATGAAGACTGAATGAGGATCCCAATTTAAAACTCTTAGGGCCGGCTAACTACATTAATATTGACGACAGAAAGATGACCCATGGGAGTTTTAGGGCACTTTTGTAGCAGCACACTAGCACTCAATATTATATATAAACTCAATACACACAGTAGTGTAAGATTACATTTGCATTACACGTACACTCCTTAATCCTTATATTATAATAAGAAGCAGGCAGTACTCCTAAAGCTAGCTGATGAACAACAATATATATTGAAAGAGAGAAATCAAAGGAGCTAATTACTTCAAATGCTGTGGAAAAGCATTAGAAATTTAGCATTTATTGAAAGGCTAGCAGATCGATTTGTGAATGATCAGCAATGGGCAGCATGAGGAAGCTTGCACTTTTCAGGGAGCTGCATGGCAAGGTTGGGGTCAATTCCAAGGGAAGGCAAGAAGTTGGAGTTCCTGTAGGAGCAGAGGCACCGAAGGTCTGCATTTGAGAGCGCAGAGCAGCAGCTGGCCGATGGCTGCGCAGGATTTGGAGGAGTCACCGCTGGCTTGCATGCCATTAGCCCTGAAATTGACACCTTGCATATGGTTTGCCCATTGCCACCTGATATGGCAACCACCACCAGCAGCACTGTCACAACAAAGACCTTCTTCGAATTCACTGCTGCGGCCTTCATTAATAAACGATCTATATATCTCTTTCTTTCTTTTTTTCTGGGAGCTTTGGATCGATCTGGTGTTCTTATAAGGGATTAAAGCAGGGGAGCCCGTGAATGTACATTGGCAAATTGCCATATCATGATCATTGATGATCATGATCCTCATACTGTGCTGTCACGGGCTGTGACTACTTTTGATATATTATAGTGCATGTCTACTAGATATCTACCTGCAATTTATTATTAGTTAGATATATATTTCCGATTCTGTTAATTATTTCTTTGTTTTGTCTTTTACTCTTGGTGGAAATTGAGCACTGAGCTAGCTAGTCATGAAATTTAGGAAAAATGAGCCCAAACAACTCCTAGTGGAATGGAAATTGTCTAGGACCGATCTATCGGTACCGATCGGTTGGCTTGAGTCAGCCAAAACCTATCAATTCGTTGCCGGCCAAGCTGATAATCCAACGATCGATGAGGTGAATGTACAATGTGGGTTGCAAAGAAAACTGCTAGAATGGTGGTTATAGACATGGGTAGTCCAAATTCTCTAACTTTATTTTCCGGTCGTTAGAAATAATCTCCCATACCGATCTACTCCTCTTTGGTTAAGAAAATAACTCAAGTCCTCGACCCAAACAGTAGGAAAAAAATAACAAAAAATTCAAAACTAAAAACTAAAAAAAAAAAAAAAAAAAATCCCAATACATGTAGCAATAGAGGAGCGCGACATCATAGACATCCCCGAGAAGACACACCTTGGCTGGTGAAGACGAGTAGATCTAATATATATTATTTCCAATATTGTTTTTCCTTTGTTTTGAGTATTCGAACTCCTCCTTTTCCCTCAAGCCCTTTTCTTCTTTTTCTGCATTTATTTCTTCTCTTCCCCTTTTCGAACAAGTTTCTCATGAGCATACCTATGGATTTGTTGAGTTCATTTAAAGGCATTTGAGTATTAGAGACCGTCAAATTCATTATCAGCTGCAATCCAACCTGGTGGAACACATGTGGGAATTTTGCATGGACAATCTTAAAAATTATTAGTTATATTGCATATATTTTATTTTGTTATTAATTTTAAGAATTAGTACCTGCATGTGAGATTAATGTTCCTTATATGTGTTTATTTTTTTTTTTTATTAATGAATACTATATATGTGATTGTTTTCCCCTTTAATTAAGTGTTGGCAATAATATAATAAAAAAAGAATGAGAAATAATATTTTAGAGCAAGTAGCTAATGAAATAAAAAATCTGTTAGAGTTGGCATTAAAAAATGGATAGCTAAAATAAAAAACTGTACTTTTTGAATATGTAAAATACCTTTTACTGCTAGAAATGCTCTAATAGCTAATATGAAGCTATTTTGTTGGAATAAAAAAAATAACAAAAATAGCTAAATATAGCTATTTTTTTTTTTTTTAGCGACACTGCTGGAGATGATATAATAAGTAACATATATTAATATTTATCACTTAACATGTGAGAGCACGTCAATATTAATCAAAGTTTCTTTCAATATATACCAAGCTTTTCATCATAACTTTTGTGGGACCCGTTCAGTCATGCATTGCTTTATTCTTGAAGCTAGGTGACCTCAATTAGCAAGAACTATGGAGTCTATGGTACTGTCCTTATGGTGAAGTAGTTGGATGGAATATTAATACAAGAAAGGTCATGTAAATTCAGGCCAGGTTTGATTCATTAATACTAACTACTAAACAGTAATACTTCATTTGAACGGAACAAATTTAATTAGTTATATTTAAATAGTATTTTTGTCTTTTACTTTTTGATGAGACATAAGCTCAAATATAAATAAATTAATTGAATATTTTTCTGTTCAAATGAATTAAAGAGAATCTAATTATAAATTATATTACTATCAACCATATAAAAATAGGATTTTGTATGGACTAAATGTTGGGTGGTTCCTCTTTAAGCCTTAAATAAACTAGCTTAGAGCCCGCGCTATGCGCCGGTTTTTTTATTTTTATATATATATAATTAAGTCAAAAAGTCTTTAAAATATTATCAACAACAAATTTTATTTTCGTCTCTTAATTAACAAATTAGCTACAAAAAATGATAAATGTTTATAAGAACATTTTAAACCATAGTTTTACTTAATAGCACAAACCCACATATCCAATTAATTTGAAATTTCATAAATTTTAGTTCTTATAAATTGAAACGTGTTAATTATTTGTTCCCATAGATGTAGTTTAAAATGAAATATAAAGGAAAACAATTCAAAATAAAAACCTAGATTAATCAGTTATAGAAAATGATTAATTAATCATTATATTCCAACAATGATACCACTTCTCCTCCACTACACAATCCATTACGGATTTCTAAATAAAGAAGTGTTTTAAAATATATGAGCATATTGATATCTGATTACAGTTATGTTTTCTAATTTTGTAAATAAAATAATGTTGGTAGTTTAATTTTTCTTTTAAAAAAGATAGAGATAAAAAACGTGTCAGGAATATTGGAACATCCAAAAACAAAAATGAACAACAAAAGTCAATTAAATTTGTAACTTGTATTAAATAAAATTAAGAAAATTTGAATGAAAACTAATATATAAATTAGAATAGAAATTAAGGACAAAAACAAAAATAAATAAACGTGAACAAATAAAAAAAATACTATAATAAAAAAGAACTATCTTTTTGGTATATTTTTCTCAGTTCCAATGAAATCCACAAATATAAGAAAAGGTTTTGTCAAATAGATTTTTTTTTTTTTTTCAACCATCCTTCACTTATATAAAATTAAAAGAAACTAATTTTAAAACATACAGGAAAACAAAGACAAAAAAATCTAACAATTGGAAAATTGAGTGAAATATATTGAAAAAATTGAGTTTCTACGAGAAGAAACTCTCACTATTATTTCCTAAATTCAATGTAAAATTTACAAAAGAAAAGTAATCATTTGAATAAAAAAATAATATACAAATTAGAAAAAAGTGTCAAAAACAAAAAATGGAAGAACATAAGCACTGGAAATAAAGATTAAAAAAAATGAAAAAAATGAATATAATTGAAAGTAACTATTCTAGCAAAACAAAGAAAAAAAGAATTGTAGTATAATTTTTCATTGAGAAATAATGATTGGAAAATTAAAAAGAACTGTTATAGGAAAAAAAATATAAAGAAAAAAATAACTGTAGTATAATTTTTTATTAAGAAACAACTAATAGAAACTCTCTCTATTGCTTGTCTTTTTCCGGAATTGATTGATATAAATAGAAAGTAAAAGAAGAAAAAATAAAAAATAAAATAGAAAAAAATATAAGGGACAAAAAAATGGAAGAACATAAACATCGAAAATAAAGATAAAAAAAAACATATAAAATGAAAATACTAATATAATAGCAAATAAATGTTTTTTTTAAACCATCATTCACATAGATAAAAGTAAAAGAAACTAATTTTTAGACACAGGAAACCAAAGACAAAAAAAAAATATATATGTATATATATACGATTGAAAAATTGAGTGTGAAATATATTGGCTAATCCCCAAATAATTGATTAATCATTATAGAAAATGATTGATTAATCATTATATTCCAACAATAATATCAGTTCTCCTCCACTACACAATCAATTATGGTAAACTTTTATCTTTCAAGAATTGAACTTTCTCCTTATAAACAATTTTTTAGCAATCTTACTATTACATTGACAAAAATAAAGAAGTTTTCTAAAATATATGAGCATGTTGATACTTGATTATAGTTACATTTACTAATTTTGTAAACAAAAGAATGTTGGTAGTTTTTTTTTTTTTTTAAGAAGAGATAAAAAAAAAGCGGTAGGAATATTGGTTTGTTCATTTTTGTTTTCTTTTAAATCTGTGAAAGAGTAAGGTTTGGAAGTTAATATTAAATTCCACTTGGGGGCCCGTGACGATTTCCAAGTAATGATCCTAAATTTATCATGTAGCTAAGTTTTTCTTGAGGGACTAAGTGTTGGAAGTTCAAATAAAAATGCACAAGTCAAAGAAAGCATGCTAGCAATTTTCTTGGACTTTAGGTTGGACGTTTTTTTTCTTCTTTCCTTCCAATTAATTCTAGCATTTAGATGCATGAAACCAAGTTGTGCATGAAATCAAGAAGAAAACGTGTGGTAGCCACTTTAGTAGATTTTGTGATTTTCTAGCTTTAATTAAGCACTTGAGTACTATATGTGTAAGGTAATCAATTTGTAGTCACTTTGTTGGACTTTAGGAAGCAAGTTAAGTGCATCTTTGTTAGCACATTAAATAGTTGTTTTTTCTTGACTTTTGTATGTTAGTGTTCACATTGAAGAAATCCTATATGAAGGATATCATGTACGTAGGTTATAGATTGTAAGCAAGAAAGAAGTTGAAGCTTGATTATAGCGCCCCGACTTTACTTAATGAAAGGCGAAAGTGGAAATCTCCAATTGCCACTAAGCACTACTATCTCATCCTCAATATCATCAGAGATTTAAATCTAGCAACGGAAATTTTTTTTTTTTTTTATACAACCCTCACAAAACACATCAGAGCTGATTATAAAACTTCTATAATAAACAGATTTTTACACTATATTTTACAATAAAATACGCTAGTCAAAAGTGCTACAGGCGGCACATAAATAAATACACACCAACAACGTCTAAAACATGTCTTAACCATAATTTCACTCCAAAAGATAGATATAATATTCTACATAAAATTACAGTACCAAAACCCTATCCATAATATCATAAGCAGGCATATGGATCATCGCCACTCTCTTCTGAATCTACATCAATATCTATGTAAATGTGATATGATGGTGGTGTTACCACATTTACATAGGCGGATTAATGAGTCCACTGTCTCAATGAGTATAAGAATTACTAACATTTTCAATATGAGTCATATTTATCAAGAGTATCTCTAACATGATGATTATAATAACAGCTACGTTAAATTTTCCAAACATAATTATTTTTGTATAATCTATAGCTGATAAAATAAGCATCAACGAATTGTCTGTGATAAAATTCATTCATCTCTCCTAAACAACCTTATATTTATACATATATGCATTTTACTTGCATCTCATAAAATGAATATGCATATAAATACAAAGAAGTAAAACAATTAAATCATAAATCACATTATTCAATGTATGCCATGCAATCTCTAGTCTTTCCGGCTTTCTAAAGGACTTTAACCTATCGTTTACGGCTATCAGGAGACACATTTGGCTCCTCTTCGGCTTTCTAAAGGACTTGAACCTTTCGTTTACGATTTTCAGGAGACACTTCCGACTCCTCGATTAGTACCAGGCTTCTTATTTTAACCTGTAAGGCTCCTTCGGCTTACACCGTTAATATAAGAACACCTCAACATTTTATAGTCAACTTTATAAAGACAAAAGGCTTCTTATCTAACCTGAGAGGCTCCTTCGGCTCCCACCGTTAATATAGGAAAACCTTATTGCTTCATATTTAATTAATCTATTATGCTCAATGTTCAACAGTATGCAATAACATGTCTCTTAAAATCATTCTTTTGTTCTCATAATCATCCCATTTCATTTCTCAACTCATAAAAATAATTGAAAGCATATAGTCATGTTATTTATAAAATATTCAGGCTCATATAATAATCACGTTTCAAAAGCTTTATAAAATAGTATCAATCTCAATAAGCAGTTATACTCACTAAAATAGTACCATGCTCAGTAAGTAATTATACTTACTTGTCACCGTAGACCGTTACGTTGGATTCCCTTTCTAATCCTTGATTCTAAGTTCGCTGCATTTTTGTGCGCTCGCGCGCGATAATAAATTAGTCTAAAATTATAATTAAAAGGCTAAAATAACAACCTCTTAATATCTCCCTATGCTCTATCTAAAATCGGACAGCATAACGCCATCTATCTAAAATATTATAATGTTACTTGGGCATCATAACGACTATGCAGCATTACCACATTTTTATATGGGCATTACTACGATATTAATGTAATATTTAACTAAAATGTCTAATATTACTTGGGCATTACAACGGCGCTATTGTAAAATACCTAATAAAATTTAGGCAGCACAACGACGCATTTGTAATATTTAAAAGAATGATTGAATATAATATCCGTCCCGAAATATTCAATCACACTTTCCCGAGCAATTTTGGCATTATAACGACGCAATTTAAATTCTAAATACTATAATTGACATAATTTAAAATATACTAACTAGAATTGACATAAACTAAGGATAAAAGAAATATACCTAGCAATTCCACTTAAAACGCTCCAACGCTTATTACTAAAAATATATAAATATATCTCACTTTCTTTCTTTTTTCTTTTTCTCTATTTCCCCTTTTTTTTTCTTCTCTTCTCTTCACTGTGCGAGATGGGAGAGAGAGCTATTCAAAACAACACTGCCGGGTCCTATTTATAGAAGAGCACTAGGGACACAACCGGTATTAAAACATATAAAATTTGTACAGCTGTTAAACTGCCGCTATTTTGGTAGGCGCCGAAATCAGCTGGCAAGGACTTGAGAATATCCTCATTCTAGCTGCGGTTGTTGGCGTGAAGAAACTCTAGAGCATTTGTGAAAAGAAATTCTGGCTGTACCGAGTCTTCTCCAGCCTTCCACTGCACTAGAATATATAAGGAGATATGGAGTTCTTGAAGACTCCACCCTTCCCACGGCAACTACAAGATAATATAATATAATATATATATCTAATGAGCATTAAATGCTCATCTGCAACTCATTTCATATATATATATATATATATATATATCCATTGAGCATTAAAAGCTCATCGTGCAACCCATTTCATATATATATATATATACATGTATATTATAAACAAATATATATATTGATATATATACACATATATATAATCATATTAAATAAAACAATTATTTAATATACTAATATCTCCATTACCATTAACACTTAGGCACTTAATTAGGTAAATCTTAAATGCCAAATAATTCATAATTTAGACATCAAATATATTTTTCCCAATATATTTGATTTAACTTGAGACTAAAATTACACTAAAGCATTCTTAATAATTCTATTAAAAACCTTGGGTGTTACATTGATATTTTCTCTCTTGATATTTTTCTCTTCAAACATTAAAGTCTTGTAATCTTGTCTTTTCTTCTTTCTAGTCTTGGTGAGTGTCCGTGTATTTGGGTATTGGTTTGTAAACTTAATCCCAACAAATTGGTATCAGAGCTAGTTTATTTCTAACATTGTAGTCATGGCCTCCAATATGGTTCAAACCCAAGTTCCTCAGTTGAAAAAAGAAAATTATGAGAAATGGTGCATCCAATTCAAAGCATTGTTTGGATCACAAGATCTTTGGGAAATTGTCAGTACCGGGTTCGTTGAGCCCACTTCGGAACAAGAAGCCACCTACATTGTAGATCAGAAAGTCACTCTTAAAGACCAAAGAAAGAAGGACAAGAAGACGTTGTATTTCCTTTATCAAGGATTTGATGATTCAACATTTGAGAAGGTCGCTGAAGCATCAACGAGCAAAGCAGCTTGGGACCCCTTGAATACAATTTTCAAAGGTGTTGATCGAGTGAAGAGAATTCGCCTTCAATCAT
This sequence comes from Carpinus fangiana, assembly GCA_006937295.1. Lineage (NCBI taxonomy): Eukaryota > Viridiplantae > Streptophyta > Magnoliopsida > Fagales > Betulaceae > Carpinus > Carpinus fangiana. The sequence goes on along the minus strand of CM017323.1, from coordinate 18,165,536 downwards.
TAGGGGCTGAATTTGAATCTGCCCATATGAATGAAGGAGAAAATATCTCTGATTATTATTCTCGATTACTTGTAATCGTGAATGAAATGAAGAGAAATGGCGAAAAACTTGAAGATGTTCGTGTCATGGAAAAGATACTTCGATCGCTCACACTCAAATTTGAGCACGTGGTAACGGCAATTGAAGAATCAAAAGACTTGGAGACTATAAGTGCAGAGGAGCTGTTGGGATCTCTTCAAGTTCATGAACAACGCATTCTGAAGAATGCAGTCTCCACATCTCTTGAGCAAGCTTTGGAGTCAAAATTAAATTTTGACAAACCAAAGGGAGGTCGTAGACAATGGAATTCAAGACGTGGCGGTGCCAACTACTGTGGTCGAGGTCGAGGTCGTGGACGCGGTAATACAAATGATCGTGGTCCATCTCAAGAAAGGAGAAATTTCCCTGACCGGAGAAAGCAGAATGTCCAATGTTACAACTGCGGAAAATACGAACACTATGCCTCAGAATGTTTGTACAAGAAAGACGACCATGTCAACCTTGCTGAAGCATCAAGCAGTGAGAGTAAAAATTCTACTCTCTTATTAGCACACAATGATTCCAGTGGTCAACATGATGTTTGGTACCTTGACTCTGGTGCAAGCAATCATATGTGTGGAAGAAAAGAAACTTTTGTTGAACTCAAAGAAGGAGTTTGCGGAAACGTGAGCCTTGGAGATTCCTCAAAACTTGCAGTTGAAGGAAGAGGAAAAGTCCGGATCTTTCAGAAAAATGGCAAAGAAGAATTCATTTATGATGTTTACTATGTCCCAAGTATGAAGAGCAATATCCTAAGTATTGGCCAGCTGCTCCAGAAGGGATATACTGTACACATGGAGAATAATTCTCTCTCTAAGTGATACAAATGGAAGGCTCATTGCATGTGTTCAAATGACGAAGAACCGTATGTTCCCTTTGAACCTGAATACAAAGATTGAGAAATGCCTTATTGGACTAATTAAAAATGAGTCATGGTGATGGCATTTACGCTTTGGCCATCTTCACTTTAATGGCCTAAAGCTATTATCCTCTGGTGGAATGGTGCATGGTCTACCACAAATTGATTTAGCAAACCATGTCTGTTAAGGATGTGTACTTGGAAAGCAGTCACGACTCTCGTTTCCAAGTGGTACATCATGGAGGGCAAAAGCACCACTACAGTTGGTGCACACTGATATTTGTGGGCCATTGGATCCCATATCATTTGGAGGTAACAAGTACTTTATTACCTTCATAGATGATTTCAGCAGAAAATCATGGGTTTATTTTCCCAAGGAGAAATCTTCAGCCTTAGCTGTTTTCAAGAACTTTAAGGCGCTCACTGAAGCGGAGAGTAATTACAAACTTGTAGCTGTCAGATCTGATCGAGGGGGTGAATACACCTTAAATGCATTTCAAGATTTTTGTAGAGAGAATGGGATTAGACATCAACTCACTGCGGCCTATACCCCACAACAAAATGGGATAGCGGAAAGGAAGAATCGCACTATCCTTGACATGACAAGGTCTATGCTAAAAGAGAAAGGATTGCCGAAGCAATTTTGGGTGGAAGCCATAGCATGCTCGGTGTATTTGTTGAATCGGTGCCCAACAAAGAGTGTCAAGAATATGACGCCTCAAGAAGCATGGAGTGGATACAAACCGAGTGTTGCACACCTTTGAATTTTTGGGTGTGTTGCATATGCTCAAGTTCCTGAAGCAAAAATAAGGAAACTTGATGATCGAGGTGAAAAGTGTATTTTTGTTGGCTATAGCGAGGAGTCAAAGGCATACAAGCTCTATAACCCACTAACAAATAAAGTAGTGGTTGGTAGAGATGTTGTCTTTAGTGAAGAAGAATCCTGGAATTGGAGCAGTAAAGAGGCGGACAAAGAAAATGCTGTCTCAGATGAATTTGAAGAGCAACCGCAAGTTGTGACACCGTCAGCCTCACCAAGATCTCCTCAACCTGTTATATCCTCTTCAACACAAAGAAGTCCTACATCAGATTCTTCATCTTCCAGTGATGAAAGTGGAAGAGGAATTCCAACTCCTATCAGGATGGGAAGTCTTAGGGATGTCTATGAACGTACAGAAGAAGAAGAAACAAATCTTTTATGTTTCTATGCAGATCATGAGCCTTTGACCTTTCAAGAAGCTGTTGAAGAAGATTGTTGGAGAACAGCAATGGAAGAAGAAATCCATGCTATTCAGAAGAATGACACATGTGAGTTATCGGCACTCCCACCGAAGAAGAAGACGATTGGTGTCAAATGGGTGTACAAGATCAAGAGAACTGCAGATGGCAGCGTTGATCGATACAAGGCAAGGCTTGTAGCTAAAGGCTATAAACAAAAGTATGGAATTGACTATGAAGAAGTCTTTGCGCCAATTGCTCGACTTGACACAGTGAGACTGTTGATCTCACTGGCAGTTTATCATAATTGGAGGATATACCAACTGGATGTCAAATCAGCTTTTCTCAATGGAGTACTTGAGGAAGAAGTGTATGTGGAACAACCAGAAGGTTTTATTTCACAAGGAAATGAAGATAAGGTGTATCGTTTGAAGAAGGCTTTGTATGGCCTGAAGCAAGCACCACGAGCTTGGAATGCTCGTATTGATGATTATCTTCGACAAAATGGATTTATCAAATGTCCATATGAGCACTCTGTCTACATGAAGACTGACGACAAATGAGATTTTCTGATACTTTGTCTATATGTGGATGATTTACTTTTCACTGGTAGTAGTGAAAAGATGTTTGCAGAGTTCAAGCAGTCCATGTTCAAAGAGTTTGAAATGACTGACAATGGATTGATGTCATATTTTCTTGGAATTGAAGTGAAGCAAGAAAATGATGGAATCTTTATCTCTTAAAAGAAATACATGAGAGAAATCTTGGAAATATTCAAGATGGATAGCTGTAATGCCGTCAACACTCATGTTGCAACAGGACTGAAGCTGTCAAAAGATGGAGAAGGAAAACTTGTCAATTCGACCATGTGCAAGAGTCTTGTCGGAAGCCTGAGATATTTGACAATGACAAGGCCTGACATACTCTATGGCGTTGGACTAGTAAGTCGTTATATGGAGATACCAAGAGAATCTCATTGGCTAACTGCAAAGAGGATTTTAAGGTATATTAAAGGTACTCTCAATTTTGGCCTTTTCTATACTTATGGTGAAAGTGCAGATTTAGTTGGTTATTTAGATAGTGATTGGGGAAGTGACCAAGATGAGAGAAAAAGTACAACTGGTCATGTGTTCTATCTTGGTTCAACCGTTTTTTCTTGGACATCAAAGAAGTAGGCAATCGTAGCCCTGTCTTCATGTGAAGCTGAGTATGTAGCAATTTCTTCTGCTGTTTGTGAAGTAATATGGTTAAGAAATCTTTTGGAGTCATTGAATCACCCACAAGAAAAATCTACTGTGATTTATGTGGACAACAAGTCAGCAATTAAGCTCTCACAGAATCCAGTGCAACATGGAAGGAGCAAGCATATTGATATCAGATTTCATTTACTGAGGGACCATGTGAAGCAGAAGACAATTGAAGTTGAGTATTGTAATACTAAGGAACAAGTGGCTGATATCTTCACTAAGCCACTGCAAGTTGCACCCTTCAACATGTTACGTGAAATGCTTGGCATGAAGGCATTTTGATTTGAGGGGACATGTTGGAAGTTCAAATAAAAATGCACAAGTCAAAGAAAGCATGCTAGCAATTTTCTTGGACTTTGGGTTGGACGTTTTTTTTCTTCTTTCCTTCCAATTAATTCTAGCATTTAGATGCATGAAGCTAAGTTGTGCATGAAATCAAGAAGAAAACGTGTGGTAACCACTTTAGTAGATTTTGTGATTTTCAAGCTTTAATTAAGCACTTGAGTACTATATGTGTAAGGTAATTAATTTTTAGTCACTTTGTTGGACTTTAGGAAGCAAGTTAAGTGCATCTTTGTTAGCACATTAAATAGTTGTTTTTTCTTGACTTTTGTATGTTAGTGTTCACATTGAAGAAATCCTATATACAGGATATCATCTACGTAGGTTATAGATTGTAAGCAAGAAAGAAGTTGAAGCTTGATATTTTCTCTCTTGATATTTTTCTCTTCAAACATTAAAGTCTTGTAATCTTGTCTTTTCTTCTTTCTAGTCTTGGTGAGTGTCCGTGTATTTGGGTATTGGTTTGCAAACTTAATCCCAACACTAAGAATAAATCCAAAAAAGATAGACCAACATAACTTATCTCAATACCAAGACTCCTCAATTCAAGTCCTCTTCATACAAATTGCTTCTTAATTTCCACACACATATATATGGGACCCCATGACATGATGTCAATTTTTTTTTTTTTTTTGCAAGTCATATAATCAATAAAGCGTGTGGAATTTTGGATATCCACGTACTCACAATAAATCCAAAATAAAAATCCACTTAATTTGGGAAATAAAGAAGATATATAATTGCCGTCCACTTTGGGATTGAAAGTTTATATTAATACATTTAGGATTCTCAAAAACAAAAAAAGACGTCATATATGTATAACCGGTTTTTTCTTAAAAACTCAATCATTAATTAGCACAATCAGTTGCGTTAATTATATTTCAATATAATCCACATGTCATTAATTTGCGTTAACTATATTATAGTCCATGTAATCTACTTGCTAATTTTGTTTTTCTTTATTTATTATTTTTTTTTGACATGTCCACACAAGATGGGGGATGGGGGATTTGAACTAGTGACCTCCGCTTTATGAGGCATGATCCTAGCCGATTGAGCTACCTCTTGGGTACCAATTTTTTTTTCTTTATACTATTCATTTTAAATCATATATACTTATAGGAACAAAGATTTAATTTTTTTTTATTTAAAGAGGTGAGATATATTTTTATACATATTTTTACCTTATAATGGAAAATGATGTGTTTAAATTTTAATTTTTTTTCATCTCTGTTTTCGCCCTCTTTTTACCGTCACAAACAATTGAACAATAAACTGTAAATCAAAATCGTCATTCCCGTTCTTAAGCGGTTTTACCTTCACAATTATAACGAACTGTTAATCATAAATATTACTTTTCTAAAAATAATGGTGTCAATAAATTATTGTTTGTTAGCTAGAAAAAGAAGAGAAATAGAAAATAGAAAATAGAAAATCGAAATTGTTGTTAAGGTGAGTTACAATGTTACTTTCTTTAAAAAATTATTTGTTCCCATCAAAATTGGTATGTAAAGGAATATTGGAATACCCAAAAACAAAAATGAACAACGAAAGTCAATTAAATTTACAAAAGAAAATTTATAACTCGTATTAAATAAAAATAAGTAAATTTGAATAAAAACTAATATATAAAGACAATTTAATGTATTACAAATAAAACTTCTATATTTTAATTGTCTTAGTAAAAGGCTATCTAAACATACATTTATATTAAAAAACATAAACACGTTTCGCAATTCTAAGCACTTGATCTTTACGTCAAAACTCAACTTATATATATATATATGATAAAATAAACACCTCCAAAAAAAAAAAAAAAAAAAATGGTATTTAGACAGACTTCCACGCGGCTAGCTAGCTAGTGGGCTAGGGCATTCTCGCATGACGATAGTGATGGATCTCTGTAGGAATTAATTTTGGGGACAAACAGGGTACGTGATTTACAGTACTTCCTCTTCTCTCATTAACTCCTGCAGCTTCCAATGCCATATTCCTCTCATTTCTCATAGATTCTCTTTCTTTTCAAAATAAAATAAGTGAATGTGAATGCTTACTTGAAAAAAGACGAATAGCATTCCTCTTTTTCTAACTATTTTGGCAAATTAACGAGCTTTCAATTCTTGGACCTGTCCTATAGGGCATTTTTTAACTGTCTCATCAAATTAATAATAATAATATTATTATTATTTGTTATTTTTGTGAGCCAAATCACTAAAAATCACAACAAACACTCTTCAACAGCCTCAGCAAAATAGTAATTTTGGTTTGGTGAATGACCAGTATTCACTAAACCAAATGAATAAAAAATAGGGTTAATTTTTAATTTTTTAATTTTTTGACTTAGTACAGGAGGTCACTCTAGTTTGTTTAAAGATGAAGATGGTCCATCTGTCAAAATTTTGACCAAAATTTTACAGAATGTCACGTCAGCACCAATTACGGTTTGATATGTGTTTATATAATTAATTAATTAAAAATGATAATTTTTTAAAAAAATTTTAAAAATTAAAAAATTATATTCAATTAAAATTTTGAAAAATATTAAAAAAATTAAAAATTTGGGGCCACCCCCAATAATAAAAAAATTAAAAAAATTTGAGCCACCCCAAGGTCAATTTCAATCAGCCCTAGGGTGGCCAGGAGTGGCAATCTCACTGTTGGCCACTCTTTAATTTTTTTTAAAAATTAAATTAATAAAAAAAATTAATATTTTAAAGTGAGTTGAAATTGTTCGTTTAGTTGGGACTGACTGGTGTTAAATATTTGGAAAAAAATGTAATGGTAGGGGTTAATTCACTTTTTTGATTGACCTAGAGAATAAAAGGTCGAAAAAAAAAAAAAAATTAGAAAGTTTTCAGTTTTGATGTGTTGACCCAAAGATTTATAATTAAGAAATTTACCCAAATAATTTTATATATATATATATATATATATATATATATATAAAGCCCCTTGTCTTAACTCCCAAAATCTATGGAGCAGCCGGCCCAGGACATTGGAAAAGTAGGTAATAAAAGTGTAGGGGATGACGGAGGGAGGGGGGAACCGGCTGGGCCATGGTCCCCCCATTTTCTCAAAAAGTTTTGTTAAGAAGTAAAAAAAAAGGTAAAAAATAATACCGCTCCCCCCAAAATAAATTGATAGGTCTTGGTTCCTCCCCAAAAAAAATTATGTGTTTTTTGTTGTTATTTTGATGGGTTTTTATAACTAATGTCCTTGAGAAATCTCTAGTTTCTCTTTGAGTTTTTGTTCTACCCACTAAATTTCAAGTTTAAAATCATAATGATTTGAGTAATTTTTTATTAGGTCTGAATTTGAGAGAATTTTAGTAAAAAGTTAAATTCCTAAAATTAATTTGGGGCTTTTGTGTGTAGTGAATTTCTATGCATAATTTAAGATTCGGATTGTTAGATTAATGGGTTGAAAGCTTCAATTTCATTATTGTTAATAGTATGGATATAAACTCTAATTTGTATAGTATGGATTAAATTAGGGTTTTTGGTATGTGAACACTAGGATTGCTAATTGGATGTGTTAATTATATTTAAAGTATTAATTAACCCTAAACTTTTATGAGTTCAATAGAAATTGATGCCTATGGGGTTTAAGTTCTAATATGTCATATTAGAATCAAATTGATTATTGTATGTGAATATGACTATTATAAATTGGGGGTAAGTTGCTAGATTAATGGAATAGGAAGAGAATAATAATTATAGGGTTAAAGTGTAATGTTAACTTAGAGTCTCTATGTGATGATTATGTTATTCATGTGAGTTTGTTCATTGTTAACCTATGCATATTTTTTCTTTATTTTCTAAAGACGCAAAATGATCATGTAAATTTATTTGAAAATGATGGGAAAGTCAAATACAATACTTGACTATTTCAAAAGAAAAAAAATGCACAAAGTTTATTGGAGTTTGATCCTCGATTACGTATCATGTTGGGAGATAAAGCGATTATGGAGTTTTTACCAAGAGCACATTAATATACATAATTGAACACAACACTAACCCAAAAGTCTAAGCTAATGGGTTAAGGTCCACTTAAGTATATTAAACACTCTTTTCTTTTTATATTTTCTCAATATGGGACACAACACTCACAACAATCTCCCCCTCACTTGTGAGTCTCTTCACATTGACCAAACTCCCCCTCGCTTGTGAGTCTTTCTACATTCCAAGAGTGTCTCTCATCAAGAGTTGTGAAGCGGGACACAACTCTAAACCCGACGTATACAGACACTCGTCCCAGACACTCACAAGTGCACTCACAACAATCTCCCCCTTGTGAGTCTCTTCACATTAACCAAACTTCCTCTCGCTTGTGAGTCTTTCTACATTCCAAGAGTGTCTCGCGTCAAGAGTTGCAAAGCAGGACACAACTCTAAACCCAACGCATCTAGACACCCGTCCCAAGAAAGTAACCATGGCTCTGATACCATTTGTTGGGATATAAAGCGATTATGGAGTTTTTACCAAGAGCACATTAATATACATAATTGAACACAAATCTAACCCAAAAGCTTAAGCTAATGGGCTAAGGTCCACTTAAGTATATTAAACACTATTTTCTTTTATATTTTCTCAATGTAGGACACAACACTCACAAGTGCACTTACAACATATCACATATGGGAATACAATGTTAATCAACGAGGTGCAAAATAACTTAACGCATGTTCGTACTTTTTGAGGTTTGTACTCTAAGTTCAATTCCTAATCTAAGTGGTCTTGTAATTTGGATATTATGATTATTCAATTTCGAAAATATTGTTTGTTAGAATTTAAACATTTAATTGGAGAATATGACATAATTTTAAGCTCAATTCCTCATTTTATTTAAGTACCAGTGATTGGGAAAAGAAGACAAAAATAGAAAAAAATACTAGTTCATTAGACTTTGCAAAAAAAAAAAAAAAAAAAATTTGCTTGGGTCCCTCCCACAAAACTTCCTTGCTCCGTCCCTATAGGGGATGAATAAAAACTGAAGCCATTACCAGATTCTTCTTCACAGCTAGACACGAGTAATTAAGCAGAAAAGGCAGGAGGAGAGCTGAGAGAGGAGACATTTGCATTATATTGCACCTCATCCGGCCTTCTTCCAGATGGGGTCTGATGAGCATATTGTAATGCTACCATACCTGGCCCATGGCCATCTCATACCCTTCTTGGCACTCGCAAAGCAGCTGCAACGAAGAACTGGCTTCACCATCACCATTGCCAGCACCAAGCTCAATATCTAGTACCTCCATTCCACCATTTCTACCGATTCTAATTCCTCCATCCGCTTCGCCGAGCTCCCCTTCTGCAGCTCCGACCACGACTTACCACCCAACACAGAGAACACTGAGAACTTGCCTCCCAACAAGATTGTGAACCTCTTTCATGCTTCGTTGAGTCTCAAAGATCCTTTCCGGTGCCTTGTCCGTGACATCATTGACCAAGAAGGGCGGCTTCCGCTCTGTATAATTTCAGACGTGTTCTTTGGATGGGCTGTTGAAGTTGCAACGAGTGTAGGCACTGTGAATGTTACGTTCACCACCAGTGGTGCCTACGGCACCATGGCCTACATCTCTTTGTGGCTGAACCTCCCACATCATTCTACAGATTTCGACGAGTTCCCGCTGCCGGGGTTTCCTGAAAGTCATCGTTTCCATCGCTCTCAACTACATCCCTTTCTAAGAGCTGCGGATGGCGCCGACGTGTGGTCGACATTTATGCAGTCGCAGATTTCACATTGTTTGGAGTCTTGTGGGTGGTTGTGTAACTCGGTGGTGGAAATCGAGCCTTTTGGCCTACAACTTCTCAAAAAATATCTCAAGCTTCCTGTTTGGACTATTTACGAACACCCGTCCTCTTCTTCTCGTTCAAGTATTTCCAAAAAAACGTGCCGGGAAAGAGCCCAGATTGGCTCCTGAAAAATGCATCGAGTGGCTTGATTTACAGAGCCCTGATTCGGTTCTCTACATTTCTTTCGGCTCTCAGAACACAATCGGTGCCTCCCAGATGATGGAATTAGCTATTGGGCTAGAGGAGAGTGGAAAAGCTTTCATTTGGGTGATAAGGCCGCCGCTTGGATTCGACCTGAACGGTGAATTCAGAACGGAATGGTTGCTGGAAGGATTTGAAGAATGAATGAGGGAAAGCAAACGAGGGTTGTTGGTGGGCAACTAGGCACCCCAGCTGGACATTCTGTCACACAAATCGACCGGAGCTTTTTTACGCCACTGCGGGTGGAACTCGGTGCTGGAGAGCTTAAGCCAGGGCTTGCCGATTATAGGGTGGCCAATGGCGGCGGAGCAGGCATACAATTCGAAGATGCTGGTGGAGGAGATGGGTTTGAGTGTAGAGCTGAGTAAAGGGATTCAGGGTGTTATTGTGGGGGAGGAAGTGAAGAGGGTTATAGAATTGGTAATGGAGAGAAAGGGGAAACGCGAGGGTATGAGGAGGAAGGCTGTTAAGGTTAAAGAGCAGATTTTTTCAGCAATAAGAGACGAGGGAGAAGAGAGGGGCTCTTCGGTCAAAGCGTTGGATGACTTTGTGAGGACTATTCTTCTCCAAACTTTTCTCTTCGATGGTTGATCAATGGCCTTCTTCTTATTACAAACATTCTGATCTATGACCAACCTCCTGCCTCATTTGAAGGATGAAAAATCTTAGATTACTACTTTGTAAAACTAGTTCCTAACACCTATTTATGCACTACTTTCTCTGCTTAGTGAGCCCCTTTGAGCACGTTATTAAATTCTTATTAGTATGGTGGATTTTGCTCTTTAGTTGTTTTTGAAGTGTTTTCTGATAAGTTATATGACTTTAGGGTAATACTACCAATCAATTATCAGTTAATTAGTTTGAGGAAAATTGATAGTAACACTCTAAGTTGATTGATTTTAATTTAAGGAACGTTACAGTTACGTTACTTGGGTACTATACTCTAAGAACCGTTGGTGGTAGGGTTAGTATTTTTTTTCGTTGCAAACTCTCTTTAGAGAATGTGTGATCCATAAGTCTTGATCCTTGTGAAATGAGGTTGAGAGGTGAAGCAATAAGTTAATTAATTTTTCTAAAGCGTTACATCAAATGACTCCCTTTGTCCTACTTCTGATGACTTTTTTGACTTATACCGCATTAGTCAAACGCCATGATGGATTGCTAACAATAGATTTGACCAATTTTGAATCAAGTTATTCGATAAAACGGTCAAATGCAAATAACAGATACAATATCTCTCTTCCAAAAATAAAGCTTCTACTTATTTGGAGTGAAAATGCTGAGGCACATGTACTTATTAGTAGTATTTGCATTTGCATCCGCATAACAAAATTATCACTTTCAGGTATTTGTATCCGCACGATTATTATTCGCCATCCACATATTTGAGTTTCTTAAAAGTGAAATACAACGAGACTACAAATTATATATATATATATATATATAAAGGAAATGCAGATGCAGTGAATAGCTAATACCGGTGATTATTATATTCACCCCTAAATTACTTACGAAAACCAAATAAACTTGTAGAAACATAGGTCTATAATTTCCCTTAATTAAATATTTGTGCCCAAATTCAGTATGGTTGATTGTTCTGTTCTCTTGGAAAGAATAGTCCTCACAAAGTCATCCAACGCTTTGACCGAAGAGCCCCTCTCTTCTCCCTCGTCTCTTGTTGCTGACAAAATCTGCTCTTTAACCTTAGCAGCCTTCCTCCTCATACCCTCGCCTTTCCCCTTTCTCTCCATTACCAATTCTACAACCCTCTTCACTTCCTCCCCCACAATAACACCATGAATCCCTCTACTCAGCTCCACACTCAAACCCATCTCCTCCACCAGCATCTTCGAATTGTACGCCTGCTCCGCCGCCATTGGCCACCCTATAATCGGCACGCCCTGGCTTAAGCTCTCCAGCACCGAGTTCCACCCGCAGTGGCTCAGAAAAGCTCCGGTCGATTTGTGCGACAGAATGTCCAGCTGGGGCGCCCAGTTGCGCACCAACAACCCTCGTTTGCTTTCCCTCATTCGTTCTTCAAATCCTTCCGGCAACCATTCCGTTCTGAATTCACCGTTCAGGTCGAATCCAAGCGGCGGCCTTATCACCCAAATGAAAGCTTTTCCGCTCTCCTCCAGCCCAATAGCTAATTCCATCATCTGGGAGGCACCGATTGTGTTCTGAGAGCCGAAAGAAATGTAGAGAACCGAATCAGGGCTCTGTAAATCAAGCCACTCGATGCATTTTTCAGGAGCCAATCCGGGGTCTTTCCCGGCACGTTGTCTGGAAATACTTGAACGAGAAGAAGAGGACGGGTGTTCGTAAATAGTCCAAACAGGAAGCTTGAGATATTTTCTGAGAAGTTGTAGGCCAAAAGGCTCGATTTCCTCCACCGAGTTACACAACCACCCACAAGACTCCAAACAATGTGAAATCTGCGGCTGCATAAATGTCGACCACATGTCGGTGCCATCTGCAGCTCTTAGAAAGGGATGCAGTTGAGAGCGATGGAAACGATAACTTTCAGGAAACCCCGGCAGCGGGAACTCGTCGGAATCTGTAGAACGATGTGGGAGGTTCAGCCACAAAGAGATGTAGGCCATGGTGCCGTAGGCACCACCGGTGGTGAACGTAACATTCACAGTGCCTACACTCTTTGCAACTTCAACAGCCCATCCAAAGAACACGTCTGAAATTATACAGAGCGGAAGCCGCCCTTCTTGGTCAATGATGTCACGGACAAGGCGCCGGAAAGGATCTTTGAGACTCAACGAAGCATGAAAGAGGTTCACAATCTTGTTCGGAGGCAAGTTCTCAGTGTTCTCTGCGTTGGGTGGTAAGCCGTGGTCTGAGCTGCAGAAGGGGAGCTCGGCGAAGCGGATGGAGGAATTAGAATCGGTAGAAATGGTGGAACGGAGGTACTGGATATTGAGGGCGGTGTTGGCAATGGTGATGGTGAAGCCAGTTGTTCGTTGGATCTGCCTTGCGAGTGCTAAGAATGGTATGAGATGGCCATGGGCCATGTATGGAAGCATGACAATATACTCATCAGACCCCATCTCTGTAGACTTGCAATGCAAAGGCTATCGATCTGATCCTTCTGGGCTCTGGCTGGCCTTTCTTTTTCTTGCTTGTGGCTCTGTTTAAAGCAGTAGGGGTGGGTACACGTAGAATGGCGTCAGCTTTTATGGTTTCCACTTTCCACCGCCTACTAGGGTTTTTTTTTTTTTTTGAATAGATAAGGACGGACCAATTCTCATGTATCTTCTAATAGAAGAGATTCTATTTTTCTTTTTTGAAAATTGATACATACCATCGTAGAGCATCTCCTGCACATGTTTCATGAGGACATAAATTTTCTCTTTGTTCAGAGGAAATATTCTCCCATGTAAAATAGTGACAAGTGTGTATAAATATTTAAAAGATATATTAAATTTAATTTAAGTTAATAATCTGCTACTAATGACATTAAAAATTTGATGTACATTTTAAACGTTTATAAACATTTATCACTATTTTATATGGGTCGAAAGATATTTTCTCCATACTGATTTAGAAAAAATTTCTGTTGATTTCCTAATTCATTGGGTTATTATGAGTTATTTGATTCTTTCAATAGATGGTTTAAAATACAACATTTTACAAATTGGGATGCCTCTTTGGATCTACCAAGTGGTCATATGGGAGTGGGCATTCTGATTCGTGACCAGATGGGGGATCTGAAGGCAGCCAAATGTATGCACATGCAGGGACTTTTGGGGCCAGCAGCTGCAGAGGTAAATGGCAATGGCTTTATATCTTTATATCATGCTGTCAAGCTTAGCAATTAAGGAGATAGGTGTCACCCATCTTGTGTTGGAAGGGGATGCAAATGCAATAGTTGCTGCTGTAAATGCCTCAAAAGCATCATCATATATATATATATATATATAGGTATGGACAGCTGGTTGAAGATATTAAGATGACTTGAAATTTGTTCCCAATTGGGAATGTCGTCACGTTAGTCGTTCTTGCATTACGGTGCACATGGCTTGGCCCAAGAGACTTGTAAACGCTTCATAGAGAAGACCCAAAATAATTCTATTCTGGAGGCTATCCGTACGTGATATTGTTTTGATAGAACAAATTGTACCCACTTGATTTGTTTTTATCAATGAGAATTTCTATATTCTAAAAAAAAAAAATACAACATTTTACTAAAAAATAATAATAATCATATACTCTTCGGATTATCACTCATTTGATAATGTTAACTTTAAACTTTTAATTGGGACAATGTTCATTCCCCAAACTATCAAATATTTGTCAATAAGACCAAAAAAAAAAAAATATCACTATAAATTTGAAAGAAAAAAAAAAGGAAAAATTTATTTATTTATTTATTTTTAATTTTTTAGTTTAGTTTAGTTTAGTTTTTTTTTTTAATATTTTCTTTTTATTAAAGATATTTTTGTCATTAATGGGATATTGATAATTTTTGATAGTTTGAAAATGACATTGTTATAATTGAAAGCAGGAGGGGGCGGCATTGTGAGTTGAGTAGTAGTTGTGTTCATATTTTTTCCATCTCATTTTACAAAGCAACTATTAGATTTGTGGACTCCACATAAGTTAATAGTGAACCCCACAAATCTAATGGTTGATCTATTAAATTTGTAAAAGAATATGGATGAAATATTAGCAAATTATTGACACCAATCACTTGTAAAAAATAAAAAAGAGATATGATAGGGGCTCAATTGAGCTCTATCTAAGACTCATGCATGCCAACTTTTACTTACGTGGCACAAAGTTACATAAGAGTTGCATTAGGTTCAAAATTGAAATTTAAAAAAAGAGACAAAAATCAAAACATAGGATTATGCCAACAAAGAGAGAACTTCCTTACATCATCGTAAAAAAAAGAAAAGAAAGCTAGAGGAGCAATCTGATCAATCCCATAGACAACAAAAACAACGCATAATTAACCAAAAAAGAAACAAGGCAAATCCTATCTCCAACGCGCGTGTTACCTTGTTTCGTTAGATGTTGAGTATATAAATCTTTTTGATTAATGAGGATTTGATTTGTGATTGTTGTTGATCTGATTTGTTAATAATTACCCTTAATTCAAGGGATTTGTTTTGTATTTGAAATTATGTTAAAGCTCTATAAATAGAGCTATGTACTCAAATCTTATATCAAGGAAATATGTAGAGGCCACTACAAAAAAATCGTGATTTAGTAACGTGTCTACAGTGTAGTGTAGGACTTTTTCACACGTCACCAATTTGAAAAACATTAAAAAAAAAAAAAAAAAAAAAAACTTCAAACAATGAAAAAGAAGAAGGTGAAATTAAAATTATTTTTTACGTGCCATAGTGGCATGTTACCAATGGGTGAAATGTCAGTACCCAAGTTGGCAGGTCACCAAATCTAATTCTAGACCAGTGGATTAGTTCTCCGTAACCCACGTCACTAATGACATGTCACATCCCATTAGTACTAGCTTGTTTGGCCCTTGACATGTCACCAAATACAAGTTACTAAAATTAGATTTTTTTTTTTTGGGGGGGGCTTTAGTGTGTGGATGTACTAAGCTATATGTCGAACCATCTTAATTTCTGTGTCTTTCTCTCTTTCTTTTATTTCATATTATTTCCGCATAATGAAATCTATTCATATTATTTCCGCATTATGAAATCTAATAATGAGTAAGTCCATAAAAGCCATATTGTCCTCGATCATCATCTTTGAGCCTATAATGTGTCTGTAATATATAATGAATATCAATGATGTATCATAAGCATATTATTTCCCAAAGCATCTATATATAAATTACAATTATATATATCATATCAGTCATGAATTAAGACACACATATACAAAATGCCACGACCACGATGATACAATACAAGGCTTCATAATTGAAGTGAAAACAGCCAAAACAAAGACACTTCCTCCACAAAAGCAAAGCAAGGCAGTAGTCCATGCACACACAAATTGGTAATTTCCAAAGGAGTAAACATCAATCTTAATTATTTGACAAAAATATGATATGTTCTATCACAAAATTCTTATTTGACAAAAATTAATATTAGAGCCCCGCCCAAGATGCATGGCATGGTAATGAAGTAATTATAGCAAATGTACAAAACGGTGAGGATATATATATATATACAAAATCATATAAGCCACTCAACATGTCAAATTAAAGGGATGAAAATGCTTGCATTGATTGTTAAAAAATATATATAAGAATTCCAAAGAGAAGAGTTTATATATATGTTTATTACGTAGTAGATAACATTTTGTAATAACTAATTTAGAAGACAAAGCTTTGAAGAAAAAAGAAAAAATATATTTTTAAGGTTGTGATACTTGAAAAAATTTACAAATTGTAGGGCATCTAAGTGAACTAAAACACTCAAAACAACCTTTTTATAGATGATCTAGCCGTGTAGAACTGATCACTTGGGTCACTAAGAAATTGTGGAAAAAGTAGCTTTATACAAAACTTTTCATTGAGAACGTACCGCAACAACAGATATACATATATGCTCTACTTGTGGCTTCCTTTAAGTTATCTGAAAAGCTTATGATCAACCAAAACAAACCACAAAACCTATAGAAACACATAATATGATAAATATAAAGCTAGCGGAATAATAATAATAATGAGATATGAAATATAGGAAAGAGACAGAGATTAAGGTGGTTTGGCATATGTCATACGTACGTACACATGCACATTAAAGCCTTATAATAGGCTACATATCTTTCCTTAATAGTAAAATTTATTTCACTTCTTCTCACCCAAACATTGTTTCTCCTCTCGAAAGCACTCTTTGTGATCTCGGAAACTCTCGAAGGCGCTCTCATATTTAGTTCTCGTTCAATCTTCACGGATACAAGTGGTTCATGGGTGAAAATTAGATTTTTGGTAGTTGACTAGCTAGTAAATGGTAGTTGATGGGTTTTACAAAATTTGGGTTCTATAATATTTCAATCACTTAAATTTCTATTAATCCAATATGCTTATACCTTACATAGGTGTTGCTCCTTTCATTTTCAATCACTTCAATTTCAACTTGAGGAGGTGCATGGTGGCTCTATTTTTTTATTTTTTTGAGAAGCATTAAAGTTAAGCTTGGCTTTTTAAATAACGTGACTCATTTTTTACTCACTACAAAAAACACGGCATTTATTAACGTGGCTACTGTTCACTTTTTTTCCCACGTTAGCAATTACTAACGTGTTAAATTTTAAC
>CM017323.1:18057130-18140162 GCA_006937295.1 Carpinus fangiana | reverse complement strand
AAAAACACGAATTGCAATTGCTAACGTGTCTACGAGTAAAACGTTAGGAATTGCAATTTCAATTGCTAACGTGTCTCTGGGTAAAACGTTAGCAAATGGGAACTTTTTTTTTTTATTTAAAAAAGCATAAGCTAACGTGGCAAAAAAATAACACGTTACCCCATAGTAACGTGTAATTTTCAGCCACGTTAGTATTTGTTTTTATTTTTTATTTTTTAATATTTTACATTTACTAACGTGTGAATAGTCACACGTTAGCAAATGCTAACGTTTTATAGTCTAGCACGTTAGTAAATTTCCATTTCTAACTGCCACTTTACCAACGTGTTAAAAACGTTAGAAATAGTATGTACGGCCCATTTACTAACGTTTTGAAATATCTAACACGTTAGTAAATGAGCGTTAGTAAATGGCGCCTTTTTTGTAGTGACTTTAATTTTTTTAAGAGTATCTCAGCTGTGAATTGGCTCTTCAGTCCTCTCAATTTCATTTGAAATAGAGAGGATTTGATTCCATATTGAGTGAATAAACTAAGACATCAAGTGATTTGAATGAATAAATGTTGAGTGATTTGAAATAGTCACAAAAGTAAGAGTACATAGTTGAAATATTCACGTTGAGTGTGGTTTGAATACAATAGGTGAATTAAGAGATAGGTGGTTAGAGTAAATGCATCTATCAAATAGATTGGAGTGATCAATAAATGCAATAGAGGAGTGAAGGCCTTTGATACTGTTGAAATAAGATGAAACTTTTATATTATGCTGAAATTTGTGGAAAAAACTAAATTAATTAATAGCCGAAGCAAAGAGAGACAAAGAATTACAAGTGGTTTGATGTTATAGATACTTACGTCCACTGCTCAAAATAACCCTTACAACTACATTGTGCTCATTGACTTGACTATTTACAATACAAAGGTCTCTATTTATAGGATAGTGAGTAAATACACGTATTGTAATCAAATCCCTGATATATAATTACAATTCCAAGATTTGATTACAATCAGCACTTAAGTAGAAAATATTTGCTATCAACCTAATATGGAATATGATAGAAATTTTCTCCAAACCAGTCCGGAGGAAATATCCTTCAAGGCTCCAACCAATTTTTTTAATTTTTAATTTTATTTTTTAATTTTTTATTATTATTATTATTTTTAAACGTAATCCATATCAATCTCATTCATAGAAATCATGAGCATAAAGCTCTTTCAAGCAACCATAGCCAAAGTTACGAGGTTACATGCGTCACAAATGACGTATTACATTCCAGACCCAAAGCCAATCCACTGACCCATGACTGATCTACATATTAAAAAAATATATATGTGCCAAACAGATTCAAACTAATGCATAGATAATGCTTATTTCTCGAAATTGAGGGTAGACAAACCCCCAACCGAAACCCTTCCTCTTCGACCCGAAAGCCGGATAACGTTCACATCCACAACCCAAAGGTCTGGACCATAGCAAATAACCCAGAGGGCATCACGCAAGTAGATTGAGAGGGGAAAGAGCCTTATTACAAGCAGAAAAAAGGAAATAAAAGCATACAAGAAAATAAATGGGAAAACTTCACTAAGAACCTCCGAACTTTCACCATTTTTGAAATAACCCCCTAAACTTAAAAAACTCTCAATTTAGTCCCCTAAAGTATCAATTGCTCTCAATTTAGACCCCTCCGTCAAGTTGCCTCGTTAACTTCAGACGGAACCCTACACACGTGATCTGCACGTGGTTTTTACGATTTTCATACCCCTTATTCCCTTATACTCCATCACCTGAATGTCGAAACTACCCTCCTTTGAAGAAGGCCCAAATTTAACCTAACCTAAAAGTGAAATCTCGTTCGATATTACCAAAGACCTTCGAGAAGCTCTTGCAAACCCATACCTCTATGTTGTCGGCGAACTATAGTGACTGAAGATTTGGTGTTGATTTTTAACGGTTTAGTTAGAAATCGTTTATAACTCTATTCGTGACTGCTATGATCAAGTAAGCTTTACGTTTTGTGTTTGAATTTATATTGTAGGGTTTTTACTTGACATTTTCTTAAAGTTGTTTATGATCCTTCATTTGTATTGGATATTTGGGGTTTTGCATGTAACGGTTCTGGAATGGATTTGCGGAGTTTTTATGTGACTATTTTTGTCGAGTAGCAGTGGATCATCCGTGGGTTTCGTCCTTTTGGCTTTTTTTTTTTTTTTGCATTGAAAGTTGTTGGTTTCTGGGGACCTTGTTAAAAGTTGTTCTATTGTTTGGTAATCCTATCGTGTGATTGTCATTGGTTATTGCTGCAGTGTTGCCCCCCAAATTACTTTTTCTTTGTCTGATATAAGTGTGGTCCCCTAGTTTGTGCTTGTGTTAGACTTATATTCTACATTAAATATAGTGTGGCACTACGAATATTATACATTAAATATAGTGGTCCCTTCCATTACTTTTAAATATTTGGTTGTTGATTTTAATGGGGACGAATAAAAATTCATATTGGCAGGAGAAAACAATTTGTGAAGTTAATATTTTTTTAGGGTGTCCAATAGATGTTCTAGGTGAAAAATATTTGGGCTACTTCACTTTTAGGGTTTAATTTTCCTAGAAACTCACATGTCGGTTTATATAATGAATGTCATGCCACATGATGTTTCATGCTTTTTAAATGGTTCTTTTTGCTTTTTAGTTGTGATGTGAGATAAAATATTTAAAGTTGCTTCTATGTGGGACAAATCTTGATCAGTAATGCTATATACTCTTCTTGGTCAATAATGCTATATGGTACTATTTTTATAGTTGATTCTATATGAGACAAATATTTAAAGTTGCTTCTATATCATACAAATAGCAGCTTACCTTATCTTTTAAATACCATCAAGTACTGGAATATATAAAAATATCATAGAAACAATAGCTTTAACTACTTATTAATTGGTTAGTAGTGCTATATACTCTTCTTAGTGTTTCAGTGCTATATGCTTTAGTGTTTCAATATAAATCAGTTCAAAATGTAATTTTGTTATGACTGTTTGTGTGAATTGCTTTCACACCTAAATATAATAAGTGTTTTGGGTATTGTATTGTATTGTATATTTATAACTTTGTCATTGTATTAGTGTTTAGTGTTTGCACATTTAAACTTGTCAATGTAATTAATGTGGCAGGACACATGATGGGGCCACACACTATGATGTTTGAGGTGCATCATGGAGGTACTTTTGATAGGTAACATAGGGTTCATTATGTTGGGGGTTTAGTTAGTAATTATCCAGACACATGATGCTTCTAAATTGAAATTTTTTGACATAGGATATATGTAAGACTTATGGGTATAGGTATGGAGACCTTGTTTATTACAATGTGTCAGGATATCCTTTAGAAGAAGGGTTGAGACTTATGTCCTCTGATCACAATGTAGCTGAAATGGTGGCATACCATGTAGGTCATGATCTTGTAGTACTGTATATAGTCATGTATGGTGTAGTAGATGTTATAGTTGAAGGAGATGATGAAGAGGATTCTGAGTATGAGAGGGCGATTGTGTTTAGGAATGATGCTTTCTGGGATTCAGTCCTTAGTGATGATACAGGCTGTCTTGACTCGGATGAGGATAGTACTTGTGGTTATGGAGACATTGATGACAGAGTTGGAAATGATGAAGATGTAAAGGTAGAAGGGGATGGCACTGATGAGCATGTGGAAAATGATGAGGATGAGGATGGGGATGATGTTGTAAATGCTGGGGAAGGTGATGCAGATGAAAATAATGGACATCATAGAAGTGGGGAAGAGATGGAAGAGAGTGATAGTAGTTCATACATGGATGATAGTGATGAGGACCATCTAATAATGGTGATGATAGTGCAGTGCCCCCCCATAGAGATGTAACCAAGAGGGTGCAATTTAATTTTACTGATATCAATAATCCAACATTGATTAAAGGGAATACATTTCACAATGCATCTGACTTTAAAAAAGCAATAAAACAGTACAATATTATAAGAGGAAAGGATTTGAGATTCAAGAGAAATGAGCTTAAAAGGATTGTGGTGGTTTGTAAAGACCCAAGGTGCAAGTATAGCGTATATGGGAGGCAGTTGAAGAATGAGATGACATTCCTTTTAGTATCCATTAGGCCCAAACACACTTGCACTAGGAGGTATCAAAATCATATGGTCACCAAACTTGGATTGCTGATTGGTGTATGGATTCTTTTAGGGAGCAACAAAAAATGCCCATAGATTTGTTGCATAAAAAGGTGAAAAACAAATGGAATGTGTATGTCCATGTGAGTTTTCTGTATAGGGCAAGAAAAAAAAGCAAGAGAATCCATCTATGGGAAATTGGATGAGCAGTACCATCATTTGTGGGATTATTGCTCCATGGTTAGGAGCACAAATGTTGGTAGTTGTTTGATATTGATGGTTGAGAGACCAATGCCTGAAGTACTATGCAGATTTCAGAGGTTGTTTCATTGGCAGCCATGAAGAATGGCTTTAAGGAAGGGTGTAGGCCTGTTGTGGGTGTTGATGCATGTTTCTTAAAGGGTTTGTATAAGGGGTAGCTAATGGCTGCTGTTGGCATGGCTGCCAACAACATGTACCCAATTGCAATGGCTGTTGTAGAAGTATAAACAAAAAATAACTGGACATGGTTCTTGGAGGCGCTTGTTGTAGACCTTGGTCCAACTCGACATGGTTGGACTTTTATTTCAGATCGACAAAAAGTAAATTAAGAATCATTTGCTATTCATGTAAATTTTGATGTTTGGTATAAGGCATGCATCTAATTATGTTTTCAACTATATATTATGCAGGACCTCATTCCAAGCCTACAACAAGTATGTCCGCAGTTTGAGTATCGTACGTGTGTTAGGCACTTGTATGCTAATTTCAGAGCTAAAGGTCATCGAGGGGTGCTACTGAAGGATCTTCTATGGCAAGCTGCTGCATCCTACACAAAGACAGAATTCTACAGAGTAATGGATGAGATTAAGAGAATTAGTAAAAATGCCCATGCTTACCTGGAGAAAGTTGACCCCAACACATGGTGTCGGGGTTGGTTCAACAAAAATGCCAAGTTTGGCCTTTTACACAACAACACATGTGAGAGTTTCAATTCTTGGATCAAGAAGTACAGTGACGAGACAATCTTAACCATGTTAGAAGAGATAAGATGTAAGTTAATGAGAAGGTACGTGAGGAAGAAGGAGATGATCAATTCAATCGAGGAGGCCTTGAGGCCAAAGATTAGGAAAAAGCTAGCAAAAGAAGAGGATGAAGTCAGTAATTATTGTTGTACATATGCTGGAAATCATATGTTTGAAGTTGAGTGCCTAGGGAGAAGGTTTGTTGTAGATGTAAATAGTAGAAGTTGTGGCTACAGAAAATGGGATGTAATTGGTATCTCATGCTGCCATGCCATTTCAGCCATTCTACACCAAGGTAGAGACCTTAATGATTATCAAGTCCATACTATAGCAAAGAAATGTACTTGAAGTCCTACGACCACATTGTCTACCCTGTGCCAAGTGGAGAGCAGTGGCCTAGAAGCGACCAACGTAAAATTGAGCCACCTAAATCGAGGGCAACTCCTAGCAGGCCTAAAAAAGTCAGACAAAGGGGTGTTGAGAAACCAAAAAACCCTAATTCAATAAGGAAGGGGGCAGTAAGAATCAATGTGGCCACTGTAAAAAATTTGGTCACAACCAGAGATCATGTGAAGCTAGGCAATAACATGAGGAGAGAAGGGACCGTGTGAGACAGTTCTATAGAGACAATACAACAACTGACTGGAATTTGGACATGGTAAGTGAGTTGTTTAGTTTACTATATCTATGGTTTCATATTTAGTGTTTAGCTTACTATATTTGTCAACACTTGTGTCATGTTTAGTTTACTATATTTACTATATTGTTGTAGTTGGATGAATCTTCAACTCCCACTTCAGCAACCACCAGTGCATGGGGAAGAGTGAACACACCATCAAATGGTGGAAGAAGGGAAAGGGTGAACTGTAACACCCCAGGAATTAATTAACAAGTAATTAATTCCACGATTCGTCTCCCAGCCTTGTTTCACTCCGAACAAGACCTCCGGGACCTCTACTCCTTAAAAACAGAGGATACTAAGCAGCAGAAGTAATAAAATACTATAAACATTAATCAGTATAACCAGAGCGTATAACCAAAGATCATCAAAACAGCGGAAATCATACTATAACATAAGTACAAGGGATCTATGTCAAACCTTAATATGCAAGCAAGCATGCATCAAGCCCTAATGTCTACAACATAACTCAAAAGTAATAGTTACCATGAGTACCTACTTAAGCTTGCAATAAGTTCTCAAGCATCTCCTGGATCGAATCCTCCACAAGAACTGGATGCTTCACAGTATTCACTATCTAGAATAGCATAATCGTATATATGGAGAAAAAAAATGAAATCATACAAGACTAAGTCTGACGACTTAGTGAGTAGAAATTCACATGACGTACCTGTCATTAATTTGTGGATTCTTTTATTTATAAAACACATGCAACATTATGAGATGACAATTATCATGCAAGTGATATATATAATATAATATAATATATGCTTATAATCATGAGTAACAATAATAGTTCAACAATATGGTCTACCCGAGATATTACCCATTCTCAGCAGGATTGACGCTGTCCTGAAGGACCTGTAGTACAATGTCAGTACCCTAACCATTGCATGAAACATACCGTACGTAACACTAGCAACACGACCGAATTTGACCTCGGGTGGCCCACACCACTAATGACGTCCGTCCTATAGTGACTATCCATTGGAAATGGCTGCATCATTGGTCACGAATCATTGGATCCAAAGCCCCCACACACGTACCTGTCATTAATTTGTGGATTCTTTTATTTATAAAACACATGCAACATTATGAGATGACAATTATCATGCAAGTGATATATATATAATATAATATAATATATGCTTATAATCATGAGTAAAAATAATAGTTCAACAATATGGTCTACCCGAGATATTACCCATTCTCAGCAGGATTGACGCTGTCCTGAAGGACCTGTAGTACAATGTCAGTGCCCTAACCATTGCATGAAACATACCGTACGTAACACTAGCAACACGACCGAATTTGACCTCGGGTGGCCCACACCACTAATGACGTCTGTCCTATAATGACTATCCATTGGAAATGGCTGCATCATTGGTCACGAATCATTGGATCCAAAGCCCCCACACATGTACACATTAACCATAAAGCTAACCCGTATAATAAGCCTAGTGTCATTATACCGCACATACCGGTGTACCATGTTATATGATGCAATTAGTCTTATCAGTCTTTTACATGCACAGTTTTATAAGTCTCATTATTATTTTGTTAACAGACACAAGTTTTCACAAAAGAGAGTTCCAAGTAGTTCCAAAATGTATTTCATAAGAGTTGCAAAATATGCATGTTTGATATATATAAAATATATATGTCATGCGGGAAAAGTAACAACAAAGCATCCATGTGAGTTTGTACTTATCCGGGCCGTAAAGCTCTTCCATGTAATTCCTTTAAAGCTCCTCCATGTAATTCCTTTGAGGCTCCATAACCTCGAATACTGAGAAAAGACCTATCATCAGTTCTATTTCTACTAAAACAACTTTAGAACAAGGAAACATGAGCTATGGGACGGCTGGTGAAAATATGGTTTCCCTGTAACACACTGGCCGTACGTCTGGGCTCGGGGCCGTACGTCCGCTGTGACACTTCGGGTCGTACGTTTGCTGTAACACTTTAGGCCGTACGTCCGGTCTCGAGACCATACGTACGCTCCAAGGTCTTTCAAGGATAACCTTATTTTCTCTCCACTATCCGCCTATTCTCCGACTTCTAAGGTCAACAAAGGCTCCCTAACTATAATCGAGCAGCATAATGACGTATTAGAAAACTAAGGAAACCAAGCATTACCTACTTGAAGCGAAATTGAAAAAGTTCCTCCTCCAGCAGCATCGAAATACTCACGAAACTTCACAAACACTCACAAATAGCCAACAAGCAGCCTAGGGGCGTAGAGAGGGGTTGAGGGGCGAATATGGTGTGAAATGGGCGATGGGGTATTTATAGGGCCAGAAAGCAGCAGACGTCTGGCCAAAGTGACGTACGTCTGATACTATTACACAGCGGTCCAAAGGCAGTCTCGTACGTCTAGGTATTACCCGGAGGGTATTCCAAAAAGTAAAGTACGTCTGGTACTTTTGAGCGTATATCTGTGTACTATTCACAGAGTACGGCATACTGTATGTCAGGTGGTCCTCTAGCGTAAGTTCGCTAAAAAGTAGCGTACGTCCACAGAAAAGACAAGAGCGTACGTCCGCACTAAAAGACAAGACCGTACGTCTGTCAGAAAGTAGCGTACGTTCGGTCCAAAAGTCTAATTCCCCAAAATGTCGTTCTGGCATATCCTAGTGACCCAAAGTCCAAATTAACCCTTTTAACTAAGCTACTTATACTTAGTTAAATATTTGGGTCACTACATGAACGCAGAATCACATCCTGTACCAGAACCTCCATTAGATCCTGCATCACAACCTTCATGGCATCTTGCATCCCAGCCTGCACTTTATGAAGTTTCATCAAAGCCTGCATCAGAGACTTCATCACATCCTGCATCCCAGCCTGCGCCAGATCATTCATTGCATTCTGCATCCCAGCCTGCTCTAGATCCTCCATCACAACCTGCATCCCAGCTGCCCAGAACAGCAAAGAGGGCAACAACACATTATGCATACAGACCAAATGTGAGTAATTTTTCATTTTCGATAATTAAAGGACAAAAAAATACAACTTGAGTTGGCTCATTGTATACCTATATTGCAAGCATCTATAATATTTGGCCACAAAAAGAAGACAACCCTAGGATTGGCTACAAGGACAAGGGCGGGTGGTAGGTTGAGGTGGCATGTTGGGAGTGAAAAAGAACCTACCAAGAAGCAGAAGCTTATTATTGATTTGATTGGAGACTTTACTGGCCCACCTCATTTTCCAAGTTGTGGACAAGTATGCTCTTGGGGTCCTCCCCAAGTTGGGGGTATAACATATAGAACTGCCCCACCTGATTTTGACATACAAAAGGATAAGGGGCCAGCTGCTAACAATCCTCCTCCAGGTTTTGGGGACCATGTTCGAAGAATGAATAAGAGGAAAGAAAAGTCTACCGTAGTAGTGAAGGACAAAGGGAAGAAGAAAATGTGGGAACTATGACTTGTTGTTGTCGTCTTTTTGTGCTTAATCACCTAATAGTTGTATTTATATTTTGTAAACAATGTATTAAAAGGTTTGTTGAATATAGTGGTCATGAAATATTAACAAACTATGTAAGTTGTGGAGTTACTAGTATGCTACTACTATGCTGAACTTGTTGACTAGTTGGTGATTGAGAAGTTCTTTAATGGAATTGTTGAATGGACTAGAAGTCATGATGTTTATATGCGTGTTTTGTACTCAAATTTTGGTTTTTTTAGCTTGTTTTTCCCATATATCCTTTTGTAGATGGAAGAGAGTTGTCATGCCTGCTTCCCATTAGAAATTCATATAGGTTATTCACTTGAAAAATTCATATTAGGGCCATATAGGTTATTCACTTGTTATTGTCAATTACAATGTAATATCAAGTGACTCAATGTCAAATTCTACCAACAAATCTCATTTGCAAACTTGTCAAATTCTATCAACAAAATTCATACAAACCATTCCAAATATTGTACAATAGTTTGGGTACAAAAAATATAACATAAAATGATAAATTGACACAAGTTTGATAGTAGTTGGACTTGATTAACAAATAAGGACAACATAAACATGCTACTTCAATTTTCTTCATCCGGTCAACATGAGCCTTGATGCAAGTCCATTACAAGAAAGAAAAAACATCATTACACCAATAAGACACCAACAACATGCAACTGCAACTCGAAACTTCAACTGCAAGCCGTGATACTTATTCTTTTGCCTTTCAAGATTAAGTGCAAAATTAGCAACTTCAACTTCCATTTGCAACTTGTACTGAGCAATTTCAGTCTTGCATTTGAAGACTTCCATTGCTCTTTCAGACTTCAAATCTTGCTGCAACTCCATCAACATCGACATTACTCGATCACAGCACACACAAGTTTGTGATTCAACCCATTTAAAAAGATTGCAATCACGATTTTTTTTTCATTTTGCATAGTCACACAAATTAAGGTTTAACCCAATACTAAAATGCATAATAGGAAAAATGATATTTCTGTTTAAATTAAATTGTCAAACACATCTTACCACATAATTTACACATGCATAAAACCTTTTGCTATGATTTTTAGTTGTGGAAGCTGTTTTGATCAATGTTTTGGTCCCACATTTGTAAATCAGGTGGCTCGATCCTAAAACACTTACCTCACCCTTAGAGTGTTCCATATTTCACAGTCATAACCTCGTCGGTGCGTAGGACTCCTTCACTGTCTTGAGCTCATCTCTGGTAAAGGAGGCTCATTCACCGTCTTCAGCTACTGCACAACTTTAGTTAGAAAAATCTTCTAGTGGGTCGCGATTTCCTTAGCTTTGACTTTTGTTGTTCATGCGGGTCGCGCAGCTGCAAAACTTTTGTTAGAAAAATCTTCAAATGGGTTGAAGCCGTGGGTCACGATTTCCTTAGCTTCGCCTTTTTCGCTTCTTGTGGGTCGCGATTCAGTGTACATTTTTCTTAGGGTTTAGTGGGAGTGCATCTTCCTCAACTTCAACTCATTCTGAGAGTTGGAGTGTCTTCGAGTGGGATTTTTGTCTTCAAATCGAGTGACATTTTCTTCAGCTTTTAAGCAAGCAAGGGTGAGGGAGTATAAGGATATAAGGGGTATGAAAATCGTAGAAAACCACGTGCAGGTCATGTGTGTAGGGTTCCGTCTGAAGTTAACGAGGCAACTTGACGGAGGGGTCTAAATTGAGAGCAATTGAAACTTTAGGAAACTAAATTGAGAGTTTTTGAAGTTTAATGGGGTATTTCAAAAAGGGTAAAAATTCGGGGATCCTTAGTGAAGTTTTCCCAAAATAAATGGACTAAAATAGAAATACAAATAGAATAAAAATTGGAGAATC
Organism: Carpinus fangiana; assembly: GCA_006937295.1. Taxonomy (NCBI): domain Eukaryota; kingdom Viridiplantae; phylum Streptophyta; class Magnoliopsida; order Fagales; family Betulaceae; genus Carpinus; species Carpinus fangiana. The sequence goes on along the minus strand of CM017323.1, from coordinate 18,129,037 downwards.
ACACTAAGTGGGTAACGGCAGTCAGAAGGAAGTTGATCGTGTGCTGATCAGAAACCAATGTGGAAGGTGGCATTAGAGCTCATCTCGGGAGGACACAAGGCAAGACCCGACAGCAAACGACCAGTAAGCGGCAGAATGGGCGCGAAGGAGATTGGCGTCGCACACAAAACATACTGAGGGAGTTTGAGTAAATCCCCTAAGAGCATCACTAACAAAGTATGACAAACAAGAGGGAACAAAAACAACACACCAAAATACATGCCCAAAAACAGACATAAAGGAAAGGAAATAAAACAACCATAAACAAAATAAATATATATATCTTTTTTAAAAAAAAAGCAGCCGGAGAGAACCAAAATTAAACCACATTGGGAGAGACAGATCCAGTGCAAAAGGTGTGATGGGCACTGGCAGATCCGGGTAGCAAGGTGATGGGGCACGCGTCGAGGTGGACCAGGCGGCAGGTAGTCGATCGGGCAGGGACAACATGAGCTGGAGCCAAACCCGACCCAGCAAAAGGAGCGGCGGATGGAGAAGAGCGGAAGATTGGCCTTAAAAAAAACCCTAAAATTAGAAAAGGGGCGGAGAGGGAGGGAGAGGAAGAAAATACCCAAAGAGCAGGGGATATCAAGTAAATAGGCTAGCTCTAAGGCGCGGGAAGGGGGGGGGAGAAGAGGATGAGGGTTCTCCCCCTCTGACAGCACTCTCTGCTAGAGATGAAACCCTAGTAGAGAGCATCTTGAGGGAGAGGCTCCAACCAATTTAAAATATTGTCAAGTGTCTATAAACGCATATTAAATTCTTAAGGTCATTAATAACAGTTTACTAACTTAGACTAACGTTTTAAATGTTTATAGACATTTGACAGTATTTTAAATAGGTTGGAGAATATTTCCTTAGGATTGGTTTGGAGGAAATTTATGTCCTATGGAATATACGAAAAATAATATATATTTTCAATATATTCTAGTCTCTCCCCTCAAACTTAAGGCGAAAGATTTTGGAAGCTTGAGTTTGGAGAAAATTATTATTTTTTATATTATCAATAAATTTTATATTTTTTATTCTTATTTAATATATATAAATCATTTTTCTAATTATATAAATATATATTATTTATTTTCTTTTACAATGTCTAGATACCTCAACATGTGATATGGATCCAGGCATTCTATAAGGATTTCATCATGTTCTCCCTTCTTTCTCTATAAGGGATTCTTGTTCTTTCTTACAATGTCCATAAACATCAACATGTCATATGGATCAAGAGATTCTACAGGAGTGCTCAATACTCATATTACCCAAATCACTAACTAATTCGTGGTTTCTCAAAGTAATGTTGTGCATACATGTTCACTAGTGCATTAGTATTATACTTGTGCACTAGTTTGATTGATCATGATAAGATCAAATAATTGATCAAATATCCGATTGATTCTAGTGCATTAGTTCGATTGAGGTGATAGGATCGATCAAACATCTTCTCAATCTTAATGCGTTAGTCCGATCAATTGTGGTAGAATCGTAGGATCAATCGAACATCCAATAAATTATAGTGCATTAATTAGTCTAACTGATCGTGATACAATCAAACTTGACACAATTAAAGGTTCAATTGAACATCTGATCGATCCTAGTGCATTAGTCTAATTGATCGCGAGACGATGAAATGATAGATTGAACTCTATGAATTTTGCATTATGTTTGTGCATTAGTCTAATCTATCGTGATAGGATCAATCGATCGATCCTAGTTGTGGCGTCCCACATAGCATGAATATAGAGATGATGATGTGCTTATATGTAAACTTGCGCCCTTCTTAATATAACACGTTTTAAAGCCATGATGGCCATAAACCTATAAGATCTCCCAGTTAAGCGTGTTTATGCGAGAATAGTACTAGAATGGGCGACTTCTTGAAAAGTCTAGTTTGGGAGAGCTAAAAGCGAATAATATCATGTCATTGGGTGAGGCGTTACACTAGTGCATTTGTTTAGTCGATCGAACTCTATGGATTTTGTATTATCTATCATTGTGCACTAGTCCGATCAATCATGACAAGATCAATCAATCGATCCTAGTGCATTAAAATTTCTTGATCCAAGGGTAGCTCAATCAACTCCTAAAGGTCGATGTTGATAATAGGTTAATAATATCAACTTTTGAGGTTAACGCTATCAATTAAATATCAAGGGCAGTTTAGGGAACCTTTATAAAGTTAACCATTCTTTCTATATCATATGCTATGTACAAAACATATAAATATCATATGATACATATGATATTTATATGTTTTGTACATAGCATATGATATAAAAAAAAGGGGGGGGTTAATTATGTTTAGCTATCAAAAGGGTTTACTTAGGAAGTTTTTTTTTATAGCCAGCCCTAGGTTTTCTCTCTAGTTTTCTCTTAAAGAGAAAAAACCAGACCTGTGAGGAGGAGGTCCCCCCTACTCTCCTTGTTGAAACTAGTGACTCATATTAACACCAGTGGAAGGCCACGTAAACGGAAGCGGAGTGAACGTCGCGAGAATGACATTCACGGAGCGGGTGTGATCTAGGGTATTTTGGGGATTTCTAAAATACGTCCATATAATTAGAGTTTAAGATTTTTTATATATATATGTTATATTATAATCTTGAATTATTAATAGCAAAATATAGCTACCTCTCTGTGGACGTAGGCATATTACCGAACCACGTTAAATTTGTGCCTTTATTTTCTCTTAATTAATCTATTTTTTCGATTCTATATTGTTCATCATTATTGTGCGCGGTAACAACACTCTTCTTCTTTCCTCCCCTCCCCTTCTTGGTTTTTTCCTTTCTTTTTTCAATTTATTTTTTTGATTTTTTTGACTGGTCCAGTTACTCCGCCCATCCCTTTGCTTACAATGCGCTGCCTCTGTCCACCCTCTACTGTGTTGCGCCGCTCTTCGCCTTCTCGGAATCAGTTGGGCTTTTTGCCTCCCTCGCCTGTACTGTTGTAGATGTTTGCTGGTTTTTTTTATTGTGTTTATTATTATTATTATTATTTTGAATAAGGGTTTGACTTTGCCTTAGATCTGCTTTCATGAGTGATCTTTTAGGTAAATGTTTTTGTTCCGGCCTTTGGGTTAAGGATGATTAGTTTCAGTGAGAGGGTTTTGCTCTTATGGCTGGAACAATAAAAGTTAAGAATATGGATTACCTATGTATTAGATTGAATCTGCTGGAATAGATATGTTTTATAACTAAAGTTTGAATATGGGTTAGCGAATGTTAAAGTCATAGATAAGACTTGATTGGAAGATTTTTATATTTGTCTCTATGACATTATAACTTCATAACTTTGGCTATGATTTATTAGAGTTTTTATGCTTTCTGATGTAAGGGTTTTATGCTCTTGACCTTTTTTCAATTAATTTATGCTCTTGATCTTTTTTCAATTGATGAATATGAAATATTCTCATAATATATATATATATAGCCTCCTGATCGAACTTCCACGCGTTTTGAGAAGACCCTCCGAAAGTTTAAAAACTCTTAATTTCATTACTCAAACTTTTAATTTGATGCAATCGACCCTCTCCGAAAGGATGCAATTAAAAAAATAAAAAATAAAAAATTAGAAGTTGGTAAAAATGCAAACCGATAACCGGCCAGCTTATCATTGAAATGTTTTATTTCCTTCAAAACGTACAAAACCATTTGTAATGTAAAGAAGCATCATATGATTTCAAGGTCACTAGAGGTGATCATTGAGCTTGCTCAGAATAGGGTAGGCCAACGCCAATGGCCACCTTGCAATGACAGCCCTCTTTCATGCCTGCTAAAAGCTATTTGAATGGTAACTTGCAAAAATCGATCAAGCAATTATTCATCATTAATTGCATAGGATGGCAAAAGCACTAGAAGTTTCTATAACAAGCCTAGGAGTACAAATGAGCCAAAACCACTCGGGAATGTATAGTTTCAAGCTCGTTTCACTAACATACTTGTTCATATGTATATTTTAGTTTAGAAAATAACGAAGGCACCAAACATATATGACTTTGTGGCTTATTTATTCATGAGAAAGGAAATAATCATTACGAACATCTGTTGATACTAAACAAATTTCATTGATCGATAACCGGCCCTATCTATATATCTATCTATCTATATATATCTCACTCTCTCTCTCTATATATACATCAAAATTTTACAACCCATATCAAGAACCTAAAGGTCGCTCAGCTTAAGACCATTCGACAAATGTTATATAACTTATCGATACAATAAAAGGAGTGACACTTTAACAAATTATTGGTGATTCATCTTTAATACTACAAAGAAAACTATAATGGGCTTGTTTGTTAACGCTCTTTAGGATTGTTGGGGAGAAGATATCTCTCCGTAGGGCCCCACCTCTTATATTTATTTACCATGTGCCATCACTCACTCAGAAGTTGACACATGTCCATCTTTGTTGCACATAAGAATAACTGGAGAAAGGTACTTCTTCCTCCTCTCTTGCGGATGCTTCCAAGAAAGATGAAGGAGACTCAGGTCTCCCTCTCCAAAAAAACAAAAGATGTCTCCTTCTCATGTCTCTCTCTCTCTCTCTCCCAAAGACTCTTCTCCCTCTCATATATCTCTCTCCCCTATAGACTCTTCTCTCTCTCTCATGTATCTCTCTCTTGCATATTACACTATGTACACACTAATTTATGGAGATTAGAGGCAAATCGCAATTATATTTTTCTTATCCACATATAAGATGTTAACTTAAGCATCGGAGAGTCTTCAACCCCAATCAGAGACCCTCTGACCTTACCTTTGTTTTGTAGGATCACCAGTGACGTACAGAAAGTCCTCAGGTAGCACAACCATGAAGAAAAATCGCCGAGACAGCGGATCCTTGGATCAAAAAACGCTTCAACAAGGACAATGTTTTGCTTTACCAAATGTCTCAGAACACCCAAAAAATAAAAACTTTCACATTTACGTCAGATTACCAAATGAACCCATTGTTTTCAAGGAATTAAGATCAAAGGATTGTAAGTACTCTTCCATTAGCTTTAATGGGAATCAGTAGCACATCAACTGACTTTGTTCCTGCCTATTTCTCTCATCAATTGTAAAGCTACTAATAAAATCCAGCCAAATTAGCTTTTCTCGTTAAGGTCAACTTGATGAATTGGTAGAAAAAGCTATAGCAGAAAATTCCCATGAACCATATATTGATGATGATGATATCAATTAATAAAATTAATAATAATAAAAATAATAATAGTCAAATGACTTAATCCAATTAATTAACTGAAATTTGATATAGGAGATAGCCTAACTAATGATGCGTGGCAAAATGCATGATAATTTAGTGGTGGCTCTCTCACCAATATTAGGGAAACGGTTGGCCTACCATATCTCCAAGACTCCAACAGGCTATGATCTTACGCTTGTGCAAAGCAAACATTCCTTATCCGGTGTCGATGTAAGATCGACAGAGGGAATATTTTTCTTTGTTTTCTGCTACTCTTCTCACTTCGATCTGTAAAAGTTTTTGTTTCTTTGAATTATTTTAGATATGAAAATGGATTTTTGTTGATAGCTAAAACTGAGGCCGGACTAGTGATATAATTTCTTGTCAATGACTACCAACCCAGTTAGTCATTCAAGCAAATTTGGAGACTAGTACTGGTTGGTCTATATATCACCGGACTGCTTGAAGGTCCCCCACAGAAAAGGCCAAAAGCCGATGACCCACAACTAGGGCCTAGACGGCCCGGTGGCTTGTAGCCAAAACGGCTCAGAAAGGACCCGAGCTCAGCCAACGACCAGCTCATGGCCGGCATGCACTCCTCTAACAAACTTGGGAAATGAATCTCCACAACGGGAATTCCTGAAGCCTTAGAAATAATGGCGAGGGATGAGGGCCTATAAAGAGAGGAGAAGGGCATTCGATCAAGTATGAGTAATTGACCCTATTCTGGATCCATACAAAGTTAAAGAAGAGCACAAATATTGAAATAGAAAAGAAGTTAGTTAATCTCGGGAGCTAGCGAGCTTAGAAAGCATGTTTACCCTAAGTACGAAAGCAGGTAAATCAACATGAAACTTTGAAATATATAGAAACACATTAATTTATATGTACTTGATGATGGGTCCGTTGTGAACAGAACAGCCACTATTTACGCATGCAACCTGCAGGCTAGCTGTGAGTATCGTTCGAGGGGCTTTAAACATCTTACCTCAGAAAAAAACAGAAGAGGAAACTCATGATCATCATGTTCCTTAATTTCTAATATAAACTGTACTGTTCCATATACTTGATCAAACCCAACACGCGCGTCTGTGTGTACAGGGGCATGCATTTCTTTTCATACCTCAATATTTTCACCTGAAACGCTACTTTAATTAACAGTATGAAGAATAATTTACATATCACAAGCAACAGAAACATATATATATATACACTCCCTCCATACCAAAAATAACTCAGAAACAAGTATCTATAGACAACAAAGACACAAACAGATATCTACACAGAGAGATAGAGAGAGAGAGAGAGAAAGAGAGTATAATAGTAATATAAAAAAGCTATTCATCCCCTCATTACCAGTAGGATTATCTATGTACAATCAAGAGAAACCAAGCATAAGAGTCTTTAAATACGTGTAGGTTTGTGTATGTGCGTGTCAAACCAGTTCTATGATCTATTTAGCACTCCCTCTATTCTTATTCTTTTTTACCCCACCCCACCCCCTACCTTTTTTTCTTTTCTTTTTTGTTTCCTTCCCTGACATTGCCTATCTGCAGAAAAGTTTTTGTGATGCTCATTTAGAAAAGCGATCAGCAATAGTCTGCATGACCTTAACCTGGGTGGCAAGGCAGCTTATATAGTCGGCTGTCTCCTCTAACAAGCTGCTCATGTCCATGGCTTTTCCACCCGGCACAAGCTGTCTAAGCCTGTCGGCTTGGCTTAGCTGTCCTGAGGGAATATCATTATTCTTAACAAACCTTTTCTTCTGCAAACCGAAGGATCTCCTCGTCATCATACTCTGGTGCCTTGCTCGGCTACGAAGCTTGAAAAGAACGGCTCGGCTCCAGGCCCTCCTTGGCCCGACTGCATGAGCCATGGACGAATACGCCGCGATCTTTATTCTCTGGCTGCGTTTACGGACATCCTCGATGGACGGGGAACAGGGTCTTGTCTTTCTCATTTTCAAGAGGATGCTGATAAATCTACGAGCAAACCTGATTTTGCGGGAGTTTGTGTTTAGGGTTACACCATTTGTGGCCATGATGGCATGCAAAGAAGATCCCTAAACCTAGTACAACTCTCTGACAGAAGTCACCTTTTGGGAGGATGAAAAACAGACAAACGGGTGACCATTAAGGATTGGAAGATGGGATTTTCTTCTGACACAAAGGGTCCTCTTTGCTTGCGAAGACAAAAGGTAACAAAAAAAAAAAAAATCTAGATCTGCTCTGACACAACCAGAGAGAGAGAGAGAGAGAGGGAGAGAGAGAGAGGGAGGTGGGTATTGGGTACAGATGTAGAGGAAGAATAATATGGTAGGATTTGAGGGAAGGGACTAATTAAGAAGAAGAAGAAGATTGAAAATGGACGGCCAGAGAGAATTTTAGACCATGGAACCCTGGTTTTATTTATAATATAATATAATTAAGTTTTGTTATCTTTATCATAATAAAGATGTGCCCATTTGTCCTGGTGCAGTGGAGAGCGTGGGAATCACGCTAAGTCACAAAAATATTATAATATTATATCCCACAGATTGCTTTATGTTGTGAAAGAAGAATGGTAGCCCACCACATGAAGCCGGCCGCCACCGTCCGGATAAGGATCTACGGTAATTATTTATCTCAATTCCCGTGTGAAAGAGATCACATATGGCGATTGAACCGTATATAAATTTTCTCTAATTTATTTGACAAATAATTATTATGAATCCAAAAGTAAGGACTCGAGAAGAGATGAGATGATTATAAACCCGTGAGAGAGAGTGAATGAATGGCGCGTGAAGAAGACATAATTGGTAGTAGAAAGTATAATTGGTAATTTCATTATCAAAGAATAGGGTTGGAGAAGTGGATTAGTGGACCCACAAAGGGCCAACCACCACATGAGCGCACATGGCTCAGTTACCCACTTGTCTGATGGGAACCTTTTTCTCTATCCTAATCTTCCATTACTTCCTTATCAAACAATACTTTGTGTTCGTGTTAGGTTTAAAGAATCTCCTTTGGAGTGCTAACCCTCCCTCTCCACTCCTTTTAGCCACAAGACAAGTATGAACCTTTCATTTTTTATTAATTACGGAATTTTAGGAGATTATATTCCCGGAAACTTAAGAAAACGGCTCGGGGTTAATTAATTCATTAAGGGGCCCACATAATAATAATAAAAACCCAAGAGAAAAGAATATTAATTAAGCAGCTGATATTAGAAATGAACATGCAGCTTATTTTCGCCCTTTGATCAGGACACATCTCTTTATTTAACAACGATTCTCTTTAATTTACTAAAATATTATAATGGTTCTTTTCTTTTAAAAGATATTCTAGAAAAACACACACTGGCACGTAGTAAACCTGATGCAAAAGAATCAATAGGTAAGTTGTTGAATATATATCGTCTCTAAGGGGTAACTCAATCGACTGAAGACCACGCATCATGAAGCGGAGATCGCTAATTTAAATTCCTCTCTCCCCTCCTCTTGCATGGACATGTCAAAAAAAGTTGTCCAATATCAAATTAATGATATTGTAATATTTTAACACAAAAAATAAAAGCACAAAAAAATGACAAGAATTAGACATAAATTTGAATTAAGATTTTTTTTTTTTTTTTTTGGGTCTATTTGTATCTCCAAGTTTCAGGGTTATTTTTGTATTGTTATTTTCTTTTCTTTTCTTTTTATGCAATTATTTGCTTAGAGAGGACCCAAAACTTAATCTATACAAAGGCATATCATCATCTATGATATTTTTCAATTTAGTTTTTGAGTATCAATAAAATTTTAATCTTTAAGAGTTATAGTTTGCTTTTCTTTAAGGCGACTAAGGCCGGTCTTTCTCTTCCTTAATGTTATTTTCTCTATTTCTAAGTTCTATGTACAATCTTTAATTCTTAATTTTTGTTAACGTCATACATTGTCAAAACAATTATCATTTTTTCTAATATCTTTCCAATTCATTTCATCCGGAGTATTTCATCCTAATTTGAAAACCACACTGTCGATCAACTACAAAATCAAAAAAAAAAAAAAAAAAATCAAGCTAGTATATATATAGATCACATATTTCTTTCAATCTAAAAACTATTAAATTCCTACTACAGAAACATCCAGGATTCAATTGTTAGAAAAACGATCAGATCTATCTTAACAGCTAGCATATATTGGAATCATCTACGTACGGTCTACCTAGCTACGAAGGTTGTTTCATGACCAAAATAATTCACATGGGAAATCACAGACAATCAAAATGAGTTCATCGATCAGCGAATAAAAAACTGAAACGTAAGCCGGAAAATCACATGTCGTTGTCTTAATTTTTTTTTTTCTCCGAGGAAAAGCGCGCGGCTAAGTCTAGCACTAGGCTCTAGCCATCTCTTCAACAACAGTGTTGGGTGCTCCAGAATCCTTCCTCCGTCGGCTTGTGACCAAGGGAATAAATCACTTCAACTGTTGTGCATGTCTGTTTTTTAACTAACTTTTACTTTATAATATTTTCTCTTCATATTTCATGTGGCCTACAACTACAAGCTAGCAGCTAGCTACCCCTATAATCCATATGCATGCCCTATTATATTTCTTCCTTATCATCATCTTCTTTATTTTTGTTCCCCACATGCCACAAAGAAGGATTAATTGGCCTATATATATATATATATATTTTTTGCATTTAAGATTTATGAAAAAGAAAAAGAAAAAGAAAGGCCAGGAAGGAAGGAAAGAAGAAAGGAAATCACACACGTACACACATACCTCGTTGTCTCTTTGCCGTCTAAATTTAGTGACAGCCTTAGAAACTTTACATGTGCATGTCGATAATTTTTTAAAGAAATTGCTTGAATTCTCATTTCAGTAATAACAAATCGAGAGGAATTATAATTCACTCTCAATAATATCAGAGATACAGCTGGGGGTTTCACCCACCCAAGTCCTATCTATGAAAACATTGCCTGCATATTTTGCCAACGTATGAGCTGCCATATTCGCCAATCGATTCACATGTTGACAACGCCAGCTTGACATCGATTGCAGCACAGTCAGAATCTCCTCAATCACATATCCATACTTGCTCCAATTCTGACTAGAAGAATTTATCCCTGAGACAATCAACTGTGCATCTCCTTCCAAGACAATACATGAAATACCCTACTCCTGACAAAATTTGGCTGAGGCTTCACCACCAGTTGGGTCCACACATCCATAACTTTTAAAGGGTTATTAATACCGTATTATAGCTTTTACATATAAATATCAGTTAAGTAGAACTAATTATCACGTCAGTAGTAATTACTAAACAACTAATTAAATTTACTTGTTTTTTTAACAACAAAATATGGAGGTGAAGTATTAGTTTTTTTTTTTTTTTTTTTTTTAAATATTTTAAGTACGCAGGTGTCATCTATATATATATATAAGGAGGATGTTTGTGGCCGTGGCTGTGGAGGACCGACTATCGCCTTCATGGTCTAAATCAGCCATGGAGGTTGGACCATACGTGAAGGGAGAGGAGGGTTCACTTAGACAATACTTGTGAGCATAGGTTTCAACACAAGTGTCATGAGCGTGCGAGTGGGCGAGGGAGACAAGGGTTCAACACTGTCGGTACAAGATGGTGTCAATTCAAAATTGAGGTGGCTTTTAGAATTACTATTCAATTAAAATTTAATAATGATTAATCACAAACTCAATTGTAATTTTAGGATCCACATCATTCTTACTTAGAGTAACACAAAAAAGACAGAAGAGAAACTTATAACATTACTCGAGTTGGAGTTGTTTCATTAAGGTTAACTTCTACATTTTAGAAGTGGCCATTGACATGGTAATTAATATACGGTCTTTAGTTTTTTATTATTATTATTATTATTTTTTTAACACCTATCTTATAAATTTGAAGAGCATTGCTATGAACACTACAAAATTTACCATACATTCTTTACAAATTAAAGTAGCACTTACATGAATTTTGTCACATCAATTTTTCTACAAATTGATATTATCGCTAGCATTTTCCAAATTTGAATTAGAACTAAAGATTGTAGTAGCTAATGTTAGGGGTAATTACCTTTTACCCTCATGAACTACAGCTCCTTGGCACCTTTCCCCAATGAACTACCAACTATGACATTTGACCCCATCAAACTATCATCTTATGACACATTCTCCCATTCCGTTAGTTAAAGGGGTTAAATCTAACGTTCAACCATTTTAAATTTTTTTTCCTTCCATTTTTGCCCTCACTTCAAATCAATAAAATGACACTTATACCCTTATAAACCCTAATCCAAAAATCTGAAGTGAAGGCAAATATAGAAGGAAAAAAAAAATTAAAATGGCACATGCAAGTCACATGACCGTTGACTGTTAGTTTTAACCCCTTTAACTAACGGAATGGGGGAAAGTGTCATAAGATGATAGTTTGATGGGGTCAAGTGTCATAGTTAGTAGTTTATGGGGGGAAAGTGCTAAAGCACTGTAGTTCTTGGGGGCAAAAGGTAATTACCCCATAATGTTATTCTCTCCAATGTGCCAATTTTTATCTCGTAACTATCATACAATACTTGTCGTGATAGTTCCAATCAACGGTTTGATTTTTTATTTTTTTTAACATCAAATAATTGGTTATGACTACCATGTCAATATTGTGTGCTAAAGCAACAGTTTTTAGCATTACTATGCTTCTAGAAGAAGTGTAATGCTATACACCAACTTTTATAGCACTTTTTATCACACTTTGTTGATATCCCACTATCAATCAACCTTTTGTTTAAAAAATAATAATAAGAATTGATTTAAAAGTTGATTAACAGACAGCGACACATTAGTTGAATGAGATAAAAGTGTGATATATATTATTTATCATAAAAAAAATGAAAAAGAGATTGTATGTTCCTATTGGCTATTAAGCGTATTAATAATGAACGGTGTTATATATCATATTTTTATTTTACAATTATTTCATAAATTAAGTTGACGTGGGAGCTAGTCTCAACTAACCTTTAAATTTTTTTTTAATTTTTTTTTAACAAATATTTCATCCAATAATTAGTTAAGACTATCCCATCTGCTTTGTAGCATTAATTGCTAATCATTTTGATTTTCCTTGAGCATCACCGACTCTCGTCTCCCACTTTTATTATTTATTTGTTTGTTTGTTTATGCCACAATAAAATGAAAAGGCAAATAGAATTGAGAATTAATATTGGATATTGAAAAGAAAAAGTCAAAGATACCATCAACTTCAATTCACGGGTTCGGTGCCGTCATTTGTGGGGCACCTGTCTTGCTGGTTTCGGAAATCACCGGCCGCGTGCGCTCTTTTCCACTCAATTAACTGCGCGCTATGGCATTGACGGCTTTAATCTCTAAACCAAACACACCGTGAGCTTCCAACGTCACCCCTGAAGTACTCTAGCTAGCTACATGATTATTATTATTATTATTATTGATTTAATGATTTTGGCCTTATAAGCTAATGTAATGGGTACGTACGTGAGAATCAATGGGGGGGGGGGGGGGGGATGATCAGTCGGTGACAGAGATATATATATGGGGAAGGATAAAGCTTAAGAGAGAAGGGGCGGGGCCGCCACACACGTGAAATGAAGCTTTCCAGAAATTAGACCTCTTAACTACTAAACTCATCGTTTTGCTAAATGCTTAAACATCATTATAATTTAAGAGATAGTTTCCATGTCAATGGCTTTGGTGATCCATATATATATGTGAGAGTAACAAACCATCTGCCTTTGTCAAGAAATAGACATGACAACCTTTATCAATTACTCTTTTGTCTTTCAACCCACGTTTTAGGCAAATTAATGGTTCAAGGGCCCTTGTTATCTACTCTTATATGGACAGAAATTTCTTTCAAACTAGTTTCAAGAAAATATCTTCATATTCATTTTAATAATGTCAATTGTCTATAAATATTTAAAATGTTAGTCTAAGTTAGTAAACTGTTATTAATGACCTTAAGAATTTAATGTGTGTTTTAAATGTTTATAGACACTTACAATATTTTAAATGGGTTGAAGGATATTTCTTTCCGACTAGTTTGGAGAAAGTTTATGTCATATATATACACAACATTCATCATCTAATACAACATATTTATTTGTTTGTCAAGAAACGGTTTAATTTAATTTCTCATGTACTTCATTTTCTTGAGAGTTGAGAATGAGATGCCATATATATATATATATCTTCAATATTGGTGAGAGAGTCGCAACAACATCATTGTTTTGCGAGTCTAAGGTTATTTTCAACAATTTTAATTATAAAGCTTAAAATACAAATTGATATATATTGTTGTCAATTTGTTCTCTCTCCTTAAATTTCGCCAATTAGTTTACTAATTTCTAGATTGTGTATAATATTGATGAAGTTATTAATTAAGGCCACATGTCATGTTATTAAAAAATAATAACGTTATTTAATATAAGAAAAAGAAAAAGAACACAGATTTCCTTCAAATTTGGAGGAAATTTGCTTCAATCTATTCTAATAAGTGACAAGTGTCATTCAACATGTTTTGGGTTTCTAAAAAATCATTGTTTGGATTCCTAGTTAGTGGAATGGCAATACTTAACAAATTTTCTCCTCAAAAATTGGTTTCTAAGTGATATGCTATCATCTCATGATCATAAGAAAATCAGCTATTGAATCAATACTTGTACGTAAAAAATAATACAGTCTACAAATTAAAAATCACACTTGGTACGCAAGAATAGACTATATTTTATATTTTATATTTTATATTTTTGACATGTCCACCCAAGGGAATTGGGAGGGGGATTCGAACTAGTGACCTCTGCTTTATGAGGCGTGGTCTGCAGCCGATTTCACTACCCCTTGGGGACCGACTTAAAAATTGAATAGTTATCTATTCCATCGTTTAATTAGTTTTTTGATTCTTGATTCCTCAAAGTGATAAATAACCTTTCCTTTTCAAAATGAGAAAAATATATATATAGCTATTCATTTCCCTTGAAAAAAACACATCGATTAATCCTTTCGCAAAAAGCGCTCACCAGACAAAGAACAATGGAAAAAAACAAGAACGGAAAAAACCAGTACATATATGCATCTCGTTAACTTCTCCGAGAATCTCTCTTTCTCTCTTTTTCCCCGTGTTGTCTTTGTCTGCTATTCAAAGATGTTGGGGCCGAAAGAGGTTTATTTAGGCTTATTTTTATTGGCCGAAAATAGTGGGATCGAAAAGGTTATTAAAAGTGAAGCCTGGGCTCTGGGCCGAACAAGGGAAAAAAATAAGATTGAGATTTAGGCCCAATCTAGCCCATTAAGTGAGGCCCAATTTATTTATTTATTTTTTTTAAGTCGTATATAATTGGGAAGAGTGGCACATTTTTCGCTTTATATATATATATATATATATTTGGAGGAATATGATCATATCCTTCACAATTATAAACAGAGAAAAGGGACATTTCATAAGTTATTATAAGTTAAACTTTGTAATATTGATAAAAAAAAAACGAAGTTTAAGGAATATAAAAAATGGTGCTACGTACAGGTGTCTCAGTTCTTTTGTTTTGTTTTTTAATTATACTCTAGAAGCAAACAGTGAACATGCATAAAAATATTTAGACACCACATAAAGACAATCATTGTACGTAATTTATAAAAAGGTAAACTCTTTTTTCGTTAAAAAAAAAAAAAAAAATCAACTCAAACGGAACAAGTGACAAATTAATTTGTAAATCTTATCTATGACTAATTTAGGTCATAGACTGTCTGGGAGTCCAAACATGCCAGTTTTTTTGAGCTCTCTGGGAGTCCCGTCTGGACATGGTTGTCGTGTCCCGACATGCACCCAAGTATGACTTCTTTTAGTTCTATATATCTTCACCTTTTCTGATTTCAAATTTGAAATTCTAAAACATAAACAATAAGTTCTTGACACCAAATAAGCCAATCTATCTAAAAACCTAACAAAAAAACCAATGATATATGATCACACAGATACTATGATCCATATGATTTAATTAGATTCAGTGCGAAGAAATTATTATATTATATTAACGTGCATGCATGGCCGCTGCTTGAATCCAAGAAAGGGTTATATATGCTGAAATTAATGTAGTTAATTACACAACACGGTGACGTTGTTTCCATGCTGAAAACTAAAATCTAAACACAATACACGTATTGTACATATATACATACACACAAGTATATATATATGCTTCGTTTTTGAAAAGTAGTACAGAGCAAAGAAGAAGAAAAACCAACACATATATATATATAGTCTATATAGAGATTGTGTTGGGATTTTCGCTTGTACGTCACCCAAGAAGTCCTGAATCAAAAGAAACACCAGTGGAGGGCAACCAAAGATGTCCGGCGATAAAGCCAGCAACGGTGAAACCCTGAGCTTCAACGGGCGTGAGTGAAGCACGATAACCTGGCCACTTGACCCGACCGGAGGTGGAGGCCCCAGGACCGGAGTTCATGTATTCCCCATAGTATAGTGTTTTAAGGCCAAAATTTCCTGACCAAGGCGACCATCCGGACGGGTGTATTACGTCATCCAGGAAGGACTGCATTATTATTGTTCTAGAATATTGCTTCCATGGCCTTCCCAGATATGTAGAAAACTTATGTTTGACCGGAGCGAGATCAGAGGCAGCCGATATCTTGCAGTTGTGGATAGAAATGCCGGTATTTTCATCTGGGCTGCTCCGACCTTGCGCTGTAATGAAATTGTCTCGCCCACTCGAAGGTTTTCTCACATATATGTTACAATTTTGGAAAACCACTGCAGAATTTCCGAATATGAAATCCACCGTCCCATAAATATCGGTTTCTCGATAAAATTGGCGTTTGGAGTGAGTGTAGAGTGTGTCTTGGTAACCGACGATGGAACAACGAAAGATCACTGACTTGTCAGATCCGACGCGAAGAGCAACGGCTTGATGTTTTGCTGGGCCGGCGCTGTTCACAAACGTGATGTCTCGAGCAATAAATCCGTCTCCCATGGCGGCTGAAAGAGACATAAATATATGTGCATGGTGCATCAATCAGCAAATTGATAGATATCTTGGCCTTACATTTTGACTAAAACTTAGCAACATATACATAATCACCAAATTAAGTCTACTTCTATTGTTAATTTCTTTTATAATCTTAATAAAACAGGAACATGCATTATGAGCTGTGCATGGTTTTTTTGTTTTATTTATTATTTTGAACATGCAGAAATTTCTTTTCTTGGTAATATTTGGACTGTGATATTATTTGGGAAAGGGAAAAGCTAGGACGAGGACACATAACAAGTAGAGAGAATTATAATCTTAACTTGAACGTTAAGCACCATATATGCATGGCCCCCCATTCATACAATTTAATTAATTTCTCTACTTGAAGTTTTAACCCAGATCGGATTTACTCAATTTCAAATGAAATAGATAATATTTATTTTTTGTTTGGCCAAAATTTAATGTTGGTGTATATGAAATGACTAATATTAACACGTTTTTTTAAAAAATTTTACAAAGCATCATAATTGACGTTCTAGTCTATTATTGATCAAAAAAATTGACTTGTCAATTTATTTAGTTAATTAGTGGTTGACTTGTTAACTATATAGTACTCTTAGAACATGTTTAGGATTACATTGAGAAATAAATCTTTTAAACTAATCAAAAGGACTAATTAAGATCTCCTAAAATTTTCTTTAAATTTGAGATTCTCAAGTTCATAAAAATCTTAATTTTTAAGTTTTTTTTTTAAAAAAGTGCATTTTGATTATTTTTAGAATTAAAAAGAAAAAAAAATACTTTTGGAACGTTTTACAAAAAATGCTAGCTTTTTGTTTAGTACAACTTTTTAAGATTCATAACACAATTCCAAAACTTATAATCATTTCACCAATTATAAAATTATCAAATCGGTTTATAAAGAAATTATAATACCCAAACATTTTCCTACGGGAGTATTATGTCAATTGAGAATATAGACTAAAAAAAAGAAAGAGTGAATTCCTACCGACAGTAGCAGACTGGAAAGTTGTCCAGCCATCTTCAGAGTTCCTGTCACCAACAATGACCGTTTTGCCCTTTCCATCCCCAACTAACATAACGTTTTTTTGCTTAGTGGAAAACTTAAGATTTTCATGATAAACCCCAGCTGTGATATGAACTACAGTCCTACCCCCGCCTGCCAATGAGGCCGCAAAAGCGACAGCCTCACCTATGCTCTTGTGCGTCCCACTCCCATCCTTTGCCACCACTGCACTTGCTTCTATCTCTCCTACAGAAGCTTCTAAAAGTTTCCTCTCCGGCGTCAAAACCCATGCCGGAAAACCATCGGACAACAATCTCCGATGGCCGCCGGCAGCCCCCTTTGGCTTACTAGACATGTAAAGTGTCAGGGTGTTGCTAATGAAGTGGCTCAAATTTTGAGCCGCACCATCCATCACCCCTTTCTCTACCTTAAACTTACGGTTTTCAAGGGTTTCGAGACAAGTTACTTGGTTGGTAAGAGCAGCACTGAGCCACGTCTGGACGTCGTCGATGCTCTCGGCCGTTTTCTTGCGGTTGACGACATTGGCGAGTTGGTCTAGGCTGTCGTCGAGCAGCTCGAGACAGTCGTTCATGCTGTCAAGCAAGTGGGTATGGGTATGAGCCTTTGCGTAGTAAAGGCTAAGGTTGTAGGCAATGGCTCGAGCCGAGAGGACCTGGCTCATGCTAAACTTGACCGAGTGATCAAAGAGCTCCCCTGGGTTTTGGGGGAGATGATCAGCAGTAAGCGCTGATGACAGCATGTATTCACAAGCTGCTTTGTAGGGGGCGCGCCCGCAACCTGAAGGTACAGTTGGCAATGGCGGAGATCCTGCTAAGCCATTTACAAAGAGTAAAATTTCAATGCTTAAGAGCAAAGAAAGTGAAATTGTGAATGATTTATTTCCTCCTTCTGCAACAGAGGAGATCGGCATCGTGTTTGTTTGTGTGTACGTGAAACTTAATGAGAGAGAGTGATAAGCATGAGACATGAGACATGAACTTGCTTACTATATAAAGGAATGTTTTTGTCGTGGTGCTCGTGGAATTGGAAGATTATATTATTTTATTTTATTTTTTAAGTTTTTTCCTTTTACGTGCCTTTCTTTTTTTGGATGAATAATAAAGCTGAAGCATGGAACCTTCAGAATTGCCATCGTCACTAGCTTTCGCTTATCGTTATGTACAAGCAACTTGACTCGGTAGGGTCCAGCCTCGTCAATTTAGATCCCATCTGCTCAAACCGGAAATTTCAAAACATGCTCGCTTCTTGGATTACGGAGCGTGCTTTTTCCGCTAGATTCTCTATCAATATTATTAATGGAGAACTCAATGATTATTTTCAGGAGAAATTTCAGCTGTCCGGCCCTCTAATTATCAATCTTTTCTTCAACTTTTAAAAAGTTCTAAAAATATAAAGAGTAATGCTAAAACTCAAGTTTTTATTCATAACTATTTCACAACGTTTAAGCGGTGGTCTTTTGGTTTCAGCTAACTCTTGGATAAGTTATTGTTAAAAAAATATACATATATCAAGGGTTAGTTGCAATTACTACGAGAGCATGAATTGAGGAATACAAAAATATAATTTCTAACATTATTCATGTTAATACTATTTTGGGTTGTTACTAGTAAGGAAAGTGTACGTGCCCAACAAGGAAAGCAGAGGGAGCGGGATCCTCTACGGGAAAAGTGGTTGATTCTTGGCGATTCCTTCCTTCCTTTCTTGTATTTTTTTAATGGACCTTTCCTTTATGTGGAGCGGGGGTTTAAATGATTTTATAGATCATTAGATTTAAAATAAAGGGCTACATTTCTTAACATAAGAATCTCCAATTTTGAGTACGTAATCGGAGGGGATCTGAATCCGTATGTTGGACGTAGTAGTCAATAACTTACTTATTACGGTTTTTCATAATTTTTTATTTTAAAAAGGAGTATTAATTATGTCATTTTTGCTTCCTCCAATAAGATTTTCTATAAATCTTAATGGATGAAATATTTGAAACGGGTTGATAAATGATTAGAACTCCGCATTACACGTTCATTAATATATATTATTTCTAATTAATTAAGGGGGCTTTGAAATTCCTTTCGAGACGCAAGAATGTGTGAGGATCCGATTTCTGATCTCGATCTGCGTCGTTGCGGATGATCTTTTTATTAATTATTTGTAGATAGACTCGGTTTTATATATTAATAATGTGGATAAGGTCTCTCAAAAAAAATTTAAAAAAAATAATGTGGATAAAGAATTCCATGAAAGTTCCAGGAGCTTTCTCACCTTTGTCTAAACCTGACTAAAAATCAATATATATATATTTTTTTCTATGAGCATTAATGATTATAAGAGCATTCCTATTGGGCTCAACAAAATAATACTTTTAGCTATTTTGGTAGCTTAATAGCAAAAAACACTGCCTAAACAAAATAACTAAAGATTTGTTCAGCTATGTTAATTATATTAATAAAAAAAAAAAAATCTTGTTCTCTATCTTCCTTGGAAATAGAAAAAGTAGATAAATAAATAAAGTGAAGGTGGATAGCTAAAATGTTGGATTAGGTTCTCCTACCATTTCTTTAAAAGTGTAGATTATCAAATTACGTAATTTAGGCCTCGAAACGCTTAGAAAATGCTACATATTAAAAAGGTATATAGTATGTACGTTATAGAGGTAACCAAAAAGAATTTTCATTTCAAAATGCTTAACTTCACTTTTGTATTATAGCTTCTAGCTTCTTCATAAAATCAAAAAATAATTTTTAGCTCAAAGCTTTTTTACAACATAGAAATTAAGCAAAAACCTGATAAAAATATACTCAATTCTCAACTGCATGTAATTACATACCACATTTTTAATATGTGACATTTTTCAAGCGTTTCGATCGATACCTATAAACGGTGAAAATTGCGTAATTTGATAACCAACTCTATTTCATTAAAATTGTAGATGATAATAATCCAAAAGTTTAGGCCAGATGTAGGTGCTTTGAAAATGTGGGTAATTAAAATGAAAAAGCGATGTTGGTGTAAACATAAAGGCGAAAGAAATTTGAAGTATTTTAAAAGTGTTTTGTATTTGTGTTTGGAGTTGTTTATTCGGAAAGCAAAAGGACAAAAGCCAAACACAAACTACATTATCAAACGAAGGGAGGGATTTTGTTTTGGCTTGGGGTCTTATGGATAATGTTTTGCTTACTAGGTTGCTTTTAGCTCCGGCTTGTCTTCAGGAGACTTCGAGCCTTGAGGGCCTCTCTTTCGTGTCCTTTTCAAGTGTTTATTGGTTAGTTGCTGCTGTCCCCTTGCCGTCTTGTAAGAATTACATATATATTGGTTGTTTATTGTCCTCTTATCTTTTATATTAATTCTATAATTAAAGAAGTACATATATATTTTAACAAGAAAAGGGATTTAGATATATAAAACATATATATGTGATATCACTATCTTTAATTGAGTACTCTATATCATATCCCACTTATCCACATCCACATTTTTCTCTCTTCTTTGTCAACACTTTCCTTCTTTTTTTTTTTCTTTTTTTTTTTTTTCTCTTGATCACAACTTCTATAATAAAATTTATAGTTCCTATTGCAATATAGAGTTCACCAGCAACAATTTAGGTGGGTAATTAAGTGTGCAACGGTAGTAATTAAGCAAAGAGATCACCATAACGTAATTATTAATATATATGAGTAAATTAAAAAAGAAAAGAAAAAAATCATTGATAGAGATTATTCTCCATTTATAAACGATGGACATGCAGTCTTTCATTGATAGAGATTGATTAGAGAAGCTAACCGATATTTATATATATGGCCCTGTATGTAATTAGTATAATTGGAAAACACCCATGGCCCTCGAAAGAGTCCAAATTAAAGCAGTGATAAAAATATAAAATTTTAAAATTTAAATGAATAATATAAGACATAATTTTCTAATTTTGAGTTCTAGCTGTTCCACAGTTACAACTAGCCATATAGACAAAATGAATAATAATAATAATAATATATGTTATTCCTGCGGTAACTCTATTATATATTAATTCTTATAATTCTTTTGGATTAAGTATACCAACCAAATAATCTTGAATTTAGTTCTTAAGAGGTAGCTCAATCTATTAGGACCACGTCTAATAAAACGAAGGTCACTAATTTAAATCTTTCTCTCCCTCTTATGCAAACATATAAAAAATAATAATAATAATCTTGGTTCGAAAATCGGCACAACTCTTTGCATGGTACGGTCCGTAGCGAAAGATAACTCCAGCTTCTTATCGATCGGCACCGGCCGCTTGCAAACACTGATCAGGAAGCTTCTACTTGAAGCAAATCTGATCTCGATCAGCCGGCAAATGCATGCGTGGCTAATAATGATGGTCGCCCTAGCCTGTTGCCTATTGGCTGTTGCATTCAAATTATGTCTATTAATATCGTAACACGCACGTTTACTTTCAGGTTAAATGCACGCGCCCAGGCAGTTCATATGCTCTTAATTAATAACCACCGTTTGGACGATCGATGGATACACTCGACTGGTTTCTTTATATGATTGTTAGGCTAATTTGTTGCTGTTGTTTATTGTATTTCCAAGGAAAATAACTTTCGGTTGTTTAGCAAAAAATTCATAGGTGGTCTTCAATATGGTGTTTTTCTCGTCGTAAGTAAATATTATTTTTAAGCAAATGTTAGGTGGTTTTTTAGTATTTTTCTAATTTCTTTCTTGTTCTCGTCGTAAGAAAATAATTTTATAAAAATTAAGTGAGAAAATAAAAACAAATTTATTTTTTATTTTCTTATAAAATAATTTTCACATAGGATCAAGACATAAAAAGAATACCAAGAGAGCATATATCACTCCCATTTTTTTAAAATCATGTGAAAGAAATAAGGACTACTTTTTTTTTTTTTTTCAAAATAATATTTACCTACGACGACTAGGAGAATACCATAAGAACATCTAGCATTCCCAAAATCCCAAAATCCAAAAATCCTAGGTTCAGATGAGGTTCCATGTACACTAGATGATCCTGGTCCCATCCAAGAAAATAAGCTTCCCTCATATATAGACCATCCATAAAGTAAGAGTATAAATTAAATGATTAAATTAATTATTTTTTATAAGCTTAAGTTTTTGCTATAAGTGATAATCAATTTAATATGGTTTTAGAGTACTAGAGATCCTGAGTTCGAACTTGGTCTCTATCATTCACCTCTCATTTTAATTAAATATTTCATGTGTTGAGTATCACTTTAAAGCCTTAAAGTACTACTTTTTTTTTCTTTTCTTTTTTAGGTTTTCTCCACCCGCTGCCCTTAAAAAGCAATTTTTTTCTAACATTTTTATATAAGGAATGTTAGAAATTAAACTTTTATCTTACAATTATCCCATAATACTTGCGCATAATTTTAACCAACCTTTGAATCAATCATGCATTATTGGAACTGCGGCTTTAGTACTGTCAAATAATTACGATAAATAGCATTACATTATATATATATATATATATATATCCCCTTAGCTATTTTATTCAATAAATTGTCAGTTATATATATATCCAAAAGACAAGTCCCAATCAACACACTAGCTGTACTTCACCCCAATGCAAGAGCGTTAGCTAGTGGGATAAAATGATGGTGCATGGTCACGTCTTTCATCAAAAGCTCCTATATATAATATCTCATTATTCATCATCAAATGGGTATTCATAACCATGCGTTTTCACATGCTACACGTGTTGTTGGTGATCATGTTTGACAGCATATATGGCTGGCCAAGATAGAGAGTGTTATTTGTTTTTAGTTAAAACAAATATTTTGATGTAACGTAAATTAAGGTTACACGTACGTATTTTCTACTGCTAATTAAGGTTCATGTTTGATAGTAAATATGGGCAAGTGTTTTTCGTTTTTCATTTGAAAAAATGTTTTGTCATATGACAAAGATTATTCCCTATAAAAATACAAACAGATGTAGAGTTGACTTATTTCTTATATATATTAAATAAATTTTAAAAAAAGAAAAAAAGAAAGAGTAGCCATGAAAAAAGATGGTTGCACGGCCCCTCTATTTTTTTTTTTTTTTTTTTTCTAAATTTTTACTTTCTTTAAATAATAAGATAGACTACTTTTTTTTTTATAAAAGTTAAAACAATTTTTTTTTTTTTTTTTTTGGCAATTGTCTTACAAGGTGTGAAAAGTTTTATAGAAAATGTTATATTTTAAGTTGTTTGTTAATGCATTTGAGAAGAATTGGAAATTCAAACAGAAAACAGACAACTTGGAGAGTAGTTTAGGAAACTTTTGAAAAAAAAAAAAAAAACCTTTTATAAAACATTTCAAACATTTTAATCAGAATAATTTGACAAAACAAGTGCTTAAATTTTGCAAGTGTAGAAGGTAACTTATTATTATTATTATTATTATTATTATAATTATTATTATTATTATTAAATAAATGGTCATATGGCCAAACCTCTGCAGGGGGAAGCCACATGGTCACCTCCGTCTTCACTGATCATGAAGGTGGCTACATGGCCACCACAATAGGCCAGGGGTGCATGGCTGCCCAACCACCTCTGCTCTGATTAGAGGTAGTTGTACAGCTAGCTAACATATCAGGACAGCTCTCTCCTCCACTAAAGGTGGCAACACAACCACTATTTTATTTTTATTTTTTATTTTTTTTATAAAGTTATCTCTGCATTTGTTTGTATTTTCTCAAAATAAGCAGATGTACCCTATGAAAAAGATTTTCCCAAATGATTTCACCAAAAAATACTTCTCCACACTATAAAATATGTATCATCTTTATGTCACATCAAAATATTTTTTGAACAAAAGGAAAACAAAAAAACAAAGAATGTATAGCCAAAAACACTAACAAAGTGTAAGATAATTTTTTTTTCAAATTTTATTCCATGACCCAAGCCATATATAAGGACTCCTGCATTTCTCAATCCATTGAAGGAATAGTTGACCCAAATATAAGTATACTCACCCTTAAAAATTAGGTAATTTAGTCTATCTATCTTACGGTTCGAGTAAAGACGCAATTTAATAGTTGTTTTTTAAAAAAGGTAAAACAGATTTTTTTTCCTCAAACTACCGCTCAAATATTACTTACATCTCTAAATTATAACTCATTGCGACTCATACACATAAACTACCAAATTTTTTTCAAACTGCCCCTTCTTCTAATCTAGCTATTATAATAAGGAAAAAATACATTTTACCCCCTTAAAGTATCCACGCATTTGCATTTTGGCACCTAATGTTTTAAAATCGATAAAAGACCCTCACAATGTATCAGACGTTGGCAAAAAATATCATTCGTCTATCAAATCCGTCTATTTGGATGGAAACCAAGTCACATGCGTGGCACATGACCTTTTTCAACAAAACTATAAACATAAATGACTTCTCGGGGGGGGGGGGGGGGGGNGGGGGGGTGAAGTGTAAACATAAACATAAACATAAATTTGCATGCAGATTGTCACTGTTTGATCGTTTAAAGCAACAACTGATCATTCTGCTCATGGTCATACCAATCATCTTTCAAAACCAATGTTGGTCATTAGGGCTGAGATCACCGTTTGATCATTCTCTGAAGACGATCAATCGTTATGTGCAAGAAATTCTCCCAAGCTAGTGTCCAAAAATCTCATTTTGTCCCCTTTTGAGACTAAGGACTAACCCAAATATAGTTAGGTTTAAAATTAAGGTGTCCTTAACCCTAGTCTTTAAGCGGGGTGTTACAATTTACTTTTAGTTTACATTGGTGTAAGTTGTAATACTTTAGATTTGGTTTATGGTTGAGTCGGTACAAAATAGGATTCAAGACACTAGAGTTGGAGCCAAAAGTTAGATCGATCTAACTTAAGTTCGGTTGCATTAGGTTCAATTGAAGTCATGCAACAATTTAATTCAGCTTCCAAAATGCCTCAAATCTAATCTTGTTCGAACGAGAGGATCATATAATTAGAATATATATAATGCCTCAATTAAATTGTCATTTGAACCATGTCCGATTACCACTATGTGAATTTGTGAAACCCTAAAGTTGGATTAATCCAACTTAAACTTAGATCGATGCAATCGGCCATTGACAAAATTAATTGTTAACTGACTTAGCTTTAAACTTCATTTTTCATTTTTTTTTTTTTCTGCTTATATAAAAGTCTAAAGACATACAATTTTCACATAGAGAGAGGAGGCATTATTTCATTGTTCTTGGAGAATTCTCTAAACAACACTAAGCCTAAACATATTTGATTCCTCTCTATGTTTATCATAAACAAACTACGTTCATAAAAACCTTCAACCACTAGAGTTTTGAGTTGCAGCGGACAAGGTTAATTTGTTTATAAAGGTGATTCCTATAGAAGATGCCTAAAAGTTTTGAAGTCACTGCAGTAGCACGAGATGGATCATTTACTAGGGTTGCAATTTGAGTCTTGGGTTACAAATGTTTGTAAATAGATCAATTTGTAACATAATTTTTTTATTTTTTATTTTTTTTATAGTGGATACCTTTGAAGTTGGCTAGCTCCTAAAGTTGATTACTTTTGAAGAGTTCTTTAAATAATTTTCATTACATTATCAAAATCTGTGTGTTAAATTTATTTTTACTTATCTTGATTTTCTATTGATATATGCTGTGTTTGGCTTTAAAGTTGATAACTTTATTAATCGATCATTATTCTCTTTGGTAATCTAGATTGTCATAACTTGGGATCTAATTCGTATTTTTCATATATTATTATACAATGGTATATATATATTGAGGTGTAGTTAAAATTGTCCCCCTCTCCCGCTTTGAATAAAAAAGAAAAAGAAAAAAAAAAGGTATATATAGTTAAAATTGTAAGTAAAATTGAGGAGGTAATTTAAAGGATAAAGCATAATTTATCATCTAATTAAAAAATATTTTAAATAACAAAATTGACTATTGAAGCGTCAAGATCAAAGAAAGATAAATCTCAATCGATCCACTGACAAGAAATTAACACGTCCATCATTAGCTCAAAACCTCTCATTTCCTTACCTTCTAAATTAAATTATTTGTTCTGAGATTTTTGTCTTAGCATAGACGCCGGTACTGTGCCAACAGGAGGATGGGAGACAGGGTGTCGTGGAAATCCTCGAAAGGTTGACGATCATAATTAATTAATTAATTAATTAATTATTATCGTTCATTATTTGGTCATTAAGAAGCTTTCAATCTTCATCTTCTTGTTAGGTGGAATGTTGCACTCAAAACCCAAGAGCCAATTAATCCTCTCTATAAGTAGATGTCTAAGGGTCAAATTTTTGTGGGCTTAATTATTTATTTAATTAAATTAATTGATAGCCTAATGATCGGTGAGTGATGTAAGGGTGTGTGGTTCTCTTTATTTTGCTTATCCAAAAGTGAAAGATGAACTTCAATTATAAGGCCAGAGCCGTTGCTTTCATTTTCATTCAAGGGGTTCACATCATGCACTTTTTTTTTTTAATTTACTCTTAAAATATTTAATAAACCCCTTATATCTAATCAACCTTAAACTAATGAATAGGGTTGGATTTAAATTATTTAATTAATATTTTTATATTTTTCTTCACAAATGAGCGCTCGAACTCTCACTAATGAAAATAAATAATTTAAAATAATTCAATTAATATTTTACCGAGAAATCAAGGAAATAAAACAAGCAAATACTACTCGATCGATCCAATAATATTGTTCTCTAGCTAGTTCCATGTCTATATAGTCACCACTATAGCCCAAATTTAGAATAACTTGATCATGTTCATGTTGTAGAAATCTTGTAAAACATGCAAATGAATTTTCAAATTTCTGCCGATATATATTGTATGCTATATATTCATCTAGAAAGAAATCTATCAGATATGCTGGTCATCCTTGTACAGAAGAGCAAATTTTGCAGCAAATTCATTGGGAGGTTAGAGTTAAGCTTTGGACAAAAGGCAAGTTTAATTCGGTTTACTGTTAGAAATGCTGATCTTTGCTGTTGTTGGCGTATTGATAAGGAGATCTTGATTAATTAGGTTGTTTAGCTGTCTTGTGTTGTCGTTGGTTTCCATATTGTTTCAGAGTTCTTGCTGCTTGTTTTGGTGTTGGTTGTGTTTTCTGTAGTTTTGTCTTTAATTAGCTGTGACAAACGTTTGCTTGTAATGTGTTTTGTAATGTGTTTGTTTGTGCGCTATAAAAGTTACTCAATTATCCAAAAACAAAAAAACCTTTGAGGAGGAGGATGAGAATGTTACAATCTTAACATTGTCTATATAGCTTTTGGGCATCCTTCTCTTGCAATTTTTTTTTTTTTTTTTATTAAAAAAAAATGGTAGGCCAAGGAGACCAATTGTGAATATCCTACTTGAATGTGACCATAGTAGCACCTACCCCCTGGAAACCGCACATGAGAGGCTTGCAAGTTAGTTTTCAAGTATGAGTTATATATACTCAAAGTTTGTTATAATTTGGTATCAAATCGAAGCAGTTCGTCAAGTATGAGATCGAGTGAGCTGGGGCTTTGTAGTCAGGTCATGGAAGACGACTTATAGTCTAGATTAAATTTATGATGAATGATTCACATCAAGATTTTCTCCATCTCATCCTACAAATTCTATATATTAACCATTAGATTTGTGAACTCATATAGACCCCAAACAAATTCAATGGTGGATTCATCCATTCACTATAGAGATGGTTAAAAATAGAATGAATGATATTTCTCAAAATTTATTGATGAATACTGACAAATAAGTGGAGCTGCCAAAAGAGAAATATTATCGTGAGGGTTAGTGTTGATAGAGTACGCTACAGTGGACGTCAAATGCGAAGTGTGGTGGCATATTAATTAATAATTACGATCCTAAGTGTCCCACATAAGCTCTTGTACATCATCTCCTTGCAAGCCAATTTTAAAAGTGAGTTATTTTCCACATTTGTATTAGAAAAGAAGAAAAGGTTAAAAAAAAAAAAAAAAAGAACTTCAAAGATTGGGGGTGAAATTGCTCAAAAAAATGTGGATTAAGATCCTCTACAATTTTAAAAAAAATTGTATATTCTCAAATTACTTATTTTATGTTGTTTTTAGGTATCAAAACACTTGAAAAATGTCACATATAAAAAAAAATTTTAAAAAAAATGACATGTTATCGAGGCAGCAAAATGTTTTTTTTCCAAAAAGCTTCTTCTGCACTTTTGTATAAACGTTTATTCTTCAGAAAATCAAAAGATAGCTTTTGATTCAAAGCTTTTTTACAATATAAAGAACAAAAACTTAATGAAAGTATACTCAATTCTCAATTGTAGAATACATGCCACTTTGTTAATAAGTGGCATTTTTCAAGTGTTTTGATGTCTAAAAAGACATAAGTTCTATAATTTGAGAACCTACAAATTTCTTGAAATTGTAAGAGAACCTGATCCAAAAAAATATGCCGATGCAACAACCAGTTTAAAAGATGATTAAGTAATAATTAAATTACCAGCTACAAAAAAGACAGCCTGGTAAGGAAAAGCCAAAAATTCATAAAAGCTGGAAAGATGCTTTGAAAAGCACTTAATAATTGTTAGGCCAAACTTGAGTGGAGGACAGTTTGATTAGTGTGGATAAGAAGGTGATGTATTAAAGGGACAACCACAAAATGAGTAAGAGAAGTCTGTCAATTCAATGCCAATTGAGTAGGAGAAGTACATAGCTCATGGGTCAATTCTTACCAGTTGTTTGTTAGTAGGAGAAGTGCATACCTCATGAGTCTATCAATTAATTAATTAAATAATTAAGCAAAAATATATATATAATTTATCAGTTTAATTAATTAGTAGTTGATCTATCAACTATACACTTTTAATTGTTGCACCAATTATAAAGTGTCATATCAATTTGTAAAGAAATTATTAATAAAAGCTGTAATACCCAAAATATTTTTCAAGTAGTTTGAAGTTTGCTCTTCTTAAACAACTTTGGAGTCGATAAGTGAGAAATTGACAAATTCACTTTGGCATCAAAAAAGTTTTTAGGTAGAGTAATGTTAGAAACCATACTTTTATCCCACCATTATTATATTTTGTTGATGTGGTCAGAGACGGATTTAGGGAGGGACTGGCAATGGCCCTGGTCCCCCCTCCCCCTCCCAGTCCCCCAATTTACAAGAAAAAAAAAATTAAGGTAAAAAAATAGTTTAAGATATTTTTTATCAATTGGTCTCTCCCCAAAAATATTTTGGCCCTCCCCAAATTGAAAGTTGGCTCTGTCTCTAGATGTGGCAATGCTAACTAGCCCTTATTAAAAAAAAAGTAGTAATACTATAAACTACATTTTCATCCCACAATGCTAATGTGGCAATCCCAATAGATCAGTCCATGTTAAAGAAAAAAAATCAAGAGTTTGTTGAAATTATCACATCCATTTTTCGGGATAGTTGTGAGATAAAAACGTAGAATATAACATTACTAACAAAAAAGAGTTTATTAACATTACCACATCAGCAAAGTGGGATAAAAATATAGATTATAGCATTATTCATCCATATATTTTACCATTAATTTACTCTAGTTGAAGAACGAATAACTTAGAAAACGTGCCCTCATTTTTACTATTACATCAAATAGTACATATAACTTTAACGTTGTGATTTAAGACTGGACCAGAATCTTTTTCTCGTCCATTCACATTTGCTTTTCTTTTTTTAGATAACGAGCATATCAATTAAAGTTATTAAACCAATTAAATGGCATATTGGGTTGGCCTACACCCGTAAACCGAAGTGATTGAACTGTTTCTGGCTCAATAATTTTGGAGATTTAAATCTTGCCAATAATGTGGGTAGTGTATTCAATTGAGAAAGGTTGATAGATTCTCTCAAATTTTTCTTGAATTTTTTGAAATTCAAATTGAGAGAGGTCTTGCGGGTTCGGGGTGCCCGAATAGATGAGGCTGCTTGGGGTGCGAGGCTTACCTACTCAAGCAACCCCGAACTTACATCCCCTCTCTTATTTTCAGACCAAATTTTCTAAAATTCAGGTACAAAATTTTAAGAAATCTCTGTTTTTGAATGACAATTTTTTTTTTTTTTTTTTTTAATATAACGAAAATATAAACTTATACAAACAGATTAAGTTGGTGGAGAAAGAGACCTTTGATTTGACTTGTTTTACCTATTGTGGTTGTTTGATAAGTATTATAAAGAAATTAAAAATAGAAGAAAAAAGTCATTTCTTCTGCATTGTCAAACTATTATACTAGAGGTTGATTTGATCTATCATTGTCAAAAAAATAAAATAAAAGACAAAAAGACTCATTATAAACGTTATTAATATTGCAAGGCCACGTATATAGTACTTATAAAGTACTATTTGACTTTCAATCACTCCTGTAATCCTTTTCCCTTTTCAATTAAAAAAGAAATCCAATTATTTTATAGAAGAGGTTGATATATCATTATCAATGGATATTTTAATATTCTGGTGGCTACAATATTCACAAAAAAGTAATACTTAATAATTACTATGTGCCTATATAAATAGGATGATATGACAATTTTTTAAATGATGATTTAACAATTAATTTTTACTGCCAGCTTGCCTGATTATGATTGTATTTGTTTTAAGTGAAATAGATATTACCAATTTTATGATCAAAATTTAAAGGTAGTATATCTAATGGTCTATATAAAATCAATATTAACACACTTTAGAAAAATTAAATGACTTGGCATCATAAAAACGGTTAGATATACCAACTTTAAACTTTAACCATGAAGTGAATAACATCCATTTCATTTGAAATGAAGAGAATCCTAGTCCTATATCATCAAATTGTATAATAATCGTATAACTGTCTACCAAATAGCATTATTTTCATTTTCTTTGGATCTTTTGGGATGATTAGAAACTTCAATTGGAAATTTGGAAGTTCGGTATCTTCTCAAAAATAAAAAAATAAAAAAAGCTCGTAACTTTGATCAGGTGTGGTAGTCGTGGAAGCTCATGACTTGCATATGATTTTCTGAGGCTTACAATTTATAAAGATTAACAATGTTCAAAATTTAATGAAGGAATTGTCTAAATGACCTTCTTTAGTATCCAAGGAGCAGTGCTTCAATTGAAAATTCAAAAAACAAGACCATATGAGCAAAACTTCTATGACATATCATATAAAAAGCTGTAGCAGAGGAAAGAATTCACTTGCAAGACCCACAGAAACAGAAAGATACAAGGAAGCTGCATATCAGTAAAAGAGCAAACACAAAATATGTGCAAAGTAACAAACAGAGCAGCCAGACTAGCAACTGCACTACTAGCACAAACTGATAACCTACAACATAATTGCAAAGGAAGATGAAAAAGTTCACCTGCAATATATAATTCAGTAGGTAGAAAATACAAAAGGGAATTCTCAGCTTCACAATAGCTTCCTATTTTTGTCTGAATCGAATCCAAAATCCTCACACAAGGCCATGTTGTCCTTCTCAAAGCATGTATTGTCATTCCAATGTTTGCTGTAGCCTCAGACTCTTGGCAAAGGATCTGTTTTGTTAACCTCAAGTTGCTCACTTTCCCATGTGTGTTAATATCCTGCTGATCAAAGCTTCCTTTTTTCCAGCAACAGGAAGGTTGTGTGCTGTCAAGTAATATTTCAGCTCCACCACCGTCAAATCCTTCAGCTGCAACACATGGATCTTAGCAAAAATATCCATACTAAAAAATCAATATTTCATGGAATTTTAAGTTTTTAAATTTTCAAGGTTAAATATTGTAAATTTTTTGTTTGTTTTCCTTTTGTGGGGAGTCAAACTCTTAAACATGCTCCAAATCTGGGATTTCAAGATCTTTGAAATTACCTTTTTCTTTTTTCATTTTTCACAATTAGTTATAACTTACCTAAATTTTGCTGAAAGTTCCTTTTTATTTTGTTTCTTTTAATCTGGGCTAAGCACTGAATATTCAGAATAGTAAATGATAGCCGTGATATCATGTTTGAGCGTTTTACCAAGTCCATTTATATTGACAAAGTATTATTTGAAAAGCTTTGCAGATTTTTCTTTTTAAGGCCTCAATGCAGGTGGATATTTAAGAATGATGCTTGGGAAATTTTACAACTGTTAGCCTAAGGGGAAAAAAAGAAAAATCAATAAAGCTTAATTTTGTTTTTGTTCTTTCTAAAAAATTTCACTTGGATTAGTATCTGAGACAACTAAAGAAGCCTAAATTTTCCTATTAATCAGCAGAATTTGCAAAAGGAAAGCGGCTGTAATTTTGTGCAAGTCCATGTTAGGCACAACCTATTCTAATCTCAATTTCACCAACTTTTGCATGAAAAAGCAAAATTAAAACAATGAGAAATTTTTTTCTTCCTTGGCCCAGAAGAAGCCACGGGATTGAAACAAGAGAACAAAATAAACTTTCAACTTCACCTGCCCATTGTCTGCAAGCTCACTCCAATCATAGTTTGCGGACTCCTTCACTGCGTTGTCTGCAATTGCTTTTCGTTTTTTGGAGGTCTCACTTGCTTTTCCATTACGCACAAGTTCACTTTCCTCATCATAGTTGTCCCCATAGACAAAACACTTGAATTCTTCTAATGCACCAACCACTCCTGGCCTGCAGCCCATGCACGTAAACACAGTTTCAAGTTGACAACATTAACAAGTTTTTTTCAAGATAGAGAGGAAAATATGGAAGTAAGTGCAGGATTTTTTTTTTTCTTTCTTTTTTTTTTTTTTTTTTGGCAGGGAGGCATGAGCATGCAGGGAAAGACGGTAACTTAAAGTCAGTCAGTACCTCGCCATGCCTTCCTCGTCAGGGAGGGTTTCGTCTTTCATTTCTGGCATGTCAAGCTCCTCCAAAGCCAGGGCCTGCAGTACTGCATAGTGCCTCTGCAAGGCTGCAAGAAATTACTCTTAACACACTGAGGGAATCCCAAAAAATTCTAAAGCTAGAAACAGGCATCACAATCAACTTCATCTCACTCTCTCAATAAAAAAGAGAAAAGTTACAATAATCTTCCATGACAATTGAATATGGGAAGCAAATCCACACAGTAAATACTGCTTGAAATATGTCAATACACTACTTGCAGACGAGATAGATCATAGAAGAAGTGGGGGGAGGGAGGGGGACAGCATACACAACATGGAGACATAAAAAATAGCATCCCATGCACTAAACTATCGAAATGTCTGTAGTATTATATCTTATAAATTTGTTAATATCACTTAACAGATCTACTAGCAGCTTAATGGTTTTTAGCACTTCGAAATAAACTACAAATGTAAGTTCAATGTAATCGCAATTAAAACATTAGCTTAAAAACCTTCTCAATGGTTAGAGGTCTCAAGGTGCTTTTGATGATGACTTAACACTTTCTTTTTATTTCTCCAGTGTTAACTTGCAAAATGAACCGAAAAAGTTAAAACTTCCAAATTTCCTACATAACCTGAATATATGTTTCTTTCCTCAGACTTTTGTGATTGTTAAAGTCTGTGGACCTCAGGAAGAGGTATTCTTTTGTCAATGCATTTGAAATGGGATTCGAGTACAGTGACTTGGATTTTACCCAAGTTACCTACTTGGTCAGTAAATAAATATATCTCTATTTATCAGCAAGCAGGCAAAAAAAATCAGCAAGCACCCTTGTCCATCAATGAGTACTAATTGTTACTGAAACGTGAGAACATGCAGTAAGGTGTCCACAGCTTTCAGTATATTTCTTAACTATTTAGTGTTAAAAAATAAAACAACTAATAAAAAAATATGTTACTGTAACTTGCCTTCTACCAAAGTCACCAAAAATTTCCTTCAAGACCTGAATTTCTTTTTTAAAGAAAAAAAATGCCTAGAAGATAGGTGAATGATAAACAGCTATTAGCCTATTAGGGGGAAAAGAAAAGAGTTCAGTCACAAATCTACCATGCAATTATGCAACATACCAGGGTTAGAAAATTGGCATACTGAAAAATCTTTCAAATCAATTCGTTTCATTAAAGCAACAGCCTTCTCAATTTGATCATCAGTTGCTTTAGGTGTTGCACCACTTGAATCTGAATAAAGCTGCAAAATATCTCTGAATTTGTTATTGCTAAGTTCACTAGAAATCTACTCTAACCAATTCAACTATTTCTGTTACCTCTTCAACATGTCTGATGTCTTCACAGTATGGAAGATATATCATGTGCATTCCTGGCGGCTCAATTTGACCGCCATGGCTGACAATCTCATCCTAAGAATGTTCAAGGAGATTGGTAAGTCTAGCCGTTAATGTAAAACTCAAACACTGTCAAACTTTAGAGCAAGAAACAATAGAGTAATACTATAATCCCCTTGAAACTCCAACCAACTCTTGAACTAGTATTTGACAAAAAGAGGAATGAGCACCAGAAACTGATTTCCTCCATTACATAACTTATACTTTTGATATACTTTATACAAAATGACATATTTAGAAAGAGCTACTGTAATGCCACACATTCTTAAAGTAGTCTCCCCAGTTGTATATTTGAATATGATTAGGCATGTTAGTTGGTTATTTGAGGATTATGTTTAGTTTTGCTGGAGGTTGTTATACAATGTTATGCCCTGTGAAATATGTACGGCCATGTTACAAGCCTGGCCTGTGATTGGGTTAGGGGCATGCAGCTACAATCCCCCCACCCCTCTCCCAGAACAAAAAGAAAAACAAACACGTTCACAGAAAGATGAAAACAATCATATTGTCTATCCAATTTTCTTGCCTGTTTTATGTTTTCTTCCCTTCGGCTTTCATTACTAATTCAAGACTCTTCCAGGAGTTCCTCAATGTAAACCACCCCAGCATTCAAAATTCACTTGGAAATGCAGAACATGCAAATGTCGCATCAGCATAAAGTATATAGAGACAATAGGATCCATCTAATTAATGCACCTCAGGATTACCTACGCGTCTTATACATTATCATATGATGTTAGACATTAAAAAAGGTTACCACTATTAAGATTTTTCCTTTTTCTATAAAGATTTGCAAAAACAATGGATGTATGGTCTCATTTATTGGGAAAATCAGTTTGTTTTGCAATTTGTTCACTTGGATGCATATACCCCAGTGTCTCATTTGGATGCATCTACACAGTCTCAAGCCGTATTCTCTTTTAATGGATAACGTTGACTCCTATCATCTGCCTGAGTACTATCATATTTGGTTTTGCAATCCCAAGGCTCAGGAGCACCAAAAATGAGGGAATGGAACCAAATCAGTTAATAGCAAACTACAAAAAAGAGTGTTTCTGTTAGAAGATAACCCATCACAGTAGAGTATTTCAACTCAAACATGCTTGGTCCAGGTTTTGAAGAGAGAAAAAGAGAAGACAGGAAGGAAGAATGCAATGAGACAATGTTTGCAGCTGTGACTATCATTATTGATTGAATGGCGATGACAATCAAATGTGCTATTGCCATATCGATTTTGAGGATTTAGAGGCACCAGACTTTTAAACCAATATTGAACAAATAAGGGCAACAATTAACAATGAGACAAACTGCAGCATATCAGGTCAAATGTTACCAAACTAGAAAACTGTATATCAATATAGAAACTTATTTGAAAGTGTAAGAATAATATGATATGTACATATTCTAGAAGGGGTGTAATGTGTCCCTATTCTAGAAACATGACTAGGCATCCCTAGTGAGCTATCCCAGTGTGAGCTGTGTATTATCCAGAATATTGTACAAAGCTTCTATATATAGAAAGGAATGTCTACGAGGGGGCTATGATGATTAAGCCCATTTTTCAAATAATCTACGTATCAGAAAGCATTAAAGCCTTACTTGAGCAATAAGGGCAACCAAATGAGGATGAGATGAACTGCCATAAAATGCCAGTGCAAATCTGAAAACAGTAAAAACCTCAAAAGTTTCATTATCAGGCATAATAACTTGTCGTGGACACTAACATCAAACCATCCAACATCAGCCACTGGAGAAAGTAATCAACAAGTCATAATACAACTCAAGTCAACCACCAGCTAGGCAATCAAGAACATATGAAGTTTGAACTTTTGTATGCAGCACACTAATAAAATGTAAAAAGAAGACAGAATAAAAAGGAAAAAAAAATGAGAATTCAGTGGCATAAAAGGGCTAACATTTTTTGATGAAATAAATTCTCCTGGGCATCATAACTGCCATTCTTTGTTCTATATCAATGCATAAATCCAAAGTAGAAAAGAAGCTTTTATACTTCCAGACACAAGGTGCAGAATAAAATACAAAATAAAGATACTGTATTTAAAAAAGAACTCCCAGCACAATTTTTTTTACTACAAAATTCTCTTCAATTAGCAACCCACAAATTAAAAGTACGATTATGGGCAAAAGCATCATCCATATAGAAGCATTAGGTGAAATTAGATGAATAATAGCAAATGTCAATCATGATGGCAACGCAATTTCACGACTAGGCATATAAAAGATGACTATGACATATATCAACCACCGCAACAAATCTAAGTGACAGAAGATGGTCAGATTTTGAAAAATAATACCGCAATAGAGTAAAATATAGTATGTCATAAGTACTAACCGCTGGAGTCGTAACATGGATCTATGCAAGGCAATGAAAATGCAAGTGCTGCCAATCACTTCCTGCAATAAAGAACCAACAAAAGAGCCATGCATCATAAATGAGAAGAAAAGAGTTGTCAAAGTACAAGAGTTGTCACGTCAGGTTCCCCAAATACTCAAAGATCTATGCTGAAGTCAGCAACAATAGGGCTAACGTCAGCCACTGTGTGGAGCAACGAATACTTGCAATCAACCCAAAAAAAGGGGAAAAAATTCCAACCGAATGCTCTGATACCAAGTTGAAAGAAAAAGGGAAGAGATGAAGTAATTGAAAGAAAAAGAAAACTGTTTTATTCCATGTCTTTGCTTCATACATTTACATTGGTTTAAATAGGAAGAAGAAAAAAAAACAACAATTATGAAAAGACAATAATGGAGATTACAATCATAATAAAAGCATGGAGAACAAAATCCTAGCATATCAGAAGTTTCCATCTTCAACACTACATAACTGATTATAGCACGAAACATCACTCCTATAATATTCAAATATTGAAGAGAACTCTAGAATTAAATTGTAATGACCGGCAAAAACTGAAAGGACAAGGGAAGACCATTATCTTCAAATTGAATTAGTAAATATCTAGTAGTTATATGTAACCAATATAAATAACATTACGAGGAATGTCAATTGATATACATACATCATACACATAATGACATGTTTCTCAATGTGTACATGTATCTAAAGCCACAAATCATAGATTTCTACAAGCATTAAAAGGAATCTTACTTGACCATAGTTGTTCATGAAAATAGTGAGTATTGGATCTATAGCAACCATAAGAGAGAGAGAGAGAGAGAGAAGATGCAAAATGTGGATAACCCCAAGGCGTTGGCCCAAGTGGTGGAGGCCTTGATCTTAAGGTTTGCTCATTTCAAAGTCTAAGGTTCAACACCTAATGGGTGCAAACAATCTCTTGGAGCCACACCCCGTAGTGAAAAGCTAGCAATTTAACTAGTTCCGTGTATGAAAATTTCCGAGGGTGCGGTGCACGGGACCAGGGTTTACTCTGCAGGGGTAAGTCCGAAAGGCCCTGCCTTGAAGAGGTTCCCCGACATCAAAAAAAAAAAAAAGATGCAAAATGTGGGTATTGCTTAAATACATACATACATACATAAGCACAAACATAATATGTTTGTATGTATTTATGTAGGTATTTCTTTCTTTATAATCTCAGATTCTAAAATCCTAAAAAGAACCTTGATTAGTTCACTAGGATAGTGACAATGGCATCTATCACAGCCACAAAAAGAAGAAGAAGAAACGAGGAGAGAGAGAGATTGCAAATTTCTTTTTAGAATAAATAAATAATTTCGTTCAGTAATTGACTACATTGACAAGATGTGGTTTATTTTATTTGTTGAACCATGACATGAGTGCCTCACACCATGAAAATTTGCATATAAGCCACATTTTGAAATAAAACAAATAATCAACTACTGAAGTTAAAAGAAAAAAACAGCACAACCACAAAGAACATCAAAGAATTAGAAATAAAAGCAACCTCATCACTAGGAAAAACAAATGTTGATGGCCTCAAGTTGTGATAATCTTTCAAGCAACTTAATGGCTTGAATCCTAGAAGATGAAGATGCCCAGTTGAAACTCTTTTTATCTCCGATAGCTCCTCTGCCGAAAATGTAATATTCTCACTAGAGAGAGAATGGAATGGTTAGACTAAAATTTGAAGAAGAAAACTAACATGACAAGATGTAAAGAAGGATGAGAAAACATGTATGTATTTATTTACAAATAAAGTGATGTCATGAGTGCCAATAGCATAACCAGCATGGATTACAAAATGCCAAAGATGATTTAAAACTCATTGCTTGTCTACTTTTGCCTTTCCCAGATACCCATCCATCTTTCTCAATGTCACATTTATAATTAAGGAAATTTTACCAGACACTTCCTATATTTTGGTTCGATTCTATTGACACCCACTGTGCTTTCAGACATTTCTAATCCAAGACTTCAGTCCATTTTGCTAACTAAAAGTGGTCCTAAGCCACGTCACTTGACACACATGGTGGCTTCATGGCACTCACCACCCACACTCTCACCTCCTCCTCTTCTTCTACTTCCCCTTCACTGGTCTTTGTAACTTCCAAAACACTACAGGCATAACCATATTTCAGAGAAAAAAATTTGGATGAAAAAAAAAAAAAAAATCGTCAAGGAGAAATTGGGAGAAGCAAGAAACAGCCAACCCCCTTTTCTCTTTGAAATCTCCCCATTAAAAAAATAAAAAAATAAACCTAAACCACCTCCATCACACACATCGATGCTGCAATGGGCATCAAGAATTTATTTCTGGCACCACCAGAAGCACACACACAGAGTGGGAAAATGTTTTAGAAGTTTATATTGTGACTGAATCCATATAAAATCTGGAAGAATAAGAGAGTTTATCCTTTCAATGCCCAGCCATCTTATTATACTTTTTCTTTTCTTCTGATAGGTAAAAGAATGGAGAGAATTTTAAGAATCAGTTCTCTCTTCCCCACACACTCACTCTTTGAACACCATAGCCAACTGTAGGGGCAACAGCAATACATTCTTTTCACTACTACTCTCCTCCAGAACAATCATCTACCATACTAAACCGCCAGCTATTAAAAACTAACTTGGCCGCAAAACCCAAAAGCCTCCTCCAAAAGCACCCACTCTATACCCCAACCCTTGCAAACAAGGTCTCCCTTCAAATAAAAAAGAAGACCCTCTGCCTTGAAATTATGTGTTACCTTAGGTGCGGTCCAGTCCCAAAACCCTTCTT
Source organism: Carpinus fangiana (assembly GCA_006937295.1). Lineage (NCBI taxonomy): Eukaryota > Viridiplantae > Streptophyta > Magnoliopsida > Fagales > Betulaceae > Carpinus > Carpinus fangiana. The sequence goes on along the minus strand of CM017323.1, from coordinate 18,089,397 downwards.
TACACAACTACCATCAGATATATCTGTTAAAGTAATAGTTAAGTGATTAAATTTACCTCTTCCTATCAACTTAAGCTTTTGGGATAATTGGTAATTTAACATGGTATCAGAGCCAAAGGTCATGGGATCGAACCTTGACTCCGTCAATTCACCCCATTTAAATTAAATATTGCACGTGTTGGGCCTCACCTATTAAAAGGGAGTTTAAGCCCACACATGAGGAGGAGTGTTAAAGTAATGGTTAAGTGATTAAATTTACCTCTTCCTATTAGCTTAAGCTTTTGGGATAACTGGTAATTTAACAATATCCACTATTATCTCCTTCCTCCAATCAAAAGTCATACTCCAAAAAGCATTATCCAGCAGCTTTTCACCAAAAATGCTTAAAGACAATGTCAGCCGATTTTTCCTTGGCTTTGAAGTTGGTAAGGAGACTGCAAATAAGCATGCTTCTTGAGGTGCATTCAAAATCGAGGACTTCTTTACCCAGCATCATTGAATCAAGCGGGTGGGTATTATTTTTTTTTTGTTGATTGGTTGGTTATTATTGGGTTTTTCCTCTAGATTATGGTGAAAGTTGTGAAATTAAATGTGTTTTCCTGTGATTTTGTACAATGAGTGAATTTTCTAGTCAACATTTTTAGGAATAAAACTAACAAAATATTTATTGTATTCATGAATTCTCTTTTCCTTCCATTTTCTCTACAATCCAAGCAAAAGCGTTTCTCTCAAATATGGTTGTGGTTGTACTATTTTGGAAGTTGCAGAGATCTCTGAAGGTGAAGCAAAAGAAAAGGTGGAGGAGGGAGAGAGAGAGAGAGAGAGAGAGAGAAGAGAGTGGATGGAGAGTGCCTCGAGGACAGCTTGTGTGACGAGTGACATTGCTTAAGGCCCACTTTTTGCTAGTAAAATAGATGGAAATGGGATAGATGTCTTATTACTAGTAAACTTAATTTGTATGGTAGGTTTGTACAAAAATGCTTTGTTTGGCATATTTGTAAACTATCTTCCACGAAATAGTGTTCATAAAGAAATGAAAATTTGGGCCCTATGAAGTCTATGGTTGCTTCTCAAAATAACTCCTTGGAACAAAATATTTCCATTGAAAAACATATTTATAGAATGAGTCTCTCTAATTATTTATGGATATTTGGGACATAAAAAGGGTTTTTCTTTTTTCTTTTTGCAAAAAATGACAGATGTTTGTTAGCATGATGAATAAAAGGTAGTAGTTGATAGCAAGATCACAATTATTATTACTCAGGGGATGACTAAGGACTGCAAGGGTTCAAGTCGGAGCAGCCTATGACAGAAAAAGACATTAGCATATTCTTTTTTATTCTTTTGGGGAGGGGGGCGCAAGTCGTTTTCAGAATTTAAGCTTGGTGACCAGGAAAACAAATTCCTTCATAGAGACTATCTCACATTAGGACTCCTACAAGACAAACAAAACCTGATCTCATATCATTCCAAGGTAGAATGAATCCACACTCCAAGACAAAGCCAACTGTCTCATGGGTGGGACCAAATGATCTTGTACCAATAAAATGCTAGTGATCTCCAATTCTGGTAACATTCCAATCTCATATTAGAAAGATGAGTAGCCCACATAGAGTATGTGATTTATAAAGACACTCATGGGTGCTAAGTCTCACATTGCTAGGTGAAACTGAGCTTAATAAGTTATTCTAGAGAAGTTCCAAATTGAGTAGTCTTTTTGGAGTGATAACATAGATATGATTGGCATTTTCCCTAAGTCATTATAATTAGTATCAAAACAACCTAGTAACGCTATGTGGTATTAGGGCGATGCATAATGTATCCCTAACGAGGACGTCAGGGGTTAAAGAATGGTAGTTTGTAACACTTCAAGCTCATATTGGAAAAATGAGTAGAACACATAGAGTGGGTGGTTTATAAAGACACTCATGAGTGCTAAGTTTCACATTAATTACTATGCAAAACTAGGCTTTATAAGTGATTATAGAGATGCTTCAAATTAACTATTCCTTTTGAGATGATAGTGCAAATATAACTAGCGTTTTTCCAATATTGTTACAACAATCGCAAAAAGAATACTTGCAAGAACTTATAAAGGACCTAGATAAACCCATTCCAAATTTCTCTCAACCCTAAATTCACCAAACTTCTTAATCGCTTGAAACATATGAAACTATGCTAGGAGCCAAATAGTAAATTTATCGCAACCATCAATTAAGCATTTAGCAGAAAGCACCACTATGGCCCCAGTTGTGAGTTACAACATAAAAGGTAACCCTCCACTGGGATATATTGACTTACAAAGTACTATTTACCCCCCCCCCCCCCCCNCCCCCCCCCCAAAAAAAAAAAAAAACACTAGGAAATATCAAGTGTATAATCAAATTATCTATTATCTTCAACATGACAGATAACTTACAGCTGCATCTATATAGAAGCAATCTTAAGAAAAAGGGCAAAATTTAACTTTAATTTCTTGAAATTAAGTTTGAACATGGCATTTGAAATGACCTTTAGAGAAAACTTTCTTCACAACCACATATTCACATTTCTTTGTTACTATATTGTTTATGTTTTTGAGTGTTTCTGTGACCAAAAATAATCTAAGAGTCAGAAAAGAGACTTTTCTTTACTCATGTAAGTCCCCAGCTCCATTCAAGTTTCAGTTTGATAGATTTTATTTAAATGCTAGTTAGTCATGAGTATTTAAAAATTTGCACTAGGAAAATGGGCTAAATTTATAGGTTTCAATCTCTTTGGGGATTTAATGTTTTTGTAATGGGCTAGGCTGGAAAAGGCTTAAATTACTTATGTCTTTAAATTGAGATTAAGTAAAGTCATTTCCTAAGTAAAATGGGGACAAGCATATTGAAGGGTTGTGATAACAATTGAGGTTATTGATTTTCTTTGAAGTATAGAAAGCTGTAATGCCATGAGTACGGTCCTAAAGCAAATCATTATAGAGAAGGACATTTCTCTTTCTTGGCCTTCTTTACTCCTTACTATATTCTCTACAGCTGAGTTAAATCTCTTCCTTACAATCAAAAATCCCCTTCTAGCAATACAGTTTGAGTCATAACCAAGCCTTGTTATAACCTTAAATCGATGAGAATTTTTATAATGCTGCTTGGAATAGAGCCTGACTCAAAAAACTGTGTTCTAAATTGAGCCCAGATACTGGTCAGCACTGTCATTCCACAAGTATGCAGCACACCTCAACGGCATCAGAATCACGCTATTAACATTATTGAATCTTACTTTTCACTTCTTGGAATGGCATGATTAACTATTCATTGAGAAGAAGCAATGCAGCAGAGATGAATCAATAAACAAGAATCGCAAACTACAGATTTATTTATGCTGCTTGTATATTATATTACAATAGAGAAAAGTAACATACTTTTTATAAGACTGGTAACGTTTAGGAGGTTCTTGCAATAATGCACCAGTATCTGAACAGATGAAAGATCTTTCAGTCTGCGCAACATCAAAACATAAAACCTTATGAAATCTAGTTACAGCATCAGTACCCAAATCAAAAACATTAAATGACAGGACTAAAATGTGAAACACAATGTCAGAAGCAGTCTAATAAGAAGGAGAACCACCCTAAAGACATGACTGTGTTTTTTGACAAGTAAAATAGTAAATATTTACTCATAAAAAGAAAGGAAAGGGGCAACTAAAGTATTCACAGACAGTGTACTAGAGGACCAACGCAAGATCATAATTTAGTCATATACAGATTGCTGTTTTTTTTTTTTTTTTTGGTGTCAATTGCCTTTAGCCCCCCTAAACCACCACTCATTTACACATAGCCCCCACTACTAGTCGCAGGCAAAATCCCCTCTTCTTTTAGTTAAGATCACTAAATCTGACACAGAAAAGCACGTGTGAGCATGTGCACTTTTTCTGTGAAATTCCAAAATGTCCTAAAAAAACTAGAGAGGGAGTGGTTGTCAAACAGCTCCTAGGGATGGCAGAGCCACCCCCAAGCATGTTTCAAGGGGACTTGGCCACCCCCAAACATGCGTGGGGAGGCTCAGCCACCCCCTAAACCCTTTGGATCAGCCACCCCAAGCACATTTTGCTCTTTTCTTTTTCCTATTTCAGAATTTTTTTTTTTTTTTTTTAAAAAAACACCCTAACTTCTAGGGTATTTAAAGTAAATTAGTTTTTATGCTCAGCCTATTTTCGTCATTTCAGGTCAAAAAATCACATGTATGGCACGTGATTGACATTTATTCCTTTTAACGAATTTGTTCAACAAAAGGAGTTTTTTGCCAACAATTGGCATGAGTGTGACAGGTGGTAGTTCGTGTAGACAATGTTTAAATGAATTGCAATTCGTGGTAGTTCGTGTAGACAATGTGGGAGGCCCAAGGCAATTACCCCTTATTTTCTAGCAAGAGCTAATAAATTTCTGAACTTATTACACATAATCCAATCTTATTAGAATGAGTCGTTGTAGTAGGCATTATTGGTGGAAGAGGAAGTAGAAAATTGGGGCTTACACAACCAATGCTAGATAATATTTCTATATTTTAGGAAACTACACTTAGTCCTTCTAAGCTATCACCTCATTTGCAATGTCCCACCAAAGTAAAAGATAAAAAATAAAAAAGCAATGTCCCCCCCTGCACTATTTGCATGGGTCTCCTCCATGTAGAGACCCACGACTAGGTCTCCACTGGATGCACGTGGCCCATTTTCCATCAGATTTAACAAAAATTCATAATATAAGGGGCTAATAGTTTTGGAGGACATTTCAACTTTTAGCCTTTAGAAAGCTAAGTGTAGCTTCCTCTATATATTTTATCTATGATTTGGTTAGCTTAGATATATGATTCTTTTAATTATTATTTAAAAGTTATATTATCATTTTTATGATTATTAATGGTTATAATGATGCTTCTGTAAACAGAAAACCACTGAAAGAGCAATTGCAAGAAACAAATTTTGATCCCTCTGTGGAGGAAGCTCTACCCCTTCAAAAGTCCCATCTATATTTCATGCCAGATCGACCATGTAAGACTCAGTGGCACCACATTTTTAACATTACTACTTCTATGCTGTGCAGGCTTCCTTCTCAAACAACAAAGAAGATCAACCACTTAACCCATTCAATGCCAAATAGCAGAAATAGTAACCACCATATGTCACTAGCAACAGGGCGATCAAGCAGTAAATGATCTACCATTCACACTGCTTCAACCCTAAACATTATGTTCTCCGAGAAACCACACATAGAGTTTGAAGTTATTAAAACAACAGCAATGAGGAAGGAAAAAAAAAATTATATTTTTCCTTCTTTGATATCTCTATTCAGTCTGTACAGCTTCAAAATATATTGAACATCTTGACCACCATAAGCTGGAAAAGGTAAATTGCAGAATACCCTTCCTCATCTCATGATTGAGAGGCAACATACCAACTCCTTTTATTAGTCACATGAAAGTGACTAATTGTCTAGAAGAAATAGCCTGTTAGATGTCAAAACTCAATAATACATTTAAGTGATAAGTTCTCCATATCCTCAAAACTATCAGTCCCACTTTCTTTGTGGAGATATCACACAAGGTAGACCAGGAAAGGGAAAGGATTCTCAGAAATGATGCACTAGATTAATATATGCCAGAAACAGAGAGAGATAGGCAGAAAATCAAGGAATCAGGATAATAAAGTCGATGGGATCAGGAAGTCAAAGAAATCAGTTATCGCAACACCGAAAAGACCATTGTCCTCTAGCAACCAACTTGACAGCAAGAAAGACTTAACCCACCAAGCCACGTCAATCCAATAGAGTTCATCTGACGAACTACAACACTTCTAACTAGGCGCATTTTCAAACGTGTGAACTGAAAAATATCTTCAAAAGACTGGAAAAACCGACATGAAGTACAAATTTGAAAGAAAAATATAATTGGCCCAATTCAAATCAACAATAAATTAAGAAATGATTAACAGTATTCTCTCTGGCCATTTGAGAATTACCAATATTCTAGAGATGAGTTGATAAATCATTCCTCACCAACACCCATTTTCATAGTCATAACCACAAAATCCACATTGGTTAGTCTTAGTCACGAACTTGCTAGAATCACTCAGTTCACTAATCTTACACAATAATACCTCGATAAGTGTGTTCTTGGATGGTTGTAATGGCCCATAGGCACAAGTTGTATCTTTTTCTTTCTTTCTTTTTTTGTTGGGGAGGGGGGGTGGTTCCTTTCAGGCAGTTGCTGTTTAGTTGGGCTTAACTAAAAGTGCAATTTAACTAGATTTATGTGTGCATATACCACCAAAGAAAAATAATTTGAGTGTTATCACCTTCAATGGACGATTGCTGACAGAATCGAGCCAGGTAATTGCTCCTACAAAACCAAGAGTGAAAAACAAAAACAAAACAAATGCATAGTTTTTAAACTGCATATACAAGATGACATACGGAAACTCACTTTTGTTTCATGCCTAAAATTTAATTAGAAACTGGTGCACATACCTGGAATGGTGGGACGAATCAGAGCATATGTGTTCAGTTCAATTGATAATCCATTGGCAATTGAAAATGAGATTCTTCTAACTATGCGCTTCTTGAACATACGCTTTCTCAGCTGATCTTTCATATCTTCCAATCTGAAATTGGAACATAGAGATTTATATATTGGGGGCAGTACTTAAGAATAGGAAAAGGCACTTAACAAGATATATTCCAGCATCAGTATTGAATACTTTAAATTGTTAAATCAACCTGAAAAACCTGACCCAGATATCTTTATCCAAGTAGCTTTCTGTGAAAGCTTCATTTGAAGGAATAAATTTCAGTGCAAAAAATCATGTTTCTATTACTATTCAAATATCAAGTGCCCTTGATACTTGTCAAAGGTTGATCATTAGTTTATGCATTGAAAGACGCAGAAAAGAGTTGAAGAAAGATCCATTGACGTTGTTATACAAGTTATCTGAAAATGGGCTTTGTTAATAGTTTCGTAGTAAGAAGATTAGATGGAGAAGCGGAGGCTACTATATTATTCAGCTTATTATTAACCTATACAAACATCCTAATATATAAGATAAGGGAAATGTGACAATGACCAAACTACCATCAAACACTAAGGACTTACTAACCCTAATAACTCTTCTAATAGGCTTCATAATCATTGCCCTCTATTTGACATTCATTTCTATTTATAGAAGTGTTTATACACCCCATTCTGAATAGGACAGCTCACTAGGGACACCTAATCATGTTTCTAGAATAAGGACACATCACACCCCTTCTAGATGCACACAACATATTATTCTAACACTCACCCTAAAGTCAAAGGACCACTTAGCAAAGTAAACAATACCAACGAAGAGCAAAGGCAAATTGATTATTGGTGAAGATGGACTATATACCAATAGTTGAGGGCAACATCAGCTTCGATTTTCAATCTTGTGTGGAGATTTGATATTGGGAAACAAAATTTGTGGTAGTGACAACATGGAAACACAAATAAAATTTAAAAAAATAATAAAAAAAAATAAAAACTGATGGGTTGTCCTGAGATTAACTCATTTATTAAATGGGTCAAGTGGGTTGGCCCTATAGTGACCCCGAACCAATTATACCAAACCCTAACCCGCCAATTTCGGGTTGAGTTCGTAGGCCATGCCAAAAATTGACAGCCCTAATTTAGGTCAAATGTGGCCACGCAACCACCCCTTCTACTCCGCTAAGGGTAGCCACAAAACCACCTCTGTATTTTTTTTTTTTTTTTAATAAATAACAAGTTAGGTTCCACACTAGAGAAAACAAGCATGTTCAGTGTTTATTTCTCTGGAAAAAAACAAAAACAAAACAAAACACTTTTCAAAAAGTTTACCGAACAAATTTTTTTTGTGAACCCCACTAAAAATACATTTCGAGTGTGGACCCCATTGAAAATACTTCTCAACACTTTGTCACATCAAAAACTTTTTCAAATCAAAAAACAGAAAAAGTGTTCAAAACGTTTAAAGTAGTTATACGTTAACAAATTAAAAGAAGCCAAAACAGATTTAAGAGCTCAAAACCATAAGATAGTTAAGCAAAGTCAGATGCATAACGCAACAATCAATTCCGCCACTTCTAATATGATATGTGGCACCCTGACAACTGCACATAAGTAATACCATAAACATAAACAAGATAGAAAGGCATACTTCTCTCCTGCTGAGTGCAACAACTGTGCAAGGTCATCACCTTCCAATCCAATCAAATCCTGAAACATATAAGGTTGAAAAATGGTAAGTAATCTAACTAATCTAATCGGGCATAGAAATTACTCTACAAATCAAAGTGAGCTATGATCATACAGCAAAGAAAAGAGAAACATTGAACTCCTCATCAGGCCGACTCAAAGGTAGAAGTTCAATTGAGATGCCTAGATCTTGTGCATCCTGGAGAGAAAATAGAGCACCAATGACTTTCAAAAAGAAAAAATTTCTTCTAAGAAAACGATTAAAATAGGAAGCATGTGCAAATCAGTACCTTAGCTCGCTGCAATGTGGTTCTTGTCATATCTATTTTTGTTGCTCCCTTGATATTCCCTAAAGGATCATCTTCGTTTGTGAAAAGAAGTATCCTTTTATCAGCTGTCTTTGCAGATCTGAGATATGTTATTTGCTAATTGTTATAAAAGAAAACTACATAGAGGGGATCATAGGATACAAAATAAAATTTTTGCTTGGCAACCAATTAAATTCAACAGAAAAATGAACAATGGTAACAAAGTAGAATTACCCTTTACGTAACAGCGCTTGTGCTACCCAAAGAGCATTGTAAAGAGAATTTTCTCGAGTGCCAGAGACAATACCATGCTGACTCCCAATTTCTTCCATGAACCTTTCTGCAAGAAAAAGATTCCAAGAATTGGGGTAGGCCTGCCACTTCATAAAAGAAGTGTGTAGCCAAATAGAACTTCTCTCATGGCAATGCAAGCAGTACTATACATCCATGAATGCCTTATAATATTATATTGAACAACTATGCTTACAAAATTTTGGAAATTTAAGACCTTTGAAAAGTAAGACAATACACAAAACATACTGACAATAAAAAGCAATTAAATAGCTTTAACACCATCAGAATCTTTCTTCATGGAATTTCATTCTAATCTCCAACAGTTTTCTTCTTCTTTTTTCTTTTTTCTTTTGATTGGTATGTTCCACTAGCACTCGATGGGTTTGGACCATCTCAAAGTTATTCACAGGGGGGAAAAAAAAGCATCTTCTTGCTTCAATTGAACTAACTCTCTGTTTCTGGAGTTTCACCATAATATCTAGGTCATCTAGACAAAAACTAGACGTATCTAAAGACAATAAAACTTGAAATAAAATTTCAATCCTATGGTTTTAATTTTCTGAAATGGAGTTGATTCAAGGTGTACATAATTAGGCAACCAACAAAAAAGAAAAACACCATAACTTCTTATTGATTTCTGCATTACCTTATAAATTTTCCACAAAGCTAAAAACCCAAAAACTAATCATTTATATACTTTCAATGAAATTAGCTCAAAAGAATATTGCATTTGTATGAGAAAAAGAACAGAAAAGGGAAGAAGCAGGCAAATGGAATAGGCTCTTTTGTTCTCATAAGTTACACAAGCACCCAATAGGATGAGCTCATTTATACCCAAATAGTACATAAATAGGCTCATTATACCCAAATAGTTCATAAACATAAAAATGCTGCATCCAAATAGTAGATAAACCTAAACGAAAAGCTTAAAGGTCGCAGTATATAAATAGGCTCATTTTTTTTAATTGTATTTCTAATTTAGTGAATCAAAACTTAACCAAAAGCTTTTAAACATAATCACCAATGGGAGCCAATATATCCCAAGAACTAAAACAATTTGAAATTTGTTTTAAGTTTCAAAACATGGACAGCTCAAATTTAATTAAATAAGAACTTAAAAAATATAATAGGTCCAAAGAAGATAATCCATGATGCAACCAGACATTCACCATCATCAACATGAAACACAAATTATTCAGCCTAAGACTTACCCTCTATACGATCAAATTCTTTTATAAGCCTGGCTGTGGGCCTGTCTAGATACTCACGTTCAGCAACATTAAATACAAAAACTCCATTTAAGTCCTGCAAATTTTTCTTTTCCCTCTGCAAATGCACCATTGAATAAATCATATTATTGAAAAAGAGAAAAAATAATAATAATAAGTGGGCCTTCTGAAAAGCTTATGCAGAAAATATCTCTAGAATACATGTGTGTGTGTGTGTGTGTGAGAAAATTATGGTACTAAAAAGAAAGAATGCCAAATTGTACAACACAAAGTCGTGATCTAAGATTACAGCATGGAAAGTTTGAAAATTCATACAGTTCAGAGTGCTTATAATATTATGTAACCAAGTACTAAAATGTGTGCATGCGCACGTGTGTGGAGGTGCGGTTGCAGGTGCGTGTGCGCAAGCGTGTGCATGCGAGTGTGTGCATGTGCGTGTGCGCATGTGTGTGGGTGTGTGCGTGCATGTGTGTGGGTGTGTGGGTGCATGTGTGCGTGTGTGCGCATGCATGTGCGCGTGTGTGTGCGTGAGCGTGGGTGTGTGTGTTATTTTCTAACTACAAATGATTCAAAAAATAAGGTCCAAATATGTGAATGAACCACACCATGACAAAAATAGTCTTGACATCAAACATGTCTAGTACAAACCCAAACTCAAACTCGGCTAAGCCTCCCATTTAAATAGTATCGGCTTTATGGATCCCCATCCACTGTAAACCCAAACACTTCAAAAGAGAACCAAAACCATCCCTTCTTACAAGGCAAAGATCTCAAAGAATACCAAAAAAGGAGTAACCACTAAAAATAGAGATCATCAAAAGATGTCTCCGTGTGGCAATGGTATTATTTACTTGTTAGTCATGATAGAGATAAAGATAGTATTTTCTTGGTTATTTGGCTAGTTCTGGGTGGTTTTTTTGAAAAAATGAAAAACGAAAAAAAAAAAAAAAAAAAAAATTTTGAAGTTTCAATGGCTGCAGTATGTTCTCCGGCAGCTGCGATGGTGGTTCCAGAAGCCAGAAAAATGACAAGTCATTTAGGGTTGAATGATATTAGAGAATGTTTTTCGTTTGCTTGTTTCTTCAAGGTTTGGCTTATATGATATATACGCTCCAGCTTGAGAAGGAGTGTTAGAAAAGTTATTGGGGTTTGTGCGAGTTATTAGGGTTGTGAGTATTTTGGTCATTGTTCTATTTCTCAAACTCTAGCACTGCATTGCATTGGGAGATAGAGGCTAGAGCACAGTGTTCTTGTGCAGTAGAATGTAACATAGTACTACACTGACTCTCCTCATTTTGAACATATGCAAACACCTCTCGAAGGGAAGTAAGGAGCCCCTTTCCCAAAATATGAACTTGAACTTGATCATCCTCGGAATTCAGGCTGGCAAGGAACTCATAGATACGGCTATTTTCTAACATCCTCTAAATTTCTACTGAATCTATTGCACACTTTGTCTAAAAGTTCTAATAATGGTCCAGCTCTTGCCCTAAACATTGAAGCTTATGAAAATAGGTAGCAATAGACAATTCACCCTAGGTTGTCCCAAGAATCTGACACTCCAATTCATAAATTTGATCAGCATTCCCCATCTTTGAATAGGTCAAAGTTGTTGCCTCCTATATTTCCTTTGCAGTGCAGAGAAATAAATAACCCTAACTAATATCTGGTTGCATAGAATGTAACGGCCATGACAAAATAGTAGAATTTTTTGCTTCCCATTTATGATATGCAAGATCATCTAATTCTAGTTCCTGAATTCCACCATTCAAGTATCTCATTTTCCCCCTACTCTTAATATATAAAAGAGCAGATTGCGAACAAGCAACATAGTTGAGCCCATCCAATATCACGATTGTGATTTGGAGTGTTGGATATTCACCATGGGAGGTCACCTAACTCTCTAACCCTTTTGTGAATTTCTTAGGTCTAATTTATGTCACACATTTTTAAACCAAACATGCAACCAAGAAAACTCCACTACACAACAACTAGTCTCGAAGAAATAAGCCAACCAACAAACACATGTGAATACATACAACTTTAGACTTCTCGAAGAGTTTCAAACATGGGTATGCCATGGCAACAACCCGTACCAAAAAGGGTTTGGTACCACAATAAGCACGAGAGGCACAACAAACACAAAATGGAAATAAAGAACAAAAAAATAAATTACTTTGATACCAAGTTGAAAGAGAAGAAGGAAAAATTGGAGAAAGAAAGGAAAAAAAATGTAAAAAAATATGATCTTATTTTCCCTTGATGATCTATCGATTCTATCATGTGTTTATATTGGGGAGTGATAGAATCTGATATGAAAATGTAATCAATGAGAAATAAAGGGAAATAAAATCAGATAAAATCATATCAGCCGTTTGGAAAGTTTCCTTCTTCAACGAATATGTTGGAACAAGGGTAAATTGGCATCATGAAGGGAATAAAATCCTTCTCTTTGCCTAAAGCATAAAATGAATTACAACAACATAATCCCAAAGCCACATTCCCGCCAAACATTTTACATCGGAACAAACCGAGTCTACTATTGACATAGACAATTTCTTCCTCGTTTATGTTTTTCATTTCAATTGAATCTGCATCCTGCTGTCATATTTTTGGATGGTGACATCTTCTTCTTTTTTTTCTTTTTCTTTTCCTTCTTTTTTTCTTTCATTCAGGGATGGTGCCAACACTCAAGTTAAGTCCTTTAAATTTTCAGAGAGAAATTCTTCTCTCAACTCCTAAATGAAATCCAACTTACCTCTATGCTTGTTCTTTATATTAAAAACTTAAAGATTCCAACAGCAACCAACATTCAACATTATCATGTTCAAGGATGAAAGAACAGATCAATTAAAAAGAAAAAAGAAGGAATTGCCTAAAAAAATGTAAAGCAACCAGAACGCAAAAACTCAAAATAATCCAAGGTCAGGCAATTCATAGTTCAAAATGATCTAAGGATACATATGTTTAGTTAAAAAGAGATAACATCTTACTGTGTTAAAGAAGCAAATAGCAACTTCATCATAGGATCTATTAATGATCTGAGTCTTCAATGACTGTGAGATACAAGTCACAGCAATGTGGAAATGAGTTTCATCCTTTTGATCTCCCTGCAAACATTGCCAAATGAAGAAATGACGACCAAATTATGTTTGTAAAGGTACAGGTCATCAGCATGTTCTGAAGTCTGAATCGCTGAATGTGGAGCAACATTAAATTGATACAGCCTCGCTAATTATTTACAGCAGACATAAGGAACTTTGACCAACTGAACCAGAAAGAACAGCCATAGATTTTTTATATATTCTTTTGCTCAATAGCGCACCTTAACCGATTTATTCGATGACGTTCAAATAGAATCAAGAATCTCCATAAGTTGATAAGTATTTATTCCAAAATTTTAAAAGTTGCTATATGTAGTAAAAATTTTAATAAACAAAAAAAATGTGATTGTTCCATTGTCATGCCATGCGTGCACAAAGCGTGTAACCAGTGGATGTCACACCCTACACTTGCACCACTACATATGGACAGATCGATATGTAACAAAATTGCAATAAACCATGCAGCACTCCTAGCATGACCCTTTATTTTTCATATATGTTGCATAACATTACTAGTGTCATGCTAATGAGTTCTAGCTCAATTGGCACATTATAAGAATGATGAGATGGAAGGTGAGGTTGTGAGTTCAAGACCCATTAGGCGATAGCTAACTTATCAGCCTGAAGAATAATTAATAATCATATGCACGTATATATTATATAGTCACATTATGAGCAGTGCCATGTATTACTTTAACAAAATATTTTCTGGAAAGAAAGCTCCTACTTTGTTACGAGGATGTAATACCCCAATGTCTTTAACAGTAAGAACCTTAAAAAGTGGCTAAGTATGGGTCTTCTCGGGATGGGTGGCGTTCTTGTGATATTACTGAGTCACATGGGGTGGGGCTTTGGAAGTACATATGTATGGGGTGGAGTAATTTCAAGCGGCATTTCAGATTTGACCCTGGGGTTGGCTCTAAGATCAGTTTTTGGGAGGATGTTTGGTGTGGGGAGAGTTCTCTCAAAGAGACATTTCCTGGTTTGTTTAGTATTGCCAGGTTCAGGGAAGCTTCCATTGCGGATAATATGGAGCGTTCCAATGGTACCATTCAGTGGAACATTATTTTCACCCGTTTGATCCATGATTGGGAGGTGGAGATTCTAGCTTCGTTCTATAATTGTTTGTATTCTTATAAGTTCAGAGGGGTTGGGGAGGACAAGCTGTGGTGGGTTTCTTCGAGCAAAGGTGCATTCGAGGTTAGATCGTACTATCGGGTTCTCTCATCTCATGGACCCATTTCTTTCCCTTGGAAAGGCATTTGGAGGACGAAGGCTCCGCCTAGAGTGGCGTTTTTTGTTTGGACGGTTGCTAAAGGTAAGATCCTCACCATCGATAATCTTCGCCAGAGTGGCATGATAGTGGTGAACAGATTTTGGCTTTGTGAGTCGGATGGGGAGTCGGTGGATCATCTTCTCCTTCATTGCGGAGTGGCGAATGCCCTGTGGAACACCATTCTCAGCCGTTTGGGTCTTTGTTAGGTTATGCCTAGTTCGGCTAGGGAGTTGTTGGCTTGTTGGTGTTCGGGGGGTCCCACAAGGAGTGCGATGGTTTGGAAGATGATTCCTTTGTGTCTTATGTGGTGTATTTGGAGGGAACGTAATGCAAGATGCTTTGAAGACTCTGTAAGGTCGTTCGAGGAAATTCTTCATTATTTTCTCTTTACGCTTTACACCTGGACGGCCGGTTGGCTTGCTCCGCTTGTAATCAATTTCCCGGATTTTCTTTCTCGCTTATCTTCTTCCCCTTAGGCTTTCCCTTGTATACGTCCTGTGTACTATGGGTTGCGCCCCTTTTGCGCTTTTTAATATATTTTGACTTATCAAAAAAAAAGAACCTTAAATATATATATATCTGTGACATTTGGCAAACACCTAGTAGTCAGGCATTTGGCAAACACCAAATTCCACATGTTTGGTGGTTACCCTAAAGTAGGTATTTAGCAAACACCAAGTTAGCTTTAAAATTTTTGTCAAGTCTTTGATACTTTGACCTTGAAGATGAGTGAAACTGAAATTTTAAGCTCTTTAAATTGTGCATATAAACCTGGAATTAAAAGGTCAAACTTTGTTATGCTGTCTAAATTTCTCATTTTGTTCTTCAAAGTGAAATCCAATGTTTATTCTTTGGAATTTGGATTTTAGAATAATTTTATTAAATCAATTGGGGGTAATTCCTTATTTACATGTGTTAAACTACCAGTTATCCCTAAAACTTAAGCTAATAGGAAGCGGTAAATTTTAATCACTTAACCATTGCTTTAACACTCCCTCTCACGTGTGGGTTCAAACTCCCTTTTAATAGGTGAGACCCAACACGTGGAATATTGAACCATTTCATGATCAAAATATATGTAGATTTTGACTTTACTTACTTATGCTAAAGCACATTATTGCATTAAAATGATAATATAACTAGTTTGATGCACATTTAGTTATATTGGAAAATTGCTTAGAAATCATTGGAATAAAGGGAGCAGTTACAACTTGAGACTCGACCAGCTAGAGAGTATTGGGTCCGGACGCACAGTGCTTTTTAGTTTGACCACGAGCTGAATAAGCTAAAAAACCATGGCAGCCATTAAACTATGCAACTTCCCTAGTGTAGCAATGCTTAAAAAAATTATGCGAATTGTAAGTATTTTAAATTCAAGACATACATACTTACATACATACATAAATACAGACACATGTATATATAGATAAAAGTTGTAGAAGGAAACTCACGGCAAGGCAAGTAGAGGAGAACATTTTGGGGGAAGCATCGACGAGGTAAACCACAAGCTCTTTGGTCGACTCTCTTTCCTGATCAAAAACAGTGACAGATACTAACAAATGCCATTTTATCAAGGTAGAACCAAAAATAAAAGTATAAAAATATAAAACCTGGTAGACTTCATTATCGGGGTCGTCATCGTCGTCTCTGAAAACGTCATCTGGGTCTAAATCCATTACCAGAGATGGTTGCCGCAACTAACGAAATTGGATTTGGAAGAGAGAAACAGAGAGTAATTAAGGCGGTTCAGATTCTAGAATGGGGAAATTTTAGTTTCGGCGCCCACGCATGCCTTATTTAAAACAAGGCATAAATATGTTCCTAGCCAATTTAAAATACAAGTGAATATATAAACATTTAAAATGTCGGTCTAAGGCAGGCAAACTCGAAAAAAGAAAAAAGAGAAAAGAAGAAGAAGAAGAAGAAGAAGAAGAAAAAGAAAAAGAAAGAAAGAAAGAAAAAAAGAGTGGCGAATGAGCTGTCTAGAGAGGAAACAATTTTATTCCAGCTTGGGTCCCAAGCAGGTCCTGGCGAGGTCCCTACTGGGTCCTAGGCGAGTCTCGATCAAGTCTTGGGCTGGTCCCAAGCAAGTCCCGACAAGGTCTTGGGCAAGTCTTGACAGGATCCATTGATTTGAGAGTGAGATGCTCAAAGTCAAAAAATGGTTTACGGTTTTTAAAATCGTAAGCTATTTTCTGAAAATTAAAGAAGAATTTTTTGTCAAAAGGAAAATATTTTCTGTTGACCACTATTTTACGTCACAGTAAACATCGTAAAATGTGAAAATCATTTTCTGGAAATCATTTTACGTCGAAGTAAACGGAACCTAAGTTAAGAATTTATTGTAAGTTTTAAATGTTTATAGACACTTGACCACATTTTAGGATATGAATCCTCTCTAATCCTTTTATGGACTAGGGTGTATCTAGTTCATGGCTGGGATTTCTTTAAAGAAATCCTATGGCCACAAATGTACCACTTGTCCTCTTAATAAAAAAATAATAATAAATTAATTAATATTTAAAAAATAAATAAAAACTAAAATAATAAAAAAAGGGTAGTCGGCCACCCTCGCTGGCCAATGAATTTTTTTTTTTTTCTTCAATTTGGGCCTTGGGAGTGGCCGGACCACCCCCAATGGCCATGGGGTGGCCAAAGCCACCCCCAAGCCAACGATGGTGGTCCAGCCACCCTCTACGGGGTGGTCGGCCACCCCTTACCCCAGACCGGCTAGCCAAAGCCACCTATGCCACTGGGGATGGTTCGGCAACCCCCAAGGCACAATTTTTTTTTTTTTTAAAAAAAAAAAATCGTTGCCCAACAGGGATGGCCAGACCACCCCCAAGGGCCATTGAATGGCTTCGACCACCACAGGCTGGCTAGTTTAGGGGGGGCGAAGCCACCCCTAGGCTAGCGGGGTGGTTCAGCCACCCTTAGGTTTTTTAAAATATTTTTTACTTTTTTATTATTTTAGTTTTATTTATTTTTTAAATATTAATTAATATTTTTTATTTTTTATTAAGATGACACGTGGCACACTTATAGCACTTAGATTTCTTTAAAAAAATCTCAATCATAAACTGGATACCCTCCAATCCATAAATAGATGGTCTACAATAGACTAAAGGATCCGGATCTGTATTTTAAATGAATTGAGGAATATTTCCTCCGAAGTAATTTGGAGGAAATTTATGTCCTTAAAACAAATACTTGTATTCTTCTTTTGGTTGTGCTCTTTCTTTTTTCCTGGTTTTTTTTTTTTTTTTTACATGTCCACACAAGAGGTGAGAGGGGGATTCGAATTAGTGATTTTCACTTCATTAGGCGTGATTATAGTCGATTGAACTATCTCTTGAGGAACCACCAAAGGCCCTTTTAATTTTAGGGTTAGTCTTTTGTAGTTTAACTTCTTTATTTTTTAACTCATATGGTTTACTTTTTATCACAGAAAGTCATTCTGGTTTGCTTAAAGACGGAGATGGTCATTCCATCAAAATTATGTCCAAAATTTGGCAGAACGACATGTTAACACCAATCAATGTTTGAAACGGGTCCATATAATTAAGTAATTAAAAATGATAATTTAAAAAAACATTAAAAATTATATTAAATTAAATTAAAAAAAAAAAAAAAAAGGTTTGAACCTCCTTCTTTCTCCACCGAGGCACCAACTTCGCCAAACAAAGCAGCCCTTTCGTCTCTGTTAAACTCCAACTATTCGACACTCCCTCTCGCAAGCTTCCACAAAAAAGACTCGGCACAACTAATTTTCCACGGCCTCTCGTTCTCCCTCTCTCTCCTATGCTTACTTCCCTCGGAATGGTAATAATAACTGTAATAGTAATGCGAGTTCGAACTCGCACTTGAATTCGAATACTGTCTACTACTGGGTCTAGCTAGTGATTTCTTCTCCGTCTCCTTGTTAATTTGAACAATGGAATGAATGCTTTGCTTACCCAGTTGTTGATCTCTGTGGTCGTCCGCAAAGGTCTCCAACGACAAGATCGTAGCCACCCCCAAACTCTTTTTTTTAAGGAGAAATTACGGTTCACCTTTTAAAGTTGACAACGTTTTTCAATTTGAATACCAAAGTTTAACTTTTGCAATCCACTCCTACAAAATTCTAATTTTTTTTAATTCAACCAATATTATCCCAAAATTCTCATATTACCCATAATTTTTATTTTTTTATAAAAATAAATAAATTTAGGAATATAAAAATAGCCAGATGGCCAAAGGGGTGGCCACCCTGAATTTTTTTTTTTTTTTAATTTTTTATAAAAAATTAAAAATTAAAAAAATTAGGGGCAATATGGAAAGTTTTAGATACAATTGGTCAAATTGCAAAAATTTGAAACTTTGGGGGTGTGGATTGCAAAAATTGAAACTTTGGTGTTCGAATTGAAAAACGCTGTCAACCTTGGGAGTAAATTGTAATTTTCCTTTTTTTTAATAAATTTAATTAAATATAATTTTTAATGTTTTTAATTTTAAAAAATATATATTATTTTTAATTAATTAATTATATTGACATGTGTCAAACCGTAATTGGTGCTGAGGTGGCATTTCGTCAAATTTTGGACGAAATTTTGATGGAAGTACCATCTCTATCTTTAGGCAAATCAGATAGATTTCCATTGATAAAAAGTAAACCCTAGGGGTCAAAAAATAAAAAAGTTAAACCATATTGATGAATAAGGTATTTAACCTTTAATTTTAATGATGTCTATAAATTTATTTGGATTTGCGATTTCAAAAAATGTAATTTTAAAACTTACAAGTTGAAAACATAATTTTTAAAACGTTTGATAAAATCACAGTTTAAACTTTAAATCGCAGCCAACCTTTAAAATCGTAAGTTTCAATTGGTTTTTCAGCTGCTTTTTTCCAGAAGTATTGGTCAATTGTGGGTGATGAATTGGTGGATGATGTGAAGTGCTTCTTTATGTCTAGAAAACTTCTTAAAGAAGTTAATGTAGATGCCAAGTGAGGGAAAGCTTCGCGTTCGCTATTTGGGTGTTCCTCTTATCTCCACAAGGTCTTGTTGGGAGAATTGCTGCCATAATTGATTATTGGCTCTCAAACAAGGAGTATTGGGTATTGGAATAGAAGTTTAATCGGTATTTGTGGGGGCGGTAGTGCAGCCGAGAAAGCTCGAGGTAAAATATCTTGGAGCAAACTTTGTTTACCTAAGAAAGAGGGGCATTGTACATAAGAGAGTGGCTGATTGGAACAATGCTTCGATTTTGAGGCACATTTGAAGTTTGTTTGCCAAAGCTGGCTTGTTGTGGGTAGCTTGGGTAAAAAAAATTGTATCTTTTGCGCGGTTGGACTTTATGGACAGTAAAGATTCTTCAAAATTCGTCTCTGTGTTGGTGTAAAATTCGTCTCCGAACCATTGTGGGTGGTGTGACAAGCCCTAAGATTTGGGGTGACCGACTAACCTCTCACTCTCTCGATCGAGGTGGTTAACCACTCCATAAAAAGTAAAAATGTTACTTCTCAAGTAGGTGGCCGACCGCTTCAAGGTGTTGTTTAGCCACCCTTTTACTATTCTTTTTTTAAGGAACTCTTTTGTCCGAGTGTGAAAGCTCTTGCATGCATTATGAGCCCCGCAGGTGGGCTCCTACTTGAACAAGGCTCTCTTCATATATATATATATTAAAAAAGAATGAAATCTATGAGTGGTCGCACCAAAATGTCTAATAAGCTTTTTTCATGATGCTCAAGTGTGATCTGTGATCGATGAATGGTTTGTACTCATCTCCATCCCCAGCTTCTAAAGGCAGATGAAAAGATGGCATACTAATCCTCTCTTTAGAACATTTTCAGTAGTTTTCTTGTTATTTCCCTATATTTAAGGATCCAAACTACTTTTTGCTTCCCTATCTATAAAAACTCTACAATAGTTTTCCTTCATCATTCCCTATATCATTAAAATATTATTTTCTTTTATTCTAAAAACATTATTCTTTTTCTTTCCATCTCTCTCATCTCCGTCTTCTCTCTCCCTGACTTCTTCACTCTCATCTCCTTCTTTTCAAACCAATTGCATCTTCTTACACAGTGAGTTTTTTTTTTTTTTTTTTTTTTTTTATTTTTTTTTATCTGGGTTCTTTTGCAATCAACTGGGTTTCTATTTCTATGGTTGATTTTGGTTTCTATATTTTTTTTAAAAAAAATTTGCAATCTACCATCCTTTTTTTTTTTTTTTTTTTGGATTCTATGGTTGATTTATGAAATCTACTGGTTTTTATTTATTTATTTATTATTATTATTATTATTTTTATCTAGGTTCTTTTGCAATCTTCAAATGGCTTGTGTTCTGATGAAGTGCAGAAAAAGATGAGGACGGAGAAGAAGAGGAAGAATGAGGATGACTGTGTGAAAAGATGTGAGAGGAGAGAGTGTTTTTTTATGATTATAATAATCATAAGGATTGCTATAGTGGAACCTTTTAGGGTTTCACCGTAACATATGATGGTTTAAGGAACTATTTAGAGAATCTGTTGTAAGATATTTTTTGCGATTTTTTGGACATATTTCCTACACATAGGGAACATACTCCCATAGAGTCTGCTGAGAATGCTCTTACCTTTGGATTTCTATCTTTTCAGCCTTCTTTCTTTTTCATATCGGTTGTTTTGACTATTTTGGTCATGTCGTTTACAGAAGAAATTAAGCATTCCGGCCACAGTTTCATGGGTGCATGGTACCGGAAAATACATACCAGAGCTACAAGAGCAAGTGATGGGACTGATTGAAAATAAGAAGAGCTTTTGTCGAGGAATTCTAGGCAAGGAGATGAAACTCATCAAGAGAATCACCACAGATTGGAATCATTTCTTATATATATATATATATATATATATATATAGAATCCTTTCTTTTATTGGATGAAAATGTGTAGAATTATAGGCCTCGCAATTCGAAAAGAATTGAAGGAACCTAGCTAGCTCCAAATGTCACACATCACACATGGACCACATGGCTTGTCTGGGTAGGTCTGAAAAAGTCTTGCTATAACCGGTATGGATGAGATGAGATAGCATGTGATTGGGCTCTGATTCTGAGAACGTATGAGAGAGACACAGATGCATTGCGACAATACAACTCAACAGCCAAACAGCCCCTGCTCTGTAGGAGAATTTCTTGGCATGTTTTGGATTCTGACTTTTGCCATGTGAAATGAGGTTGTTTGGTGGGGAAGCACGTACGTCCTCTGTCTCTAAAACATCCACTCTCTCCTCTCTCCGCTACACTTTTTTCTTGTCTTTCTCCTTTCCTTTCCTTTCCTTTCCTTGCATGTGACTCTCTCTTTATCACACTTCTTCCCACAGCCACAAAAGTCCTTCCAAACTCTCTTACATTTTTTTTTCGGTCTATATAACAGAGGAATGCAGCCACCATTAAATTCCCCCCACCCAGACTCTCTGCAGTACTGAAAAATGCAAAGCCAACCAACTTCTTTCAAGCTTCTCTCCACTTTCCTTACATTCTCCTGTCTGTTATACCATGGTCTCTCTCTCTCTCTCTCAACCTAAATTATCTGTGATTTTTTTTTTTTTTTTTAAGCTAACCAGATCGATGCTAAAACAAATTGCAGGGTTGGGAGCTAATTGTGCAGCAAATTCTCCGACGGTGCAACAGACTCAGGTCGGGTTCGCCGACCCGCCAAAGTTCATGGTGGAAGTGCATAACAACTGCCCCATGTGCCCAATTATCAACATCCATTTGAACTGCGGAAACTTTCCTCAACATCTGGTCAGTCCCAGGCTACTCAAGGTGCTACGCTATGATGACTGTGTCATCAATGGTGGGTTACCGTTGGCACCCTCACAAAAACTGTCCTTCAACTACTCTCATCAGAAGTTTCTGATGCACCCTACGACCTGGTATTTCCAGTGCGAGTGACAGGCCACTACCTGCCTCTTCTTACTAATTGTTTTTGTAGTTCCTCTTCTATTTGTCTTTTGGTCTCTTTCCCCTTTGTTGTTTTTTTTTTATTTTTTATTCTCAGCTGTGTACACAAGAAAGACAGGTGCCGTGTTTAGTAGGAAAGGGAAGAATTATGTCCTAACAAATGCGTTGTATTTTATCAAATGAACCCTCAATTAAGATCATGCAAAAAGAATAGCACAGGTGACATGGTCAGTTTGGAACGTAAAAGGAATTTACAATTAGAGCTTCCATACCCACGAGCAGTGCTTCTATACCCTCAATCTATGTCACTAAAGGAAACATAGAACACTTTTTGTGGTTTAATAAGACATTGTTGCAATCTAAAGTTCGGATGAGACGTTATTAATTGGGTGACAGTTTGAGATAGAGTATGTATACTTTTCTCTTTTCTTGTCCTTCTATTTAGACCTATAGACCTAGACACTACATTGTGAAGGAAAATGAGAGTATTTTTGGCAAGAAAAAAAAAATTACCCTATTTCTTGTCTTTCAACGGCGGCGGTTTTGACAGAGGTCGCAATTTAGAACATTTTGATAGTTTATCCAAGTTGCAATGATTTGTAGTTTGAAGGTATCACTAAAATTAAGTTGGGAGTTTATGAGAACAAAATATAATGTACCAAAAATGAGTAATGCTACACTTAACATCTATTTATCTCATGGTTCGACATTGTGTATCATGTCAACTGGTGTGTGACAAGAGTGATAAATTGAGTGTTAAAAGGAACATTATTCAACAAAAATATGACTTATTATCAACCAACTGAGACGATTTGAGGTGCTTGGTTAGGTAATGCCTTTTGTAGGCCTAATTAAACGGCTGCTGCCAGAGTCCTCGATCAGTCGGCTTATACAGTTTCAATCTCACATAACCGCCATAGGCAATTGCTGTAATTTTCCCAAGATAAATCTACTAAACCAAAATATGTTGAATGGAAAGGAAAATAAAAGATTAAAAACCAATGACAACATATTTCGATTGGAACATTAACATGACACAAAGGGATACAATTCTTGAGAAAAGAATTTACCATCTGTCCTAGAAGCGTAACTACTAAAAGTCTGTTTGGTATTGTGTTAGGGAGAATAAAAAATACTTTTAATACCTAGAGAGCTGGGATTGTGCATGCCAGATTATTATATAAACATTATATAATTATTTACATTTAATCAACAAATATACAAAGTATCGAACATAAATGTTATACAGAATAGCTGAGTTCTATTCCATAGTATTGCAATCAATCTAATGAATAGGACTTAGCTGTGGTATTCCACAGTAATACTAATTCCTAGTAGTAAATGATAACACTACTAATTTCAATCCCTGCTCTATTTTGATTGTGTCCCAAAAATAATAGCACTCTCCTTGACATGCAAGTCTATCCAAATAACATTGAACAAATTACAGACTTCCATGTGCAAAACAGAAGAAATTAATAGCATAGGATTTACCAGCAACATATATGAAGCTTACAAACACGCTAAGAGTCTGTTTGAGATTGTATTTGAAAAATAGAGCTTATAAGGCAAAAAGAGCTTTTGGGCAAAAGCTTTATTTTCAAGCTTTTGCCAAAAGTGTTTTTTGACCATTTTTAGGCTTTTTAAACCCTTTAAAGTGCTTTTAATTTTTGTACCAAACAAGTACTTTTTTCTTCAAACGGGCTTTTTAAGTATTAAAAGCACCTTTAGGCCTCTCAAACACGATCCCAATCAGGCCCTAACACCAATAGAACGGTCGCATAAAACTGAATATGAGCCTTTTAGGAGGACAAAAGCTGAAATTATGTACAAGGATTGAACGAATTAAATAGCTAAATTCTACCGAATCATTTACAAAATTAGCTAAATAAAGTCACAACTTTAAATAAATTGGACGACCTTTCTACGATCAATAAGGTATTCATAAGGATAATTGAGATGCAATTCACTTTGAGCACTATGTATTCTAATTCTTGCAAGAGTGGCATAGAAAAGAAGGAAATCCCAATAGGGATACTCAATAGGACAAGTTTGTCTTTGTTCTTCTATGGTTTCTCCATTTTTTTTTCTTCTTTTTTTTGATAAGTCAGTAGAATATATCAAAAGCACAGAGGAGCGCTTCTCCATTTTTCATATTGAAAAAACCATGAAATGAGAACTGTTTAAACTTCTACCATCGTGGTGTTGAGCTCCTTAACAAACACACCCCCCCCAAAAAAAGAAAAGAAAAGAAAAAGAGTTACTCCACGGTCTCGCTGTCAAGCCTCAACTTCACACTAGTCAGTTATTAATCTTGAGTTGGCGTTAAGTTTTACAGATTTTCACAACTAAACCATAGGTAATAAACTCAACCACCATGTAAATTAGGTTGCTCAAATGCTTAAATTGCTCATGACTAAGGAACAAAATGACTTTACTCAGCTTATGTTGACACTTCTCTAGTGTAGCTATTATAGCTACTATGTTTCAACACTAGAAGCAAACTCTCATCCTCTATAGCTTAGTTTTTCCTCTATTATAGTTATTTATATTGTTAAGTATGATGGGAATATGCAAATGTAAGAGAAATGGGGGTCAATCTCCTTACTGCCTTCATTTCATTTTTCCAAAAATATATAGGAAAAAAGTGGTTACACAATCCAGCTCATGAATTGATAGCTAGTGGGGACAACTCACAAGTTCTAAAAACTTCTAGAAGGAAACTCCTACCATTCTAATTCTCCCCCTCAAGCTGGGGCATATATAGTATATGCTCAGCTTGAAACAAACAAACAACCTCTAACACTCCCCCTCAACCTGGAACAACTTGGAAAACACAAACACAAAGACAGACTAAAAAACACATTAACAAGAAAATGCACTAAACCAAATATATACAAGCTCCCTAAACCCTAAACCCTAAACCCTAAAAAACACATCTCCTGAGGTCAACGAAAAACACAGACCACTGAGCAGCACAGGCCACAGAGAACGCTGCCAACCATGAAAATCATAGGTAAACGCCACAAATGTTGCCGAAGACCACAAAAATCACTAAGAAACACCACAGAAGCACTGAAAAAAACCAGATCCAGCAACACAACCCTCAAACCGCTGAAAACAAATAAACTCATTTTTTTATTGCTACATATTAGACCTACTCAAACTCAAACTCCTAGAGACAATGCAGAGGATGATAAGCATCAAGAAGAAGACTTATGATAGGACTCTAGTATTCTCCTATAGTGTTTAAACTTGTATTGTAGATGTTAAGTTAGTAATGACTTGTAATTCATTCTTGGCTATATATACAAACACTGCTGCATTGGTTGATGCAAGCAGAGCATTACACAAATTCTACATGGTATCAGAGCCTCAACATGACTAACGTCAATTTTTTTTTTTTTTTTCCATGACTACTTCTCCTTCTTCCTCTACCACATCTTCCACCACACTACCTATGATGTATGCTGCACCCCAAAATCCGTTGCACAACATTAATCATCATATTACCCTCAAACTCACACGAGATAACTATCCCCTTTGGAACGTTGTTGTTCTCTTTCTTGAAGGCCATGATCTCATTGGTTTCGTTGATGGCATGCATCCCCAGCCACCAAAACTCATTGATGATTCTACCTCTGGGATGCTGGTTCCAAATCCCAATTATCAGCCTTGGTATCACCAAGATAAGCTCCTCATGAGTGCTCTTATTTACACTTTATCCGACAGGTTATTACCTCATGTGGTTTGGGATTTCCACCTCCCGTTCGTTATGGCTTACTTTGGAGAAGCTCTTCTCTTCTCACTCTCAAGCTCGGCTCATGCAAGTCTGACATCAACTCGCCACTTTGAAGAAAGGCGCTCAGCCAATCACTAATTATTTTCAAAAGGCCCAAGGCTTTGCTCACATGCTAGCAGCCATTGGTCACCCTCTTGAGGACTCCGATATTGTCTCCTACATCCTCAATGGACTTGGTGCTGATTATAATTCTCTTGTCACCTCAATCACCATGCGATCTGATCCCGTTTCCTTGAATGATCTCAATGGATTTCTTCTCTCTCATGAGCTGCATCTTGAGCAACATATTGTTGCAATTGATCTCTCCATCTCCATTGCCAACACTGCTCCAAGGACTCATCCCCTAACTATCATCCTCCTCGTGGTTCCTTCCACAACAACGGTCCACGCAACAATTATACCTACCGTGGCCGTGGCTGTGATCGAGGTAGGGGAGCTTCTTATCAATCTTCGGCTACAATTACTCCAGACCCACATGCCAACTTTGTCACAAGATTGGGCACATTGCACCAAACGGCTGGCCGCGTATTGATTATTCTTCTACCCCAGAATCATCTCAAGTTGCTGCTTTCATGGCAACCACTAATGCTACTTCGGATCCTCAGTGGTATCATGACACTAGCTGCAATCACCATCTCACCAACGAGTTAGCCAACTTTAATGTTCATGCGGATGACTACCATGGTTCATACCAAATCAAAGTGGGAAACGGCCAAGGTTTGCATATATTACATACTGGATATGCTACTTTACCTTCTTCTAGTCATAATTTTCATCTTTCCTCCTTATTACATGTTCCTAAAATAGAAAAGAATCACATCTCTGTTAATCAATTTACTTGTGACAATGGTATTTTTGTTCAGTTTCACCCTACTTGTTTCTTTGTTAAGGAACTCCACTTCCGCAACCTGCTACTCCAAGGCCCAAGTAGAAACGGGTTGTACCCATGGCCTTGCTCCAAGTCCACCTCCAATAAACCAGCTGCCTATTTAGGAGAGAAGGCTCCCATGGCAGATTGGCATCGTCAGTTAGGCAATCCTACCCCACCCATTGCTTGTAGAGTTGTCTGCTCAAACAGACTTACAGTGTCTTTCAAATTCCCGCACTTCTTCAATTTGTTCCCCGTGTCAACAAGGCAAAAGCCATCGTCAACACTTTCCAGTGTCTAAGTTTGTGTCAAGCAATCCTTTACAATTGCTTTTTCTTGATGTATGGGTCCCTGCTCCTTTATTCTCTATCAATAATTAAATATTCTATTTTTGCATCGTTGATGACTTTGGAAAATATATTTGGCTCTTTCCTATGACACACAAATCTGAAGCCTGCTATATTTATTTGTTTCAAAAATCTTGTTGAAACCTACTTTAACCGTAAGATTCAATCTGTGCAAAATGACAATGGAATGGAATTTAGCCCACTCAAATCAACTCTAACTAAAATGGGTATAACCTATAGATCTAGCTGCCCCCACACACACCATCAAATGGGTTCAGTTGAGCGTTGTCAGACACATTGTTGAAACTGGTCTCACTCTCCTAGCCACGGCTCATGTTCCATTAACCCTCTTGGATGTTGCTTTTGAAACAGCCACATACCTCATTAACTGTCTTCCCTCCAAAGTCACCCACAACAAATCCCCTTTTCAACTCCTTTTTAAGATCACTCTTGACCATAAATTCCTTAAGACCTTTGGCTGTGAATGCTGGCCCTTCCTTCGATCTTACAACAAACATAAATAAGATTTTCGATCCAAATCTTGTGTCTTTATTGGATACAGCAAAGAGCACCAAGGTTACAAATGCCTACACCTTCCATTGCTGCATCTTGCATTCAACGAGTCCTCTTTCCCATTCTCCAAAAGCTCCAAGGTTACCCCCACTCCGTCATTCTTGGCTATATATACAAACACTGCTGCATTAATTGATGCAGGCAGCATTACACACAAATTCTATACTAGACTTTTTCAAGTCACCAAGAACAATTCTTCATAGAGCTTCATCAAGGCACTGGAGGCTGACCAAAATCAAGCTCTAAAAGCTCAACAGAATCAAAGGGGGAGGGGAAACAAAGACCAAAAACTAAAACAAAAGAGACTAAAGAAGAATTCTAATATATAGGAAATGTTGTTACGCAATACATCTCATGAATTGACAGCTAGTGGGGACACGACATCAGGGACAACAGGTGGGAACACCTCACTTACAAGTTCTAAAATTGTCTAGAAGGAAACACCTATCATTTCAAATGTTATAATTAATTTGATTTTTTTTTAAAAAAAAAAAAGGTGGCAAAAGAGTTTCTTGGTAATTGTAGATATTAAATACTTGGTACTTCTTTGTCCTACTTTCTGTGGAACCTCCTTTTCTTCCACAAAGATTATACACATCTATATTACCTCAAATTGATCGGTTAACAAAGGTGAGGTTAAGAACCAATCATATTTAAGCAAGACCATGTCTAGAGCAGAAAATAGAATTTATCAATCTTTAGTAGCAAAATACATATCTATAAATGGTTTCAATCATTGTTAAATTTTGATGTAAAGTACAACAATTAATTAAACTTCCACCAGGACTTAGCACCCACATAACGTTTTCACAATCTACTAACCTAATGTGAGACCCACACATATAAGACAATCTAGGATAGTATAACATAAGCCAAGTTACAAATTTCAAACGATATATACTTCAAAACTCAAACCTGGTTCTAAACTTTCATAAATTTCCACATATTCGCAATGGGTAAAAAAATTTAACCCATAGCGAAGCATTGGTACAATGAACAATCCTAGCTTGTTTCCACATCAGGCATGAAAATAAATATACAAGTGACAAAGTATTCGTAGCACAATCTTATCAATCAATCTCATGATTTTCTATTTATATTCATATTTTCTGATTCTTTAACTTGACTGTTGGTACTTTGTATTAGCTGAAGACTAGTAGCATTTCAGTAAAAATATTGTGCAGCAGCAGAATTAGAAACAACAAAACTATAGCCCATCGACTATTCAAACTGCAAGCAGAAGAAAGAGAGTGGGAACCTACTAAACGAACCGTTCCAGACTGTTCATCCTGCAGTTTAATGCTTGAAGAGCCTGAAACAAAAAATTATAAAGTCAAAACATAAAAACCAGAAGAATTATCATAACAATGTAAGATTTGCAATTTGAGTGCAACAGTTTTTAGTAATTCCTGAGCAATTACCATGATAACTTTTCAGTGAATTTTTTAAGGCTTTCTAACTTCCAACTTAGGGTCACAAGTTGAGTCAGAAGTATCATAGTTCGTATCAGGTTTTGAAGTGTTAAACCAAAACCAACTAGCCTGAGATAATATAACTCAGAGTTCCGTCCTACAATTAGAGTATAGCAAATCATGAAATGTATTTAATTTGTTTAGATTCAAGGAAATGATTAACTATGATTTGCTTGCAATTTTAACAAATTAAGGTGAAAATAGAGGTAAAGGTCCAACACATAGTAATCCTACTAAGTTCTTAAATCAGTTCTCAAAAGGCTATTGTGGGCAATGGTTACCCATGAAATATTTTTTTTTTGATAAGTAATGAGAATTTTATTAAAACACGCAGAGCGGCGCAACCCTAAAAAATATATATACAAAAACTCCTACGAAATATACAAAGGACACATGCAAAAAATCTTCTATCGTCGGTAGCTCATTGCTGTAATGAGCCATCGTCCACTCATGTAACATAGCAATCATATTCTTCTTCACCCCATTCACCGAACACTCCTTATCCTCAAAGATTCGTGCATTCCTCTCCCTCCATAAGCACCAAATGACTCACAACGGAGCCATCCTCCAAATAACTCTAGAAAGATCCCTCCCCCCCACCTGACTCCAAGAAGCAAACACATCTAGGACCTTTCTCGGCATCACCCACTCCACACCGAACAAAGTGAATACATAATGCCATAAACAAGTTGTCACTTCACAATGAATCAATAAATGATCTACGGATTCCCCATTCTTCTTACACATACAACACCATTCCACCACTACAATCCGCCTCTTACGCAAGTTGTCATGTGTCAAAATTTTCCCGAGCGCTGCGGTCCATCCAAAGAAAGACACTCGTGACGGCACCTTGCAACGCCAAATACTTTTCCATGGAAATACCTCACTAGCTGGGTTGGACAATATCTTATAGAAAGATTTCACCTCAAATATCCCTTTTTTAGAAGAGGACCACCGAATACGATCTATATTACCCTGTGAAATCTTACACGAGTACAACACTTCAAAGAAAGGTGATATCACATCCATCTCCCAATCTTGAATAGCACGAACAAAAATGACATTCCACTCAACAACCCCATTCCTCCATATAAAATTATCATTCACCCATGCTCCCTTGTATCTTGCAATACGAAACAAAGAAGGGAATGCTTGTTTCAATGTCTGATTACCACACCATATGTCATGCCAAAATCTTATTTTCGAACCAATCCCAACTTCAAACCTCACATTTTGTGCAAACAAATCCCACCCTCTTCTTATGCGTTTCCATAAACCTACACCAAAAGGCCCAGAAACCTCCTTTGAACACCATCCACCCTCCTGTTCTTCATACTTATGTTTGATTATCTTATACCACAGTGCCTCGCTTTCTGTCGCATATCTCCATAGCCACTTACCCAATAAGGCTTTGTTAAACTTGATAACATTTCGAATGCCAAGACCACCAGCCCTTAAAGGACGGCAAACTTGGTCCCAATTAACAAGATGCATTTTCGGTTCATCTCCCATTCCTCCCCATAAAAAATCTCTTTGGATCTTCTCAATCCTATTAGCCACACTCACAGGCACCGGAAATAAGGATAAGTAATACGTTGGAAGATTAGACAACGTACTCTTTATTAATGTTACCCGGCCTCCCTTAGATAAGTACAATTTTTTCCAACCTGCCAGCCTCCGTTCCATCTTCTCTATCACCTCATTCCACATAGAAGCAGCCTTATATGCAGCCCCAAGCGGCAACCCCAAATATTTCATGGGCAAACCTGCCACTCTACACCCAAGATATGCAGCCAAGGTCCCAATATTTCCCACTTCTCCCACAGCCACCATTTCTGATTTTCCAAGATTCACTTTCAGCCCCGAAACAGCCTCAAAGCATAAAAGGATAAGACGCACATACCTAATTTGCTCCGGACATGCTTCACAGAAGATCAACGTATCATCAGCAAAAAGAGAATGAGAAACCACCAAATCTGAAAGCTCCCTATCTCCCACAGAAAAACCTGCTATCAAATCTTGCTCTACTGTCGCATTCACTATCCTACTCAAAGCCTCCATGACCAACACAAACAATAATGGTGATAACGGGTCCCCTTGCCTTATTCCCCTTGAACTATTAAAGAAACCTTCCGGGGAACCATTTACTAAGATTGAGAACCTAACCGATGATATACACCACTCAATCCATTCCCTCCATCTCTCTCCAAAACCACATCGTTTCAACAAATACAGCAAGAAACTCCAGTTGACATGGTCATATGCTTTTTCCAAATCCAACTTGCAAATCACACCTGGTGTACCGAGACGCAAACGAGCATCCAAACATTCATTCGCTATAAGCACCGAATCTAGAATTTGACGACCCCCAATGAAAGCATTTTGAGAATAGGAGATGAGCTTACCCAAAACTGTTTTCAAACGATTGGCCAGCACCTTGGAAACAATTTTATACATTCCTCCCACCAAACTAATAGGCCGAAAATCCTTCATTTCCACCGCATCCGCCTTCTTTGGAACCAAGGACACAAAAGTAACATTCAAACACTTCACTAATTGCCTTCTTCGATAAAATTCAGAGAATACAGCCATAACATCATGTTTCACCACCACCCAACAAGATTGAAAGAAAGCCATGGTAAACCCATCCGGTCCCGGTGCCTTGTCCCCCTCCATTCCCTTCACCACTTCCCAAACCTCCATTTCCTCAAAATCCCTTTCTAACCACCTTTTCTCTTCCTCATCGATGGACGAAAAAACTTGATTGTCCATTCTAGGACGCCAACTACTTTGCTCCGTATAAAGATGTTGATAAAATTGCACAATATGTTCTTTTATCTCAT
>CM017323.1:17987487-18056191 GCA_006937295.1 Carpinus fangiana | reverse complement strand
CCCCCCCCCCCCCCCCCCTCTACTACTGGTTGCTGTCTAGCATTTTCAATACCCTCCAATAGCACTTTCATATTCATCTCCTCCCCCTCACAAGTTATTCCCACTTTCGGATAAAACTCCAATACCCATGAAATATACAGAAGCAATAACATATTTCAACCAAAATTTGCCTTCAACACATTGATATCACAAAAGAAGAAATTGAATATCAAATCATGACAAGCATGCCTCCAAACAAATCATGTTTAAGCAAATAAGCCCATTTTTTGTTTCTCTTGATAATTGCATCAAGAGAAATTGTAGGATGATTATTAGTACTCCATCATTAATCAACAAAAGCCAGCTCTCTTAGAATTTCACAAAGGCCACAATGAAGTAAATAACTAATGTTGGTACCACCAAAACAAGGTCCTAGGAGGATCTGGATATTGTCCTAGCCTTCATCAATTTTGCATAAAATAGCCACCCCCAAGATTGAAGCTGTCCATTTAGGTTCAATATTTTACAACTCTTACCATTGCACTAAGACAAAGGAAATTTTGAGATAAACCAAATTCTATATTTTTGTTCTTGCAGAACTAAGTATAAAGATGCCTAGTTGAACAATGTTGGGTTTCATTAATCCTCAAACTTCATCTAATCTCAAAAGCAGCATAGGAATTATTTTCTCACACAGTTCTCTATACAAAGGCAATTTCAATATATGTTGAAATAAGGCCATTCTTTGCTAAATTGATACGAGAAATGAGTAAATTCATAGGAAAAATTAAGGGAACAGTCAAAATTAGTCCTTCAATTTTCTTGGGATTTCAATTCCTCTGGTTTCTAATTCAACAATTAAGCTCTTAGGTTTTTTTTATCCGCAATTCAAACTGACTAGCCTTCCAAATAATTAACAGCCCACATGTCATGTGGATAATTTATCAAGTCACACCCGCCAAGATGCCACGTCATGCTCATCTGCACTACAAGTCATGCATACAAAAAAAAAAAAAAAGAGTCGATGGGATTGAGGGGGGTGGGGTCGGTCTGGCCACCACCCCTTGGGGGCTGTTGCACCACCCTGAAACCCACCTAGATGGGTGGCTCAGATACCCAAAAACCCACCTGGAGGGCTCAACCACTACCCTCTCTCCTGTTTTGTCTATTGGCCTCAATTGCAATGAACAACGCCAACAACTCCTCATGCCCATCACATATTAGTCCCAAATCCTGACAAAACTCTAAAACCCTTTCTAACACCCAATCTGGAGATACTGACTGAGTTCCTCCTGCCCCCATAATGGCCAATGGTTGAATGCCTAACGTCTCTGTTCCCCCCGTCTCATCAGCCTTATCAGCCCTCTCTACCAATGCATATGCCCCAACTCCATTGCCCAGAGTCTTCTCTACCTCCCTCTCCTCTCCCCTTTCTTCCTCTCTCCCAATTTTGTTTTGCTCCAAGGGTTGCTTGCCACTCAGAACCCCTTCATCAGCATCATTTATGCAACCAGCATCCTTCTTAGTCCCTCATGAGTCTCCAGTAGAGTCACCGATAATGTCTAGAGCTTTCAATTCCTAACCCACGAATTGGCCCACGTCCTCTACAGCGCCAATAAGGTCATCTTCGAAACTTTCTGCTTCAATTTACGCCTGCTCGCTTGACATCACACTCTCCCCTCCTCCTATCGCCGCCTCTGCTGCCTTTAGAAATCCCTCATTGGATTGGGTACTCTCCTTGGCATGTTTTGTGGCATTTTCGCCTATTAATTGCTCTGGCGACATACTCCGGCTATTCTCCAACGACTCTCAGATTGCCTATTGTTCCATTCGGCACAAAGCTTTTGGGCGCCATCTAAGCTGGCATCTGGGTAATCATCTACGGACGTACGTCTTACGGTAGAAGTTGATAATGGGTTGCTTCCAAGTGGGCTTGGGTTCATCCATAAGGCCTGGCCCATCCTCGTTGTGCTCCCCTTTCTTCAGCCCATCTCCTTCCTTACCTTAGTCCAACTGAATGCCTTTCCCCTTATTTTCCCAGCCCATTTCCAGCTTCTGGAGACAGCTGGCTACTTCTCTTTGTAAGGAAATTAATATCTTCTTTAATCCCTGCATATTATCTCTAATATTGAGGCACTAGAGTAGTGCTTTGATGCTGAGCATGATCCTTGGGAACAATCGCCATGGATTTCACCCCTTCCAAACCAAATTTTGAACCCCCCTCACCGACGTGTTGAGTTTCGCCAGCCATGGCCTTTTCACCCACCACCGCCATTGCATACATGATCCCCACCGGTGCCTTCGCCTTCTGCACCCCACTCATCTGCCCTTTTGGTTTCTTCCCCACCAGTGCCTCAGCAGGTGATTTCACTTCCCTTTGTTTCTCATACTGCATCTTCAGCTGTTGCAATTGCGCACAACAATCTTCCCATCCCTTCCCTTCAGTGCCTCCCGGAATTATCACGAAGCTCCTCCTCCCTTTGCCTCCAAACTCGGATAATTCCAGAAAATTCCCAAGTGACTTGTTCCTCCTCTGCATCACATACGCAATACAACCAAACCGAAACGTCTTCCAATTCTCGCGTACCATCTCAGAGTTCGTCAAGTAATCCCATGCACTTACTAGCCAGAAGATGGTAGGCCATGCCATGATCACTGATCTAGTTTTCCCTCTACTCTTCTCTACCAGTTGAACTCCGCCTTGAACATTTGAACAAAACTCAAAAGATTTGGTTTCCACGTACAAATAACCTAGATAACCCATATTCCTGTCACCCTTGACACAAACCAATCGACGACCAAACGAGAAAACTGATCACTGCTACAAAACAATCCCACACACCATTAAACTACCTCACACGCCGATGAGACGTGAGAACTATTAATGTTGACAAGGCGAGAGAAAACATAAACTTTAGTTCTATATGTTATAGGTGAGAACTATTGATAGCAACCATCCACCCATAGAGGGTCTTGAACAATAAATATTTTAAAGCTATCACCATTCTCTCATAGTCTTCAAAATTACAGAAATTTCAGTATCTCTAGATGTACCATATCACGCAATGGGGAGCCATCCTCCAAGTTTCTAAGTAACAATGACTATCAAACTGGCCACTCCAACTAACCAATAACTCTACTACTCAATTGGGCATTACCCACTCTTCCCCGAAAATATGAAAAACTGATACCCACAATGCCCTAGCAACTCCACAATGGCTGCTACTTCACAGTTAGAGGTTCTTACCTTCTCAATCAGTAAGAACTATTATAATGCAAGTTTGGAAGCTAAGACCCACCCTTTTTTTAATGAAAAGTCAATAGAATATATCAAAATCGCAAAGGGGCGCAACCCTTAATACACTGGGAGTATATAAAGGGGACTAGGGGGGGAGGGGAGAAGAAAGAAAGAAAATCAGAATAACTAATCACCTGTGGGGCCAGCCACCCCGTAGTCCAAGTGAAAAGAGTAAAAAAGAACAAAAAGAGTAGTTCCTCAGGAGACCTTGACTTGTCCTCAAAGCACCTATCATTACGCTCCCTCCAAATGCACCACAAAATGCAAAGAGGAATCATTTTCCAGACAACCGCACTCCTCGAACGGCTACCCGTGCACTAGATGACATATAACTCTTTGACAATGCTAGGCATAACACAGCAAAGACCAAACTTGGTGAAGAAAGCATTCCACAAAGCCCTCGCAGCCACACAATGAAGAAGAAGATGATCTACTGACTCTCCATCCAATTCACATCACCAACATCTATTCACCACCACCATACCCCTCCTCCTAAGACCCACCCTAACACCATCCCATGTCAGTCAAATACGGCATATATATATTTACCATAATTAGTTTCCCTAGTTATGGCATGTTTTTGTATTATAGCTATAGTATTTTGTAATTAATAGGTAGATTATAGTTGCCTTATTTGTTCTTCTAGTTTGCTGTAATTGCGGAGATATAGCCATGTAATTAGCTGTACAAAGTCTATATAAGATGAGAAACCCTCACTTTGAGAGGTATTCAGTTCAATTGACATGGTATTAGAGCCAGAATCGTCTAAATTAGGTTTTCTTTTAGTTTTTTTTTTTTTGTGGCAGTCGATAATTTCAGGGGAGTTGTCGATCATTCTGGTGGGTTCTAAACTGCTATTCAGCAGTTTCTGTTGAGGGTAGCAGCAGTTTACCTTGTTTACTGGCTGTCGGTAGACCCTTTGGAGATTGTGGAGAATCCTTGGTGGCTGTCGGCAAGGTCTGTGGTGGTTGTCGGCAGGTTCTGCGCAGTCTTGGAGCATTCCCGGCGATCTGTTGTGGTTTCCGGCGGATCTGTGCAGACTTGGAGTGTTTCCGGCATTCTGTGGTGCTGTCAGCGAGCTTGGCTGTCGGCGATTTGGGGCTGTTGGTAGATTCTGGTGTGGCTGTCAGCGATTTGGGGCTGTCTGAAGGTTCTGGTGTGGCTGTCGGCGATCTGGGTTGTCGGCAGGTTCTGGTGTGGCTGCTGGGATTTTTTTTGGGTTGCTGATTGCTGGTGTCACAAAGGTTCTGGTGTAGCTGATTTGAGTTTGGTGCTGCGGGATTTTTTGGGGTTGGAGGTGCACACCGATTCTTCAGGTATATTCTTGAATCAACACAAATATACCCAAGATTTGATTAGCCTGGCTGGTCTTTAGGATTCTTCTTCAGTGGATACTCCTATGGAGGTCAATGTGAAATTTCGAAGCGAAGAGGGTGATCTTCTTTCTGATCCTACTGTGTTCCGACAGTTGGTAGGCAGCCTGAACTACTTGACTATTACTCGGCCTGATATTTCCTTTGCTGTCCAGCAGATTAGCCAGTTTATGCGAACTCCACGCCATCTTCATTTAGCTGCTGTTCGCCGTATCATTCGATATCTTTGGGGGTCACCTGGCCATGGGTTGTTCTACCCAACCGACTCTTCTCTTTGCCTTGTTGCTTATAGTGATGCGGATTGGGCCAGATGTCCTGATACTCGGCGGTCTGTCACGGGTTGGTGCATGTTTCTTGGTGATTCTTAGATTTCTTGGAAGAGTAAGAAACAAGCTTGCGTTTCAAAATCATCTACTAAATCTGAATACCGGGCAATGTCCGCTGCTTGTTCTGAGATTGTCTGGCTTCGTGGGCTTCTGGCTAAGCTTGGTTTTTCTCAATCTTATTCTACTCCTCTTCATGCTGATAATACTATTGCCATTCAAATAGCTACTAATCCTGTTTACCATGAACGTACAAAGCATATTGAGGTAGACTGTCATTCTATTCGGGAAGCCTTGGACAATCGTGTTATCTCTCTTCCTCATGTTTCCACTAATCTTCAGATAGCTGACGTGTTCACGAAGGACATGACACAACAGCGTCATCAGTTTCTTGTGAGCAAATTGATGCTTCTTCTTGATCGACCAGCATCAATTTGAGGGGGGATGTCAGTCAAATACGGCATATATATATTTAGCCATAATTAGTTTCCTTAGTTATGGCATGTTTTTGTATTATAGCTATAGTATTTTGTAATTAATAGGTAGATTAAAGTTGACTTATTTGTTCTTCTAGTTTGCTGTAATTGCGGAGGTATAGCCATGTAATTAGCTGTACAAAGTCTATATAACAAAGACTTTGACATCCCATCCCTCCCTTCAGCTTAGATGAAACAAGTGTACCAAGGGACGTGTATATTCACACCAAAAGAGATAGTGGGCCTAACGATATGCATAGCTAGGGCTTTTAGGCCAAACATATTCAAAGATTTAACTTGAATTAAATAAAATATAATAAAAAATTTAGAATAAAACAAAGGAAAGATAATATGATACTTACAGTTATATTCAGTCCATCCAATGAATTGATTCTCGAGGTCATACAAGACTAGCTTATTTGAAAGGACTAGATCTGCAACAAACAGAAGTAGTGATTAAATTTTCATTAATCATGCCCATGGAGCTATATCAAGTTAATACTAAAGAATTCTTGACAGCTGTCGGTCGGAATAAAAATTTGATTCTTTCTGCCACATTATTACATAATGCTTCTAGAGAATGTCAAGGCAAGTCCTAATCTTAGGGGACCTCAAAGCCAACTCTACTACTAATGAAGAGACTTTTGATAGTTTTTAACAACCATTACAAGACAGCTTCATCAATAACAACCTTGATAAAACAAATAACATGCTAAGGTTCTTGCAGAGAATTGATACTTTGCATAAAAAAGTTTAATATCCACAAAATCCTACAGGAATCCCAGAGGCTTGGAATGCTTTACAGTGTTCATGATTAGAAGGCAGAGCAAAGCAACAAATTATCTTTCTCTTAAGGACATCCCCAGTCACCAGTTCTCTTTCATAAAGTAACAGTTCCAAATTTTATCAAAACCAGGGACAATTTCAGGCTTAATGTGAATTTCCAGAAAAAAGTGGAGTGCTTCCATTCATAATTATCAAAGTTATTGAATTAGAGAGTCGAGCCCTCAGACTTCAGTAATGGCAAACGACATATTCAGATAATATGTTAAAATTTCATCTCAAATCCAACCTCAAATATTTAAGCTCTAACCGTAGTAAACAGTAGTGCACGAGGGTATACTCAATGTTCTATAGTAATTACACAGCCAAATCAGTAATAAACCTGGGGCTCACTGCCAAATGTACAAATTTTTGGGGTATACCTCCCAAAAGGGTCAAGTTCATCCTATCCCTGGACTGCATCCCACTGTTTTGCCATCCAAGACACCACAAACCTTCCTGGAAAGATCCACAATAGCAAATTAACTGACTGATGTAGATCACAATGCAACATACTTTAAGAAAATGGCAAATCAGCAAGTAACAAATGCTACAAGGCAAAAATCTATGTATATACAAGATTGGATAGAGTAACAACAAGGACACAAGAAATCTTCCGAGACGTAGATTGCATTTTGTTTATGTTATAGTTTATATGAACGGTTTAGACACGAAAAGTGGAGGCTATTATATTATTCAACTTATTCCAACTTATGTTAACCTTTTTTTTTGATAAGTAATGTGAATTTTATTAAAACGCGCAAAGGGGCGCAACCCTAAAAAAAATGTACAATAGAAACCCTACGAAATATACAAAGGACACATATGCAAGAAATCTTCTATAGTCGGTATCTCATTACGGTAATGAGCCATCATCCACACGTGTAACATAGCAATCATATTCTTCCTCACCCCATCCACCGAACACTCCTTATCCTCAAAAATACATGCATTCCTCTCCCTCCATATGCACCAAATGACGCACAACGGAGCCATCCTCCAAATATCTCTAGATAGATCCCTCCCCCTCACCTAACTCCAACAAGCAAACACATCTATGACCTTTTGCGGCATAACCCACTCCATACCGAACAAAGTGAATACATAATGCCATAAATAGGTTGCCACTTCACAATGGATCAATACAAGCATTGTGTATTGATCCATAAACCCACTTCCCAACTTATGTTAACCTAATACAAGCATCCTATTATATAGGATTATGGAAATACCATAAAGACTAAACTACCCCCAAAACCCTAATGACTCAAACCCTAACTCTTCTAACACTCCCCCTCAAGCTGGAGCATATACATCATATGAATCCAGCTTGGAAGATACAAGCAAACGAAAAAAAACTAGAAAAACGTACTCTAACACTCCCCCTCAAGCTGGAACAGCTTGGAGCACACAATACAAAGACTCATATAAATAACAAAGATAATTTAATAAAACTTTAGCGCCGGTCGAAAACTCGTCGGAAACTTGAACGAAGATTTGATCGGATCTCGCCGCAAAACACCAAAGCCGGTCAGATACAACGATCACTAACAACATTGGATCAGTTCTCACCGCAAAACACCAAAGCCGGTCGGATACATTGATCACCAACAACCAACACATGATAAACCAACAAGTTTCGCCAGAAAACAGATATTGGGGAAAAAAATTTGCCAGAGCTTCACCGGATACTCGCCGGAACTTAGACAGAGCTTCAAAACAGGCCGGAGACAAGCAGACATGTCGGCAGTACCTAAAACAGAAGAAAAACACTGAAAAACAAAACGAAACAGTCACT
Organism: Carpinus fangiana; assembly: GCA_006937295.1. Classification (NCBI taxonomy): domain Eukaryota; kingdom Viridiplantae; phylum Streptophyta; class Magnoliopsida; order Fagales; family Betulaceae; genus Carpinus; species Carpinus fangiana. Next base: position 18,048,122 of record CM017323.1, on the reverse strand, counting down.
GGAAGTCTCCGGACCTTCGCAGGAGACTCACCAGAGTTTCGCCGGAGCTTGCCGGAACTTGCCGGAGAAGACAAAACAGGCCGGCCACTCCAAAAATAGCAACAACAGACTCAAACGATGACCGTAGATCATCATTCCAACAACACAAATGGCCGGATTTTTTTTATTTTCGAGGCCCACTGCAACTTTGCCAGCCACCACAGACAACGCCGGCCATCACACCCAGCAACAAGAACTCGCACCCCAGCAGCAATGACAGTGATGGATTTTTTTTTTTTTTCTTCACTAGAGGTGGGCGGTGCTGCCACTAGAAAAACACTCAACAAAACAACACAAATACAACGAAAAAACACTACTACAAACAAAGGGCTAGAGATTCAAACCCTAAGGCTCAGATACCATGTTATAGTTTGTATGAACGGTTTAGACACGAAAGGTGGAGACTATTATATTATTCAACTTATTCCAACTTATGACTTATATTAACCTAATATAAGCATCATATTATATAGGATAATGGAAATACCATAAAGACTAAACTACCCTCAAAACCCTAATGACTCAAACCCTTACTCTTCTAACAACTTACATCATATTTCTAGAAACAGGATTTGGAAAATACTCGAGAAATCTAAAGGAAACCAAATGAGAGTGATGCCTGGTTAACACTGATGGTTCATAATGCTTAACAGACCCCACCCCACAACTGTCAAGATTTGGAAAAACCTTTAAATTTTTTTTCTTTGAAACCTCTATTGTCTAGTGAATAATTGCATCCCTTGCTATTTAATATTGTCTACATTGCAACCCAAAATTTAATATCCTTGGGCAAAAGCCCAAATGTCAAAGATTATTCTCTGGGAGGCCTACCTACAGTATACTTGATTTTTGTGCTAAGAATAGGGAACTTACGATTTTCAGGGCTCTTAGTTCATAGAGGGTCAGTAGCCCCATATTGGCTGAATGGAGATTATTTGGGTGAAAGTTTGAAGTATGCATCATCATAGGAAGTTGAAGAATTCTGCTCCGAATCTAGATAAATAACCCCCAACCATGCTAGAGAGCATCCTACTGAGAGCCTCCATGACAATCATGAAGAGGAGAGACGAGAGAGGATCTCCTTGGCGGAGGCCCCAAGAGCTACCAAAGAAACCATACAAACTACCATGAATCAAAATAAAGCAGGTCGTGGAAATACAAGCAAACATCCATTTCCTTAATTTAGAACCGAAGCCAAGATGCCGAAAGAGATAGAAAAGGAACATGATCCTCTAGACAAATCTCCGCTGTCAAGCAATATGGGAAAATGATAAGATATAGGTCAAGGAAGGCAGCACTGAAGAATCAAGTCTCAGAAATTGATGCAGCGTGACTTAGTGGGCTGCAGCGAAGAACAACAAATACGCAGGGGATAACTAATTCTAGATCTTGAGACTATCAATGATCTAAGAACTCTTCTTGAAAATCTAGATACTCTCTAGCATTTTGAAGGAAAAAGATGAATAAACTCAACTCTGAGTATTCTCATTAATCAATATTAATAAATAAACAACTCCTTTTCTGAGGGCTATAAACATGTATATATAGCCCAAAACCCTAAACTTGATAAAATATGAATTATAGACTCCCTAAACCTAATAAACACTTAATAAAGATAAAATATGAATTACAGACTCCCTAAACCTAATAAACACTTAATAAAGATAAAATATGAAATTCAAATACAATAATGAAAGATAAGATAGACAGATTGACGATAAGTCCAATCTACATCAGAAATGCTCTTTCCTAATCCAGAAAAAATAGAAATTTATCGATTCAGGACATAGAGGGGGGGGGGGGAACCAAGCCGCCTCAATCCTTTCATTCAAAAAGTAACATTTAAGTCTCCCACGATGCACCAAGGGATTTCCCACCAATTGAAAACCCTTGATTACTCCCCCCACAAATAGTGCCTTTCGGAATCATTATTGGGACCATAAACTCCTGAAAAAAGACCAATCAAACTGATCCATAACATATTTGAATTTGCATGAGATAGAGAAAGCGCCCAACGCCACTTTAATACATTCAAGGAGAGAGGATATGGGTTACCTAGGTTATTTCTATGTGGAAAATAAAGCGTTTGAATTTCGTTCGAATGTGCAAGGAGGGGTTCAACTGGCGGAGAAGAGTAGAGGAAAATGTAGGTCTGTGATTATGGCATGGCCAACTATTTTCTGGTTAGTAAGCGCATGGGATTACCTGACAAATACTGAAACATCACGCGAAAACTGGAGGACGTTTCGGTTTGGCTGTCTCGCGTATGTAATGCAGAGGAGGAACAATTCTTATGGGAATTTTCTGGAATTGTCTGAATATGGAGGCAAAGGGAGGAGAAGTTTTGTGATTATTCCGGAGGGCATTGAGGGGAAGGGATGGGAAGATTGTCGGGCACAATTGAAAAGATTGAAGATGCATCATGAGAAACAAAGAAACCTGATTGTAGCTGATGGGGCACCGGTGGGGAAGAATGAGCAATTGAATGGGGTGCAAAAGGCGAAATCACAGTTGGGAATCACGTATGCAGCGGCGGTGGTAGGACAAAATACCATGCCCGGTGTAATCCAAATCGCCGGTGATGGGGTGCAAAAGGCGAAGCCACCGGAGGGAATCACGTCTGCAACGTCGGTGGTAGGAAAAAAGGACATGGCCGGAGAAAACCCAGTCGCCGGTGATGGGGCTTCAAAAATGGTTTTGGAAGGGGCGAATTTTCCGGTGATTTGCTCTGGGGATCACGCTCATCAAGAACCTGCGATTCTGAGGCCGCAATATCAGGGAGAAGTTACGCAGGGCTTAAAGGAAATTTTGCTTTCCTTACAAAGAGAAGTTGCCAACTGTCTTTATAAGCTGGAGATGGGCTGGGTATATAAGGGGAAAGGCGGTCAAATGAATCAAGACAAGGGGGAGAATGTGCTGAAGATTGGGCCGCACAAGGAGGTTGGGCCAGGTTGCATTCGGCCAAGCCCAGCTAACAAGTTCAGAACGCAACCCATTACCAGGTATTATGCTAAGACTTACGTTCGAAGAAGACCCAGACGGCAACTAAGATGGCGCCCAAAACACATGGGCCGAGTGCAAGGTCAGGTGATCGGAGAACCATCGGAAAACAGCCGGAGTAGGTCGCCGAAGCATGGAACTGACCCAGACCATGCCGATAAGAGGAATGAAGAGCTGGCCGGGAGTTGTGGTGCGGCCTCCGATATTGCCAATAAGATTACTTATCAACCCAGCACAGGAGATGTACCTGTAGCAGACACGCCGATAGGAGAGGAGGGTGCGAGTCATGCTGGAAGTGATGCAGAGATGGCCGAAAGTGTTGAAGAAATTATTGGTGTTGATATAGGAGGCACAGGAACTCTGGGTGAGGATAAAGCAACGCCGGCGATGGCCCATGCTTGCCGGAACCCGCCTGGGCCCATCCAGGTGCTTGAAACGGCGCAGATAATGCCGGTGACGATGAAGAGTGGCGATCTGGTGGGACAGAATCCAACGGCGAGCGTGGGAAGGGAGTTTAGTGGCAGGGTTATCGTACCAGAGTTGAATAAATCAGTAGTTGAGGAAGCTGATGCCGTTAAGGAGCAGAAGGCCACTTTGAATCTTTCTGGGGGGGTTGGGTCTCTTGCTGGGGGTGAGTCAGACACAGGAGGGGTGGAAAATGAGGAAGTTCTGGGGGTAGGAAATTCTGAGGGTGGAGGTGAAGGTTTGGACGAGATAATTCCAGAAACTGTTAGCTGGGTGGTGGATAGATGTTTGGAGTTTTATCCGAAGGTGGGAATAACGTGTGAGCGAGAGGAGAATAAAATGAAAATGCTTGTGGAGGGTATTGCAAATGGTAGACAGCAGCCAATTGTAGAGGAGGGGGGTACATCCACCAGCTACGGAGGATTTGATTGTTATGTGAATTATGATAGGGGCATGTCGGAGGTCCAGCAAGGTAAGGGAAGAGGGAGGGGCAGATATGGTGTTTTATGAAGCCAAAAATTATAGCTTGGAATGTAAGAGGGCTGAATGCCTTCAAGAAAAGATTACGGATAAGGGGTCTTTTAAAAGAATGGAAAGCGGATATTGTGTGCTTGATTGAGACAAAGATGGAATTTATTACTCGGGAGGTGGTACGTAGTTTATGGGGAGGGCAGCATGTGGATTGGATATATAAGGGGGCTGTGGGGGCGTCGGGGGGCATGTTGTTGATGTGGGATAGGAGGGTCGTTGAAAAAAGGGAGGAATGTGTGGGGGGTTACACACTTGCTTGTTCTTTCAAGAATGTGGAGGATCATTTTGAATGGGTGTTTGGGGGGGTGTATGGACCGAATGGTGATGTGGAGAGGAGGGTTCTATGGGAGGAATTGGCCGGTTTGATGAGTGTATGGGAGTTTCCATGGTGTATAGGAGGAGACTTTAATATAGTTCGATTTCCTAGTGAGCGCTCTAGTGAGTCGAATTATTCTACAGCCATGATGGAGTTTTCGGATTTTATAGCCGAACAAGGGTTGGTGGACATTCCGTTGGTTGGGGGCCAGTTCACTTGGTCTAACAATCAAGAAGACGAAATATGGTCAAGAATTGATCGGTTTTTACTTTCGCCAAGTTGGGAGGACCACTATCCGGAAGTGGAACAAAGAAGGCTGCCAAGGGTATGTTCAGATCACTTTCCCTTGATGCTAGAATGTGGGAATTCTAGAGGTGGAAAGAGGCATTTTAAATTTGAGAATATGTGGTTGAAATATGAAGGTTTTGTGGATAAGGTGAAATCTTGGTGGGATTCGTATTCTTTTGAGGGTTTACCATCTTTTATTTTAGCTAATAAGCTGAAAATTCTCAAGACAGATCTGAAAAAATGGAATGAGGAGGTGTTTGGTGATATTGGGAGGAAGAAAAAAGAGTTGATGGAAGGTATACAAGAGATGGATGGTGTGGCGGAGAATAGGGGACTTATGGAGGAGGAAAAGATGAAAATGGAGGATATGTCTAGAGAGCTGGAGAATACTTTGTTGTATGAGGAAATTCATTGGCGGCAAAAATCAAGAGCATTGTGGTTAAAGGAGGGGGATAGTAATACTCGGTTTTTTCATAAGGTGGCCAATTCTCATCGTAGGAATAATTGTGTTGACACTTTATGTATTGATGGTGTTATGTCCTATGATCCTAATGAGGTCAAAGACCATATTGTGCAATTTTATAAAAAGTTATATACGGAGCAAAGTAATTGGCGTCCTAGAATGGATAATCAAGCCTTCTCGGTCATTGATGAGGAGGAGAAAGTGTGGTTGGAAAGAGATTTTGAGGAAATGGAGGTTTGGGAGGTGGTGAAGGGTATGGCTGGGGACAAGGCACCGGGACCGGATGGGTACACTATGGCTTTTTTCCAGGCTTGTTGGACAGTGGTGAAACATGATGTCATGGCTGTATTTTCTGAATTTTATCGGCGACGGCAATTAGTGAAAAGTTTGAATGTTACTTTTGTATCTTTGGTCCCAAAAAAGGTGGATGCGGTGGAGATGAAGGACTTTCGGCCTATTAGCTTGGTGGGGGGAATGTATAAAATTGTATCCAAGGTGCTGGCCAATAGACTGAAAAATGTTTTGGGCAAGCTTATTTCCTATTCTCAAAATGCTTTCATTGGGGGTCGGCAAATCTTAGATTCGGTCCTGATAGCGAATGAATGCTTGGATGCTCGTATGCGTTCAGGTATGCCAGGTGTGATTTGCAAGTTGGATTTGGAAAAAGCATATGACCATGTCAATTGGAGTTTCTTGTTGTATATATTGAAAAGATGTGGTTTTGGAGAGAGATGGAGGAAGTGGATAGAGTGGTGTATATCAACGGTTCGGTTTTCCATCATTGTAAATGGTTCCCCGGAAGGTTTCTTTAATAGTTCGAGGGGTATTCGACAAGGGGATCCGTTATCACCGTTATTGTTTGTATTGGTCATGGAGGCATTGAGTAGGATGGTGAATGCGACAGTAGAGCAGGGGTTGATATCAGGATTTTCTGTGGGAGGTAGGGTTTTTTCAGATTTGGTGGTTTCCCATTCTCTTTTTGCTGATGATACGCTGATTTTTTGTGAAGCATGTCCGGAGCAAATTCATTATGTGCGCCTTATCCTTTTATGTTTTGAGGCGGTGTCGGGGCTGAAAGTGAACCTTGGAAAATCAGAACTGGTGGCTGTAGGAGATGTGGGAAATGTTGGGACTTTGGCTGCAGTTCTTGGGTGTAGAGTGGCAGGTTTGCCCATGAAATATTTGGGGTTGCCGCTGGGGGCTGGTTATAAGGTTGTTTCTATATGGGATGAGGTGATAGAGAAGATGGAGCGGAGGCTGGCAGGTTGGAAGAAGATGTATTTATCAAAGGGAGGCCGGGTAACTTTAATAAAGAGTACGTTGTCTAATCTTCCAACTTATTACCTATCCTTATTTCCGGTCCCTGTGAGTGTGGCTAATAGGATTGAGAAGATTCAAAGAGATTTTTTATGGGGAGGAATGGGAGATGAACCGAAAATGCATCTTGTTAACTGGGACCAAGTATGCCGTCCTCTAAGGGATGGTGGTCTTGGCATTCGAAATGTTCTTAAGTTTAATAAAGCTCTATTGGGCAAGTGGCTATGGAGATATGCGACAGAAAGCGAGGCTCTTTGGTATAAAATAGTAAAAGAGAAGTATGAAGACCAAGAAGGTGGGTGGTGCTCAAAGGAGGTGTCTGGACCGTTTGGTGTGGGATTGTGGAAGCACATCAGACGAGGGTGGGATAAGTTTGCACAATATGTGAGGTTTGAAGTGGGAATGGGTTCGAGAATACGATTTTGGCATGATATATGGTGCGGGAGTCAGCCTTTGAAGCAGACATTTCCTTCTTTGTTCCGTATTGCAAGATACAAAGAAGCATGGGTAAAGGATAATTTTGTGTGGAGGAATGGGGTAGTTGAGTGGAATGTAAGTTTTGTTCGTGCTATCCAAGATTGGGAGATGGATGTGATTTCACCTTTCTTTGAAGTGTTGTACTCGTGTAAGATGTCACAGGGTAATGTAGATCGTATACGGTGGTCATCTTCTAAGAAAGGGTTATTTGAGGTGAAAGCGTTTTATAAGATTTTGTCCATTTCACATGCCGAGGTGTTTCCTTGGAAGAGTATTTGGCGATGTAAGGTGCCGAAGCGAGTGGCTTTCTTTGGGTGGACCGCGGCTCTTGGGAAAATTTTGACACATGATAATTTGCGCAAGAGGAATATTGTAGTGGTGGAATGGTGCTGTTTGTGTAAGAAGAATGGGGAATCAGTAGATCATTTATTGCTCCATTGTGAAGTGGCAACCTATTTATGGCATTCTGTACTCAATTTGTTTGGTATGGAATGGGTCATGCCGGAAAAAGTCATAGATTTGTTTGCTTCATGGAGTCAGGCGGAGGGGAGAGAGCTATCTAGAGATATTTGGAGGATGGCTCCATTGTGTGTCATTTGGTGCATATGGAGGGAGAGGAATGCACGGCTTTTTGAGGATAAGGAGTATTCGGTGGTTGGGGTGCGGAAGAATATGATTACTATGTTATATATGTGGGCGATGGCTCATTATCGAAATGAGATACCGACTATAGAAGATTTCTTGCTTAAGTGTTCTTTGTATGTTTCGTAGGGTTTCTCTTGTAAATTTTTATAGGGTTGCGCCCCTTTGCGCGGTTTTTAATATAATTTTCATTACTTATAAAAAAAAAAAATACATTCTACTGCACGTTTATCCCTCATTAAGAGAATATCTCCCGAAGCTCCTGAGGCTAGCTAGCAGAACAGACCACCTCGTGAAAGATCCACCCCACAAGCCCCAGACAATACCGGCTGAAATCTGCTCCATTTTTGTTTCTTGAAAGCACACTACACCAAGCTTCTAAATTTTCAATATGTTGCTAATGCTGAACCTTATCCCTACATCCTTAAGTCCTCAACATTCCAACTAATAATTTTCAATTTCATAATGGAGTAGAAGCCTTGCCACGATACCAAGAAGAAGAAAGTGGTTAGGGTGGGTTCTTCTTGGTGTCATGGTTCACTAAGCAAGACAAATTGAGAAGTTCCCTAACTCCTTTAACCCCGCTCCCAATTTCTTTCTATAGGGGCCTGACATTCCTTTGTAACTCTTGCGGTTTCAAATCCTTCATGTGAAAACCCAAACATCTTTATATCCCATACATACGTCTCTTGATCACATTTGAGTACTCAAATTGTCGCGCACGGGGGTTGAGGAATTAAAATAAGAAAACTAGGAACCAATATAAAGGGTACCCTCTTTGCAAGAAGAGGGAACCACAATAACTGGGCTGGTGGGCTTAGGATTTTCTATGACAGCTCCCTCAGAAAAAAAAATTTTGATGAATCAGTAGAATATATTAAAAAGCCCAGAGGGACGCAACTCTTAGTACACAGGGAGTATACAAAGGGCGACTAGGGGGGAGAGGAGAAGAGAACGAGAAAATCAGAAAAACTAATCACCCGCGGGGCCAACCAGCCCACTGTCCAGGTGAATAGGGTAAAAAGAAAAATTAAACTCATACATGGAACCATACTCAAGGCCATGCAGATCCTTTGGCAAAGGCAAACTTTTGTTCCTCTCAGATTCATTGAGGTCCCCACTAGAAAATGCAACCACTAGGAGAATTATGTTGTCGTCATCCAAGAGAGAGAGAGAATCTGAACAAGATGAAAGAGAGAAGTTGCATCAGAGGGAACAAACCTCGGAGTCCATCGCCAATGAAGAAGACCCATTGATGCAATACAAACACAAAATTGGGAAGAGAGTAAACAGAGAGAGAAGAAAAATAGAGGACGAAGCCAAGAAGAGAGAGAAAATAAGCCAAAGAGAAGAAGAAGCTCAGGAGAGGGGAGAAATCAAGGGGGAGAAGACGACAAAACCATGTCAATAATATTATTTATCGAAAACTGCCAATACAATAGAAAAATAGGTTTAAATAGACTAAGGATTAAACCTTAATTCTAACCCTAGTAGTACCTGGGACGACAACCCTCAAAAATAACATAAAACCCAAAATCATAAAAATAATATAACTAGTCCCAAAAAAAAAAAAATGTAAATAAATTACAGAAAATAACAAAAGTAGCCCATGATAATATCTATGGCGCTCAGTCACCCAACCACAAGTTCATAGGGCCATCCTATGACGTCAACGTCCATACACGTGTGATCGGTAGCTTGTGTCTGATGTCCCTATCACCCAACTATTGATGAGATTGTAACCATGCTTGCCGTCATTTTCTAGCGTTCTATTGCCAAACTAGAAACAGGTTTCATCAATGATTCAAATCCCAACGAGATATAGTACATCGAAAGAGTGCATCGCCGAACCAAGAATGATCCAAATGGACCACTCGACCAAGAATGAAAGTTGACCCGAGAGTCATAACTTAGGCCAAATGCCTGTTAACAAACGCAGGTTGTTGTCCACTGCAATATGGGCCTTCGGGCAGCACAAACATGAAGACTAAAAAAAAAATCTGGAGTGAGGCCAGCTGGTTGCAAGAGGGCTGAAGTGGGCTGTGAGAGCCTGAAGAAGAGCCAGTGGCTACTACAATCTCCTTAGCACAGGATTGCCTTAATTGACATGGGCCTACAAAGTCCGTCTAAACAAAAGAGTGGTTCACGAGAACAAACTGAGACTTCGGTGAGGGTAAAAAGTGACAAAATATGAAATATGATCTGAATTCATTGCCCATTGGCCTTGGGTTCTATATAATATATAGACTTTACAAGGGTGCTATACATGGAAAGGAAATAAGTTTCCGCATGATTCTAGTCCTATACATGTAACCTATAATCTGTCAAATAATATATGTTAACTGTACATAATAACAATTATGGGCTAAAATAAGAGAGAAGTTTGGACAGCAAGTTTGATTGGACAGCAAGTTTGGACAGCAAGATTGTTTGGACACCAAGTTTGTTTGGACAGCAAGTTTGGACAGCTGTGCTGTCCATTGACAGCCCCCCTCAAATTGATGCAGGGTGATCAACAAGCATCAATTTGCTACTTAGGAAGCAATGTCGATGACGAGTGAGAGCCTTGGTGAAGATATCAGCAATTTGTAGGTCAGTAGAAATATGTGGAAGAGTGATAACACGAGCTTCAAAGGCTTGAAGATAAACCTTCATCAAGTAAGCCCACATGGATTGAGCAGATCGATGGGGCCGCAAGTTGGTGACAATATGGGACTCCACTGAACAAAGAAGCCAAGACATGATGCATGCATCAAGCACAACCCATGAAGGAGAAGACCCGTCAGCCTTAGGTTTGTCAGAAGTGGATGATTTTTCAACATCCGTGCCATCAATATGACCCCAAAGAGCTTTACCCTTGAGAAACAATTCAAACTGGAATGCCCAGGTAGAATAATTGGTGCCTGTAAACTTAACACACACAGGTGCAGAATCCATAGAAAATAAATAGAACCCAACTGTGCTGTAACGTAGAGAGGTCGAAAAAAAAAAAACCAAAAAAGAGAGGAACAGACTGCACCAGTACTCAGAAACTGCCGAGAAAACCACCGATACCTCAAACAGAGGCTGCCGAAAACACCAAGACAAGATGTAAAATGCTGTTCCAAGAGAGCTAGGCCGAGAGGATTGTGCCGAGAAGAACAGACCACTGTTCCGAGAGTACCCAAGCCAGCGAAGCACCAGAACCACCAAGAGAAGGCTGCACCGACACCACAGAAGCACACAGACTTGACCGAGAGACGCAGAACAGCACCAACAAAGAGAAACAAGGTTGCGGGTACCACAGACTTGACTGAAACACACCAGCAGCACTTCCGAAACCGAGAAGAGAGAAAAAAAAATACGAGGAAAAGAAAGAAAACTAGCTACTGTGCTCTGATACCATGACAAAATATGAAATATGATCTGAATTCATTGCCCATTGGCCTTGGATTCTATATAATATATAGACTTTACAAGGGTGCTATACATGGAAAGGAAATAAGTTTCCGCATGATTCTAGTCCTATGCATGTAAACTATAATCTGTCAAATAATATATGTTAACTGTACATAATAATAAATGGAAAAATAAGGAAACAATTATGGGCTAAAATAAGAGAGAAGTTTGGATAGCAAGTTTGTTTGGACAGCTGTGCTGTCCATTGACAAAAAGATGACCGGAGGTCTCTGCGCTTTTGATATATAAACAAACATTACTTATCAAACAAACAAAAAAAAGACGACCAGAGGTGTGCATTTCACAAAGGTACAAGGAGACAGCAAATACTGCAGCACCTCCATGAACCCACACCAACCCCATTTCTTCTTGACTTCAGAATAAGAATAAATCACATCCGCCAACCGCTGTTGAACTCTTCAATGGCCATGTAACTACCGTGAGGATTATGCAACACTGACCCAAGAAGGCGCTCCAAGAATCTCTGAACTTACAAATGAAACCTGCACTGTTCTCTGCTCTAGCCACAGCGGTGACTGTCGAGAGTAGCCAAAAACCTCCATCTCTACTCAAAAAGATTGACCAGAGATAACCCTTCCCTCGTTCCACTCCTCTTGAATTGATGGCATTTCCTCTGACTCGATAATGAACTCAAAATATTTTGAATCTACAAAAAAGAAGAAAAAGCTTCCCACGGGGCCTTTGTTACACTAAGAGACTCAACAAAACAGAAGCCACACAACAACCTCTTTAGACATCGTAGACAACATCATCCCATGACACCCAAGCAACCAACCATGAACCAAAGAAGCTAAAAAACAAAGAAATCTGACACACCAGCATAGAGAAGTACGGAACGCGCCCGCATGCGCTGCCGAGAGAGAGAAAGAGGAGCTTCTATCAAAAGATACAAGTGATTGCTGCAATTATTATGATGTTTATGTTGACCATAGAGACAAATGAACAACCAAGAGAGCTAATTACCATTCAAAACTAAAACCATGCCCATAATCTTTCCAAATACAACATAAGAATCTAAAGCAACGTACAAAGAGAACACCAAAAGGAAGGCAAGTAAAATTTTAAAACAAACATATCTGGAGAGCACCTTTATTAACTTGCTTGATATACTTACAAGAGGGAATAGATACTCATGTGGAGAAACCTTCAAAGTTAGCGAGTTCTCAAAATGAAAGGTCACAGGTGGAAACCCATCATCAACACTGCAATTGAAAGCAAAACTTATTAAATCAAATTACGATCCTCAACACATTATTTTGAATATGTCAGAACAATACAGCATCAATAATCATACATTACATATATCAAGCCAGAAGGAATTGGCAGACTTGAGTGATAAAAAACTATATCTTTAGATGATTAATGAAAGTAACCAGCATGATCAAGAAATACAAGAAACTTAGTAAGAATAATATAGACGAGAAGTATTTTAAATAGAGTTACCTATTTTTTCCTGAAGATTATTAAAAAAAAAAAACACCTGTTCAAAATGAACAAGTAGAAAGTAATGAATAAAATGGTTTTCATTTAGACCAATAGAAAATTACAAAATGTTCTTTGCCTTTCTCAGATCAAGAGCTAAAGTTTCCAAACTGGAATAATGAAAATTGATGTTCTCCTATTTCAATGTGTATCTGTACCTCATATAATGATGTCATTCATTTAGCCCCATAAGCTTGCACAAAGTATTGGAAAATCTTAAAATGAACCCACTCAAAAACCAATATGAAAAAAGAAAAAGAGAATTTTGAAAAGTAAATCCAATACTCAAAAACCTAATAAAGGTTGAACAATTCTGTGCAGAAAACATCCATTACTAAATTAGCCATATGATGACATTTAAAGCCTAATAATTTCAGGTAATGGACGTCGCATGGCCTAAGGCTAAGGGCAAAAGGCCTAGGAATAAGGGCAAAAGGGAGCGGTTAAATTTAGAAAGCTCCGTTAACTATGGCATTGCCAGTGCGTCCTCCAGGAGTAGGAAGGGCAAGATTATTGTCATAGGCTTTTGTGTAGGGGTGAGGGTGTTTGGTTAGCAGACATCGCGTTGGTGTGTTTGTTTGGGGGTTTTTGGGTTTTTCTAGGGTAGCTTTGATTGTTCTAGGGATTGTTTTGAGGGTGTTTGGGTGGGTTTGCTAGAGCTTTTCTATGGGTTAGCTTTGGCTCCCATTTGTATACTCCCTATGTAATTAACGGTGCGGCACGCTTTTCTCTCTTTGATAAAACTGCTGATTACTTATCAAAAATAATAATTTCATTTTTAGTTAAATGATATGTTAGATTAGAAAATGGTAGATTTTCTTTCTTTTCTTTTCTTTTCTTTATAGGGAATTATTCGCTTGTTGGTGGACAGGGGGTCGCACAAGGAGTGTTGTGGTTTGGAAGATGGTCCCTTTGTGTTTGATGTGGTGTATTTGGAGGGAACGTAACGCCAGATACTTTGAGGACACATCACGTTCTTTTGAGGAAATCCTTCATTTCTTTCTTTTTACGCTTTACACTTGGGCCGCGGGCTGGCTTGCCCAGCTTGTTATTAGTTTTCAGGATTTTCTTACTTATTTCTCCTCTCCCTCTTAGGCTTTCCCTTGTATACTTCCTGTGTACTTAGGGTTGCGCCCCTTTGCGTTCTTTATATATATTTTGACTTATCAAAAAAAAATAAAAAGAGTAAATCAATTTCATTAAAGTGCAGAGAGGCACAATCCTAATACACAGGAAGTATACAAGAGAAACCCCCTATAAAGGTAAAAATGAACAAAAATCCAAAAAATCAGAAAAGTTAGAAAAGTGTGAACTATTATAACCCCCAAGCAATGTATAAAGCAATTTGAACATGGTAACTTTCTATCTTCCAAACATGAGGATAAAATGTCCTTTGTGGACCTCTCCAAGTCCTCGAAAAAACTATTATAGCTTTTGTGTCCCCGTTGTTGTTTAGCTTTGATGATTTCGTCGTTCGCTTTTCCATTTCAAGTTAGGTGATCCCTGTTGTACACTCCCTGTGTACTTTGGGGCGTCTTACGCTTTTAATAAGACTAGTTATTACTTATCAAAAAAACTCTTTATCCTCCAATTGACGCAGAAGCTATTATTCAGTTCTTTTCTAGTGGTTCTAGAGCCCTTTTGGAGTCATCATGAATAACCCTTTATCCCTCCACCTTCCACTGAGTCAAGTGACATACTTAGAGGCCAGCCACTCTCTCTAGCCATTGACACAACATGGTATTAGAGCACCAACTTTAACCCTTAACCTTAGCTAGACTGAAAAAGAAAATCAGGCCTTAGTCTCTGCTTAAGGAATGAACACGTTGAGTTAGAGTATTACAGCTTCCAAGATATAATTATGAAAATGCAAATTGTTTCCTCATGTATCAAGTACTGTGATCACTTGGGAGATATATCTATGAAGGCCATCGATAAAGGTCACTATTTCAATCTCTATTTCTTCCATGTGTGTTTGTGTGTGTGTGTGTGCCTGGGTTGAGATCCAATATTGTTTTTATTTTCCTCTTTCTCTAGTAATCAACACCACATCTAGCTATTACCATCTCTTAACAATAAAAGTCCTAGATGACAACAATATATAGTGCAACATACCTTTCAGAGTACTGAAAGCATGTATACTCATCATGAACAGTCTGAACTTTTAAATCTGGCTGTTGAGAGATTATCTAACAAAGATATTAAAATAAGTAAGTGGGCAACTTAAAATCAGAAAGTCAACAAGATATAGCTCTAATATATCATGCACCTTATAATGGCTCATATAAATCGCATACCTTACTTACTAACGGCTCATAAACCATTTCTGGGAGATAGGCCAAGGTTGTACCACTGTCTATTATCGTCCCTTTTCTGTCTCCAACTTCAAACACCTCATTTGAAAGATTTAGAAACACATGACCAACTTGAACAGCCGTCATATTGACATTGTAGTGCGGCCTATAAATTTAACAAGAAGAAATAGCTTACTTGCCAAATTCCATAGGACAAGACATAACATGACTGAGAAGAAAAAGTACAAGTGCTTAGTCATAAAAGACTCATGAATGCAGAAAGCAAAAAGAACATATTACATGAGCATGTATATTCAAAGAAGCAACACTTGACATACTCAAGAGATCAACACAATATTTTAGTAATTCAATTCTATTTGAAATATTTGAAATTTGGTCCAGATGGTCGAAAGTGGCTGCTTATTGAATGCTATAAACATAGGTTTGCCAGTCAATCTTTTTTTTTGATAAGTCAAAATATTATATCAAAAAGCGCAGAGGGACGCAACCCTTAGTACACTGGGAGTATACAAAAGGGACTAGGGAGAGAGGGAAAAAAAGGAAAAAAAGTCTACAAAGCTAATAGCCCGCGGGACAAGCCAGCCTGTAGTCCAAGAAAAGAGAGTAACAAGGAAAAAATGTAGGAGCTCCTCTCGAGTCCTCAGCAAGTCTTCGAAACATCTATTATTTCGCTCCCTCCAAATGCACCAAAAAATACAATGCGGGACCATCTTCCAAACAATAGCGCTTCTCGTACGACCCGCCGTCCACCAACTCGCTATAACCTCCTTGACGGAGCGAGGCATAACCCAAAAAAGCCCAAACCGAGCAAAGAAAGCATTCCATAAGTCTCTCGCTGCTGCACAGTGAAGAAGAAGAAGATGATCAACCGACTCCCCTTCCATTTCACATAACCAGCATCAGTTCACCACCACCAAACCCCTCCTCCCAAGATTGTCTAGTGTAAGGATCTTGCTATGAACCGCTGTCCAAACAAAGAAAGCCACTCTAGGAGGAGCTTTGGACTTCCAAACACTCTTCCAAGGAAAAGAGACCTGCCCGCGAGGCAAAAGCGCTCGATAGAAGGACTTAACCTCAAAAAGACCCTTGCGAGAAGGCACCCACCATAACTTGTCTTTCCCCTCACCTCGCAGCTTACAATCATATAAGCTTTTATAAAATGAGGCCAACTCCCCCACCTCCCAATCATGAATCAGCTGGGTGAACTGGATATTCCACTGAATGGAATTGCTAGAACGCTCCATATTATCCGCAATTGACGCTTCCTTGAGACTAGCAATGCTGAACAGTCCAGGATACTCCTCCTTAAGGGCCCTCTCACCACACCAAATATCATCCCAGAAACGAATTTTCGAGCCCTCCCCAACATCATACTTAAAAAACCTCCTAAAATTCTGCCATCCCATACAAATAAATTTCCACAAGCCCACCCCATGCGAACCTGAAATGATTCCCGAACGCCAACCTCCCCAATCCGACCCATATTTGGCCACCTACACCGATCTCCACCAAGCTCCTTCCTCATGAGCGAACCGCCACAACCACTTTCCCAAAAGAGCTTGATTAAACCTTCGAATAATCCTAATCCCTAAGCCACCCTCATCAATAGGAGTACACACCTTATCCCACTCTACTAGATGATACTTGAAATCATCATTCATCCCTCCCCAAAGAAAGTCTCTTTGAATCTTCTCAAGACGCTTTGCCACATCAACAGGGATAGGAAACAGTGATAACATATATGTAGGCATATTGGATAAGGTACTTTTAATCAAAGTGACCCTACCTCCTTTTGAGAGATACAATCTTTTCCATGGAGCCAGTCTTCTCGACATCATATCCTCCAAGCCCGCCCACATAGTTTTAAGCTTAAAAGAAGCCCCCAACGGAAGCCCCAAATACTTCAAATGCACTTCACCAAACCCACAACCCAACAAACCAGCAAGCTGCCCCACATTCTCCACATGACCAACCGGAATCAAAATCGATTTCGATAAGTTTACCTTCAAACCGGCAGCTGCTTCGAAGCAAACAAGAAGAGCCCCTAAGTGACGAATTTGACTAGAATTGGCCCCGCAAAACACCAAAGTATCATCAGCAAAGAGGAGATGAGAGACATTAACCGGATCCTGCCCACTTGAGCCCACCGAAAAGCCCGAAATCAGCCCCCTCTCGGTAAAAGCACCAAGCATCCTACTAAAAGCCTCCATCACCAAAACAAAGAAGAAAGGAGAAAGCGGATCGCCTTGACGGACCCCACGAGAGCACCCAAAAAAACCGGAGGGCACACCATTGATCAACACTAAGAAGCGAACTGACGAGATACAATGCTGGATCCACGAACACCATTTCTCCCCAAACCCGCACCTCCTCAATAAGTAAAGGAGAAAGCTCCAGTCAACGTGATCATACGCCTTTTCCATATCCAGCTTACATAGGACACCTGGCTCTTCAGATTTAATCCTGCTATCCAAACACTCATTCGCAATGAGAACCAAGTCTAATATCTGTCTCCCTTTAACAAATGCATTTTGGGGCTTGGAAATGATCATGTCCATAACTTTTCTCATTCTGTTAGCCAAAACCTTGGAGATAATCTTATAAACTCCACCCACAAGACTAATAGGCCGAAAATCCTTGACCTCCTTAGCCCCTTGAATATTCGAAATAAGAGAAATAAACGTAGAATTAATACTTTTCACGAATTTACCTCGTGCATGAAATTCCTAAAAGGCCGCCATGAAGTCTCCCTTAACCACCTCCCAACAATCCTGAAAAAAAGCCACAGAAAAGCCATCCGGGCCGGGGCTTTATCCCTATCCATACCTTTGATCACCTCTCTAACCTCCCTCTCCTCAAAAGGATCCTCCAAACTAGACGCCTCTTCACCATTGAGCCTATCAAACTCAAGGTTATCCAATCTCGGTCTCCAACTAAGAGGCTCTGAGAACAAGGATTCATAGTAGTTGACAACATGCTCACCAATACAAGCTAGGTCCGATGTAGGAGAACCATCCACAATCAAGGACTCAATAGTATTATTCCTCCTATTTGCACTAGCTACCTGATGAAAGAACTTAGTGCACTTGTCTCCCTCCTTTAACCACCTCACCCTCGCTTTCTATCTCCAACTGATTTCTTCTTGTAAAAGAGATGCTTCCAAATCTGAAGCCAATAATATCCTTCTCTCCTTTTCCTCCTCAGAAAGCCTTCGGACTTCCTCAATTCTGTCCAGAGATTCCAGCTCCTCCGCCCAGGCCTTATTTCGAACCCCCACTTTGCCCGTCAATCTTTAGTATATATAACAGGTCCACCATCTCTGTATATTCAATACAGTTTTTTTTCTAGGCTTTATATATATCATATATATCAAGAAAAGCTATTCTAAGGTGGTGCTCGGCGTGATGGAACTCGCACCCACTTTGGGATTGACTTTTGAGGGTGACGAGAAAAGCCTTTTGAATCTTTTTTCAATCATTGAAGAGGATTAGCACCATGAAGAGGGGGCTTCTGCCTCAAATACTAAGGAGAAGATGGAGCTCAAAAATTTGGAATGCTCCATTAATTTTGAGGCTAGAAGCTGTGGCTCTAGTAGGGTCAAAGGAATGGTGGTTTAGGCTTGCCTTGTGAGTTTAGGGCAGTTTTGGGTTTTTGGCTCAGGGTTTCTTTAGGCTTCTTTTGGGTTTTAGGGTCTTTTTTTGTGGGTTAATGTGGGTTATCTAATGTATACTCACTGTCTACTTAGAAGCGCATTGCGCTTTTTTGATATATACAATATTACTTATAAAAAAAAAACCATTCTACTTGACTAAATGTGATTGTGTTGTCTTCTTATTTTTACAATGTAATGGCTTGATTCCCTTGTAATTAAAAAAATCCAATACTACAAAATTCCTTTAACCTCTTTCTCTCCTCAGAGAACTTTAGAATACGAAACCAATCAATACACTCAAGCGACTAGTATCTTAATTATCATATCAGTGGACTCAACAGATATTTGCTTCACAGCACATGCACTCCAAAGAGCATAAACAATAAAGCAAACTATTAAAAGCAACACAAGCATGTCCCACTTACTAAACTTTGAGTTTTACAGCTTACTAAAGTATACTGTTATATGAGACGATGAAATTAGGTGCAATAATTACAGGAATGAACCATACATTCTCTTCAAGTACAATTAAGTTTAGCTGCATTATAAGTACAGCAGTAGAAAGCTCATTTTAGGGGTTGGCTTCAATTGATCATCCATCATCAAAGCTTTCCCCACTAAATTAGTTGACTTCCTTTAATCCTTGTATATAAGTATCCCTATTTGAAACAAATGACTGCAAGCTAAAATGAAAAAAAATGAGTATGAATCTATCAATGGACAGCACAGCTGTCCAAACTTCTCTCTTATTTTAGCCCATAATTGTTTCCCTATTTTAGCCCACGATTGTTTCCTTATTTCTCCACTTATTATTCTGTACAGTTAGCATATATTATTTGACAGATTATAGTTTACATGTATAGGACTAGAATCATGCGGGAACTTATTTCCTTTCCATGTATAGCACCCTTGTAAAGTCTATATAATATACAAAACCCAAGGCCAATAGGACTAGGCGATTCACATCATATTTCATATTTTGTCATGGTATCAGAGCCCAGTAGCTAGTTTTTTTTTTTCTTTTCCTCGTATTTTTTTCTCTCTTCTCGGTTTCGGACGTGCCGCTTGTGTGTTTCAGTCAAGTCTGTGGTGTACCCGCGACCTTGTTTCTCTTCGTTGGTGCTGTTCTGCGTCTCTCGGTCCAGTCTGTGTGGTCCTGTGGTGTCGGCGCAGCCTTCTCTTGGTGGTTCTGGTGTTTCGCTGGCTTGGGTACTCTCGGAACAGTGGTTTGTTCTTCTCGGCACAATCCTCTCGGCCAGCTCTCTCGGAACAGTACTTTGTAGCTTGCCTTGGTGTTTTCGGCAGCCTTTGTTTGAGGTATCGGTGGTTTTCTCGGCAGTTTCTGCGTAACGGTGCAGTCTGTTCCTCTCCTTTGGTTTGTTTTTCTCGACCTCTCTACGTTACAACACAGTCGGGTTCTATTTATTTTCTATGGATTCTGCACCTGTGTGTGTTAAGTTTACAGGCACCAATTATTCTACCTGGGCATTCCAGTTTGAATTTTTCCTCAAGGGCAAAGCTCTTTGGGGTCATATTGATGGCACGGATGTTGAAAAATCATCTTCTGACAAATCTAAGGCTGACGGGTCTTCTCCTTCATGGGTTGTGCTTGATGCACGCATCATGTCTTGGCTTCTTGGTTCAGTGGAGTCCCATATTGTCACCAACTTGCGGCCCCATCGATCTACTCAATCCATGTGGGCTTACTTGAAGAAGGTTTATCTTCAGGATAATGATGCTCGTCGCTTTCAGTTAGAACATGCAATTGCCATGTTTCAAGATGGTAGTCTTTCCATCCAGGATTATTACTCGGCCTTTCTGACTCTTTGGCATGAATATGCTGCCTTGGTTACCGCGGCTGTTCCTGTTGCCGCTCTTTCCACTATTCAGACTCTTCATGCAACTACCCAGCGTGATCAGTTTCTTATGAAACTCCGTCCGGAATATGAATCTGTCCGCTCTGCTTTACTGAATCGATCTCCTGTTCCTTCTCTTGATGTTTGTTTTGGTGAGTTACTTCGCGAAGAACAACGTCTTAGTACTCAAGCTATTCTAGAGCAATCTCATGGCAGTTCTGGGCCGGCAACTGTGGCTTTTTCTGCCCAAGGACGTGGACCACCTATGCATTCTCGAAACTTGCAGTGTTTCTGCTACAAGGAATATGGGCATATTGCTGCTAATTATCCTAAAAAATTATGCTCTTATTGCAAGAAGGGTCACATTATCAAAGAATGTCGTATTCGTCCCCAGAATCGTCCGGCCCAAGCATTTCAGACTTCGGTTCTTGTTCCTCATGCCACGCCTTCTGCCGCACTTGTCTCTCCTTCCGATGCGTCCTCTATTCCTGCCTCTCCTGCACTCGATTACTGCACTCCAGCAATGGTGCAACAGATTCTAGTTTCAGCCTTATCAGCCATAGGGTTCCAAGGTAACCATTCTACTAAACTCTGGTACGTGGACTCGGCAGCCTCTAATCACATGACTCCTAATCCCACCGCTTTGTATCATGTTCGGCCCTATGATGGTCAATCTGTTATTCAAACTGCCAATGGCAGTTCTTTGCCAATAGCTGCTGTCGGAGATGCCTCTTCTGCGCTCACTGATGTGTTTCTTGCTCCTCAGCTTTCCACGAATCTTATTTTTGTTGGCCAATTAGTTGAAAACAATTGTGATGTGAAATTTTCTGGTGATGGTTGTGTTATACAGGACCAGGTAACGGGGGAGCCGATCGCGAAGGGACCTAAAGTGGGGAGCTTGTTTCCACTATTTTTTGCCTGTTCCAGCTTCCTCTCCAGTTTCTTTTATTACGTCTTTTGCTTGTAATAATGTTTCAGATCTTAGTATGGTGTGGCATCGTCGTTTGGGCCATCCCAATACTCAAATCTTATCTCATGTATTGAACTCTGGTTTACTTGGTAATAAAGACCGTTATTCTTTATCTCTTAAGTGTGCTTCTTGCAAACTTGGTAAAAGCAAAATTCTTCCCTTCCCTTTGCATGCTAGTCGGGCATCACACTGCTTTGATCTTATCCATAGTGATGTTTGGGGCCCTTCCCCGGTGAGTTCACATGAAAAATTTAAATACTATGTGACTTTCATTGATGATCATAGCAGATTTACTTGGGTCTATTTTCTTCGCTCTAAATCTAAGGTCTTTCGTATTTTCACTGAGTTTTTCGCGTATGTTGCCAATCAATTTTCTGCTTCTATTAAGACATTACGCACCGATTCTGGTGGTGAATATTTGTCTACTGAGTTTCAGGCTTTCTTGGCTTCTAAGGTATTTCTCATCAACGTTCATGTCCCTCTACTCCTCAACAAAATGGAGTAGCCGAACGTAAAAATCGTCATCTCCTAGATGTGGTACGTACTCTCTTGTTAGAATCATCTGTTCCATCCATGTTTTGGGTAAAGGCTATGAAAACTGCTACTCACTTGATTAATCGTTTACCTTCTCAAGTCCTACATATGGAGTCTCCCTATTTCCGCTTATTTGCTAAGCAACCTAGTTATGATAATCTTCGTACTTTTGGTTGTGTTTGTTTTGTTCATTAACCTCCTCATGAGCGACATAAATTATCTGCTCAATCTGTTCGATGTGCTTTCTTGGGATATAATGTGTGTCAAAAGGGATTTGTTTGCTATGATCCCATCTTACATCGTACTCGCATTTCTAGGAATGTTATTTTCTTTGAAAATCAACATTTTTTTCCTGTGTCCTCTATGCCATCCTATTCTACTGTGGTTCTCCCCTCCTTTGAGGAGCAGCTCTTAGATCTTCATCCTATCAGTTCTCGATTTAAACCAGGTATTGTGTATACAAGACGCTCCCGCCCACAGTCTCTTCCGGTGGCTCACCCAATATCTGATCTTACCACGCTCCAAATTCAGCCAGTGGCAGCACCTCCAGCGCCTTTTGTGCGTCGCTCTCCTCGAGTGTCTGTCACCCCGGATAGGTATGGATTTCCTTCTTCAGTTCTGGCAATTCTATTTCAGCTCTAACTGCTACATTGGCCAATTTTGATATTCCCACCTGCTACTCACATGCTGCCAAGCATGATTGTTGGCGACAAGCTATGCAGGAAGAAATTGCCGCTCTAAAGGCCAATCACACTTGGGACATTGAGCCCTGTCCTCCTACTATTGTGCCTCTGGGTTGCAAATGGGTTTACTCAGTCAAAGTCAGATCTGATGGAAGTTTGGATTGTTACAAGGCTCGGCTTGTTGCTCTTGGGAATAATTAGGAGTATGGTGTCAATTATGAAGAGACCTTTGCTCCAGTGGCTAAAATGACTATAGTTCGTACAATTCTCGCCCTTGCTGCTTCCAGTGATTGGCCCCTCCATCAAATGGATGTCAAAAATGCTTTTCTTCATGGGAATCTTAAAGAGTGTATTTATATGAAGCCACCCCCGGGATTGTTTTCCTCTCCGACTTCACATGTGTGTAAGCTTCGTCGCTCTCTTTATGGTCTCAAACAGGCTCCGAGGGCCTGGTTTGATAAATTCCGCACCACTTTATTACAATTTTCATTCAAGCAAAGCAAGTATGACACTTCCTTGTTTCTTCGGAAAACCGACATGGGTATCGTTGTTCTTTTGGTTTATGTTGATGATATTGTGATCACTGGTTCCGATTCTGCTTTACTTGGCCAGCTCAAAACTCATCTCTCAGAGTCATTTCATATGAAAGATCTTGGGTCTCTCACATATTTTCTTGGTTTTGAGGTGCATCGTAGTCCCTCTGGAATTTTCCTCAATCAACATAAATATGCTCGTGACTTGGTGGCTACAGCTGGCCTTCAAGAGGCTCCTTCTGTTGATACTCCCATGGAATTACATGTCAAGCTTCGCAAAGAGGAGGGTGACTTACTTGCTGATCCCAGTTTATACCGGAAGTTGGTGGGTAGCCTTGTTTTTCTCACCATTACTAGACCGGACATTTCTTTTGCTGTCCAAAAAGTCAGCCAGTTCCTTCAGACTCCCCGTCATCTTCATTTGACTGCTGTTCGTAGGATCATAAGCTATGTTCATGGCACTCCTACCCGTGGCTTATTCTTCCCTGCCAGCAATTCTACTCATCTTGCTGCTTATAGTGATGCTGATTGGGCTGGTTGTGCGGATACCCGTCGCTCCATCACTGGTTGGTGTGTGTTCTTAGGTGATGCCTTGATCTCCTGGAAAAGTAAGAAGCAAGACAGAGTCTCTAAGTCATCTACGGAATCTAAGTACCGTGCAATGTCTCTTGCTTGTTCAAAATTTATTTGGCTTCGCGGTTTGCTTGCTGAGTTAGATTTTCCTGAGACCGATCCTACACCTCTACGTGCAGATAATACCAGTGCTATTCAAATCACGGCCAATCTTGTCTATCATGAGCGCACCAAGCACATTGAAGTGGACTGTCACTCTATCCGGGAAGCCTTTGAAGCTCGTGTTATCACTCTTCCACATATTTCCACTGACCTACAAATTGTTGATATCTTCACCAAGGCTCTCACTCGTCATTGACATTGCTTCCTAAGTAGCAAATTGATGCTTGTTAATCACCCTGCATCAATTTAAGGAGGGCTGTCAATGGACAGCACAGCTGTCCAAACTTCTCTCTTATTTTAGCCCATAATTGTTTCCCTATTTTAGCCCACGATTGTTGCCTTATTTCTCCACTTATTATTCTGTACAGTTAGCATATATTATTTGACAAATTATAGTTTACATGTATAGGACTAGAATCATGCGGGAACTTATTTCTTTTCCATGTATAGCACCCTTGTAAAGTCTATATAATATACAGAACCCAAGGCCAATGGGACCAGGCGATTCACATCATATTTCCTATTTTGTCAGAATCAGTAAATGTTGCTCATTGATGAAATCAAAGCAAGCTATGACCTCTATTCCAAAGTCAAGTAGCACATTTCATCTAAAATAAAAATTAGTTTATTACAATAACAAGCAAAATAAACACAAATGACTACTGAGATTCTATATAGGATAAACAAGGGGCAACCATAACACCTATAAAAGACATCACATACTGGTTCGGTACCAATGGAGTCACGTTAACTTTTGGTTGCACGACATGCCCAATAGCAAAGATACCTCCCCCATTTATTCCATCTAAGCAGTGAGCAAACATCTTTTTGACTCTTCCAGATGAAGCTAGCTGTGAAATTACTGACGAATTTGATTTTCCAAAACCAAGTATCCCATCAAGTGCATCCTCATTAGAACCTAGATCCCCAGATTGTCTAGCTCCACACCTACGCCAAAAACATCAAAACCACCACATAAACACCCCCAAAAGAGAAAAAAGTACAGGCTGATAACAACAAAAAGAATCAAACCTTCTGACATTATGAAACAGAAATAATATTGAGATAGGTATCAAAAAGTTTATACCATTGAGAATTTCTAGAACAAAATAGAAAGCATCAAAGGGGACTGCATGATATTCAAGAAACTATAATTCAGAAAATAAAGGAAAAAAAAAAAAAACTTCAAAGTGCAGAATAACATAACATAATAAGAAAACATTTAACTTAAGGTACAACAAACATTCTATGGATAGTCAAATTCAGTCTACCACTGCGTAAAAAAGAGAAAAGAAAAGAAAAAATGATCATCCTGCCATACCATACTCATTTAATATTCTACTTAAATATAATTTACACAATGTACCTTTTAATGGTTAATTGATCCTGTCAAGGGAAAGTTTCCCCCTATTATGATCATGTCTACAACCAATTTAGGTTTCAACCTGCTATATGCCAATATCTAAATTGGCAATGACAAACATGTCAGCTATGAGCAGATAAAGCACACAGCAAATCCCATACATTACTGCAACCTTTGTATTAAAATTTTTATGGGCAACCTTTGCATTAAACTGAGAGAACTAACTTATAGAATTATTGTTTGGGCAATTTTCAAGCATTTCACGCAGAGTTTATCTCTGTAACCATACTGTAACTGTAGGTTGTAGAAAGCATAACACAACTGATCTTAGTTGTCAACCTAAAGCTTGAATACAATTCACCTACTTCCTCATCAAGGAGGGATACACGCGCGCCCGTGGATAGATATAAAGAGAAAGAGAACAAACATTAGAAAGCGATTTATCATCGTTAGTTTTTATAAATATGTCTACAACAAGGTATTTAAACTCATTTCAATGTATTGTAATAATGTTAGTGAAATAAATTGAATTTTTTTGATAAATAAGTAATTCATTGAAAAGCGTAAGGGTGCAACCCTAGTACACAGGATGTATACAAAGAAAGGCCCTACTATAGACAAAAAGAATAACAAAAAGCCAAAAAATGAGGCAGATTAGAAAACTGAGACATTAAAAGCTTCCGCCCAATGGAACAAAGTCTTGATAAACAACTTTTTGAGCTCATCCAGCGTCTTTTCTTGATCGTCAAAACATCGTGCATTACGCTCTCTCCAAATAATCCACATTAAACACAGTGGGACGGTTATCCACACCTCCCTCACAAGAACTATTACCTCTCTGACCATGCCGACAAGCTAGCAAATCTGCCACCCTTCCATGCATGACCCATGTGACATCAAAAAGAGTAAATAGCACACTCCATAGGGCTCGTGCCACTTCACAATGACGAAGAAGATGGTTAAATTGAACCATTTCGATGCATCTCATCTCAATTGGTTCATAAAAATCTCGAGCTTCTATATCTAGCAATTGTTGTCTCAACAACCTGGGTGATGCCTAGACGGGTTTTTGATCTACTAGCCTGTTGGTGGTCTTCGAGGAGGCGGAGGAGTACGGTAGTGTGGAAGATGGTGCCTACGTGTCTTTTTTAGTGTTTATGGCAGGAAAGGAACAATAGGTGCTTTTATCCTCTTGTTTCACTTTGTATCTTTGGACTGTAGCACATCTGTCCCCGTTGTCGACTAGTTTTGATGATTTCTTTGCTCGCTTTTCTTTTTCTAATTAGGTGATCCTTTGTATACTCCCTGTGTACCTTGGGGTGCCTTACGCTTTTAATAAGACTGGTTATTACTTATTAAAAAAAATAGAAATAGACGAAGAGGACAAGGGTACAAGGGGGTGGGTATGAGATGGGACATGGATATTGGTGGCCAGCAGCGGCTAGGGACTAGTCGATTAGCTTGGGGGGGGGTGGTTCAAAAAGATGAAGAGACAGAGAAGGGGCCCAAAAAAACTGGTTATTACTTATCCAAAAAAAAACATGTCAAGTGTTTTCATATGAAGATGATTGGGGTGGGCCACCAAAAATGACTTCTTGGTCCTGATTAATTCCCAAAACAATGTAGTGCATGTGTTTACCTAAACATCACCAACATCATTTGAATCCACCAGGCCCATTGAAACCGCAAAACTCACTAATGATCCACCAATTCAAATGGCTTGTCCCTAGGGTCAGTGATTTTAGCAGTGTGATTTTAGGAGATTGACCTAACCATTATAGGTCCCAAATTCATGGTTGAGCCAATCGGACCACTTGGTCAGGTTCAATTTTTTAAAACCATGATCATCACAATGTTTTTTTTTTTTTTGATAAGTCAGTAGAATTTATATCAAAAAAGCGTAAATTTAAAGGGGGCGCCACCCAATTATACAGAGAGTATAACTAAGAGCGCCTAAATGCACCCAAAGAAGACCCAAGCTCACTAAGAGCACCCATAAACAACCCACAGAAACAACCCGAACAAACCCAACAGAACCCCAACAAACCCCACAGAAACAACCCAAACAAACCCCACCGAGACCACCCAACAGCCCTAACCAAACACCTCGCGGCCCTAGCCCCAATCCTTGTCCCCGAAATATATAGAGCAGGCAGTCGAAATCCTATGCTCTAGCTCTCTACGAGTTATCCTATACAACTGAATAGCTTCCCTCCTTGGAGTGGTCTTGGAACCAAAAGACCTTTTAGTGAGGCCAGCGATCGTAGGAGCCTCCTCTAAAACCGGAGGGAAACAAAAATGATTCCCTCGCACCATGATCATCACAATGTGTGTAGCAAGACTAACTAGTGATCGGTAAATGTTAGTTGCTACACATTTATAAAAGTCACTTAAACCTATTTATTGTCTAAGAAGACATCTCCTTTCAAATTACCTAACCAAACAAAAAAGGGGGGGGGGGGGGGGTGTTCTGTAAGGATTTACTATTTAATCTAGGTGAGAAATTGCCAAAAAGCCCTTGTATTTTCCCTAGCTTTTTTTCTAATTCACTTTTTTTAAAAATTATTAATCATAATTATTTAATTTTTTTATTTCTTAGTTTATAGGGGTATAATGGTCATTTCATCTTTTGACAATCTAATTTAACCACAAACCTTAATGAGAGGGGTGAGATTGTAAATTTTTTAAAGTTCAATACACAAAATTGATAGTTTTTTAACTTTGGGGAAAAATTGCAAAAGTGATGAAAGTTTAAGGGGGTTAAGTAAAGTTTTTCCAAAACAAAAACAAAAAACTTCATAACAGAATGCCACTACTAGCAAGTCAAAATAGGAATTTTAGACATGTTCACGTAAATCTCATTTGAATCAAATTGGATCATGTAAATCCTTCATTTTCTAGGCAAGAAGTGTGTTACTTCACGTTTACTCATTTCAATACAACATATTGAAGAAGATCATCTAACTCTATATGTCGTGTCAATCCTCTCATTTTTTATTTTTATAAGTAATTTCATTTTTTTTTTGATAAGTAATGCTTTATAGAAAACGCACAGAGGGACACAACCCTAGTACACAGAAAGTATACAAGAGGATGCCTAAGGGGGGCTAGAGAAGAGAGAAAGAAAATCAGAATAAGTAATCACCATAGGGGCAAGCCAAGCTGCCGCCCAAGTGAAAAGGGTAGTAAAAAAGAAATGTAACAAATCCTCCCTACTACTTTCGGAGTCGTCGAAATATCTCTTGTTCCGCTCCGACCAAAGGCACCACATGATGCAATGTGGAACCATTTTCCAAACCACAGCACTACGCGAACGACCTCCCGACCACCAGCATTGTAGAAGATTCACAACCCCACTAGGCATAGCCAACGCCAACCCAAAACGATTGAAAAAGGCATTCCATAATACTTGGGCGCACTCACAATGGAGAAGCAAATGATCAATGGTTTCCTCATCCCTCTTGCACATCCCACACTTGTTAATCACCACCATATTCTTCTTTCTCAAATTATCTTGCGTGAGAATCTTGCCAAGGGCAGCCAACCAAACGAAGAAAGCCACTCTCGGCAGGGCTTTAGTACGCCATATGCTCTTCCAAGGAAAAGGGCAAGTAGCTTTAGAAATAATCTCATTGTAAAAAGATCTCACCTCAAACTTTCCTTTTCTGTTCGGAACCCACCATATCTTATCACCCCCACCAACCAAGTTAAAGGAGTAAAGAAGACTATAAAAAGAAGCCAACTCTTCCACTTCCCAATCATTCAAGGCACGGGTAAAACTAACATTCCACTGACAAGAACCACTCACCAAATCCGCGTTGTCCGCAATCGAGGCCTCCTTGTTGCTGGCTATACTATACAACCCCGGATACACCTCTATCAGGGGCAAGTCACCACACCACTTCTCCTCCCAAAAGCTAATTCTGGAACCATCACCTGGAATAAGCTTGATATGAGTAGAGAAGCGATGCCATTCATTGCTAATGAACTTCCAAAAACCCATCCCATGCGAACCAGCTCTAACCTGGGAGCACCACCCCCCTTTCTCCAACCCATACTTTGCCACCACCACTTTTCTCCACCAAGCTTCGGGCTCGCTAGCAAACCGCCACAACCATTTACCAAGAAGAGCTCAATTGAAGCACCCCAAGTTGCAAATGCCTAAACCCCCTTCCCTAACCGGAGAGCAAACCATTTATAAGTAATTTCATATAATTAATAAAACCTAGAGAGGTGCAACCCTAGTACACAGAGAGTAGTATACAAGAGAGCCCCCAATAGGAAGAAGAATGCAAAAAATCTACTTACCAAGGAGAACAAGATACTAGAATTCTAATTAGTTTTCAGTTGAATTGCTTTTGCGCCCCTCTGCGCTTTTTTATATATTTTTTGACTTATCAAAAAAAAAATTGAATTTAACAGAAGAATTTAACATGGTTCGACAACACTTTTCCCCTCAAAATATGCTATTATAATGCGGTTCGACCACACTTTTCCCCTCAAAATATTACTAGCTATTACCATAAAACTTCCCAAAAAGGATTACCAAACTAAATTTTTAATTAATCAAAATCTGACACTACAAGTCCAACTGCTACATTTAGCCAAAAAAATTTGGCCAAACAATACACAAATCTTCGGCGAATTATAAAATAAATATGAGGCAAAAACAACATAGCCATCATAGAAGTGATTGACATAATTCACTCATTGGGCTACTTCCATGGGGAAGCTAACATAGGAAGCTAACTTTTACAACAGAAATGCAGAATCTGAAAGCAGGAACTTACATCTCTACCACTTTGTGGTATTCAATGAGAATCTCAAAACTCCACCAAAGCCCTACAAAGAGTTTCTTTATGAAGAAAGCAAATTCACACGATCAACACAAACCTGAACTGTCAACAAGGAATCACCATTAAGAACATTCGGATTCTAGGTCTTAGGCATGAGATACGGAGAAAGATAGAGAACATTCTGAATTAGAATACATATTCACACTCAGAAAGCTCATCTTTGGTGGCCGATAACGTTGTACCAAGTCCTTTATCTCTAAACCATATGAAACATTACCTTCATTCTAACCTGAAGAAGTACCTATAAAATCTAAGTCAAAAAGTATTCCTTTTATAATTTTATATCACTGAACCTATCATCAATATGTCAACACACACAGAATTGTTTGTAACTGTACCGTACATTAGATTGCATAAAGAGTACAATAAGAAATCATGGTCATACTTGCAGACAAATATCCATAACTGCTGGTTCACTAACGGAAGACGTATGGATTGTAAACTCACCCGAATATAACACTTCCATTGGCCGAAGTCGTTTGGAGGTCTCCAGACACCCGATCATACTGCACAACATCCTTCACAAAGTATCCAGCGGTGGAACTGCCATCTCCATATATCTGAAGATACGGACAGGACATATTAGACATGCAGCCGGATAAAGGACCCCCATTTATCTCTAAGCAAAACTCTTGATTGCAAGGAACCAATTTCCCACTGGCTGAGTCCTCAATATTGTATAGGGTCAGCTCAATCTGTTGGAAGACGAACACTGAATCAGAAAAAGGCAATCAAATGTGTATCTACATGTGGTCTCAATATCCCAATGCAGATAGGCGAAACAAAAAATAAATAAAGGAGGACCAAGCAAAAAATTGAGGTAGAGAAGCGGGGCAGCATACACCAAGGGAGCTTCTTCTGGGGCACTCGGAGCACTGAATGCAGTTGACCCACATAATGTCGCTTCCTGTATCTACCTGCACATAGTAGTCCTTTGGAGGTGTTCCAATCCCTATTTTAGCATAGTAAAGCCTACAACATCCCCGGAGATGAAATAAATCTATCACTGGTTTCTTGCAATACTAGTAATTCCAAAAGAACAATCACATGCACAAGGACAACAAGGAAGCCGTTGGCAAATTTAACACAACGATATCTATCGTGCTTCAAATAATAGCAATTAAATTTGAAAAATCCTGCTTGTAAATTCAGTTGGAGAGAAATAACAACAACAATACTAAGCATGTATTTGCCTGTGTTCGTGCATAAAAATCACAACCAATAATGGGCGGAAATGGAAATTGAAACAAGGAGAAGAAATAGGAAGCAAGAAATTTAAAAAGAGTGGAAGGCGAACCCGACGCCATCGGGACGACCGGAGCCGCCCAAGGGGAGATCGACGCCAGCGAGAATTCGAAGCTGGCGGCGGCTATCGTGAGCTTTGAGTTGAATAAGCGAGCGCTCGCGTCCCGCATATCTGTACTTGACGTTGAGTACGCCGTTGTAGCCGAAGACTCCGGCAAAACCAACACTCGTAGTAATCAGAAGCGAGAATAGCAGCACAACTGACACGCCGAAGCTGCAACACCTCCGGACTATGGCCATCACGCTCGTCGTCGTCATCCTTGGGATTCAATGAAGTCTTTTAAAGCGACTTACACAAGCCCATGGAAGCCGAAACGCCGAAGCCAATGCCATTGGTCGATTAGACGAGAAGTCAAGGCCCTCGACTTTACTCGGAGGACTAGAGGGTGGGCCCCACTGCGATTTTTTTGTTTTCTTTGTCATGCGCAATTGTAAATGGAAGAAGATAATACAGGATCAAGGTCCCTCCAATTTCCCCCAAATGCAGAGGCCTACAATTTGAAGACCATTCCAATTTCCTTCTCAGTAATTGATGTCATTGATTTCAAAAGATAATACGGGATCAACTACCAAGATCCCCCCCAATTCTCTCAAATGTTGGGGCTACAATTTGAAGAATCAGGACGGCTATAAACATGCCATGTAAGAGAAGTTGGTGGAGATTTAAGCAATTCTTTAAGTTAATATATGTATATAAAGTAATTGATATTGTTTGTTAGGGTGAATGGTTTTGATTGTTCCGGATGGGCAGTTTAATCGGTTGCGAACCATACTTCATAAATAGTTTAATTGGTTGTAATCTATGTTTTATGAAGTGAAAGTCACTAGTTCAAATCTCCATCATCTTTTCCTCTCCTTGTGCAAACATGTCAAAATATATATATACATAGTTTTGATAAAAAAAATTCAAAATTTTGGACGACGCTACCTTCCAAAATTTAAATCAAGGTTGGCTTTTCTTTCAGCCAAAAATCCAATTACCTATGTCCATCGACTAAGAATCTAAGTAATAGAAAGGACTATAAGGAGTCATTGTTGACATCCACACCTGACACCACCGATCATAATACTCTCAAAATTAATTAATTTAAAATGTTATTTATGGTAATTTCACACTAATTAACTTGTAATTAGCTAGATTCACAACATAAACACTAAACTATCATAGTAAACTAGAGCGAAAATCGGAAAAAATGATAAGAGACAGTTATGATTATCTTCAAAGGTCATTAGTTATCATTATACAAACTTAGAGCCTTCAAAGAGAAATACTACAAAATTAACAACTTCTATCTATCTATGTAAACTTGACAATACGAGTCATTCGCTCAGCATTTTCATCCCAATGAAACGCTCAAATCTAAATTATGACAAACTTGCTAATCTACAAAACATCAATAATGTGTAAAATATTAGGGTGTTACATAAGTAAAAAAGTAGCAAATCCGTAAATTAATTAACGACTTAATAAGTAAATTATTACGAAATTTGCCATACAATGACCCTTAGATATTAATTCGAAATTCTCAACTTTGAAAACCAAAATGTTATTGGTTTTTGCAAAACTAATAAGTGTTGCCTCTGTCATTATGCCGATGAGTAATATTAGAAGTTCATGTGTTCTTATTATATCACTTCAAAAATAATGTAACTTTTAAAACCATCATTAGTCTTGTGATAGATACCATATGTCTATCCATACCATATGTTCAATTATAAATCGCTTAATAAACAAATATCCATTTCGAAGCAATTATAACATTTGATAAAATCATTAGGCTTATGACATAATCTCTTAAAATAAATTAAAAGTATGCTCAGTTCATGAAACATATTGTATAGTAAAATACAAAATGTTTCGTGTAAGTATTTAGTCTAACATCTATTATGGCCCATCCTCTCCTGCAACTTTGTCCTCTGTAAAAGTATAATACCCTTAAAATTAAATAACTCAGAGTATTACTCGTGGTACTCCCAATATAATTATGTAGAAATTAAATAAAAGTGCTTCATGGAACGACAAATATCATAACAAAATGCAACAGAAGGTGAAATATTGATCTGAGCTGAAAAACTAAAGACCCTTAGTGATCCTAGCTCATGCAGTGAGCCGGGTTTAGTTGGAAAGAAGTATAAGGAAATGGGCATTTTAGAATTGTTTTGAGATTTGAGTAAATTATGCTCGTGATCATTATCTTCGTAATTACACCATCATGAAAAAAACAGTACATTTGGAAAGCAATTAAGGCATAATCATGGGGACAACACACATAACAGTTTAATTCTGAAAATCATGCTAATGGAGTGTGCAAATATTCATAATGACTCACAATCCATTATTGTTCCATCGTTGCCTACCCGTTACTCTTAAGTAAATATGATAATATTGCAGTGAGTACTTGAGTTGTGAGTCATCCAGGCAGTCTATGGAGACTGTAAGTATTATACTTACTAAGACCTTGCTATTTATTTGAAAAAAACTAAGCCTGGTTATTTTATAAGAATGTGATTATACTTTTGATATTTTGAACGTGTTAAAAAAATAATAATAAAAAAAAATAAGGGAAAGATGTTTATGAAAAGTTAAGAGTTGATGAGTAAACCCTTGTTACGTGACTCAAGAACCGTAATACCTGTGGTTATTAGGGGTAAATAACCATAATTCTTACATTGCGGAGGAAAGTAATTATAAAAGATGTGGTTACGAGGGTAAATAACTGTAACTCCTATGTTATTTTATAAACCCTTGGGGTGGTGTTGGGGATAAATCTAAATTCCATCTAGTAAACTAGGCAAGAATTTACACTCCAATAAACCTAGGTGGATTGTAAGTTAGAATTCTGATTCAATTTAATCGAGCCCTTTTGGGAAAATATTTGTGGAGATATGTGGTGGAACGAGAGGCATTATGGAGATTAGTGATCGAAACTAAATATGATTGTACAAGGGCTGGTTGATGTTCTAAGGAGGTGATGGAGTATGGAGACATTTGGAATGGGAGTTTGGAAACATATTAGATGGGAATGGATACATTTGTTCGTTTTGAGGTGGGAGTTGGGTCAAGAGTTAGTTTATGGCATGATATTTTGTCCAGTTAAGACATGGAGATAAGGCTAGATTAGGTTTGAGCCCTTCCAAAATGGGTCATTTTGAAGTGAAGTCGTTCATGTTAAGTAGCCCAGATGGTTCTTTTTTCCCATGGAGGAGTATTTGGCGAGTAAAGGCTCATTCAAGGGTGACCTTTTGCGCGCGTGCGTGGACAACAAATTTAGAGAAAATTTTGAGCTTAATAACTTGGAAAAGAGGAATGTTGTAGTGGTTAAGTGATGTCGCTAGAGACCTATGAAATTATATTCTTAAATTGTTTGGTATAAAGTGGGTTATGCCGAGACGGGTCATAGAATTGATGAGTAGTTGGGGTGGTATGGTTGGGTGTGGTACCGTAAAGGAAGTATGGAGGTTGGTTCTGTCATGTTTAATGTGGTGTTTTTGATATGAGAGAAATGCTAGACACTTTGAAGATGTAGAGACACCAGTGATTGAATTGCGGACTATTGTGGTGAACATGTTACAAATTTGGATATCGGCACATCATAACATATTTGGTTCTACTTTTGTAGATTTTTTGACTTTATGTTATTCTCTGTCTTCATCTTAGGGGTTCTCTTGTATACTCCCAATATACTAATGTTACGTCCCTTAGCAATATCATTTATGATATGACATTACTTATCAATATACATATAATATAGGACCACTTTACTCTGTTTTGTGTTTAGACACAAAACAGAGTAAAGAGTTGGTATGCATTTCAATTCTGTCGTTGTAAGTATTTGGTTTGTAAGCTGTGTTCTGTAGCTTTTGATCCAGTGTTATTAAACTGGAGTGATTCTGTAAATTTTGTGTTCAGTTAGTAAAAAATGGTTCATCCAAAAAAAGAAGAGCCATGTCCAACAGATACTGAGATACATACACATTCAACAATTTTTTCACATGATAATCAAAGGACAGAAACAAAGTTCATAAGTGCTAACAAAATAGTTTTCTTCAGGTGTGCTACACCCTTTGCTTATTCCAAGCACTTTAGAGTAGTGAACTGCATAGAATAAACATGTATGTGTCATAGCTTGAGTGCAACAAATTGGGCGATACAAATAAGACAGTATCAGAAATCTTAGGTAGTAATAAAATGTATATGCAGCTTTCAGGAATCTCTGCAAATAAAAAGAATGAACCCTGAGGCTTAAACTGAATCTTTAAACCAACCCCAGCAAGGAACTTGTCAATGTTATTACAATGAATCATGAAACTAAATCTTCTTTTCAATTCCTAATCCTGAGCACAACAGAGATATCATTACAATGAATCATTAAAAATGGCATAGTTATGATATCACATTTCAGTTACATGTGTGTAAATGAGTAAGGTAAGGCTGTCAAATTCACAAAGCTAGAGAACAGATAAATGATCAAAATTGCTTTCTCCTTCGCTTCTCAATGATTCAAGGTATTCTGGGGGGCTTCTCAAAGCAGTCAAGTCTGCTTCCTGGAAAAGTGCTGGAGCAGAATCTGTAAATATTACCATGAATGTTTCTGATTGCAGTCTGCAGAGGCAATGAAAGCTGGAGCAATTGCCCGTCCAACCCACTAACCTGAGAGCAACATACAAACATTGTAACAAAGCGATTCTGAACAGCAACAAGCAATAACTCAGCACCAGTTGTTAAAAGTAGAAATGGAAGATATAGCAACTATGAGGATGTAGATACTAATTCTAAAAAATATGACGAAAGAATGGCATTCCAGCATGAGCAAATCTATATTAAAACCCTTTTGGTTAGGATGCCACTTCAACCTGTAACATTAAAAGTTTTAGATAAGGAAGATGTAACTATAGTCTACTCTTGCAC
Source organism: Carpinus fangiana (assembly GCA_006937295.1). Classification (NCBI taxonomy): domain Eukaryota; kingdom Viridiplantae; phylum Streptophyta; class Magnoliopsida; order Fagales; family Betulaceae; genus Carpinus; species Carpinus fangiana. The sequence continues at coordinate 18,011,932 of CM017323.1, read as the reverse complement.
TCCCGTAAATGAGGCAAGGGATATGTGTTTCTCATTGTCAAATTTTGTATTTTCATATACCTGCAAAGACATTGAGAAAGTAAAACAGCTAATTTCTTAAGACATTAGAGAAATTGGACATCATCTCTCTTGTTTGTCAACAGTTTCAGCCAAAAAGGCGTGCAAGTACATATTGAAAGGAAAGAATGAATGGGGATTTCACTTTGCTGAAAAATAAATTTTTTTTTTTTTTTTAAAAAAAAACTAGCCAAAAAACAGAATAAAATAAAATCTCAGTAAAGCTACTAAGGTTGTAAGTTTGATCAGGTTGTTGTGCACATTGCTTCTAACCCAGTGTTCCACAAGAGAGCAAAGCACATTGAAGTTGCTTGTGTATTTCATTCAGGATAAAATATTGAGTTGAGATATTTCCACATTTTTTGTAAAAAATGGAGATCAACTTGTTGATGTGTTTGCCAAGTCTCTTTGTCATGGTGACTAGAATTTATCTGTTTCAAGCTAGGCTTATATGATATATTTGCTCCAGTTAAGGGGAAGTGTCAAGAGTAAATAGTGAAATAATATGTAATTTCCTAAAAATATAGGGAGTGATGTGTAAACCTTCTAGAAGAAGGTCATGTGTCCTAGTGAGTTGTCCCTATGGCTGTCATAGAATATTCTTGTATTTTGGCTCTATTAATGAATGAAGGAAGAGGAATGAGCTACATAGAATCAGTAGCTCCATCATAGTTTTCCTTCAATTACAGTCACATTCGACCAAATTACTTTAAGCTTAGATCCCAAAAACATTTGTCTTAAAATCCCTACCCTAGGAACAATCAAAGGGGTCTAGCTAATCAAGTCCAGGTCTTAGCACACTAAACCAAGTTCATTAGAGGTATGTTGACTAAATTGTCTGCATATACTAGTCTTTGTGGGAAACAAACTGTTCATATCAGTAGAAGTAAAAAAGCACCACCCACTCTTAGAAGAAGGGTATTGGTGTTTGTACTTTGACTTAGGTGTTCATGATTCATTGCATTTAGAGTTTCATTCATCATCCTAGGCCATGTCATGTACACATGCATGTTCATTCATTTTGTGTGTATTTTTCATTTTTATTTTGGATTGTTTTCAAATTCTAAAAAAAAATAAAAATAAAAAGTGTCTTTCTTGAATGCTTAAAACTCCTTTTTTGAACTTAATGCTTACATATCAATAACTGAATTCCTTGCATGTGAATAATGTAAGAGGAGTTTTTTTCTTGGAATCATTTTACACAATGGTGTATAAGTAGTGCATAAAGAGTAGCTAATGCTTGTATCTATTTATGCACACCTTTCAAAATGAATTTGAGTTTGGTTGCACGTATGAGTGTTTAGTAGATAACCATTAGCGAGGATACTATAATCTTGAGGGTTAAATTGACCATAAACTAGATGACCTTCGGACTTGTTCTAAATTGAGCTACCCCTATCATTAATACACACATGCACTATAGAAAAAGTTGAACATTAGCATGACCAAAAAAAGAGATTCATATGTTTCTATAGAAAAATATGATGTTCATGCTGATGCAGAAGGCGAACACTCAAACTAGAAAAATAATGTTTAGACCCCAAACACTATGACCAACAAACACAACACAGTAATATATCTCAAATAAAAATTCTGCAATGTTTAAGATAATCAAACCACCAAAAACAAATAAAACGTCAACACCAATGTTTTAGTTAATAAAGTGGAAAATCTTTGACCCTTTAAAGGAAAAACCTCTTTAGGACAACCAAACCCAAAAAATACCAAGAATAATAATTATACAGACAAGACACTTACAACCCTTGTAGTTCTAGACTCTCTGCACAAATGAGCTCTTCATTTTCCTCTCTGGTTACTCAGCAGGCTCCAATTCCTCACTGGTCAGACTTCTTATACTTTCCTTATTGACTTACTAGTAGACTTCCGTTGATGAGTAGTTGATACAACAACACCATGGTTTGATCAAACTCCAAGCGTCTTCACTTCACATGAACAACCTCTTGGAACACAACCCTAAGCATCCCATGTACGAGTACTGTTAAATTACCAGTTATCCCCAAAATTTAAGTTGATAGCAATAAGTAAATTTAATTACTTAGAGCATGTTTTGGGATGCGTTTAAGGGGTCTAAAAGTGCTTTTAACACTCAAAAAACCCGTTATAAGAAATAAGTACTCGTTTGGTAAAAAAACTAAAAGCGCTTTTAAGGGTCAAAGAAGCCTAAAAATAGCCAAAAAAAAACTTTTGGCAAAAGCTTAAAAATGAAGCTTTTGCTCAAAAGCTCTTTTTAATTTAAAAGCTATATTTTTCAAACGCAATCTCAAGCAAGCTCTTAATCATATTACTTTAACACTGCCCCTAACGTGTGGGCTCAAACTCTATTTTTAATAAGTGAGGCCCAACACGTGGAATATTTAATTTAAATGGGAGGGTGATTTGACGAAGTCAAGATTTGATCCTATGACATTTGGCTCTGATATCATATTAAACTGGAAAATGCTAGGGGTTCTCCCCATAGTGTTCTCATAGCGTTCTCCAAGTCTTACGTAGAACATGATTTAAGAAAAAATAAAATTGTACTGGCCTCCACTATTGGTTTTTTTAGGCATTAGTACCAAATTTGAGGCATTAGCACCAAAATTGAAGCATTAGCACTAAATTTAGGATGATCAAATCCATTTTGGGTGATACCATCTCTAAAGAGTTAACCTTCCACCATTAAGTTTTAGTTTTGAATCCAAAAACAAGTTTTAAAGCATTAGAACCTAAATATTAACTCATAAAAATTAATCTGTTGGCAAAAAAACGATACTACAATTTTATGCTTTCTTAAATCATGTTCTACATAAGACTGAGAGAACACTGGGAGGAGAACCCCTAACAAACCCCTATTAAATTACCAGTTATCCCAAAAGCTTAAGTTAAGAGGAAGATGTAAATTTAATCACTTAATCATATTACTTTAACAAGTACAAAAAATAACAGTGCTTGGTAACACCAAATTCTCTAAACTCCTCTAGAGCTTCTTGAAAAACGTGTGAGAGATACATCAAAGAGTGGGCAAAACCTTTAAAAAAGACTTAGGTCCCGTATGGTTTGCGAAATAGACCCCAGAAATGAAATGACTACTCTATAGAAAAAGCTATTCTTTCACTTGGTAAGGGTCTATTCCTAATAATAGTTATTCCCACAAGAATAACTATTATTTTACGATGAAGAATAACTATTCATCTAAAAAATTAGAGGAATAGACCAGAGTTTTCCAAAAAAAAAAAACAATTTTTAATTTTTTTAAAAAAAATCTTTCAAACATAAAAGATAAATAAAAAAATGTTGAATGAGTGGGTGGTCGACATCAAACCCTAGGGGTGGCCGTGCCACCACCCGATTCACACTGGTTTTTTTTTTTTTTTTTTCAAACTTAAAAAATAAAAATATAATGTTGAACGTGTTGGTGGCCGACACCCACATCAAACCCGCAGCCACCCGCAGATCACACTGAGGGGTGGTTGGCCACCCATGTTCAAGGTTTTTTGTTTTTTTTTTTTTAAAGTTTTAGTTCAATTTCAATTATGAAATATGTGTGGCTGCCAAACTAAAGAATATAAATAATTATTTCATTCTAACATCCTCTATTCTTAGTAATAACTATTCAATTTCCTGACAAAATACACATTCCGCAAACCAAACGAGACCTTAGAAAATCGATTTTGCATGGTGACGTTCGGACATGAAAAAAGCATGTCGGGACATGATTAGGGTTTCAAGCCTAACTTTCCTTCATGTCCAAAGAGTGACGCACATGGTAGGGAACATGCATTCTTGGATCTCCATCATGTCCGAATATGTAACCTCCATATTCGGACATCACTTCAACTGATGCTTTCTGACCTAGACATGTTCTCTAGCATGTCCGGACATGTTAGAGAACATGTATTCTCAGGTTTAGCCCATGTTCGGACACTAGTCTTCTATAAATGAGTATGCCTGAACCCTAGGGGACATGGCAGAGATCATGCGCTATTAGGTCTGGACAATGTCCAAACACCAGTTGCAGTACTTATCTTCTTGAAGCATTCTTCACCATCTTTAATACAAACCCAAGTGTAGCAACTACCCATGTACCAATAAACATAACATGTATTGGACACCAAATAAGCCAACCATAGAACCCCTAACAAATTTTCTTTTTGACCATTCAGGGACAAAATTATGAGTTACAAATTTCCCCCCAAAATTCAAAACTAACCTACAAAACCACAAATAAGCATGACGTAGTCTTGACTGAAATTCCTGAAACACTAAACAAACTCATTAAGCGCAAAGGAATAAAGCAAGTATTGAAATAGCCCAAAAATTCAAAATTCAAAACATGCAATGAAATTTCAATACCAACAAACAAAACTGATAGACAAAATATTTCATACATAAATACACCATAATATGAAACATATAAATCAATCCCATCATCCATCCATAATAAATACACAAAATTGAATTATGTAAAATAACATTAATGCAACCAATCATGATAGATACACCAAGGAACAATTCAGATGAATAGCAATTTCTACACACCAAGAAAGATATATCATACTCCATAAGTATGAAAATGTTATCCACATAAGACTCATTGTGTGAGATATATTCAATAAATATCAATTAGGAACGGATGAATGCAACATGTCATCTTATCACTAAGAACTTCAAAAGGGAGGAGCATAAAAACAACAAGAAGGCTCAAAAAGTAAGTCTGCTCCCCAATCATACTAATTTCAAATTCTTTCTTCATTTCTGAAGCAAAATCATGAGCATGAGAATCGATTGTGGCCCCCAAAAACAATGTCATCCAAGCATGTTTGAGCAATCAACAGATGTTTCCCCTTTTTTCTAGGAAAGAGGGTTCAGTTAGTATGTCGTATAAAAAACCCTTGGTCCAAGAGAGGCCATGAGCCTCTCATACTAAGCTCGAGGCGCTTGCTTTAACCCATAAAGTGTCTTCTTTAACTTGATGATGTGATCTGGATGGTAAGGGTCAATAAATCCCTTTGGCTAAGCCATATATACTTTTTGCAGAAGTCCATTTAGGAATGCACTCTTCAAATCCGTCAGATACAACTTGAACTTCATGTGACAAACAATTGCTAAAAAAATTCGAATAGACTCGAGGCAAGCAATTGGGGAAAACGTCTTGTCAAAATCAATACCCTCTACTTGAGTATATCCATGTGCAACCAAAAGAGCCTTGTTTCACACAATTGTACCATGGTCATCAAATTTGTTCTTGAAGATCCACTTGGTACCAATAATGTTTTGGTTAGTAAGCCTAGGTCCTAGGCTCCAAACGAGGAACCCCTCCAAGGCAAGGGCCGTTTCGTGTACCCACTCATATTGGATAAACCTCATACCCGTGCAAAGCGCCCCCTCCACACGAATCTGGTAATACTCGAGCTTCACTGGTAGACTGGCCTTAAGAATTGTTCACACCCAAGGGGATTGTTCACACCCAATACTCGAGCTTCACTGGCACTCTTGATTCTCTCTCTAGGTGTCTATCTCCCTAACAATTGGTATTAGAGCCCACGGTTAGCCAATGTTGCTGCTGTTACAAGTGTCTCGGTTTAACGCGTTTGATTCGACTCTGGTAAAAAGAGTGTTATTTCTCTTGGAGTGCGCATGACACTCTTGTGCGAGGGGGAGTTGGGTCAATTTGGAAAAGACTTACAAGTGATGGGAGGTTTGTTGTGTATGTACTTGTGAGGTTTGTGTCCCACATTGATAAAGTATATAAAAAAAAAAAAAAAAGGAAGAGTATTTAATATACCCAAAAGGACCCAAGCTCATTAGCTTGGGCATTTGGACTAGAATTGGCGTCTTAATATGTATATTAATTTACTCTTCTTTAACTCCCTCGGTGCCTATCTCCCCAACAAGTCCAATTTTAGTTGTTTTACGGGATTGCTTTGTATTCCAGTGAGTTGTAATTTTTTTTGTTTGTATTATGCGACAAAATTGCTAAGGGGAGAGATTGTTGTGTTTTACATTAGTGTGGCAAATTCAAGCGTCAAAACATGTGGTTTTCGAGTTGTATTTCGTAGTAGTAGAGTTAGGGTTGAATCTGGTTCAAGAATTCAATTTTATGAATGAAGTCCAGGAAATTGATAATCTTGAACCACGCAAACCAAACAAAGTAAAATTGATTTGAAGGGCAACATTTTGTATTTCACAAAATTTTTTGGGGAGACTTCACTTTGACCCCTGAACTTCCACGCGATTTGACAAACCCCCCCTAAACGTTAAAATCTCACTTTGAACTCCTGAACTTCAATTGCTCTCAATGTGGACCTCCATCAAATTTTAAACGTTACATGACGTTTATACCCATGACTTTTGTATAAAATTTCAACTTCCAATACAATTTTCTATTTAAAAAAGAAAAACGGAAATTAGGGATATTTTGGTTTTTTTTTGCATTTTTAACGACGAAAATTAACGAAAGATTTCTAATTGAGAGCAATTCAAAGTTAAAGAGTCCAAAATGAGATTTTCAAGTTTAGGGGGGGTTGTCAAACTGCGTAGAAGTTCAAGGGACCAAAGTGAAGTTTTCCCAAAAAATTTCAATTCCAATGTTTTCTAGGTCAAAAAGAATTGTCAATCAAAACTTGAAAATATGGTGTAGAGACTTCAATCGATTGGTTTTTTTTTGCATTTTTAACGGCGAAAATTAACGAAAGGGTTCTAATTGAGAGCAATTCAAAGTTAAAGAGTCCAAAATGAGATTTTCAAGTTTAGGGGGGGTTGTCAAACTGCGTAGAAGTTTAGGGGACCAAAGTGAAGTTTTCCCAAAAAATTCAATTCCAATGTTTTCTAGGTCAAAAAGAATTGTCAATCAAAACTTGAAAATATGGTGTAGAGACTTCAATCGACTCCTGATCGATCGAACTTGTGCATCAAATGTAATACTAAAACTTGACAGTACGGTCAACCACCGCTCTAGAAACATGCAGCAAATTGTTTCTCATAGCACAACTTTCCTTGTTTATCCCAAGTTTTACCCTAGCTATATAAGTCTTGTTTAACACGATTTTCCCACAGAGATGTGCGGCCATTCCATACCCTTTTGAGAGTGTGCAGCTATTCCAACCCTTTTGAGAGTGTTCTAAACCTCATGAGCCAAAACAGAGATATCAATCTCTCCTTGTTAGTCTTAATCAAGCCACATAAAACCTTCAATTATCGGAGTTACACAATGCAGCGAGCAAGTTCATTTGTAGAAGAGATTCCATAGAAGGCCAGAGTTCTAGAACCAGTGTAGTGGGAGGCAAATCAATCATTTGCTAGGGTTGCAAGCCTGTGTCTAATTACAAAGGTTTTGTAAGTATACACAGGCTGTAACAATTGTTCTTCTATAGTGGAATTCTTTTAGGGTTGGCTAACCCTTATACTGGTTTTCCTTTGAAGAGTTCTTCAAAAGTTTTCACTTGGTCAACAAATACTTGTGTAGATTTGGATTTACGCTTTCTTGGATTGTGGTGACATTATATGTGGTGTGTAATTTGAATATTGATTAAATTACTAAATTGAATTGAGATTTTCACTCATTAATTCAAGATTGGGGTTGTTAATATTTGTAGGAGGGAAAAGAGATGGAGGCCACTGCCTCTTTATATTATTCAAGATTATTAAACCAAATACAAGCATCCTATTATATAGGATTAAGGAAATACCATACAGACTAAACTACCTCAAAAACCTTAATAACTCAAACTCAAACTCTTCTAACACTCCCCCTCAAGTTGGCGCATATACATCATATGAACCCAACTTGAAAGATACAAGCAAATGAAAAAACAACTAGAAAAACAGACTCTAACACCCCCCTAAAGTTGGAACAGCTCGAAGTATACAACACAAATATAAGATGATTAAATAAAACTTCAACACCGGTCGAAAACTTGAACCATTTGATCGGTTCTCGTTGAAAAACTCCAAGGCCGGTCGAATACAACGATTTCAACATTGGATCGGTTTTCGTCCGAGAATCCAAGGCCAATCAGATACATCAATCACCGACAACAAACACATGATTAACCAACAAGTTTTGCCGGAAAACATTTTCTGAAGAATAAAACGGGGAAAGAACCTTTGCCGGAGACTTGCCGAAAAATGCAGAAATTGGCCAGAGATAAAAGATAAACAGAACAGGCCGGCAATAAGCAGAACATGCTGATGACACAAAAAAACAAGTCGAAAAACTGCAGAAAAGTGAAACTAAGCCGTCGCCGGATCTTCATTGGAGTCTGGCTGGACCTTCGACGAAAGTTGCCGGAGAAGACAGAACAGGCCGACCACTCCAAAAACAGAAATAACAGACTCAAACGATGACCACATATTATCGTTCCGACAACACAATCATCAAATGGCTGGAATTTTTTTTTTTTTAGGGCCGCTGCAACTTCGTTGACCACCACATAACATTCCAGCTACCACATCACACCCAACAAAAAGAACTCGCATCCCCAGCAGCAATGATAGTGCTGGTTTCTTTTTTCTTTTTTCTTTTTTCTTTCTTTTTCCACCGGAAGTGTTCCGGTCACCACATAAAACAAAAAATAATAATAAACTACTAAGAAGGTACTGCCCCTGTGGGTTTAGCCCACACGGGCAATACTGCCGCCAACAATAGAAAACTCAAGATTAGCTAAGAATCGAAAACTCTGATACCATGTTAATATTTGTAGGAGGGAAAAGAGATGGATGCCGCTGCCTCTTTATATTATTCAAGCTTATTAAACCTTAAACAAGCATCCTATTATATAGGATTAAGGAAATACCATAAAGACTAAACTAACTCCAAAACCTTAATAACTCTAACTCTAACTCTTCTAACACTCCCCCTCAAGTTAGAGCATATACATCATATGAACCCAGCTTGGAAGATACAAGCAAATTAAAAAACATACTTTAACACTCCCCCACAAGTTGGAATTGCTCGGAGTACACGACACAAATATAAGATGATTAAATAAAACTTCAACACCGGTCGAAAACTCGTCAAAAACTTGAATAACCATTTGATCGGTTCTCGCCGAAAAACACTAAGGCGGTCGGATACAATGATCTCAACATTGGATCGGTTCTCGCCGGAGAATCCAAGGCCAATTAGATACATCAATCACCAACAACAAACAACAAACACATGATTAACCAACAAGTTTCGCCGGAAAACAGTTACTAGGAAAAAAAAAAAAAAGAAAAGAAAAAAAAAAGGGGAAGAAACTTTGCCAGACTCGCCGACAAATGCAGAAACTGGCCGGAGATAAACAAAACAGGCTGGCAACAAGTAGAACATGCCGGTGACACAAAAAACAAGTCAAAAAACTACAGAAAAGTGAAACTAAGCCGTCATTGGATCTTTGCCGGAGTCTGGCCGGACCTTCGCCGAAAGTTGCCGGAGAAGACAGAATAGGCCGGCCACTCCAAAAACAGAAATAACAGACTCAAACGATGACCACAAATCATCGTTCTGACAACACAATCATCAAATGGCCAGATTTTTTTTTTTTTCGAGGACCGCTGCAACTTTGTCGATCACCACATAACATTCCGGCTATCACATCACACCCAACAACAAGAACTCGCACCCCCAGCAGCAACGACAGTGCTGGGTTTTTTTTTTCACCGGAAGTGTTCCAGTCATCAAATAAAACAAAAAATAATAATAATAAACTACAATGAAGGTTTAGCCCACACGGGCAGTACTGCCGTCAACAATAGAAAACTCAAGATTAACCAAGAATCGAAAGCTCTAATACCATGTTAATATTTGTAGGAGGGGAAAGAGATGGAGGCTGTTGCCTTTTTATATTATTCAAGCTTATTAAACCTAATACAAGCATCCTATTATATAGGATTAAGGAAATACCATAAAGACTAAACTACCTCCAAAACCTTAATTACTCAAACCCTAACTCTTCTAATAGGGGTCAATCACAAATTTTCAAAGTGTAATAGTTTCAAAGCTCTTCATACATGTCCTAAGTGATGATGCCAATATTGAGAAGTAAACAACTTCACCCAACCAACATTAAGCTCTCCCTGACTAGGTAAAATATTGACATGAGTTCTAAGACCAAGGAGTAACTTATTCACATTTGAAGTCAAGGATTAAGTTAACACTCACAAAATATATGTAAGGATAAAATTTGTAAAAACCACTAAAATTTATTACTTACAAAATAAGTTTCTCACTAAAAAAGGAAAAAAGAAAGAACTAGGAAAGTTGAGAAATCAAATCATGTGAAGTACTTTTTAGTGGTGGCAACTAAAAGCCAAATAGAAATCAAATTACCATGTAGCATGCATGCTGATTTGGATCAAGCACAATAGCCACCAAATGCAATAACTCTTATCTGGGTCAAGCCACCAGAGTAGCAAAACCACCCCCTTTGTCCAACAACCCCAAAGCCAATCATTGGGGGTGACCGAACTACCCCCTTAGCCATAGGGGTGGTTTGGCGACCCCTAATGGCCACCTTTGTGGCTTGCACATCACTCCTTTGGACAACAAGCCCCCATTTTTTCTCTCTCCCCTATATAAATGGCTGAGATAATAGATATTTGTCTCCAAATCTCAATGTTATGTAGGCCTGGGTAATGAAAGAGACGAAGACGGAAATGGGTTTTCCGTCTTCACCTTCGTCAAAGACGGAATTGTTAGAAATATCATTGACATTCTTCCATTGAAGGACATTTTCGCCACTTTTCACCTCCACCAAGTTGGTGGTAAAAGCGAGCAGAAGGCAGAGGGGTTGGGCTTGTTTGAGAATTTATTGGGTTCGTTCAAAGACGAAGAGTTGAAACTCTTCAACGAAGAAGAATGTCTTCAAGACAAACAACCATCTTTTCATCTTCAAAGAACCAGATAAGAGAATAAAAGGGACTCAAAGAGGATTATCAGAGAAAGAGAAGGGTGAAAGACGCCGTCACCACAATGAAGATGAGAGTGACAATGAGATGGGGGGAGAAGCTTCTACATATATATATATGTAATTTTTTTTTGTGGGGGGGGGCGGGAATTGGAGCAACAAAGACTAAGGAACTAAAAGACATTTTTTGATTTTGGTTGTATACGTTTTGAGACAAATGAGATAGGTTTTATGTACATCTCCATAAAGCGTCATTTAGGTCATACAATACGACACCTTGGTTTTAATTTTTTTCTTTTTTACTATGAATCCAGGTCATGTCGAAAGGCGGAATTTTTTCCCCTCTTCCACCTTCTAACCCAAAGTGGCTGGAAATAAGTAACCCCTTCCGCCTCTTGATCCGGCCTCGTCGAATCCAACCTATGTAGGTCAAATGCAGGTGTGGGACAGAATTTGGTAAAATACACACCCCTAATCCCATGCATGTCCATGTAAATTGTCAAAGTATTATGGCACGCAATTACGCTAAAGATAATAACAATTTATCAGTAAAATAAAATGGAATAGCAATACATTATGCTAGAAATATATAGAGAAACCATCCACCCTGGATCAAAGCATTGGTTTCAGAGTTGAAGTTCTAAATAATATGTAAATGATCTTTCCAAAAAAAAGTACTAGATACCAAACATTTTTTTTAATGAATTTTACAGAATCAACATGAACATATTTTTGACATTTAATTCCTTTATGTTATATGCAAACAAAAAATTGGATAACCTAATAGACCCACCCATGAAGCATTCAGTTGTGAGCATGATAACCAATCACATTTTACATAGACAAAATAGCCGGTCAACACCCATATAAGATGAAGATGAATGACTCAATCCATCCAAATTTAACAGAATTACTCCTAAGAAAAAAAAGAAACGAGAAAAAATCAAAGACAGAATCACTGAAAGCTTCAGTGATCAATAATTACTTGGGGTATTTTTTTTTTTAATGAAGAGAATTGGACTTCCCTTGCCCTAATATAGAGCAGCTCACCTACACGATTAGGTGAAAAAAAAAAAGTGAGACAGGTCACAAAAAGCTTCAATGATCAATAATTATTTTATAACATTCTAATTGCATTTTTACAAAAGTTATGCCATCCGCATAAACAATTGTATGCCTATGGTAGAAGTTTAAGATAAATCAAAGTACTTTTTCAATCATGGAAATTAAAATTTTGTTAGAATTTTTTATGACGCCATTCTCAAGTTAGTTCAGACCAAAAAAGATCAAAGCTCTACAACCCTATCTGCATTGATCAGATTACAGATGATGAGCAGATTGTTGGGAGGAAACGATCTGTCTTCAGAAGGATCTCAGATGAGCCTATTTTTACAATGAGAAACTTCTGCAAAAGGAAAAGGGAAGAACCATCAGTACAGAGAACATGGTGAACTAGTCAAGAGATATCAGCCAAGGAAAAGCATTGAGTTGGAAGGACCAGGACTAGACACATAGGGAAAAGGTTGCAGCCAACCCTACGTAGACAAGATAAATGACATGAACCAATGTTTAAGCTGGAAAATATGTTTTGGGAGGTTTTTTAAGTTTGAAAAAGGAGTAATGATATAAGGAGGACTAGAGTCCTCCTAGAAATGTGATGTGGCATTTAAAATTACCATTCAATTTGAGATGATCATTATTGAATTTTAATCTATTGATGATTTGAAATGCCACATCACATTTGAGATGACTTTAGGAAGACTCTAGTCCTTATATCATTACCTTTGAAAAAGTGCTCTCATGTGACGTAAAGGTGAAAAATATTTTGTATTTTGAGTTGTTTTCCAATGTATTTGTCTTGAAAATAAAAAGACAAAACTTAGAAAACAAAAACACAAACACAAACACAAACTAACATGATGCAGTCCCAACAGGTCCAGAGGTTTACTGTGTATAGTTAATTACAGGCACAATAAAAATGCAAATATTGCTTCAAAACAAACTTCAACTTGGAGAAAAATGATCTCATTATTTTGCACAAATTTCAATGCTTCTCCAGTTCAAATAATTTTGACTTGGCATTTCCAAAGTAGAAAAAAGGAAAGAAAAAAAAATGCTACACTTCCCAAAACTTTTCTCCAAAATTTGCATCCCAAATGATGTGTTGCATCCTATGCAATTTATTATTTTGAAAAATGTGTCACTATCTCATGAGATTGTGACACATCGTTTGGGAAGCAAATTTTGGAAAAAAAGTGTAGCATTCCTTAAAAAAAATTAAAAAGAGTTTTCTTGAACTCAGCATTTGATCAACCAACAACTCAACATCTTTTTTCCCCTATAATAATTCAATGTTTTTAACTACTTATCTGAAGTGCATACACAGTTTACGGCATGCAATTATGTGTCGGCACAATGCAATAAGCACTATCCAAAAGTTCACTCCTTGAGACACCCAATTTATATCAATAGGCCACAAAAACTGGCCACAAATGGACTCATGCTTCACTAAAAAAGTATCAGCTATAATATTGGTTTTATATTATTGTAGTTGGGTGACTCATCACCCATCAACTCATGTGGGCCCCATTGGTTTTACTCTTCATATTGGTTTTGAGTAGGATTTCTCTACCCAATTTGTATGATTTGTGTTGACTGACTTTAGGTCCATATACATATATAAGTTGTTCTATCCGGCTAGCTGTGTGGATCCGAAAAGACTGCACAAAATGAATTGAAGCTCTTTTTCTTTCTAGTTTTGAGTGCCGCACTAACAATTGTTAGGAGCCGCACGTGACAGAGAAGAAAAAAAAGAAGCGGAGACAGTGAGAGAAATAAAGAAACAAAACTGTCATTTGTCTTTGCAAAAGAGACATATGTATTTTTGTTTTCTCCTTTGGGAAAAATATCTTGTATGATGGTAAAATTTGGGTGTATAGGGGCTTTGGCTTCTAAATGATTTTCTTTTCACTATTTTGTATTCCATCTTTACTAGTGAATTTCTTCGTGGTCGTCTTCGCCTGTAGATGTACCTCACATTGAGAGAACCACATATCTTGGTATTTCTATGTGATTGTTTTATCTTATTTATCATAATTATAGTCTTTTGCACAACAAATGGTATCATAGCCAGACTTCGCAAGAACAATCTCTACTTGGCAAAGAAGGATGAAAGATCTTTTGATTCTGCAATGAGTTTACAAGGCGTTATTGGGAGATGCAAAAAAAACCCAAAAGATGGATGATAACGAGAGTAAAGAGATGGATGTCAAGGCTGCCGGTGCAATCCGTCTTAATTTGTCAAATAAACTAATTCATAATATGATTGATGAAGAGAAGGCAGAAATTAGAGCCTGTATATGGAAAAAATTTTGACAAATAAACTGTATGTGAAGAAGCAATTATATAAATTACAGATGGAGGAAACTATTGATCTGCTTGAGCACCTCAACAAGCAAACATGTTGAATACATAGTTGTTGAACTTTGAAGTGAAGATTGAAGAGAAGATAAAGTGAAACCACTTTCCCCTTCATATGATCACCTGGTTACGACATTATTGTTTGATGGAGTTGGAAGGACTAGATATGTTCCAGACCTTAAAAAAATCCATATATCCTTAAGCACATTAGATCATTCGGGCTATTTAGATCATTCGGGCTATAGTTATTCAACCAAAGATTTGAGTTTTTTTTTTTTTTTGATAAGTAATATTGTATATATAAAAAACGCAGCAGGGCGCAACCCTTAGTACACATGAAGTATGCAAGACAACGCCTAATTAGAGGAAGAAAATAAAACAAGGAAATCGGAATAGCTAATCACTAAAGGAGCTAAATAAGCAGTTATCCAATTGAAGAGGGTAAATTAGAAAAATGACTTGACTTTCTCTGAAGTCCACTCTAGATCCTCAAAATATCTCACATTTCTTTCCCTCCACAAACACCACATAAGACAAAGAGGGACCATCTTCCACACCATAGCACTCCGAGAACGACCTCCCGTCCATGCAAACAAATTTGCCACGCTATTAGGCATAACCCAAGACAACCCAAAATGACTGAAAAAGGCATACCATAAAGCACTGGCAACCTCACAATGGAGAAGAATATGATCAACGGTCTCCCCATCCGATTTGCACAAGCAACATCTATTAATCAAAATAAGTTGTCTATTCCTAAGGTTGTCCAAGCAAAAAGGCATACCGATTTGCACAAGCAACGGACTTGAGTTATGAAAATAATTAAAGGTGTTTTGGTGGCAATGAAAGGTAAGAGAATTGGCAATTTGCGTAAGTTACTCGAGAACACACTTACAGGTGGAGTTGCAGCATCCACTTCGTTAGAACCAAATAATAATAATGATACATGTGGCTTGATCATTTAGGCAAGTGCAATATGTTTGAGCTTCGCAAGAAGAATTTGTTGAATAGTGTGAAGTCATGCAAATTGAGATTCTACAAGTACTATGTATGAGAAGCAACAAAAAGTCAATTTTAAGGTAGCGACTCATACAAGTAAAAGTGTTCTCGACTATATTTTTTGGGGACCAGTAGCAGTACCTTCAAATGGAGGTGCATATTATTTTGTCAATATAATGAGTTATGGTGGAGTCTAAATTTGGCAATTCATGGGGTGGATGGTGTTTCCCTTGAACCATCGTGAGCATTTGGGCTGGGGCTTTGGAAGAATATCAAGAAAGGCCAGAAGAAATTTTCGTGTTAGATCAAATTTGAGGTATGGCGTGGAGATGTGGCACTGAAAGCAGCTTTTCTAGTATTATTTAGTATTGCTTGTGCTAAGGATACCTCTGTTGTGGCTCATTCGGAGTCTTTGGGTGGCTCCAACCAATGGAATGTGAGCTTTGCTAGAGCAGCACATGATTGGGAAATAGATGTCTTTGCTTCCATTTCTAGGTGTTGCACTCAGCTAAAGTGAGAATAGGGGAAGATAAGCGGTGGTGGCTCTCTTCCAAAAGAGGATTATTTCCCACATATGCCTAATTAGTATTAGTTGCCTTAGATTCTCATTGATGCCCTGCTAAGGCTGGATTAGGCTATGGCTCAGTCAGACTTGAGGAAGCGCTTACGGTTCTCATCGTCTAGGCTCATCCTATGCAACTCCTAGCGAGTAGATGCTAATATGGTCACGCCCAAGTAGGATAGCCATAATTGGTCTTCCCAACCTACCCTTTTTACTCGAGGAAAAAAAAAAAAATTTGTTGTTTCCAGCCAAATCTTTCTTTTGCTCTCTGGCTTGTTATGAAGGATGTCGATTCCCTTGAAAGAGTGTATGGCGGACTCGAGCTCCTTTGAGGGTGGCCTTTTCATGTGGTCAGCGACTCTAGGTAAGATCCTTATCGTTGATAACCTTTGCAAGCGGCATCTCATCGTAGTGGACAAATGTTACATGTGGAAGTGGTATGGGGAGTCAATGGATCACCTTCCTCATAGTGATGTGGCTTATGCCCCTAGTACTGCCTCTTTCCGTCGTTTTGGGTTGTCCTAGGTTATGCCTAGACGTGTAGTCAATATGTGTGCTTGTTGGTAGACCTTCGGCAGTCCGCAAAGTGTTGCAATATGAAAATGGGGAAACGAATGACAAAATTTTGAGGACCAAGATAAGTTGTTCGAGGAGACTATATGTTTAGTTTTCACAAATTTGTATCAATGGACAGTTGCTTATGTGTTTTATCTGATGTTTAGTTATAGTGATTTTCTTGTTTTTTTTGCCAAGAACAATCAATTGTTTCCTATTGTATATTTCATGTGTACTTAGGAGCACCTTACGCTTTTAATGATATTTGTTGATTACTTATTCAAACAAAGTTTTATTAATAATTTTTCAACAAATCTCTGGGTTTATTTTGTGAAGCACAAGCCAAAGATTTTCACCATCTTCAAGCTGTGGAAAAGACAAGTGTAAAATCAGATTGGAAGAAAAGGAAAGTATTTGAGATTTGATAATGGATTGGAGTATAAAGACATTGAATTCTTTGAGTTCTATAAAACAGAAAGCATTACTCGTGACTTCACATTTAAAAAGACTCCAAAACACAATGAAGTTGCTGAAATGATGAATAGAACACTGCTGAAACAAACAAGATGCATGAGGTTGAATATAGGATTGCGAAAGAGTTTCTAGGTTGAGGCAGTTACTTATGCATACTTCATCACCAATTGATCTCCGTCTACAACAATTGATTTCAATGTTTCAGAAGTATGGTAAGGTAAATGGTTGATTATTCAATTTTAAAAATATTTGGTTGTCTTGCGTACGTTCACATGCAAAGTGAAGAACAATCAAAATTACATCCCAAGTCAAGAAAGTGTATATGTCTTGGTTTGGAGTTTTTGTGTTAAGAGCAACAGGCTATAGAAATTTCAAAGAAAAAAAATTGTTAGTAGAGATATAATGTTTGATAAGGCCTATGTGTTAGAAAATAGTGAAGATGAAGCATTGATTGACAGACAAAAAGGAAACAAGTCGTGGAGTGTGATAATCAAAGTTCACCCATGAAAAAGAGTGATGACGAACAATTTTCAAGACTCACAACACAAACAACAGCATTATTCTTTAGAAAAAAGTAGAGATAAAAGTGATAAAAAACACAAGAGGTATAGATTTGAGAATATGGTTTCTTTTGCATTAGTAGCCAGTAGCGAAAATCCATCATCTGTTTAGAATGATATGATGAAGGAAGTGGAGTCGCTACAAAAAAGTACAACTTGTGACTCTAAAGAATTGCCCAAAGGAAAGAAGACTATAGGGTGTAAATGAGCCTACAAAAGACTGAGTTAGCTGAGAAAGCTTTGTCGCCAACAGGATTGGTATAGAGGCATGGTGTTATATCTAAACTATTATGATCAAGTTCAAGAGATGATTGAACTTGAGTGTCACTTGTTTTTTTTTTTGCTAAGTCAATAGAATATATCAAAAGCGCAAAGGGACGCAACCCTTGGTACACTGGAAGTATACAAAGGGGATAAGGGGGAGAGGAGAAAAAAAAGAAAGCCCAACCAAAAACCCAAGAAAAACACCTAGAAAACACCCCTACAGAAAAGCCTGCAGCACAAAAGACATGCCCAACCCCCACAAGGGGCTACAACCCCACAGAACAGCCTACAACCCAACAAAACAAACCCTACAACCCGGAATAGGAACAGCTAAAGACACCCAACACGGATGCCAATATCCAAACCCATCTTAGTGGTGATTGCCCCACTGTACATATCCTGCATCGCAGCCTCAAGCTCCATAGAGCAATCCGGGGGAGGAGCAACCTCATTATCCCTCCGCGTTTGCTCTTCAAAACAATCAACAGCAGTGAGCAGATTCTCATGATTCCGGCCTCCCTGCCTCATCAACCCAAAAAACCAAGCCTGAGCTTCGGTCAGACCATTGACCAACGGCTGAGACTCGGGATGGGCAAAACAGAAACAGGAGCAGACACTGATCCGTTGCTCCCACAAACCCCAGCAACCAGCGGCTCCAAAACAGCATCAGAAACCAAAGGAGGCATTGACGAAGGCTCCAGATCCGAAACCAGAACCAAACCCGAGACCGAATCCACCCCAAGAATCTCCGGAGAGGAATTCTGGCCACGAACCGCAGCCAGCAAGCTAGGGGAACTCGCCGGGAAAACCATCGCAGTCAGAGACTCAATCACAAAGGAGACCGGTGACACCAAAGATTCCTCGTCCGTCGAAGGAGTCGCTACAAAAAAGTACAACTTGGGACTCAAAAGAATTGCCCAAAGGAAAGAAGACTATAGGGTGCAAATGAGCCTACAGAAGACTGAGTTAGCTGAGAAAGCTTTGTCGCCAACAGGATTGGTATAGAGGCATGGTGTTATATCTAAACCAGGTCTTATGATCAAGTTCAAGAGATGATTGAACCTGAGTGTCACTTGTAGATTATGATTGCCCTTAGGAACTTTGGTTAGGCATCCAAAGGAGATTCATACTATTAAACTCGATGGGTTTCAAGTCAAGGTGAAAATTTGCTGACGCAGGGTAACTCATCACCCATCAACTCATGTGGGCACCATTGGTTTCTCTTTATATTGGTTTTGGAGTTGGATTTCTCTAGTCGAATTATTTGTGTTGACCAACTTTGGTCACTATATATATAAGTTGTTATATTCAGCCAATTGTGTGGGTGTGCAAAAGAGTGAAACATAGAAAATCAGGTGCGAAAAAAAGCAAATTGAGCTTCTTTTTCTTTCTGGTTTTGAGCGCCACACAAATAATTGTTTAGTGGAGCTGTGTGACAAAGAAGAAAAAAAGAAGACAAGACAGTGAGAGAGAAACAGAGTTGCAAGTGTCCCTACAAAAGAGAAATTTGTATTTTTATTCTCTTGGAGAAAATCTCTTTAGTGCGATAGTGGGATTTTTGTGTATTAGGACTTTGGGTTCCAAGTTATTTTGCCTTCACTATTTTGTATTACATCTTTCATAGTAAATTTCTTTGCAATTGCCTCTACCAGTGGACATACCTCACATTTAGGGAACCAAACAAATCATAGTATACCTGTGTTATTGTTGTAACATATCTAAAGAAATAATTAATGTTGCTCTATTGCATTTTTAGGAGATTTGTTCAAAATCCAGGATATTCTTGTCTTAAATTAAACTAAAACATCTAAACTACAGGGACTCAGCATTTCACTTTTAAAGTTCCCCAAATAATGCGTTTAAAGATTTTAGAATGCACCGTGAGTTGAAACTCCATAACTTACAATTTTTTTTTTAAAAAAAAAAACCAATGTGACAGTTTTCACTGTTCTAACCTCTAAAGAAATATTTCCGTGCAAATATGGTAACACATGAAACAATACGAGCACTAAACAAATTTAATTTTGTAGAAATTTTAATATTATCTGATCAAAAAAATTTACAGTATCAGACTTTTAGAAATCTAGGAAAAAAAAAAGGATAGGAGAATGGAGGGACAAGAAAGGGAAGGCAAGAAATAGACCTTTTCCTTGTTTAGATGATTATGGAGGCTTCAAAGATGAAAGGAGATGAACGAATAGAGCAGTCATTGCATGGCTGGACACTATTCCCACTTTCATAGTCATTGCAAGCAAAAAGTGAGAACGGAATATTAGGACAGCCTAGCTATGGATTCCTTAAGGGTGGCCAATGGCCAGTCACACAAGGGAACACAATCAGAAAATGCATCCAATTTTAACAAGTTACTTTAATGCTGCTTCAGGCTTTTTGTGACTTCACCTGCTAGGTTACATAGTTTAGCATCTCAAGTTAGCCTTGAAGTATTTCTTCACTTAGAAGCAGCCTACAAGAGACTCACTTACAAGTAGCATATAGGTCATTGTGTTTCAAGTGTAGTAACACAGATGTAAGTTCAACTTCTTTCTTTTAGAAGTTGAAGTTTATATATTAATTGAAGTTGAGCAGCTTGCTAAAGTTACTAGTTAGTTATTTCCTCTCCTCCCTCTGTGTCATCTCCACCTCGATGTCATATTTCTCTAGTCTCTAAATTATTTTCTCTAATCTTTCTCTATGCTCTGCTTTTACAAAAACTTTCTAGCTCTCTCTGACACTAATGTTCTCATCATCTTCATCTCTCCTCAAAAAATGAAGCCTGGAAAAACCAGATTGTTTTCATTTTGCATATCTATCAAGACCTTATAATCCTTTAATCCTTTCCAATGAAGGCCCCACTGCATTCTTTGCAAGAAAGCCCCTTAATCAAAGGGATTCCAAACCTGTTCTGCATCAGAAACATCACTTCTCTTGTTTCATAGTCAATGAAGAAATGATATGTATAAGAGAAAGAAAGGGAATCTTTATTTCGTCAGTGAAGAAATGACATGTTGAAATGTGCATTACTAACTGCCCCATTCTTTCCCTCCAAATCCTTCGACTTTTGGGAGAAAAAAAGTGGCCAAGTGGCTTCTCACTTCCTCCTTTCCCAATTTTAGCTCCCATCTGAGGAACTGCACCTATGTTTTCCCTCTTTCTATCCCTCAATCCCTCCATCTCACATCAATTATGGGCTTTACTTGGTGCCTAAACTAAATGGGTGCTACGACAGAACCTTGTAAAAAATATATAGGCTCTAACATGTAAGTAGATGCATCAGTTTAATATATGAACCATTAGCAATGTATGTGCCTTCAGATTTTGATATGCCCAATATCCATTAGTAATGTACAGGTTATTGTTTGTGGGTGACAACCAGCTAAATTGGTAGCAGCCTCTTGTCAAGAGGCTTGGGATTGAATCCCTCCTACAAAAGGGGAGGCAGATTTAAGAGGACTGTCTATTGTTGTATAGTCCATACAATGGACCAAAAAAGAAAAACGTATAGGCTTGTGTTTTGATACACTTAGTGATTCAATCTCTTAACAGGGATCAAAAAAATTGGAATATATTCCTTGGATAATACAACGCAGACTGACCCTGTTCACAAGAGAAATCATAGTTTTCTAACATGAGACCCAAACCAAAATTATTCAATCGACAAAAAGAAGCAATGACTGCAAAGTCCCATTTCATCACACATTGTGTGCAGCTTAATGATTTTCACTTCTCATTGCATCTAAAACTTCGGATTATTTCTTAAAATTTCACAACTCCACAACATATTCTCTTTTAATAAAACAAATTTTTCCAATTAAACAAAATATGGAAAGCAAAGTCCTTGTTTTCTTCCAATGCATTTTATGTTCACTATAATCATGTCATTGATAATAAACTTTACCTTACTGATGCCAGGAAATAATAATTACAAATAATAGAAGTCCACATCATATGACCTTATAACTATGACTTTGCACCAATAAATGTAGTTATCTTCCACAGCCACATTTATTTTCTCTCCCAATTGTTTACGTAATCAATTAACAATCTAGATGCAGCATAAATCAATTACTGTTATTCTGACAAAGCAGGACATAATGTACAAGGTATCAACTTATTTCATGACTTGTATACCCAAACTAGAATCAAGCAAATCTTGAGGAAATTCCATAAACAAAGAGACATGAGAGGACAAAAAGATCTGATATAATGTTTGCTTACCTGTCTCATTCTCCTCTCCAATCTATTAATTCACTGCGAGGCGCACATAGCTTTGCTGCTCGCTCTTCTGATTCAATGTCGTTAACTACACCTCGGCATCTTGGGAAGCCACAATAACATGCTAGCTGTTCATCAATTGAAAAAAATCTGCAATACAAAGATAAAAAAAAGTTCAGCACCTAAAGAAAATACGAAAGAAAACTGCATTTGGACTTGAAAAAAACCTATAATCATAAGTGAGTTCCTCCCATCTCTTAATGTCTCTCTTTGCAAATATAATTATATGCTCGTCACCGTTGACACTTATAACTCTTGAATAGCAATTTGGCTGCACAGTAGAAAAAATACAATAGGTAAGCCAGTAACAATCTAAAATCCAGATCCCCCTACCAAAATATATATATATATATATATATTAATTTGTGTACATTGCTTCCACCAAAAACTCAGTATACATGTAACATTAGAGCACCATAAAGTTCTTCATGACGAGTGAATGGCTAGACAAAAGTCCCAAAGCTGGAATTATCTTCTTATTGTTATAAAATTATAACAGCCAGCATAACTCTCCCACAAGATTGTGTTAAGGGAAACTTCACTTTAACTCTCCTAAATTTTCATCCCTTTGCAATCATCCCCCTAAAGTTCAAAAACTCTCAATTTAGTGTATCCAACTTTAAAAAATTTGTAACTTCACCCCTCCGTTATTTTTTCTGTTAAATCTTAACGAAGGCCTTAGAAATTCCCAAAATAGCCTTGCTTTTTTCAAAAAAAATATTTAATCAAGGCAATTTTGTAATTTTATAAATTTTACATGGATATAAAGGTCATTTCACCCTTTTGCCACAAAGTTAGATACACTACATTGAGAGTTTTTTTAAACTTTATGGAGGCAGTTGCAAAAGCGATAAAAGTTCTAAGGAAATTAAGTGAAGTTTTGTTATCAGAGATAGAAGGCCAACACCTAGTGTGACTCCTGCCCAAGCAGAGTCCTAGGAGGAGAGATCAAGAGAAGGCCCCAAGCATCAGTATTTTTGCAAAAGCAGTGACATATGACTTTGCATCTCATTGGTTAATGTGATTGGTACCATGTGAATGTTTACATGGAATTATAAGATTTTGGTTTTTTATATAAATGAAAAATTCTTCACAAGAGTAACAAACTGCATAAGCAAAGCAGGAGCAGACGATACGCACTTCACAAGAGTGGTTAATCAGATGAGCAATGCTTCCAGCCCTTGTAGCATCAATGACTCGTTCATCATCAATCCGAAACATATAAGTGCCAGCACCCTGCATGAGGAAATGTACTCAACAACTTTTTGGAGCTGCTTTTTTTTTTTTTTTTGTCATTTCATATGCTAGCAATGCAACAATTACCAAAACAAATAAATGCATACAAAAATATTCATATTTCTATCTTATGAACAAAAACAAATCTCAAGTGGAAACACAAGCACACCTACAAAACAAACCAGGAGAGATAAACCTGATTGTGGGCTTCAAAGACATTAAATAAAAAAAAAAAGCAATTTGAACAATGCACATACACACACACACACCAAGTTATAAAAAGAAGAAACAGGTAAGTATGAGATTTTCTTCTTTCATTGATATATTTATTCCTAATGCGGATCCTGTGCATCCACAGTCCTCACACACCAAGCTATAAAAAGAAGAAACAGTTAAGTATGATATTTTGTTCTTTCATTCAAATATTTATTCCTAACGCATATCCTGTGCATCTGCAGTCCTCATCACATTCTTCATCAGAACTAGAATCTTCAAATAAAGAATATATTTAGAATGAAAGATGTACCTAAACCCTATACTCCACGTCAGCATGAAAATGCTCTCTAGTCCGACTAGCGCGTGAGGAGTATTGCCGGAGCGTGTGAGTTTCAGATTAGTGTTTTCAGGCGATTGCAGTGGTCGTTTTTCATTAAGGTGATCGACAAGATGGGATATGTGGGATATTTTTACGTGGAATCCAAATCATACGAGTTACGATTAGGAGATGGAAGTCGGAACATCAAGCTAACGGAGTGGGGAAGACTGAATTTAAGTACGGTGTTTTTGGGAGAAGTGCGACTGGTTTGGTTGCTGAAGATGATGAATGAGTTGATGTTGGAAACAACCGGAATTGGTGCATGTAGGGATCATCGGATGGGAAGCTCGGTTATGTTTTTGCAGAAAAGGATGAACAAATATGGGAAATTTATGGAGATAACTGAGTATGGCCGTGGAGGAAGACGCAGTTTTGTCGTAATACCGGAGGGGCGTGAAGGGCTGGGCTGGAAACATTGCATAGTGCAATTGGGGCGACTGGTGAATTATTTGAATCAGACGAGGGACACGGAGGTGAAGAAAGAAACAGTACAGCCGCGGGCGGTGGTTCCTGGCCGGAGTTTTGCTGCTGTGGTGGAGGGGAAGAATTCCGAGACCGGTAC
>CM017323.1:17759053-17987401 GCA_006937295.1 Carpinus fangiana | reverse complement strand
TTTTTTTTTTTTTTTTGTCATTTCATATGCTAGCAATGCAACAATTACCAAAACAAATAAATGCATACAAAAATATTCATATTTCTATCTTATGAACAAAAACAAATCTCAAGTGGAAACACAAGCACACCTACAAAACAAACCAGGAGAGATAAACCTGATTGTGGGCTTCAAAGACATTAAATAAAAAAAAAAAGCAATTTGAACAATGCACATACACACACACACACCAAGTTATAAAAAGAAGAAACAGGTAAGTATGAGATTTTCTTCTTTCATTGATATATTTATTCCTAATGCGGATCCTGTGCATCCACAGTCCTCACACACCAAGCTATAAAAAGAAGAAACAGTTAAGTATGATATTTTGTTCTTTCATTCAAATATTTATTCCTAACGCATATCCTGTGCATCTGCAGTCCTCATCACATTCTTCATCAGAACTAGAATCTTCAAATAAAGACTCATCTTCTACTATTGCTATTCCAGACTCATTGGCAGTCCTTATGGTGATTAGTTACCATGATTTTCTTGTTCATTTTGCCCCTACTAATTAGATGGCTTTTCTTGTATACTTCAAGTGTACAAGAAGGTGCCTTTACACTTTTAATGATATCTCGATTACTTAACAAAAAAAAATCTGGCAATTCCTTTCTCTCTAACTTTATCACACAAGGTACAACAGAATAAAATTCCAAATTTGACAACTCTCAAAATAACTATATTTATGTAGGAACGACTAAATATAATTGAACCTACATAAAACTTACCATGCATGTCTGCAGGTGCATTCATATATTATATGCACATATTAGACAAGATTAAAAAGAATATTGAGCCTAAATTTAGAGGAAATAAGAGAGAGAGAGAGAGAGAGAGCACTATCAAGCACAATGGCTACATATCAATAGTTAGCAACATAACACCATGTTTAGGAGTTTAGGGGGAGGAGAAGAGACTATAGCAGGTACTTATCTCTTCCTATTCAAATGTTTGTAAGAAGCAGAAGAGAGAACAAAGATATTGCTCCCATGTTTGATTGAAGAGTGAACATGAAAATACGGATAAGATATCTTATAAATTGACAATAAAGAGATACAACCGATAACGTTTTGCAAGAAAGTTAATGGAATTTATATAAATTATTAGGGGTAAAAAGGTACGTATAGAGAAACACGTAATATTGGTATCCCCTCCTCACTAGCGTCCTCGATTGAGGGAATTGAAAAACGGAGTTTTGAGGGGAATGGGAGCCTCAATCCTTTATCCTCTCCTTTCTTCTCCTCGCCATCCATCTAAACCGACAATAAGGCATTCTCCCTGTAACTCAGCTGAACTACCAATATACACAGATTTGAAGATTTTCCAATAATCAACTATTCAAAGACCTCATCGACTCTCTTTCCCTTAATATACAAATGCAGCAATGCTACAACCTAACAGCTATTGCTTGAATAGAACCAAAAGTGCCCTTAGAGCACTAGCAACAAAAACCTTACAGCTCATTTTCTTCCCTATATATAGGGAAAATATAAAATTAAAATAAATAAATAAATAAACCACAAAAAGTCACCTACAGCAGCTTCCCTATTACTTCCTTAAACATTGAGAATTCTACAGCGCTACCCAATGTGTAGGGAACCAAAAAAAGCTTCCATATACATTAATTTACTAAACATTTCTCTTTCTTCTATCTTCTTCATTTTTTTGTCTTTCACGGGGGATTGTGTTGGGATTTTGTAAAAAATGGGAGGATAGGTATGGAACTTATATTTTGTAAAGAAACAATATTTTAAAGATATAAGAAGAGTTTTCTATTTTATAAGAAATATACGAAAAGGTAAAGGAGGCTATTGTGAAGTGTATTTGGATAAGGAAGCAAAAAGTAATCTTGTTCCTTAAACTTATGGAAAATCAAAGAGAAGTTGTTGCTAGTACTCTAAGACAGTCAATTTAGAAGACTAGCCATAAATAAATTTATGATGCTCTCATTATTTCCTTGAAAAAAAATCCTCAAGTGAGTCGATTTCCTTTACAAAAGTTATTCTTTGCCTCGTATCCCCCCTCATACTCTGTAACTAACAAAACACCTAATGGGCACTCCAACTTAAAAGGATCACCAGGTAGAAAAGACTGGTCTGGTATCGCATTGCACTTTGTCATTGTTAGAAAAGTTATTAGGGTTTGTGAGAGTCATTAGAGTTTGTGAGTATTTTGGTCATTGTTATATTTCTCTAAATCTATATAATAAGATGTCTGGTAGGTTTAGGAGTTGGTGAGTTCTCTCTCTTCTCTCTCTTCCGTTTACTACCTGAGAAGGCGCGTAGGGGCGCGTGAAGTCGAGTGGGCTGAGTTTGGTTGGTTGGTTACCATCACGGAATGGAACAGGAAATGGACAGTGGAATCTAAGGAGTTTGAAATACTGATCAAGGGAGGTGCTACAGGGGTGAGGATTGTTGAAAGGAGCAACAAAAAACGGAGGTCCATTTTCATTCAAAGGGATGAGCTTGCATGGTTGGTGGGATCAATGGAGGAGATGGTAGACGTGGAAACGTCTGAGGTTTTCTGGGACCAATCACGTGCAGGGTATCCATGGATCATAGCTCAAAAATGCTCAAACAAGCATGGGAGGTTTTTGACTGTTGAAGAGTTTGACGAACGTCGACGTAGTGGCACGATTTTAATACCAAAAGGGCGATACGGTCAAGGTTGGTCTCGATTGATTTTGGAGCTGAGAAAGGCGAATGAGTCTCTGAGGGAAGGGTGAGAGACCAGGGTAGGCAAGGCGGCAAAAGCACTGGAGGAACAGGCCGCAAGGCGGAGCTTTACGGAGGTTTGGGGTATGACGAAGCCATCGGAGCAGGCTTGCTTCCTTGGGCGAGATGAATCGATCACTAGGGTGCCGCGATGGCTGAAGGAGGTGACGGCAACGCTGGAGAGCCAAATTCCGGTGGCCAAAAACGATGATCGTGAAAAGGCATTAAGGAAGGTTCATTGCTAGGCAGGGAGCGCACGAGATTATGTGGCATCCGGCGACGAGTTTTGCGGAGGTGAAGGGACGACGGGGATATCCGGGGACGCGATACCCAAAGGGCGGTGGGTACAGGCGCTGCTATCTCCAGCGACGCACTCTATGGAGGTTGCGTGCTTGTCGACCAAGGGGCAGGCAAAGGGACGTGAAGAGGCTGTCAGTGCTAAGGGGTCTCTGCATTTAATGCAAAAATGGAGCTACATAACTGTAGGGATTGGCTGAGTCGTATTAAGGGTGAGGTGGATGCAAGCTTGAAGGGATTGGACGTGGTGATTCAGGAGCTGGACTCTGCTAGGCCGGGGCAGGGGCGTAAGGCTTCCGGCTGGGTTCATAAGCCCATGTTGAGACTGGAGCCCAGAGGAAAGAACATATTCATACAGAAGACAACGGGTGTGGGCTTGGGTTTTGGCCCAAAAGATTGCAAGGCCAGTAGGTCGTTTAAGAGACCCATGGAGGTTGAGAAAGGGCCACCAGCGCGTCTGAGCTTGGTGGCGGGATCGTCCGAGCTCGTAATGACAACGGGCATGGGCTTGGGCTTAGACCCAAAAGATGGCAAGGCTAGTGGGTCGTCCGAGAGTCCCACGGAGACTGAGGAAAGGCCGATAGCGATTCAGGGCTTGGTGGCGGGCTCGTCTGAGCCTATCGACGGCTAGCCTGGTAATTCTAAGTTTGATGGGGCTGTCGCCAGAGCATCGGGTTCATCACAGCAGCAAATCACCGATGCGTCTGAGCTTGGCAATGGCTGCCCCGGAAGAGTTGGAGCATCAGGCTCGTCGATGCAGCAGCTTATCGGTGCGTGTGTCTCCGTGTTCAAAGATGGAAGGGGCGCTGGACTCTGCGCGTACAGAGTCAGCCAGTGGTCTGGAAATTGTGGAGGTGGGCAAGTACGAGGTAGGCAATTGCTCTCTAACTTTGCCAGTGGGGTCTGAGTGCTTGGGTCCGGATGTGCTGTCGCCGGCGAAGGCAGGAAAGAAGGATGCCGTTTTTGTGCATCCGCACTTGGGCGAGTCTCATGGGCTTGAAAGCTCAAAGCCTGGGTCCACACAGATCCAGGTATACCAGAGAAGCCGCAGGAGGTCTTCCAAGTTCTCGCAGGTACGGGGGGGACTCGGTTTTGGGGGAATTCCCTAGGTTGTCTACGAAGGGAGTAATGGGTTCTGCTTAGAATGTCTCTTCAGCGTCTAAGGGGGAATCAGCGAGTTATAGTGACTCCTCTTCATTGGGGATTCTGGGCACGTACTCGCACAATGCAATGGATGTGTCTGAGATTGGGTCTGGGGTGGAGTCTTCAGAAATGGGAAGGTCCAGGGCTAGTCCGCAAGTGGAAGAGGAGCTGAAGCTTGTAATGGAGACGGGTGGGGTTGCGGGCTTGTCCTGTGAAGGGCAGATTGGCAAATTAGAGGAGGTTCTGGGGAAGCTTGTTGCAGAGAAACAAGGGAGAGTTACTGGAGGAGAGGGGAAGCCATGTTATTAATGACTCTTAACATCTTGACTTGGAACGTGAGGGGGCTGAATGAGGGCAAAAAAAGGTTGAAAATCAGGAACTTTTTAAGCAAATGGAAAGTAGACATAGCATGTCTTCAAGAGACGAAGCTGGAGCTGTTTTCTAGCCAGCTAGTGCAGAGTTTGTGGAGATGTCTTTATGTGGAGTGGTGCCATGCGGCGTCCAACGGGGCCTCGGGTGGAATCCTTTTGATGTGGGATCGCAGGGTGGTGTCGAAGATAGATGTTTACATGGGTAGTTTTGTGGTTGCGTGCTCTTTTAGAAATGTCGAGGATGTTGTGGTGTGGGCTTTTGCGGGGGTGTATGGTCTGACTAGAAACAATTTCAGAAGGCTTTTGTGGGAAGAACTGGCAAGGGTGATGAGCCTTTGGGATGTGCCCTGGTGTATTGGGGGGGCCTTCAATGTCACTCTCTTCCACAGTGAGAGATCAGGTGGAGCTAGAATGAGGCGTGCAGTGACGGAGTTTGCAGATTTTACTATGGATCAGGGTCTTATGGATCTCCCCTTGGCTGGTGGGGTGTCTACGTGGTCCAACTCCATGTCATAGTCTAGATTGGACCGGTTTTTGGTCTCTCTGAAATGGGAGTTGAGACATCCGGGTTTGGTTTAGAAGAAGCTTCTCCGCGTGTGCTCCGATCACACGCCTATTCTTTTGACTAGGGGTGGTATTCAAAATAGGAAGCATTCCTTCAAGTTTGAAAACATGTGGCTTAAGGAGGAGGGTTTTGTAGATAAGGTTCAAGATTGGTGGGGCTCTTTCTCTTTTGAGGGCTCCCCGAGTTTTGTCTTGGCTAAGAAACTTCAAGCTCTTAAAGGGGAAATCAGGAAGTGGAATGGAGAGGTGTTTGGTGATGTGGGGGTGAGGAATAAGGCTTGGGTTGAGGAGCTGGAGTTGCTGGATAGCTATGAGGAAGGTAGAGGGGGGTTGTCGGAAGAGGAGAAGGAGAGGAGGAGAGGGCTGGCTATGAATTTGGAGGCTTTTCTTTTACAAGTGGAAATTTGTTGGAGACAGAAATCAAGGGTCCGGTGGCTCAAGGAGGGTGACAAGTGCACTAAATTCTTTCATCGGGTGGCCAATGCTAATAGAAGAAATAATTCTATTGAGTCCTTGTCTGTGAATGGTTCGTCTACCTCGGATCCCGATGTCATTAGTTCTCACATTGCAACTTCTATGAGTCTATTCTCGGAGCCCCTTAATTGGAGACCGAGGGTGGACAACTTAGAGTTTGAAGTGTTGAGTGTGGATGAGGCGGCCGGTTTGGAAGAACCCTTTGAGGAAAGGGAGGTAAGAGAGGTGATCAAAAGTATGGATAGGGACAAGGCCCCTGGCCCGGATGGGTTCTCTTTGGCGTTCTATCAAGATTGTTGGGAGGTGGTGAAGGGGGACTTCATGGCAGTCTTTGCAGACTTCCACTCTCAAGGTAAATTTGTGAAGAGCATTAATTCTACATTTATCTAGCTTATTCCTAAGTTTCACGGGGCCAAGGAGATCAAAGATTTTCGCCCTATTAGCCTTGTGGGTGGAGTTTACAAGATTATAGCCAAGGTGTTGGCCAATAGGATGAGGAGAGTTATGGACAGGATTATTTCCAAGCCACAAAATGCTTTTGTGAAAGGGAGACAAATTTTAGACTCGGTCCTTATAGCGAATGAATGCCTGAATAGTAGGCATAAGTCAGAGGTCCCTGGAGTGTTGTGTAAGTTGGACATGGAGAAGGCGTATGATCATGTCAACTGGAACTTTCTTCTTTATTTATTGAGGTGATGTGGATTTGGGGAGAAATGGTGTTTGTGGATCAAGCAATGCATCTCAACTGCCCGGTTTTCAGTGTTGCTCAATGGTGCTCCATCTGGTTTTTTTGGTAGTTCTTGAGGGGTGCGCCAAGGAGATCCTCTCTCTCCTTTCTTGTTCGTCATGGTTATGGAGGCGTTTAGCAAGATGATCGGTGCTGTTACCTCTAGGGGCGTGATCTCGGCGTTTTCGATGGGCTCCAATGAGCTGAATCGGGTTGTTGTCTCTCACCTTCTATTTGCAGACGATACATTGGTTTTTTTTTTAGCGAATGACAGCCAAATCAGGCATTTTGAGCTTTACTTGTCTGTTTTGAGGCGGCTTCAGGCCTCAAGGTTAATTTGGCTAAGTCTGCTTTGATTCCGGTTGGTTCTATGGGTGATGTGGATCAACTTGCCGGGTTGTTGGGTTGTGGTACTGGCACGTTGCCTTCGAAGTATTTGGGGCTGCCTTTGGGGGTCTTCTTTCAAGCTCAAAACGCTATGGGTGGAGTTGGAAGAGTTGATGGCACAGAGGTTGGCTCCTTGGAAAAGGTCGTATTTTTCCAAGGGAGGTAGGGTTACGTTGATTAAAAGCACCTTATCGAACTTGCCTACATATATGATGTCTTTGTTTCCTATCTCCACTCATAGGGCTAAGCGTATTGAGAAAATTCAACGGGACTTTCTTTGGGGAGGGTTGAATGATGAGGTAAAGATGCATTTGGTTGAGTGGGACAAGGTGTGCTCCCCCTTGGATGAGGGTGGGTTAGATATCCGAAACATAAGAAGGTTTAATCAAGCTCTTTTGAGTAAGCGGCTGTGGCATTATGCTCATGAGGAGGGGGCTTGGTGGAGGTCAGTTTTGGTAGCCAAATATGGGTCGGATTGGGGGGGTGGGTCTTTGGAAATACATTTGTAAGGGTTGGCAGGTTTTTAGGAGCCATATTAGATTTGATCCTGGCGATGGCTCTAAAATTCGCTTTTGGGAGGATATTTGGTGTGGGGATAGAGCTCTTAAGGATGTTTTTCCTGGTTTGTTTAGCATTGCCAGCTTTAAGGAGACGTCCATAGCGGACATTATGGAGCACTCTAGTGGTATCATCCAATGGAACATCCAGTTTACCAGGTTGATTCACGACTGGGAGGTGGAGGTGTTGGCCTCGTTTTATAGGTACTTGTATGATTGTAAGATGAGAGGGGTTGGGGTTGACAAGTTGTGGTGAGTGCCTTCGCGCAAGGGTTTGTTCGAGGTCAAGTCTTTCTATCGAGTTCTCTCGCCCACTAGGGTTACTTCGTTCCCTTGGAAGAGCATTTGGAGATCTAAGGCTCCTCCTAGAGTGGCCTTTTTTGCTTGGACGGCTGCCCGTGGCAAGATTCTTACCGTGGATAATCTTAGAAGAAGGGGTATGGTGGTGGTAAACAGATGTTGGTTATGCGAATCGGATGAGGAGTCAGTTGATCATCTTCTTCTACATTGAGGGGCGGCGAGAGCCTTGTGGGATGCATTCTTCGCCCGGTTTGGTCTTTGTTGGGCTATGCCTTGCTCAGTTAAGGAATTATTTGCTAGTTGGTGGTCGAGTGGTCGTTCTAGGAGCGTTGTTGTGTGGAAAATGGTTCCTCTTTGTATTATGTGGTGTATTTGGAGAGAGCGAAATGCTAGATGTTTCGAGGATTCTTCGAGGTCTAGTGAGGAGCTCCTCCACTTTTTTCTTTTTACCCTATTCACTTGGACAGAGGGCTGGTTGGCCCCGCAGGTGATTAGTTTTTTTGATTTTCTCTCTTTCTTCTCATCTTCCCCCTAGTCCCCCTTTGTATACTCCCTATGTACTAAGGGTTGTGCTCCTCTGCGCTTTTTAATATATTCTACTGACTTATCAAAAAAAAAAAAAAAAAGATGTCTAGTAGGCTATTAAGAACAAGAACAACAACACAGTAACATGCCTCCACCTATTCTATCTAAACCGTTCATGCAAGCTACAACAAGGCATCAAAACCTTAGGGTTTAGATCCTTGGTCCCTTTCTTTGTAGTCTTCATTCTCTCTATATTTTGTTTTCCTCTCTAATCCCTCAATGTCTTGCTAAGTCTTCTTTGTTGGCAGCACTACCTGTGCGGGCTTTAAAGCCCACACAAGCAGTACCTTGGTATTGTCTTAAAAAAATCAACCAAAGTTGATCATGGAATACCGTAAATGTGTTGTGGTGGTATGAAGGTGTTGCGGTGGCTGTGTATTGTTGGGTGTTCGAGTTGGTTGTCATGTGCCGTGCACAAAGGTGTTTGGTGGTTTTCTGGCGAAATCTGGGAATTGCCGGCGAGTTCAAATTTTACAAATGCCTTATGTAGTCTTTTACGGCAGATTTTGCGTCACCGGTGATGGCTGTGGTGGTTGCCATCACTGTCGCAGCAGTAAGCAGTGGTTGTAGGCATTGCTTGTGGCATTGGTGGTTGTTGGTTCTTTGGCAGTCATAGTTGGTGTTGCTGTTGAGATCTGGTCATTTCTAGGGATGTCTAAACGTCGCTGGCAAGTTTCCTGAGTGTGGTTGGAGAAACAGTCTCTATTTGACTGCTGGGGGTTGCTATTCCTTCTTGGGAATAACGATATCCTAATTGAGGATAAGGATTACTTTGGTTCAGCTTAACTTGCATTGTCTCTAATCCGGTTCAGGCCGGTTTTTTTGCTTATTTTCCAATTCATAATTCAGCCAGTGTTTCATGATTATTGGCCGGTTCATACCGGTTTATGTTGTTTTTAAGGCGGTTCAGCATTTTCCTTATCCGTCTCAATATGTTTGAGACCCGTTCACCATCTTTTAAAGACAGTTCAAGTGGTTTTGGTCCGGTTCATTGAGTTTCATGTCTGGTCTAGAGGTGGTTTATCCGGTTCACTTTGTTTTCAGTGGTGGTCATTGTTACCTTAGTTTGTGAGTATTTTGGTCTTCTTTTTTTTTTTATAAGTAATGTTGTATATATCAAAAAAGCGCATTGTGCCTCTAAGTATACACAAAAAGCGCGAAGCGCCTCGGAGTATACATAGGTAGCCCAACCAAAAACCCAAAAAAACCCAGCTAAGAAATAACCCAGCAAACACCCTAAAAAGAGATACACAAATAAACCCAAAACAGAACCCACAAGAAACAACAAACACACCCAACACCCCTAATGAACTTTAGGGGGAAAGGAGATGTCATATTTAGACCCAACAACCCCCCGTCTATGCTGGGACTTCACCGAAGACATGGAACAATCCAAATTCTCAAGTTCCCTCATCCCCTTAGCCTTCCGCTCCCTCCTGTCTCTGGCAGAAAGCAAGTCCAACAGCTTTTTGTCATCTCATCCCCACAACAGGAGCAACATTCATCACACTGAGCACCTCTTTGGTGTAGCCCTCCACCCCTTCCCTCGGAGTAACCACCGCCTCAACCAGCAACTCCTTGTTTATATTTAACTGCTTGGCAACCTTTTCTTTCACCCTCCGAGAGTACCCCAATTGAGACTTGGAGACAGAAGAGGTGGAAGAAACAGGATGGCTAAGCCTCCTGCCCAATTCAGCCGCCCCATCAGAAAGAGGAATAGGCCCCTTCATTGTCGGCAAAGCGGGAGGAACAGGACACGACCCTAGAAAACCTCGACGAATCAAAGCACTCGCCGGAGCAGGGAGAGCGTCATCCGAGACCGTAGGATTAGTAGCGGCTCTCGGACCCAAAAAGCCCCGTCTGATCAAACTCTTTGTCGGAGAAGAATTCCAAGCAGCCTTGGCCTGAGAAGAACCACTAACAACTTTGGCCAAAGTCACCTCCGATACTGGCAAATTGATAGAATCCGCCACCCCAGAATCGGAGTCTTCCCAGTCATTGCTGCTAGGGCTCGCCACCAAATCATCCTCCCCGGGAAGAGAGAAAGCTTCAAGAATAACTGGATTAGACACAAGCCTAGGATCCAACAAGAAGGTAGCCCCCAGACGAGCTTGAGAATCAGACCAACGCTGAAGAGGGGTAGGATCATCGCACGCAACCATCGCCAGAGAAGAGTTCCAAGCAAAACCAGGAGAAGGCCCAGAAAGCTCGCCTAAGTCCCCAACGTCCAGCGGCTCCAAACCAGCATCGGAAACCAATTGTTAGAAACAATTCAGAGGTGTTTTGTCCAGTTCCATGCGTTTCCTTGCCAATTCAGTGGTGTTCTAGCTCATTTCATGTTGGTTTGGGCTACATGGAGCTATAGTCAGGTTTGTTGCTCAAGGGGAGCAGTTCTCATTTAAGTTGTCGTTGTTGCTAGTTGATTATGGGAAACATAATTGTTTTGCGGCAAGATCCAATCAACCTTGGTGTTTTGCTATGGTTTCCAACCAATTATTGGTGTTTTGCGATGAGATCCAACCGGCCTTGGTGTTTTGTGGTGAGATCCAATCAACTCTTGGTTGTCGGTTGTTGAGATTCGACCGGCCTCGGGGTTTTGCGGTGGTTTCCGACTAGTTATTGGTGTTTTCCGGCAAGATCCAACCGCCCGTTGCAATTTTCCGACAATTTTTCAACCAGCGTTGAAGTTTTTAGCAAATTTTCTTGTTATTTTTACTTTTATAAGTCTTTGTATTGTGTGCGCCAAGCTGTTCCAGCTTGAGGTGGAGAATTAAAGTATTTTTTCTAGGTGTTTTTCATTTGCTTGTTTCTTCCAAGCTAGGCTTATCTGATATATATGCTCCAGGTTGAGAAGTATTAGAAGAGTTATTAGGGTTTGTGGGTATTTTGGTAATTGTCATATTTCTCTAAACCTACATAATAAGATGTGTAGTAGGCTCCATAAGAACAAGAACAACAACACAGTAACATGCCTCCACCTTTTTTGTCTAAACTATTCATGCAAACTACAACAGTCATCAACAAGCTTCGTTATGTTAAGCACCACTATGCATGGACTCCTACAGGTCCAACACTTAATTGCATTGGAACTTGTTCTCTTCCATGTATAACAAAAAGGAAATTATTCAAAGCAGACAAACATACTAAAAAACCAATACAATAGGGCTAGCCGATGTAATTAAACTTGAGTAATAAAATCAAAAAGGGTACTTCTTGGGTGGAAACTAGTAAAGGCCTAAATCTCTTGTACTCAACCTTTGTAGGAAATAGCTATAATTCTAGAAGGCACATATATCAATAAGCATGTCAACGCTATAAAAAAACACTTACCACCAATGAATTGTATATAAAGCGCTCTCTCCTGTCAGCTATAGGAGGTCTAACAAGTTCACCGGTGTACTCAATCACCTACAGAAATTAAATGTAGGTCTTTCATTTCACAAGCATCAAGCTTTTATAAGGGATTGTAATCTAATAATAAGCAAATTACTTTACCATGTCTCCTGCTCTATGCGGATGCTTTGCGAAGATGCCAAATCCATGGATTCCGGATTTCCCTATAGTTAAAATAAAATAAATAAATAAATAAAAATAAAAAAAGCACACCACAAAAGCCAAAATCAGGCAAATACATTATTTATATTTATATGTACATGTAAAGTCATTGCCTATTGCGTGTCCCGTATACATAAGACTAATAATAGCAACGATACCAAATAATTTATTGCAAGACAAACAGAAACACAATACAAAAGGTCAAATACCTACGTTTAAAAGATTCATGAAAGTAGATAACGCAAGTGGAAATCATTAAATTAAGGCTCAAAACTCAAGGACACTTAAGCAAACGAGAATGTACACTTAATTGAAAATGTGTAAAACTACGACATGAAATTAGCAGAATTTCATGTGAGTCATGACTATTGGAACAATGCCTAAGAATTGGGCCAACTAGACCAGAAAAAATCAATGAAAAAAATTAACACTTGTATAACTGACCAAAGAATTAATGCAGCACCAGGTTTCTGAAATTTTTTGACATGGTATTGGAGCATGATTGGTTATGAGACCTAGTCTATCTCACAGCTATGGTACACTGCTCGCTAAATTCAGCAGAATTGGGGACAAATGTGCATTATGGTTAAAAAAAAATTATTATGTGGCATTATTTTCAATAACAATATTTGCAATTTTGGTTTCAGCCAAACACCACAATGGCAGAAGTATCATTCACTGTATATTTTCAAAATATTATAATCTATGGTGGATGAGAGCCTTAACAGCTTGAAAGAGAACAAATTCAGGAAAAATATAGACAACATTACCAAAAGCCCAAAAAGGTACAAGTTTTTAACAAATGATCGAGGTCACCAAGGCATCTACCACTCACTTCAACCCCAAAGAAAAAAAAAAAGTAAAATAAAGCAAAATAATTAGAGTAACATTGACAAAAGTGAGTCATTGGATGAAAGATAAGTTATCAATGAAAATAAAAAAGAAGGAAATAGAAATGATGTAATAAATTCAGACAATATATTAAGAACACAAACAATAAGATACATGCAAAACTCAAGATGGCAAGAAAATATAAAGAGATAACATTGATTCTTGTGCAAATTTGTTAGAAACAAAACCAATTCTTACCAAATGCCAATCTCTTTCGGAATGTCTCCCTCATGTATCTATATTTCTCAGCCATAGAAAGTATATTGTTAGGAGCATCAAGCTGAGAGCTTTTCAGCCTCTGAAGGGTAG
The DNA here is from genome assembly GCA_006937295.1 of Carpinus fangiana. NCBI lineage: Eukaryota > Viridiplantae > Streptophyta > Magnoliopsida > Fagales > Betulaceae > Carpinus > Carpinus fangiana. The sequence continues at coordinate 17,974,485 of CM017323.1, read as the reverse complement.
AAGAGAACCTTGAGCTAATGACTCCATATGAAGGCATTAAGTTGCCTGAAAATGTGTGCTGGCTGTAACCACTGACTAAGTAAGGCTGATTCTGTACAAACAAGCGCTTCAAGGAAGCAGCAGCCAAGGCTTCAGGCTCTTTCCGTCCTCTTCTACCAAAGTAATTGTAAGGCTCTGCCCAAGAATGGGAAAGAAAAATTACAAACTAAAATGAAGGGAGGGACTTTAACTAACAAATCCTGACAAACTAAATAAATAACAATTCATTAACTACGCATGTTGGACCTAGTTAACAGAACTTTATGGAAAATGTGAAAGTTAAATGGCAGTGAGTTGGTGAAGACTAGAGGCAGCAGCAGTGGGAGCCACAGGTGGAGGGCAATTTAAGTGCTAATATGGAGACATACAAGAACTGATTCCATCAGCTTTTGATGGCTGACTGGTGGAGAGGATAACATAACCTCCATTTAATCACCAGGCAAGTGTCAGAATATCAACCGAGGCTAACAGTTCAAGGAGTCAAATGTAATTTCCCCTTAATAAAAAGTAAAACAATTACTATAAACAGCCATAGTTATTACTATTCCAGGCAAAGCTATCTGAAAGATGGAAGCTGGCACCACAACACATAGAGAGAGATGGTACTTAATATAGAGAAGTAACTGCTTACAAGAGCAATGTAATCACAATTACATTCATACAAAGAGACAGAAGGAGAGAAGTGAATGTGGCAACAGTACTATAAATATAAATACACAAGAATACTGAATGTCTAATAGCATACCACTGCGAGCACAGCCAGATGGATTAGATGGTGGGGTATAGTCCGAACACTGACGAGCAACTCGCCCAAGACGTTCATCAGCAGCTGAACGATCATTAGAAGGCTGCCTATGCTTCTTGCAGAAGGAAAGTAAACGGATGCACTGATCTTCTTCATCATCATCTACAGCAAGCAGATATAGTCTGTCCTCATCTTCAAGCTATGCAATCATAGAAAATAACTAAATGAATATATAAACAATATGCAAATGAACCATATGAGAAGCATCTCTTAAGACATGTGATAAGGAGAGGAAAATATACCTCAACACACAAACCAGCAGCACGTGCACAAAGTGGATGGTATGCGGCATAACAAGTATTGTTTGAGCACTGTAAAAAAAAAAAAAAACATTGGTCAGGTGTACTTTATATGTGATCCTGCATTCTTCATTCTGAGGGTTCTTCATTCTGAGGGCAGCACAATCAATTAAAAAAAAAAAATACAACTTTCAGGAAATATATTTCTGCTTTAAAGGTAACTTTTGAAATAACTGGAATACTTTCTAGTTTCTAAAGTAGGTTACACTTTCTTTATTGTGGAAAATTGTTATTCTAATTAAAGCAGATTGGCAAATAAAAGAAGAATACATGTAGCAGATCCACAAAAATCAAGTACATTAATCTGTTTTCTGAATAGAGAACAAAACAGGTACATTTCACTGCCAGAGTATAAATCCAGATCTTGTTATAAAAAAGCTTCTCAAATAATCTAAAGAGCAACTACTCTCCACCAAATAATATGAACGGGTGCAGGCTTTGTCGCGAGAGTTGTTGAAATATACAGTCTAGGCTAAGAGAGATGTGAAGAATTGAATTCAGGAAGATACTGTTCAGGCATGGTTTTATTTTTCCTTTTATGGTACCTTCATCCACAAGTTGGGGCTTGGTGGTCTCTCCTATATTAACATCTAGCAATCTCCATGTGCAGAGTGAACTTTTTTTTTTATAAGTTTTATATAAAGAGCGCAAAGCGCCTCTGAGTACACAAAGAGTATACAAAGGATAGACTAGGAAAACCCAAAACAAAACCCGATACAACCCAAAAGAAACCCACCAAACAAGAAACCCAAAAAAAGTACAAGGAACCCAACCAAACAACCTAATAGGGGAAACCCTTGTGCACCTCAGGGGGAACCCTAGTGCACCTCAGGGGGAAAAGAAAAAGCATTTTTCGACCCCAACCAACCCCACCACCGCTGGCCCTTCATCGGAGAGATTGAGCAAACCAGATTTTTGAGCTTCCTCAACCCCTTAACCTTAGGAGCAGAAGCTTCAACCACGGGCTCCCACTTATCAATGACAGAAAAAAGGTCCCGAAGTTTTTTGTCTTCACCTTCCCAAGACAACCCCAAAACAGGAGCGAGATTCAACGCATTAAGCACCATATCCTCCCCTACCACTGGAATATCACCCACAACCTCCGGCTAGCAAATCCTTATTCTTATTCAGCTGCTTTGCGACCTTTTCCTTCACCCTCCGAGTATACCACAGTTGGGACGTGAAAACAAAAGATTTAATGGGAGTACCACTTTCCCTCTGAGACTCCATCATAGCTGCCCCATCGGAGAGGGAGATGGTCGAGAATGCAGTGCATACCTACCACGAAGGCAGGGAGGCAGCTGCAGGGGACTGAAGACCCAGCTCGGCCACCCCACTGGTAGACGAGACCACTGGCAAAGAAGGAGAGACAGAACCCGACCCTAGAAACCCCCGACGGATCAAACCAAACTCCAGAATAGGGTTCTTCCCCCTAGAAGACAAGGTAACCTCCTTCAACACCACCGAAGAGGGAGAGACAGTTCTCAAACCAAAGAACCCACGTCGAATCAAACTTTTCACAAGAGAAGAAGGGCACACCACCTGGGTATCCTCCGCCCCAGAAGAGCTATCCTCTCTATCCCTGCAAATAGGGCTCGTCGGAACATCCACCTCCCAAGGAACAGAGAAAGCCTCTTTGAGAACAGAGAGGCGCATCGACTCAGTTAACTCCGAAGCAAGTGCACCCAATCAGTTTGCAGGCATCGTAGAAAAGTAATCCTCCCAATCCCTGCTCAAAGTACTCAACGGTAGATCCTCTGCAAAGGGTACAGAAAAACCAGGAACCAACATCAGTGCTTCACCGACAGACCCATCACCGACATCATGCCCATCACCGGCCGCAAACCCATCACCGACAGACCCAGCCGACTCGCCCAGAACATGCATCGAAGAGAGCGGGACCTTCACCGGGGAAGGCTCATGACCGTAGTCCACACCCATCACCTACAGACCACCGAAGACCTAGCCATCGACTCCAAGCCACCTTCAGGGACCAAAGAAAACCCCGTCGAAGGCACCACAGGCGACGCAACTTCAAAATCAGGCTCCATAGACAACCTCAAGCCCAGATCCATTTTTTGACCTAGATCCAAGTAAAGATCCAAAACTGAGAATTGACCCGGATCTAAGTAAAGACCCGGACCCAAGTTATAGTCCGACCCGGAAACCCAACTCCCACCAGAAGTGGTTAGGCCCAAAACACGGACCCTTTTCCTCCTGTGATTGGGCTTCGAGACAAGCCCAGCACAAACCCGGTCCAACTTACGTTGGATTTGCCCTAGAAGACTCAACAACCCACAAATACCGATCTTACCCTTCTTCTTACTCAAACACACAGACCCAGTCGGCATCACCAGAGGTTCCAGGCTAAAACAATCTACCGCGATCCGCAAGTCCTCCCCACCTAACCCCGTCTCAGCTTGCGACGACATCTGTAAAAGATCCATGCAAAACGAAGACTTCATCTTGAGGCACGGCTTTGATTGTAATACCTCCACAAACGATCGCTCCTTGGAACTTCCCGCAGAAACAACACCCCCAATAGTCAATGGCAAAGATCGAATCCCTAACTCCTCCAACCCAATTTTACCTATGGCTGGAACCACCATAAGACGAAGCTCATCCGCAAAACGACGCCATCCCCGCCCGTATCTACCCTCCAGGAGCCAAAAAATTCCCTTACGACCTCCTTCCGCATAAACGGATACCTCCAGAAACCTCCCTGCCTTATTAGCACCCCCATGAACCATACACACTTTGTTCCCCTCACGCAAGGACTTGGCGATATCCTCCTTCACCAGACACGCCGCTTCCACCGTGTCCACCAGCCATGACGCGCATGGAATGCTCGCAAAAATGAACCCTAAAATTTTTTTTCTCCTTTCCTCCAACCGAAGAACAGGAGACCCTTCTTTAGCCGAGAAATAAAAAACTTTTGCTTCAATGGAGAAGCGCCGCTCCATCGCGACTCACCGGACCCTAGCACGCAACGCCTACAAGCGCCACCGCTAGGGCTGAGAGAAGAAAGAGAAGAGAGAGGGCAGAGCAAATGCAGACTCTGTTTTTGTTGCTAATGAGTGCCTTGATAGTAGAATTTAGATTCGAAGAGCCAGATGTGTTGTACAAGCTGGATATTGAAAAGGTTATAATCATGCTACCTGGGAATTTTTATTGTATATTTAGAGGAGATGCAATTTCGGAGAGAAATGGTGTCAATGGATATCGTATTGTATTTCTTCAGTTCACTTTTCTGTTTTGGTGAACAACTCTCCGACTGCAGAGTGAAACTTGGGTACACAATATAGTTTCTTTTACACCTCAGTTGCATGTTTTACAACATACCTACATAACTTGTGCATTCTACAAAGTAGATAAATTTTGTTAGGTTATACTAATAGTTTGAAGTTCTTTGGCCCCTCAGCAAAGATGTCAAGAAAAGAAGGGCCTCCATATGATATCACTAAAACAAGAAAAATCAAAAGTAAAAAGGGAACAATTTGAGGGACTCAGTAGTAACAGTTTAAGAAGTTGACACATTTGGAGTGGAGTTACCACGGAAAGCAGCTAAACTTGAAATAGAGAACCATTGAAAATAATCCTCACTATGATAAGAATAATGAACATACCTGAATGCAAGCTCCATAAGATACACCACAGATGCTACATAACAGCTTCCAGCGGTCCTGTTAAACATACAAATATATCAAAAAAATAGAATAAATAAAGAAAGGACTAGTGCAAAAGGAAAAACAATTGGCTGACTGTTGATGAATAGACTGTTATGACTCTTAAGGTTCAAAGTGAAGACTTGAAGAGTTCACCACAGCAATTCACTTAATCCTTAGAATGAAAATATTGTAAAGGTCATTTTCTTAATTGAAACCATTAAATAATAAATCTAGCATACGAATATGAAAACACGTGCAATATGACAAAAGAGATACCTTATTGATTCTACTTAGCCCATCAATAGGCTCCATTCTTTTGACATCAGATAAGCAAGTTTCTGCAGCATACTTGGTGAGTTAAAACACAATAAAATACCCGAATAACCAAAAATCTGAACTATTCACTCACGAACCAGGTATCCATATGGCACATGCCAGATGAGCCCAACGCCCATCAGTTGTAGCCTTCATTGCACCCCCTAAAGGAAAGTCGTTTCACAGATTCAATATCGAATGATCCATGGCTTTACATAAAAGAAGTTCTGATGATATTTGAGTACCTATAACAGGACAAAGGCAGCAAGGTGGCGGAGGGTTGGGAGCCCCTGGTCGACATAAGTTGCATAACCATAGCACTCCATCAACAGGTTCTAATTCTCCATAGCATCTTGCATGGACCTAAGCAAACAGCAAAGGTAAATATAAGTTGCATGGACATTAGCATTTTTGCTAAAAATATGAAAGCAAGCATAAAAAGGTAGATAGGATGAAAGAAAATGACTCAAGAAATGAATAAACTAATAAAGCAGAGGAAGAATTGTTGAAAACAACAGCACAGAATGAGCAAATTGTTTGACTAACTGCATATATAATCTCTTGATAGATAAATCAACTCATACTCTTGCACAGGATTGAAACAGTGACCTCATCCGCTAAGGGCGAGGATATCCCATTCAATATAAAGACCATTGGCACTAACAGAAGATATGATGGAACAATGGCTTATATTTAGACCAACTGCTCTACTTGTATGATCCTAATATGCCATGAAAACAACATCACGGAAACAAATAAAGAAGCCCTTACCATCATTCTGCATTTATCGCATTGCAGGAACAGATTGTTTTCATACTCCTATAAACAAAACAAGTTCAATCAGCCAAACCATACCACATACAGCATTGAAATCATAAATAAGTCAACTAGAAAGGAAAATAAATAAAGGTGGGATATACTAATGAATAATCCCCACCCAAAAAAAAAGGCAAATACATCAGCTCCTAGAGTGAAACATGCTTCCAAAGATAGGAACCCATTTTTCAACCTTCTATTAAACTAATAAAGCGAGGACAGCAAACACAGAGTCAAAAGAAATGTTATGCAAGAGTGCCAATGACAAATCATGCTAAAAAAAATTAGCTTTCACCTCATCCATGTGGCAAACACTGCACTTGTCAAGGTCTTTCCAGTCAACACGAACAGGTCTGTACCCAACAGGAGGATCTTGATACCTTCTAGAGGCTAACTTGCTTGCAGAAAATTTTGAAGGAAGTCTAGATTTAGATAACCCCTGTCAATACCATTGACATTCATTTCAGACAATAAATTAAAGCATGTTAGTGTTGCTCAACACTAAGTACAATCAGCATAGGCATTTTAAAAAATGGAAAGAAAGAAAAAATTAATGACCACATTGGTGGCACTCAACAAACTAACTACAAAATTCTATTTAATGACTTTAATATTCCTATATTCCACAACAACAACAGCAAAAAGAACAAAACTTTTTTTTTTTTTTTGATAAGGTAATGTGATTAAAAAAAGCGCAGACGGGCGCAACCCATTTACACGGGAAGTATAAAAAAGAGCACCTAAGAGGGAGAGAAATGAAAAAGAAAGTCAGAAAAACTGATCACTAAGGGGGCTAACCAAGCAGCTGTCCAAGAGTACAGAGTAGTGAAGAAAAAATGAATAAGTTCCTCTTAAGGTCCTACTGGAATTATCAAAAAAAACTTTTTTTTTTTTGATAAGTAATAACCAAAATTCACCATTTCAAATAATATGGGGACGTGGCAAAAACACGACCCCAATTGAGGTATGTTTACACCCTAGTTCTCTAAATTTAGCAGTCCCGGTTTTAAAGAATAAATTGATTCGATCTGAATTTTATATAACTTTCTTAGGTTTTGATTTGATCTCATAACTAAAGCAAAAAACCTGATCTAATAAAAGTTTTTCTATTTTGAAAGAATAGAAATGTTGATTTGATCTCATAGCCAAAATAGAAAATTGGATCTGAATTTCAACAGTTTTTCCCTTTTTCAAAAAATTAGAATATTTCAACAGTTTTTCCCTACTCAAAGTAAAATCCGATTAGATTATTACTTTTATTTTTCTAATAATAGAAAATCTAATTTGATCTCATACACAAAATAAGAATGAATATTACTTTTAATATTCTTTTTGAGATTATGTTATTGCAAACTGATACAGTACTAATCCACATGTAGTACATATGCTCCCATTGTGACCCAAACTAGCATCGCAATTGGTACCACCACCCCAAGTAGCGAACCAACCCTACCCACATCATACTGCATACCAAGCACAAGAGCATACCACATTCCTGCACCCATACACAAACCCAAATGTACCATGTTCCATTTATCTTTGTTCACAATTACAGATACTGTACCAATTTAAACAAAAAGATCATAAAATGTTCTCCCTGTATGGAGCTCCTAAATGTTAATAGTGTAAATTGATAACTATGAATTGAACATCACTTGAAGGTAAAGATTTATTCAATTTCCATATAATTTTTATAGCACAACAAATAAATTCAGAAGAAAAGGGAGAATAACCAAAATACAGTAACACTTCTGGGGCTGACTCATTTCCAGACGTGGACATAGCAAATGCCCAATTGAGAAGAAAGGGAGCAAATGGAGTTAAGTGCAAACTATAAAAATTCAAGGAAAACGTTATTTGATGGTATACCTGTATAAGCTTCACAACTTCAGGATTGGAGAAGCCAAACATATCAGAACCAGATTTATAGATCCTTTCTCCACCTTCAGCACCTGAACAATCAGAGCTACTCGTTTGTATTTTTCTGATCCTTTTGTATATTTTATCCCAGCAGTCAGATGGAGTGGATCCTTTAAACTGTACAGGAGAGTAAAACATAAAATACATACATAAAATAGATATGTACGCAGACATATATGTTTACACATCAAACTATGAAGTAATGCAAGGGAAAGGATACATATACAAGGATATTGAAAAATGAAGAAACAAATTTTATGCTTTGGCCTAATAAAAAGAAACACAATCTATTCAAATATTTGAAAGCAGATAGTGGAAAATGTCCAATGAAATAGATAAGAAAACAACATTTTAAATGAAAACAAATTAATGTGGATTTATTAAATGTTTCATTCAAAGTTAGCAGTCATCTTCAACCCATTCCAATATCTAACTTTTTTCCTACAATACCACCCAAACCAAGAACATATGACAAAGTGATTGTCTTGCTAAACATCTGATAATGCGTATAAAGATGCACAAAGTCAAATATCTAGTTCTAGAATAAAAAGCAAATCCTAAAATTCTGAAATACCTAATTCAATGATGCTAGAGCCTATACACAGTCATCACTGATTCATGGAGAGCAAACTTGAGCTATAAGGAGGATAAACATGTGAAGAAAAGCAAAGAGATTGGCACAAGCATCGTCAAATGCAACAAAGGAATTAAGAGTGACCATAAACTCATATACAGGTTCATTTCATCACATTAGACACTAACCTGCTCTCCATTATCTAGTGTCACTCTAAATAGAGGTCGAATCTTTGATTCAGCATCTCTCAACACTTCCATCTTATATAATGCGCACATATTGGGATCTGAATCCCCCCAGCATCAAAAGCAAAAATGTTATGAAAATGACATCATAATGACGATTATCAAATAAACTTAAAATATGAAAAATGGCAACAGCACTGTGATAGACAAAAAAGAGATGCTCCACCAGTTATTGAAGTAAACTGTCTCACAGCAGTATATCCTTCAGGCCAAATGAATCTCTCATCCCGGAAATACTCTGAGTCCTTGACGATCTTTCCTGCAAGAACATTTCATATACCCATGAGCAGAATGGCCGTCTCTGAACCCCATCAATCAAATAATTCAAATACTCTTCTCCAAATGCAGTTTGACAATTTTTAATTGAACTATCAGATCCTAGAGGGGTGATATAATTATCCAAACAGGTATGGTGCTTCCTGTCTGAAGATGTCAATGCAAAAAAGTAAAAGAATAATGCAGGTGCCGTGTCCTGGGTTCAACTCCCAAAGCTGAGTTCTCAAGAATAAAACTTAAATCACAAATGCAACATGAAATTGGAGAAATACATGAGACAAGCTTTTTCAACAATGTCTTAGCTTATAGGAAGGAGAAGTTCAAGTATATAGAGAATTACCAAGGCTCATAATTTTCAAATCCCCAATTACATAGGGAGAAGTTCCGAGGCTCTCTAGCACTCCCTGAATCCCTAAATCTTCTATGCAATCTTCACCTGTATCTGTACTCCCTCCATCAGATTCACTTGCACTTGCATTATCAGTAGTAATTCCATTTTGCAGCTGAAGCATTCTTCTAGGAAGCTTTTGTTCACTCAAATACCTGATTAAATCCACATGATTGTGATATGGCATCTCAATTGTCAAGAAAGTGAGCCTAGTGGACTCTTTTGATTTAAATGACATACAGATAGTAGCTAAAAATGCACAAAAAAAGAACTTGTAAATAAACCACATTATAAAAATGATAGGACAAAGGTCAAACGACCAGGACCAAGGAATATTCAGGGAAACCTTCACGCAATCAGAATACCTCAAAAGCTATGAGAAGCAACTAATATCCTACTATATCCAGCTTATTCAGATTTTAAAGCCCAGAAGTATATTAACAATCATGAAAAATTGTCACTACATACGGCAAGCCGGTAAGTGTGGCCATCAACAAGAAAACTCATGGAAACTTGCTTCCCAGGTCTATGTTCACATTGCACAACTTATTCAAACTGCAATTGCAAAGAATATATTTTATAAGGACACAAGCACAAGGATCTGCAATGATCATACAATAATCTCAAAAACCACATCTGATATAAGCATGCCTAGAACAAAGTTCTGGTAATATATATATATATAGAGAGAGAGAGAGAGAGAGAGATAAATAGATACGCACACACAAACACAACTGAGTCTAACTCCTGAAACCTCTAGAGCACGCATGTCAATATTGTGAAAAATAGGAAACATGGAGACTCATATAGAAGAAAAACTGACAGTGAAACACTATCCCACATTGCTTAAGCTGAAAATGAACTCTAATATATAAGCTTACGTTTTCGCTTCTTCCAAGCTTCGAACGAAGCGAGGTTTCTTGCACTTCAGGTGGAAGGAAGAAAGGAGCCCCTTGAGAAATGAGATAACCCGCTTGACTTTAATCCTGGATAATGACAAGAAAATAGCTATGATGTCAGCTTAAAAGAGATAGATCCGACACATGCATTAACTAAACTTTGTAGTGCAAATGACAAACATTAAGTTTCCTTCAGACTTAAATAATTACAGACCTTGCAAAATCATGTGTACCAAAAAATTGCACCGGAACTGATCTTCCTTTTGAAATTTTGCTTAAACCTTTATGGTCACCGATGAGTGATTCATCCACAACAATTGCCGGCCACATAGCATGACCTGCACTAAAACAATTGAAAGAAGTTGGAGTAAAAAAAAAATTGTATAAGTAGAAGTTGGAGTAAAAATTAAACAACTAAAAAGTGAATGTAGAACAAATGTAGTAAAATTCATATTGCACATCATGAACTGATAATAACTTATAAATTAAATGCTGAAAGTGTACGAACGACAACCAATACCCAAATCATACGAATTAGGTATAATAAGAACCACATCATAAGAACTATTAGAAACATAGTGGTGCATAACAATTGATTGCAAGTGTCACTGACTCAAAGGAAGTTCCACCGGACTTTTAGCGGAAGCAAATACCAATGCATAGACTACTATGAATTGCCTCTGCTATTAAACCCAACATACGCTATAATTAACATCAAAAAGCAGTATAAGTAGTTATGACCACAAAGTTGCGATGCAGAACTTAAAATGTTAGTAAAAAAATGCAATTGTTAATAGGTAACCAACTTATAATCAGCCAAGTTCCAATTAATTCATAAGGTGTGAAAATGCAGTGGTTTATACATAATAACAGCCAAGGATATTTTCTCATTTTTATAGCTCATGAAACAAAAGGTGCAATGTCTATCTCAAAATAAAGTCTCTAGGCTTTTCTTTTCTATTTATCTTCAGTCTATATATTATCTCCAAGTTGCCCAAAAAAATTAAAATATTCGAAAAAAGAACACAAAGATAAAGCACAGACCAGTAAGCTTGGCCCATATGATATCCCCAGGCTCAAGCTCTTGGCAATCATCCAAACTCGCAGCCAACACAACCATCTCATTGTAATCATAGGCATCGCCATCCATACTTTTAACACTGCAGCTCAAGTTCAAACGCTGCATCTCTTCATGAGAAATATAGAATTTAACTTTTTCGTTCGAAAGAACCAAATCTTCTTTATCGCCATCTTCATATTCTACCTGCATTGACTCAAATGAATGCCAAACACTGGTGCAAACTTCCAATAATTCATAAGGTCAAACAAGAAAGAAAAATAGATATGAGAACCCATACATTATGTCGATTAGCCTCAGGATTGTAACCCACAACTCGACCAGAATACCAATCAGCATCCAATGGCCAATAAACCTGAACTAAATAAAATTAATTTTATTCTATAACAATTGCAAGAGTATGACCAAATTCAATGATAAATATATATACATATATATTAAAAAAACAAAAACAAAAAAAAGGCTTACAAAGTTCTTGCCTTGCATTGTAATCCAATAAATGTTTTTGGATCAACGCTGTCGAAACTCAACCTGTTAGACACAATAAAAATTGTACCCCATCAATCCAGATTTTCACAAGTTCTAATCGAAGAAATAAAACCCACAGGGAGAATTGCAGTGAATGCTCTTGCTAAAAACAAAAAGAACAGAAAAATATGAAGGGTTGATGCTTCCAACACTCACCTGACCCATCTCATAGTGGAAGGTGAATCGGGCAAAACGTTTTCGCAATTCTGCGAAGAATTTCGCCTCCTTTTCCGCAAATTACTATTACTAACATTACTGTTATTGTGAATTCGGGAATCCCTCAATCGCGGCCTATCCAGGCTGCGCAAGACGCTGGAGTCCACTCCCAACTTCACCAGCTCACTGCTCCCAAATCTCCTCTTCTTCTTCTTCTTTTTGTTCAACAATCTCCCCCCTATCTTCGAGTCCTCGCCCTCATCAAACTCACAAATTTCCTCGTCGCGAGAGATTAACGAATCGTACAAGGAGGAACGGCGGAATCTCTTGGGGCGGCGAGAGTAGACGTGGATGAGAGGGGGTCTATGGAGGGGATGGGATGGTTTGTTATTGGGATCGTTGTCGAAATCATCGACGACGAGCTTCCGGGCTTTCACTTTCTTCGACATCACGTTGGAGGAGCCGCTGGCGCTCACGCTCACGCTGACGCAGCAGGGTGACGTGGCAGAGTATACGTGGTCCAGGGGTAGATACCTGATGGGAGTGCCGCCGGCCGTGTGTACGTCGATGGCGGTGTCGTCTTCGTGGTGCTTCAGAGCCAATGCCATGGATTTTTTGGGGCTAGGGAGGCGAGGAGGAGAGAGCAAAAGCACGAGTGCTTGGCCTTTACTTTTGCTCTCTCTCTCTCTCTCTCTCTCTCTCTCTCTCTCTACTCTCTCTCTCTCTCAGACGCAGAACAGTCGAATGGACCAAAGCTTGGAAAAGGACGGCGAATTAGGGATTTAAAAGCGCTGAAGGACGATGTGGATCGGTTTTTGGAGGGAGGGTTTTCGCCAAAATATCGGTTTCCCGCCGTGGGGTACAATTGGACTGATGAAACTCGCTCAAAGGAGAGTGAAAATACACACCGGTGGATAAATGAATCTTGCTTAATATCTGTATCAGTTTTTTACTCATAAAAAATCTGTTTGTTTGTGTTTTCCCCTCTTTTTTGGGTTCAAGGAATCAAGGGTACCTGATTATTTCTCTTGGAAGACATTCACCTGTCACTTTAATCTTTTTTAAAAAAAAAACTTTTAGTAAATAGTCCAGAATTTTCTTATATCTTATAAAGGTGAGTAAATTTTTTGGAAAAATTGCTAAATTAGTTTTTACCCTTTACAAATAGTTTTCTAGGGTTTAAAAAATGACAAATTACTCCACGTCACACGTGATATACCTATGGGATCATTATAAAATTACAAATCTATCCTAAAAATATATAGTAGACAAAAAAAATATATATATATATCTGGCTTTTTTTCATTTTTTTAAAATTTGTGTGTAATTTCACAATGACATTGATAGCAAAATATGTATAAACAATGTTATTTGTCATGTAGCGCTACCCTATTATGGAGTTGTAGCTTTTTAAACCTAAAAGAGCTATTTGTCAAAAGGTCAAACCATATTGATAAGTTTATAATTATCTCATATTTTTAAATAATCGACCATCCAAATAGAATACAAATCAACATCAATCGGTATTTAACAATTTGACATGTTTCTTTATCAAAAAAAAAAAACCAAAAAAAAAAAAACAATTTGACATGTTTGAGAACCGTTGGGGATTGGGACCGGCAACGAAGGCCCAAAGCCCAGTTGCAAAGCCAAGAAAGACCTCATCCGATCACAAGGTTGAGGCCCTCCTTTAAATGGTTCAGTATAATCATAGAGGTTTATTAACACTGACCCACAAACAAGTCTTATACCAATGGGAATTTGACACCAACTAATTTGGATTGGGGTTCAACTTATGAGGAACCTCTGCATATCTTCCCACATCTATCATGTGATGGTACTTATGACAATAGCAAATCTTCGAACGACCTGCAAGGAAAAGACAAAAGTTGGAGCGCAGTCACTCTGCTTACATCCTTAAACAATGTAATGCCCGAGATGTTTAACAAAAGTTTGAATGTAAAATTAGATTAATCAAGTGAATAATTTGATGATGAATGTGAAAAAAAAAAAAAAAACACTTAAAAGACTTAGGATAAACTTATTTTTTAGACTCTAGATGTGACATTTACGTGCCCAAACATGAGCCGCAAGGGACCCATCTTTTCATGCGTGTATAGTCGGGACTTTTATGTGTCCGAACATGAACCACCAAGAGTTCTTATTTTCATGTGTCTAGACAAGGCATTTGTGTGCCAGGACACGTTTGACAGGAACTACCATGTCCCCTTCGTGTTCGAACATTAAGCGGAAGCATTGAACATAAATTACAATGTCCCCTTCATGTCCAAACAAGCTGATGCAATAACATTTTCCGTGCCAAGCATATCCGGACAGCTTACTAACGTGTGTGAACATGGTGGGACTATATAAAGTTGAACTGCAATTTCAGTTTATTGTCTCCATTACCCACACAATTTCATCTATGCTCTCACCTAGGGTTTGTACACAAGCTTTGGGTATTGAGTTAAGGAGATTTCCAAAGGCAAATCCAACTCTAAAAACATATTTTGTGGCGTTGGATAATCGTTTCTACCAATTGGATTGAGGTAAATCCACAAATCCCTAGCTTTTGTTTGGAGTTGGGTTAATTATTGGGGTTTTCACATAATCCCTCGAATTGCCTTGTGGTTTTTGCAATTTGTAGAGTTCTAATCTTAGATTAAGCTTTGTGTAGGAGTTTCGTTTGCTGAAATTTCGAATATTACCGAAGATTAAGATAAGCCTCGAAAGATATGGGTTATCCCCTAAGAGTTGTAAATTGGGTTTTTGGTGTCTAACTCTAGAACTGCTTTAAGTGTTAGTGTTGATAGTTAAACGAGTGTTTATTAAAAACCCTATAATGATATGGGTTATCTTTTGGAATTTGATGCTTGTAGTGTTCAAGTATCGTCGAAATGTTTATAGGTATTATAAGTTAGAATTGAGTCTAATTGTGCATTTACCATGTAAATACGTAGGTGTGACAACCCGCTTAATAAAACATGACTATTTTTTTTTTTATCTTTTAAAAAGCACTAGCCACAACAAAGCGGATTGTCACAGTGGCATGGCAATACCGCAATATGTCATGAACCCATACATTAACCTAATTGACCATATAATATGCCACACAGAGCTACATACATCATCAATGATTCATCAAAGTTCATATCTTCGCAGCGGAATATAAATGACGTTAGACATACCTAACATATCAGAATTAACTAATACATCCAAGTGATTAAAGCTTACATACAAAAGAATAGCTATACAAAAGTATCTCATGCGACACGAGCCACATACAAAAGATTAACATCAAAGCATAATCATGAAATCTTATACAAAGGGCTATCTATTAGCCCGACAGAATAAGCATCTGATGCATTTATGCTTTAGACATCGTAATAACCCAGATACATAGTCATTGGGTCATCATCAAAAGTCATTGCACATGCATCATCATTAACCACATCGTCTGCATCATGGGAATCACCACCACCCATGATACAGGTGGAATTGTGAGCCCGCCGTCTTCATAAAATAGAGATGCTCAGCAGTATAAAACTCATTAGTTTTATCCAAAATAAATTATCTTACTTTAATCACACTTACATGTTATATAGCTTAACCATAACACATAAAGAAAGTAATCATGCATCATCTAGCCATAACGGTATGCATATACATCCATTGCATACCAATCACATATGCATACCGATTTGTCTAGCATAAAATCATCATACAATTATATGTTATGCATGCTCATGCTCATCATCTTGTGTCATTTTCATTGTGAAGTCAGCCCTGCGGTAGGAGACTTGTCATCACCACCAGTGGTCATTACCCCGTTTCTTTTTACACGAATATGACCCGTTTAACTAAACAGGTAATCGGGTCTGACACGATTATAACATGAAAATAGCCGGGTAACCCGACACAACCCGTTTTACCCTTTAAAATAACCAAGTCATATTGGGCAGACACGATTTGTGGTCTTACAAGGTAACCCCGCTGACCTGATAAAACCCTAAACCCCCTAAAAGGCTAATTTTTTAAAAAAAGAAAATTGTATTATTACAATTTTGAATTAATATTCATTTATTATTATTACAATTCAATGAATCCATTTATTATTAACACTGGCTTTGTGATTCAGCCATATAATTCATAATTGTCTCACCCAATTGCCTAATGTGGTGAGATCAAGTCCTATAACTAAATTATCTCACCCAATCTCCATATAACCAAATAACCAATCTCCAGTGCAAAGTGCAAACCAATGCCTCAAAAGTCATGAATATTAATTATATGAAATTTCAAGTCAATATTATTGAATACCAAATTACCAATGCAATTATTAATAAAAACTGAAAACATTCACAAAATTAGCAATTTTCAACTTTATACAATATATTGTATACATATTAGCAATTTTTAATTCTATTCATATTAAATTTCTCATATATATTAAATGGTGTATATAAAGAATGAATATGGATCAAATTAAATTTCCCACGACATTTCCATCATAGCAATAAAGAAAATGATAATTAAAAAAAAAAAAAAAGCTAACAAAAACAAAAAATAATGAAAAATGAAACAAAATATAAAACTACATCATCATTCGATTCAGTACAAATTAGGTTCTATGGGCCATTAATCATTATGTCCGGTGTTGTCCACTTGAAGTCTTGAAGGATCCATGATCCATCCCATGTAATAAAAGACACGAATTATAAAACATTACAAATATCAAATATGCTCAGTCTAAGAAATATTAACAGATTGTGCTCTAGATGAATTTGGAATGTCATAGAAATTAACATCAATAGTCAAAATATCATCTTCATTACTATCCAACTTCATTTGTGTGAGTTCTATATCAAAAAATAAGAAAAATTAGTGTTATTTTATTATAGTGTATTAAAAAAATAATACAAGTAAATGAATAAATTAAATATGCAAATAACTAATATTACATTTATCTCTATATAACCAATCTTTATTGCAAACACTTAACATAAATTTAATCATTTCTTTCTCCTTCAGATACATCTACACCAAATCAGCCTTAACAGTATTTCTAGAGATAAATGGTTCATCTCCACGCAAGTACTGATGTGTGTCTCTCACACCATCATATTCAACATATAAAAAAGGCAAATCATGCTTAATAATCGAAATAACCACAAATTCTCTGTATCTTTTGGGATAAAATTTAGAGTCACTTACCGATAGAGATATTGATTTGCCAGCTAAGAGCATTTGCCCAACATCATGAGTGTTTGCCCCCGCGCAAGCTTGAATGTGCTTTCTTAAATTTTCAGTTCCATATGAATTTTAAGTCTTATATTAATTACCACACGCCTTGCATTTTGCCCATACCTCCGGGTCTTCTGGATCAACATTAGACACGACATCTTAAAATTGCCAAACAGTTGAGGTTCTCCTACGCTTCTTTCCTTTTTTCTTACTCCCCACAGAAATAAAGTCATTTTCTAATGAATGTAACTCAACCACATCATCGTCAATTTCAAATGCATCTTCAACAATTTCTTCAATATTCATCTTCACACATAATCATTAGTTAAAGTATATGACTATATGCTATCAACTAGTTTAATAAGATTCAAACAAAACATTTAATATTGAAAACAGCACTTAATATTATTCAAAACGGCACTTAGGCTAGTTCTAACTTCTAAGTTCTAACAGCAAATCAGCGATAATAACATTAAATAAACATTCAAGCAAATCATAGTAACAGCAAATCAGCAATAATAACCTCAAATAAATATGCAAGCAATTATATTAAAATTTGCCCTATTAGGGCAATAAAATTTGCCCCAAATCAGGATGTATGAATATATTATATCATCCAGAGTACCACGAGTGTTTGCCCCAAATTTGCCCCATTATGGCAATAATAACAACATGAATATATTACATATGAATGTATGTTAAAATTTGACCCAAATCAGGACAATACAACATGATTATATGTTAAAATTTGCCCCATTATGAATATATAATACCCTAACCCAAGGTCCCAAAATCAAAGATAGAGTGAGTAAGAGATATACCAGCGGTAGAGCCATTATGGAGCCAGAAAGGTGTGGCTGACAATGACAGCGAGGAGGCGTGGCTCACAGCGACGGCAAGAGGCGAAGTCGGACTATAGGGAGACTAAGAGAGAAAGCCAAGGGTCTGCGAGATTGCAAGAGAGAGTTCAGACAGGTTGACAACGACGGGGGTGACGACTTGGCATTGACGGTGGGGGCACACAACGGTGGGAGTGGCCGAGTGGGTGTCGATTTGTCGTGGGTCCATCTGGGTCAGTGGGTGGAGGTGGGCACTGGGGTTTGGGGGCGCACAAGTCAGTTCAGTGGACTCAGGCGTCATGACTTACGATTTAGTTTTAGGTTTTAGACTTTTAGTATTTTCTCTTCTTTTTTTTTATTTTTTATTTTTTTAAAAACAAAAATCGGGTCTGACTGGTCGACAGTAACCGTGTCTAGCGGGTCGACCTGCCATACCCGTCGGGTAGGCCTGCCAAACACACAAATATTCGGGTCTTAAACGAGTAGACCCGATTAAGACCCGAACCCGATAAGCACAAACTCATTACCTGTTTTTTTGTATCGTGTTTGTGTCATTTTCGCAGGTCGTCTAAAAATTGTCGGCCCTATGCATGAGGCCAGCCCTACGGTAGGAGTCTTGTCACTACCGGGAGCCGTCACCCCGTTTCTCGTTATGCATAGGCCAACTCTACAGTAGGAGACTTGTCATCACTGCTGAAGTTGAATCCCGTTTATGTTACATTGTTCATGCTATAATCATGCTCATGTTATTAGAACCTTGAACTCATATACTATCATAACTCATATAATCATGTCATATACCATGTGAACCATCAAAATACTCATAGCGACATAATCATCACATTATCTTGCAAACTCATAAAAGCTCATAAAAACATTACATCAAACATTTATCCAACGCATCTCATGAAACATCAATGCATAGTCATAGTATCACAAAATACCTTTCATTAATCATTCATCTAAAACATCATTTACATTTTAAAAATAGTATCTTTTCGATAGTAAGTAAAATACTTACCTTGTTCAATTGAGTACTCTTCGGTGAACTCGTGATTCAACCGCAATGCACCTGAGCATTTACATAATAAACACATAATTAACCTCTATACTTAGCTCAACTCTCACTATTTAAAAATACTTGAGCACTACAAGTATCTCGCTCCATAAGTTAACCCAATAATTAACATTCTCCTCCTAAGCCATTTAATCTAGCAATTTACCCCCAATTTCATACTCATAACACTTATAATAATCATTACGATTATAATATGACATATTTGAACCTAAACCATATAGGTATCAATTTCCATGGAACTCATGAAAACCTATGATTAATTAAAACTTTAAATGTAATTAACCCATTCAAATAGCATTCCTAGTATTCACATACCCAAAGCCCCAAATTACTTCAAACTATATAAAATTAGGAAAAAAGTACATTTTAACCCCCCAACGGCAAAAGTTTGGGACGATTTTCAATTCGCCCTCCAATATTTCAATTTTTGCAATGCACCCCCCCCCCCCCCCAAACTTATTTTTGCAATTTGACCAATTTTATCATAAACTTCTCATATTGCCTCTAATTTTTTGTTTTCTTATTTTTATAAAAAAAAATTTAAAAAAATTCGAGGTGGTCGTAGCCACCCCTTTGGCCATTTAACCATTTTTGCACCCCCAATTATTTTTTTATATATAAAATAAATAAAAAATTAAGGGCAATATGGGAATTTTGAGATAAAATTGGTCGAATTGCAAAAATTGAAACATTGGAGATCGAATTGAAAATCACCTCAAACTTTGGGGGAGTAAAGTGTAATTTTCCCTAAAATTTGGGTTTACACCCATACTTCAACCATTGGCAAAATTAAAGTTTTATTCCTTTAATTTAACAACTCAATACTTAAATAATGTGTAGCAATTCATTACACACATAAGCCTTAAGCCAATTTTAGGAATTTAGCCACACCCCCAAAACTGACCTATCTTAGGCTCCATTTACTTCGACATAAAATAGTTTCCAGAAAATGATTTTCATATTTTACGATATTTACTGCAACGTAAAATAGTGGTCAAACCGAAAATGATTTCCGTTTGACCAAAAAACCTTTCCATTTTTAGGAAATTGGTTTCCACTTTTTTATTTCGTAAACCATTTTCTCCAAACTCATTCGGACACCCTCCCTCACCAACCCGACTCTTCTCTCATTCAAGCTCAAACACACGCACCGGCACAAGTTCTCTCTCTAAGTTGATTCTCATCTTCTCCTTCACACTTGCACATTTTTTTTTCTTCTCTCTTTCTCCTTCTCATCTCTCTCTCGGTCAATAACTGCTTTAACTCCTCATTTTTGTTTTCCAGTAAATCTCCAAAATCTTTGATTTTTCCTCTTGTGTATCTGATTCCGTGCTTTTCAAGCCCTGATCTGTTCTTATTGCTCGTTTTTCACAAGGTATGTAGGTTTCCTGCTTGTTTTATGGGTTTCATCCGATTAATTTGGACTTTATCTCACTTGTCTTTTGAAATTGATGTGGTTGAGCTTGAATTCACTTTTATCTGTTTATTTTGGTGGATATTGGTTGTTTTGTGTTGTGGTTGTGCTTCTATGCTTTGGGATGGGTCACATGCTAAATGTGGGTAGTATTTTGAGCTTTGATTCAAATGTTTTGTGTGTCTTTGAAGTTTCCCTGGTTTGATACCCATTGTCAATTAGAGTAATATGCCAAATGTTGTTGTTGTTGTTGGTTTTTTTTTTCTATTCAAATATGTGCCAAATGTTTTTATTTTATTTTATTTTTTTTGAATCTTTAATTCCTAAGATGTTTTTGTGATGTTTTGTGTTGTTTAACTCATCTGTGATTGTGGTTCTCTTTTTCCTTTTTTTTGAAGTATATGCTCTCAAAGTCTAAAATAAGTAGACAAGTGGGTGAAAATTGTTTGTGGTTACTTCACTCGGAAGTGGTGAAGGATTTATTGTGATATGGCTCCCTCACCACCTCCACCAAAGAAAAAGAAACAAAGAAAGAAAAAGGAACACCATCAGCCCACCACCTTTCTTTCGTTGATTGCCACCACAAAACCCATAAATGAACCAATTCCCCTACCTCATTATTTCTTTCTTTTTCCCTCTTCTCAATTTTTGTTGTCTTTTGTTGATGTTATGATAAAATGGCATTAGAGTTTGGGTGTGGCTGTGGGTTTTTGTAGTGACCCAAATTATTAACTAGGTTTAAGTAACTTAGTTGGGGGGATTAATTTGGGCTTTGGGTAACTAAGGACGCTAGAGGGGTAATTTAGACTTTTGACAGACATACGCTAGGTCTGACAGACGTACGTTACTGTCTGTAGTGCGGACGTACGTGCGAGGACCACCGGACGTACGCTCTACAAATCGTACAGGCGGATGTACGTAGGACTATCGGACGTACGCTACTTTTTGAATATCCTCTGGTTAATACCTAGACGTACGAGGCAGCCATAGAACCACTAGACGTACGCCCTTTAGCCGGACGTCTGCTGCTTTTCTGAGCCTATAAATAGCACCCTACCCCCTTCGTGTTTTTCATAACTTCATAACGCCCCCCGGCTGCCAGAGTGTTCCCAGAGTGTTTTCAAGTGTTTGTGAGTGTTTGATGAGCGTGTGTGTGTGATGTTTGCAAGTTTCGGAACGTTCGTGAGGCGAAACTCTTGTGATTTTGTTTCAATGAGGTAACATTTGACCCTTAGTTTTTAATTACGTCGTTATGCTGCTCGTTTTATGTTTTGTTGTAGTTATTAGCTTAGTTGTACTTTTAAGACCCGTTTGGGCTAGCGTATTCGTTAGCTTAGCGTTATTACGTTGCATGGAGGCTATTAACTAGACTAGAAGGCTTTAAGGTGTTCCTAATGGCCCTAGGAGTAGAAGAGTAGGCAGACAATGGGAAAGAAAATGAGGTTCTCCCTGATGACCCATACAGCGGACATATGGTGTCGTGACTGGATGTACGGTGTCATGACCGGATGTACGGTGTCGTGACCGGACGTACGGCTTGCCGTTGTACGGCAAACGTACGCTCTCAAGCCCGGACGTACTGTCACTATGTGACAGAGAAACCCTATTTTCACCAACCGTCCCGTAGCTCCTTTTTTCCTTACTTTAGAGTTGTTTTAGTGGAATCAGGATTAATAGAAGGTTTTCCACATATTTGGAGAACCCGGATCTTTTGGAGTTTTCAGAGACACGTATCGATCCAGATGAGTTTTAACTCACATAATGCACATTGTTATTTTCCATGCACTGCACGTCCATTTTGTGTACTGAGCAAACATGCATATTTTACAACTCTCACGTTTTGTACGTATTGCACATGAACTCTGTCTTTTAGGAAAAATATTGTGCTGAACATGTTAACCAAGTGGGACTTGTAAAATGACATGCATGTAAAATACAGACAAGATAATTACATCGTATGACATGTTACACCGGTACGTGCGGTAGTAATGGCCATAGGCTTACTATACATATTAGCTTTATGGTCAAATGTGTGCGTTATGTGAGGACTGTGGATCCATTGGTTTTAGGGGTGTAAACGAGCCGAGCCTGGGCTGTCGAGGCTCAGCTCGTTTATTTTTGGGCCAGGCTCGACCTCGAGCTCGAGCTCGAGTTGAGCCTAGGTTGGCTGCTCGAGCTCGGCTCGACAAGCTCTGAATCGAGCTCGAGCTCGAGCTCGGCTCGTTAGGGTCTGAATCGAGCTCGAGCTCGAGCCCTCAAGTTTACCCAAAACCCAGACAAAAGAGAAATCTTGGCAAACCAGAGCATGAACTCTAAAATACACAACACAATTATCACAACAAACAAAATCTATCACAGATTCACAAACAAAATCAATCACAAAAAAAAATCTTCACAATAAACCTTAAAGCAAACAAACAAAATCGCAAAGGAAAACCTTAACGAGAGAGAGAACGAGAGAGAGAGGAGCGAAGATGAGAGATTGAGAGCTCATTGTCGTCGGGGACCGGGTTAGATGCGCAGACTAAGAGAACGAAAGAGAGAGGGGCGGAGATGAGAGATTGAGAGGATGGGTTAGAGGCGCAGACGAGACGGCTAGGGTTTGTAGAGAATAGATGAGAATGAGAGGTTTTTTTTTCAGTGATGTATTTATAGCTTTAGGGTTTAATATGATCCAACGGCCAAGATTATCTTGATCAAAGGGGCTGAAGCAAATCTGAGATTTATCGTAGTGCGAAAACTCAGGAGTATATGAGGGGCTATAAAACCATGGAACGGCGCCGTTGGAATTAGCAAAACCATGGTTGTTTTTTAAACCATGGTCATACTTATTTAACTTATTTTAATATATACTTATTTTAATATATATACTTATTTAATTTTAATATATATATACTTATTTAACTTATAAGTAATTATTACAATTTTTAATATATATATACGAGCCGATTCACGAGCTTAGCCGAGTCGAGTCGAGCTTGCTTCATTTAATATTCGAGCCAGGATTTATGTTCGCGAAACGCTTCATTTAATATTCGAGTCGAGCCCTAGCCGAGCTTATGCGAGCCGAGCCCGAGCTTGCTCGTGAAGCGCTTCGCTCATTTAACACCCCTAATTGGTTTCGTGACTTTGATGCAACCATTCTCAATGGTTCGGTCACTACAGGATGGACGTCATTAGTTAGTGTGGGTCACTCGGGGTCGGACCCGATCGTGCCACTAATGTTACGTACGGTATGTTGTACAATGGCTGGAGCACTGGCATTGTATTATAGGTTCATCGGGACAGCATTAACTCTGCTGATAATGGGTAATATCTCGGGTAGACCATACTGTTGAACTATGACTGTTGTTTACATCATATGCATATATCATTACTATATATATATCACGCATTAATAAGCTGTCATGATGGAACTGCTTTATTTATTAAACCTCTGAGTTCATTACTAAAACTGGC
Source organism: Carpinus fangiana (assembly GCA_006937295.1). Taxonomy (NCBI): domain Eukaryota; kingdom Viridiplantae; phylum Streptophyta; class Magnoliopsida; order Fagales; family Betulaceae; genus Carpinus; species Carpinus fangiana. The sequence goes on along the minus strand of CM017323.1, from coordinate 17,950,445 downwards.
ATGGGTATTATCTGCGTTAAAAATCACTAAGTCTTAGACTTACCCCTTTTACTTTATGTCTTTCCCTATCATTACGAATAATTGCGTGGTTTAGCTGGTTTAGACGAGGATGCCGTCGGAGCCTACTTGGGTGATTGCTCAGGACCTGATACGGGTGATCTTTGAGGATATAGATCATGTTTGGCTTAGGACGATGTGAAAAAATGGAGGATCTGCCCGTGCAGACATGATAGAGATTCTGATCTCATTAGCTTTGCTGAAGCTTAAGTCTAGGCTTTGATCTATTGATCTTTTGTGAACAATGTTGTAGTATCTTATTTGGGAATGTAACTATTTGACGGTCTGATGACCGATACATTTGGTGACTCTTTATAATATTATGGATGTAGTACTTTATCTCTGGTATTGTTGTGTGATGTTTCATTTACTATCTCTTAATCTCATAGTCTTAGTAAAGTCTTCCACTGCAGTTTTCTCGTTACAATGAGGAAGTTGATTTCCCGGAAGTCATGTCTTGGAGGGACATGGTTGAGATGGCGCGTCGTGGGGTCAATTACTAGTTAATTGATATTCCCATTGAGTGGAGCATCACAGTTTTATGGAGAGGATTGGATAGTTATGATGGGAAGTGGTGTTGATGTCGAGATTTAATGGGTTTGAATGTGTGTGTGAGAAAGAGAAGGGTGATTGGTAATGTGGCTCAATGTGGGTGAATATAGGTGGATCGGGAAAGGGTGGTGATGGCAAAGTGCAGTTACTGGTTAAGGGTTTGGGGGGTGAGAGGGAGAGGGAGATTGGCATGCATGATTTGATTAGCCCAGACAGGTACGGCAAGGGTGACATTGGCATAGTGATAGATGAGTTTGGTGGCTTGTTGATGGTGGGCATAGGGTGTAGCGCCCCGACTTTACTTAATGAAAGACGAAAGTGGAAATCTCTAATTGACACTAAGTACTACTATCTCATCCTCAATATCATCAGAGATTTAAATCTAGCAGCGGAATTTTTTTTTTTTTTTTTATATAACCCTCACAAAACACATCAGAGCTGATTATAAAACTTCTATAATAAACAGATTTTTACACTATATTTTACAATAAAACACGCTAGTCAAAAGTGCCACAGGCGGCACATAAATAAATACACACCAACAACATCTAAAACATGTCTTAACCATAATTTCACTCCAAAAGATAGATATAATATTCTACATAAAATTACAGTACCAAAACCCTATCCATAATATCCTAAGCAGGCATATGGATCATCGCCACTCTCTTCTGAATCTGCATCAATATCTATGTAAATGTGATATGATGGTGGTGTTACCACATTTACATAGGCGAATTAATGAGTCCACGGTCTCAATGAGTATAAGAATTACTAACATTTTCAATATGAGTCATATTTATCAAGAGTATCTCTAACATGATGATTATAATAACAGCTACGTTAAATTTTCCAAACATAATTATTTTTGTATAATCTATAACTGATAAAATAAGCATCAACGAATTGTCTGTGATAAAATTCATTCATCTCTCCTAAACAACCTTATATTTATACATATATGCATTTTACTTGCATCTCATAAAATGAATATGCATATAAATACAAAGAAGTAAAACAATTAAATCATAAATCACATTATTCAATGTATGCCATGCACTCTCTAGTCTTTCCGGCTTTCTAAAGGACTTTAACCTTTCGTTTACGGCTATCAGGAGACACATTTGGCTCCTCTTCGGCTTTCTAAAGGACTTGAACCTTTCGTTTACGATTTTCAGGAGACACTTCCGACTCCTCGGTTAGTACCAGGCTTCTTATTTTAACCTGTAAGGCTCCTTCGGCTTACACCGTTAATATAAGAACACCTCAACATTTTACATTCAACTTTATGAAGACAAAAGGCTTCTTATTTAACCTGAGAGGCTCCTTCGGCTCCCACCGTTAACATAGGAAAACCTTATTGCTTCATATTTAATTAATCTATTATGCTCAATGTTCAACAGTATGCAATAACATGTCTCTTAAAATCATTCTTTTGTTCTCATAATCATCTCATTTCATTTCATAACTCATTTCAATATATATAAAAATAATTGAAAGCATATAATCATGTTAGTCATAAAATATTCAGGCTCATTTAATAATCACATTTCAAAAGCTTTATAAAAATAGTATCAATCTCAGTAAGCAGTTGTACTCACTAAAATAGTACTATGCTCAGTAAGTAATTATACTTACTTGTCACCGTAGACCGTTACGTTGGATTCCCTTTCTAATCCTTGATTCTAAGTTCGCTGCATTTTTGTGCGCTCGCGCGCGATAATAAATTAGTCTAAAATTATAATTAAAAGACTAAAATAACAACCTCTTAATATCTCCCTATGCTCTATCTAAAATCGGACAGCATAACGCCATCCATCTAAAATATTATAATATTACTTGGGCATCATAACGACTATGCAGCATTACCACATTTTTATATGGGCATTACTACGATATTAATGTAATATTTAACTAAAATGTCTAATATTACTTGGGCATTACAACGGCGCTATTGTAAAATACCTAATAAAATTTAGGCAGCACAACAACGCATTTGTAATATTTAAAAGAATGATTGAATATAATATCCGTCCCGAAATATTCAATCACACTTTCCCGAGCAATTTTGGCATTATAACGACGCAATTTAAATTCTAAATACTATAATTGACATAATTTAAAATATACTAACTAGAATTGACATAAACTAAGGATAAAAGAAATATACCTAGCAATTCCACTTAAAACGCTCCAACGCTTATTACTAAAAATATATAAATATATCTCACTTTCTTTCTTTTTTCTTTTTCTCTATTTCCCCTTTTTTTTTCTTCTCTTCTCTTCACTGTGCGAGATGGGAGAGAGAGCTATTCAAAACAACACTGCCGGGTCCTATTTATAGAAGAGCACTAGGGACACAACCGGTATTAAAACATATAAAATTTGTACAGCTGTTAAACTGCCGCTATTTTGGTAGGCGCCGAAATCAGCTGGCAAGGACTTGAGAATATCCTCATTCTAGCTGCGGTTGTTGGCGTGAAGAAACTCTAGAGCATTTGTGAAAAGAAATTCTGGCTGTACCGAGTCTTCTCCAGCCTTCCACTGCACTAGAATATATAAGGAGATATGGAGTTCTTGAAGACTCCACCCTTCCCACGGCAACTACAAGATAATATAATATAATATATATATCTAATGAGCATTAAATGCTCATCTGCAACTCATTTCATATATATATACATATATATCCATTGAGCATTAAAAGCTCATCGTGCAACCCATTTCATATATATATATATATACATGTATATTATAAACAAATATATATATTGATATATATACACATATATATAATCATATTAAATAAAACAATTATTTAATATACTAATATCTCCATTACCATTAACACTTAGGCACTTAATTAGGTAAATCTTAAATGCCAAATAATTCATAATTTAGACATCAAATATATTTTTCCCAATATATTTGATTTAACTTGAGACTAAAATTACACTAAAGCATTCTTAATAATTCTATTAAAAACCTTGGGTGTTACATAGGGGGTGAATGGGGTGGGTATTTGAAATGGGGATAACAGAGAGAGGGAAAAAAAGCCTGTTTTTACCTTTTGGAAAAAGGATTTTGAAGAAGTAAAAAATTTTAACTTCTTTTCTTTATTTGAAGTAGAAAAAACCAAAAATGACTTCACCTTAAAACTATAAGATGCTCAATTTAAACAAAAAGTGGCTGAAAACTAGTTAAACAAAATGGGGAGGGGCTTAGCCATTTGGGTTAGTATTTATATTTCTGTGTCATGCTATCAGCTTAGCCATAATTGGATAACCACATACTCTGATAATATTGTATTTCATCATAGGGGTGAATGGGCTATAATGACACAATGAGGAGATATCCTTATAGCCCAAAATTAGCAATCTACCTATAATTATGTTAATCATCATTAGCATCACATTGATTCTATACATGTACAACTATTTGTCAATGTTCTTGCATGTATGTATGCAAGTGTGTGAGAGAGAGAAACAGAGACAGAGAAGGGAGTCTTAATTTCTGTAAAAATTAGTGAAGTTTTTTATTTTTCTTTTCTTTTCTTTTTCTTTTCTGATTTAATTGACATCAAAGTTTCACGGCATATAAAGTTTTTTTTTTTTCTTTCTTTCTTTATTTCCCAATAATTATGTGTGGTTGACATCAACCATTTGTTTTTTTCAGCTTTGGTTTCCAATTGTTTGGGGTATGTACAGTATATGTATACATGCAGGGAGAAATTAAGAAATCAATTAAAATTTAAATGGACAAACTGCCCCTGCCCATCCCATATATGATACATTTAAAGAAGGATCCAACTTTATCTTTGAAAATGAGAATTTTTGTAACCTTCAACACAATTGTATTGAATATAAATTCCCAGCATGAATTTTGATGTGAGTTTGTTTCTATATTGCATTATGTTTTTATCTTTTAGGATATATTATATGTTGTTATCTTGCATTACCATTCATATATTTGTGATTGTAGCAATGGGCAAAGGTAAGGAGAAGAACGTTGCAAACAAGCAATTTAGGTAGTCAAAACCTATGCAATTTAGTGCGGCATGATAACGTTCATGATTCGAATTTGGATTTGGATTTTGATGATGTGTCATCAAAAGGAAAATATGTTGTTTCCTCCAATTCATGTTCAAACAAAAGGTCACATAGGAAAAGAAGTCGTGATGATAGTGAAGATAGATATAATTTGATATCTGAAAAGTTTGGAGATGTTACATTAGCACTTCAAGCTCTTAATAAGGAAGTTGACGCAGATCACCTTTATCAAGAAGTGATGAAAGTGAAAGGATATGATGAGTTTATGCTTACATATGCATTCGACCATTTGAATGGAGATGAGAAGGCTACAAGAGGATTTATAGTGAAGAATGCTAAGTTTAGAAAGTTTTGGTTGGACAACTTCTTAAAAAACCATAAAAATTAAAATTTACATATTATCGATATGTAGTAAGATACTAATTAACTTGGATGGTAGTTCTTTGGCCAAAACATTGTAATATTTGTGGTTGAATTTTAGAACTCATGGTAGTTTTTTTTTTTTTTTTTTCACTCAAGATGAAAGTAACTTACCTGCCCTTTCATATATATCAATCTTCCTAGTAGGGGTGGGTATCGGTCATATCGGTCTGGTTAATAGGGTTACCGATTAACCGACCGATAGCCTATCGATTAATCGATTTTTAACCGTTAACCGACCGATAAGCCGTTTAACCGAAAATTATCGGTCATATCGGTTAACGGTTAAACCGGTTTTCGTGGGCTTTTTCGCTTTTGTGCTCTTTTTTTTTTAGGTTTAAGCTGAAACTGATTTTTATTTAGGCTTTTTTTCATTTCCGTATTGTTTGATTTCAAAGTCATTATATAGGCCCATTTCAAAGTAATGAGGCCCATTACATAGTTTGATAGTCATCCCAAATGCAGGGGAAATCTTCATTAGTTTTCTGTTATCCTTTTCGAATGAAAGACATTTGTTAAATACTTACATGATTCCTCCTCTACAATAAACTACAGCATTGATTTTTTTATGCAAAATTTAGTCCAACAAAAACTAATCATCATCCAGAACACTCCAATAATCCCCATATTACTGAACCGAAAAGCCATCAGTTCAATCAAGTTATCAAAGAAACACAAGAAAGTAAAAGACGATATCAAAGGAGACACATTTGGCCAAAACCAAATATAACACAAGAAACCCATTTCACTGAAAATCAAAAGCTCAAATGGGTCAAGGTGAAAATCAGCCTAAAGCACAAAAGATAGAAAAAAAAACAAAGAAAACCTCAAAAATTTGCGACTCAGACCTTCAGTGAGAAACAGTAGAAGAAGTAGATGGAGCAGAGTGGTGTTGGTGAGAAGAAGAGGGGGCGTAGACCCTGTTATAGACCTGCTCGCCTACGAGGTAGATGCCGAAGGCGACGAGGGCGATGCTAAGGCTATAGCAGCAATAGAGGCTCAACTTAAGTTCTCAACGAACCAATGGCTGCCAAGGAGGTGACGAATCTGCTGGAGAAAAGTAGCCCTAGATTGTGAGCTGGGGATGCAGGATGTTAAAGCAAAACGAATCGAGAAATGACGGAGGTGAGGTGATGAACCTTGAAAGACTACGTGACATAGAAGCTCTCAGAGAGTCAGAGGAATGGGACCTGAGAGGCGACAGGCTGTTGAGGGTCTGGGAGGCGACGGGCTGCTGAGGGTGCGGCCGTGCGGGTTGGCAGGGTTGCAAACTTTCGAGTGACTGCATGAGGGATTTTGAATTTTTGGGTTAGGGTTAGGAACTTAGGAGAAAGAGGGACTTATATAGTGAAACCAAAACGACGTCGTTTTGGTTTCAACAGATTTATTAAATAAGTTATATTATGAACTTATATATAAAAATTAAAAATTAAAAATTAAAAATACTTATCGGTCATATCGGTTAACCGATAAAAAAATTTTAACCGACCGATAAGGTTACCGTTATAAATTTTTTAACCGATTATCGGTCGGTTAATTATCGATAACGGTTATAACAGTTCGGTTAATGTCGGTAATCGGTTGGTTAATCGGTAACGGTTAATTTGCACACCCCTACTTCCTAGATGTGGAATATTCATAATATTGATGGATTGAAGTTCATAATATTGACCACGCCGGTGATAAATTTTGATTTGGAAGAAAAAAAGTTTGGAAATTTAAATTTTTATATTTTATAGGTTAATATAATTAAATAAAAATATATAAAAAAAAAAAAAATTTCCATGCGCGCGTAAAATGTTTTCGGCAGAAAACATTTTCAGGGAAAATGACTTTTCTGAAAATATTTTTCGATGAAAACCATTTTACGTCGAAGTAAACGGAGTCTTAGAAGAAAATTAGGGATTACGAAATTATCTTAATCCAACCGGTGAATCGGATGTTTGAATGTCAACAAACATAACCCGGTACTTGGAAATTGTAGAAAAGTGGATTTGAACCAAAGTTCAAGCTCAAACCTAGTTCATACATGAAAGAAAGTGAAGTTGCTTGAGTGAAACAATGGGCTTTAAGCCATGAAGGAAAATGTGTACAACCCTTTTAAGGGTGATTTTTGAGTTCAAAACTCAACTCCAACAATCTCAAACTCATATGTAATAGCAAGAGAAAATGAGAGAGAGAGAGAAATTAACTTACTACTTAGTTAACTATTTGCTATGCCTTCACTATTAGAAACTCAAAATCCATGGCAAACATTCAGACTTCACGTGGGAAAGGAAGAAATGAGAGAAGAGAGGAACTAATGGGGGAGATTTTTGGATGGACTGGTTCTTCTCAAGTGAGTTGAAGTTAAAAATGTGGAAGAATGTAAGCACACTGTGTAGTTCACATGAGCCAAGGGAGTGGATAAGGGTATGAAGCATAAATAACAGAAATGCCCCTCTAGCCTAAATGAATTTGAAAGAGAATGGGCCAAAAACATGGCATTTATGCTTGGGCACAAAATGGGTAGTTTAATTCTCTCATTAATTGGGCTTTACACTATGACCCATAATACATCATAATATAAGAAAATGGCATCTTATATTATTTTACCACATCAACCCCATAATATACTTTCACTAAAAATTAAATTAATAAACTTACTCTATTAAATTTTTAAGTGTAATTTTTTAATAAAGTCATTAAATAATTTGTTGGTCATTACAGTAGATGCTTTGCAAGTTGAGTCAAGGTTTCACCCAAGTATAACCAAGCAAATATTGTAAGTATTTTACTTAATAAAAGAAACGTCTTAGAACAAATGTTTGATGATGTTTTATGATATGTTTTGAAATGATTTATATAAGCCTTTATATGTTTAAGACATGATATGATGAGATATATTAGATATGCTGGATAAGATTACCTTGAAGCTTTTCACAATTTATTACATAAATATGTAGTTTATGATATGATATGTGAATAGTACATGAGTACAAGGTTTGATAATATAAGCACGATCATTACATGAACAATGAAACGAACGCAAAATGGGGTAACTGTTTCCGGTAGTTATTAAATATTTAGTCTCACAATTGTGAGACTGGTCCCCACGCAATATTACTGGTATATATATACTAAAGGGTGATAATCCCCAGTAGTGATTGAATTTAATTCTATTATTGCAAGACTAGTTCCTCACGATGTTGGTATTGATGAATCAACTAGACGTCCAGCGGGGAAAGTAATAGCTTCGGGTCACACTCCTATCTTGACGTGCCATCAAACAAGGAATGTAGTAACTTGAAGTCAAGTTCCTGTTATGATGAGACATCCAACGGAACTTTTCGAAAGTTCCAATAAATCTCACGTCACTTTCTTATTTTAACGGGACATCTAACAGGAGACATTATAAACTTCTTTTCACCTACATTCTTCACCTTGACACTTGAAGAAGATGAAATTGGTTACTAGAAAGGTTGTGTACATCGAATAAGGCAAATTTATAAAACCTAACAAAATGTATGTTATTTCTTGGTATTTTGGCAACTAAAAGTATTTAAAAAAAAAAAAATTTGTTACCAAACATCAATAACATCCAAAAGGCACTTAATATATGTATTTAATAAATAGGTAAATAACTTTTCAATAGTAGCACTTTTTGGCAAAAGGTCACCAACAAAAGTTATATAGACAAAAGCTTCATTTCTCAACGCAATTATAAATAAGTTCTTAGAACATATTTGAGTGTGCGTTTGAAAAGTTTAAAAGTGCGTTTAATACTCAAAAAATTTGTTTGAAGAAAAAAAAATACATGTTTGGCAAAAAAAAAATGCATTTAACGATTAAAAAAAAGAAGCTCAAAACCATGTTTAGCCAAAAGCTTGGAAATGAGACTTTTTGTTAAGCGCAATTTTGAATGAAAATGCACAACGCAATTTAGGTTTATGAAAATTTCATGTTGTCAAAAATATTTATACAAATTTAACATTATTACAACAGTAACAACATGTGTATATTTTTCCACACACTTTATCTTCTTTTGTCAATTTGGGAGCTGCAAATTTTGGACTTTAAGATTGAGAACTCCAGCTTATTTCTCGTAATTATAATAGATCAGCCTCGCTTATTTCTTATAGCTATGAGTTTGAGAAATGGATTGACAATTACTGCAGTAAGTCCAACTTATCTTGCAATTTTATTCTTTCGATGGATTTTGAGGTTCATATAAAGTAAGATGAATTGATTTGAAGAAAAAGAATGATTTGATCATTTGAACAAATGACATTTTTTGGAGAAGAGAACAAGGTTGAGAGAGAGAGACGTAGACAGTAGAGATGTAAAGAATATGAAAAAAAGATTTAATAATGCTTTATTGTACGTAAAGTTGTGTATAGGAATAAATATGTGGAAAATGAAGAATAAACAAATAAAAAGGTGATGAATTGAAAAAACAAAAGATTTGAATAAAAATTTCAATATATTATCATATTTAGGAGCGTTAAAAATGGGAAAGAAATAAACAAATAATGCTTTAATATGTTCACGCAGAATCGTGAATAGGATAGAGAAGATGAAAAAAATTAGTGAAGATTTGATGGAAAGCTTTGTAGCTTTCAAGATGTTCACATTGTACGAGATATATACGTTGTAATTTGTAATTGTCAATTTGCTTATCTGGACATTTAGAAAAAAAAAAATTGGTTATCCACATTGCTAATTGACTTGCGATTTGTTATTATTTATATATATATATTTAAGGGCAAAATTCACTTTAGCCCCCTGATGTTTCAGGGGTTTTTCAATTTAAACCCCAAAGTTTAAAAAGTGGCAGTTTACCCCCCCAAAGTTTCAAAAACTTGCAAAACAGACCTTCCGTCAACTGTTTTCAGTAACTTGGACGGAATCCGACCCACGTGCATGTCACGTGACTTATTAATGACCAAATTTCCAATTTTAGCCTCACCCACATCCAACGTCGTCGTTTTGTCATGACATATTTACTATCACCCACACGTCGTCGTTTTATCAAGATTTTGGTACGGCTTCATGGTTCTGGTTTTTCTTTTGTTACACTATGGACACACAGAGATGGACATAGAGAGAGAGAGAGAGAGGAAAAGTAGAGAGAAAGAGAAAGAGATGTGTGGGTCTGGAAACAAGTCGCCGGCGTACTTGGAGAACACACCGGAGCCGCTGGTAGCCAGGTGCCGTAGGAGTTGAAGCTCTGGTCCACCACGTTGCCGGGGGTGTAATTGACGAAATTGTCCTTGTGGCTCGTCGAGTCTTGACTGTACCGGTGAAACGAGTTGACATGGATGTTCTCGTCGCCTGAGTGTTCTGGAACGAGTCGGTCCCACTGAGCCGATCTGTGCCGTAATTGGTGAAGTTCTGGTCCGAGTACCCTACAAAGGTGGTGGTGACGTCGCTGGACGTGGAAGACAGGGTGTATGTTACTGTAGATGGGCTCTGGTCCACCACGTTGCCGGGGGTCTCTGGAAGACTATTCTTCCGGTCTTCCGTAAGAAATCCAAAAAAATATCATTCATGAAAGTGAAAAGTATTCAAAGCAAGAAAAGATAATAAAAGAATAACATATAATAAACAAACAAAAAGCCCAAAAAAAATTGTAGTGCATGAATGCCAGTAACACATGTTCATATGTCACGTAGCATGACATGGTGACACCGAACTCAACACCCAAGTGTCACAGAAGCTGGGGCGTAAGAGCCAGACCACACCACCTGGCAACAAAAACATTCAAGAATGTCCTTCTCCATCCCACACGTGTAAATTCAAAAATCCCTGCCGTCATATTCTCACTCAACTCCAGCACGTGTATATATATACATGCAGTACTCCAATGTTGCACCTCCAATTAATCTACAATCACAGAAAAATGAGCCAGCAGGGACAGCCAGAAAGACCCCTTGAAGACCATCGTTCCCACCAAGATGCCATCAGATACGACGACGTTTTCGACGTCTCCGGATCTTTGGCATCCAAACCCATTGCACCGCAAGACGCGTCCACCATGCAGGCTGCTGGTTCGAATTAATGGACATTTTCTCCAGCTCTCCTAGCCGTGTCTTCAAGTGCAAGACGTGCAACCAGCAATTCACGTCCATTAATTCGAACGGTGTCGTCCGGGGAATCCGACAGAGCTGTCCATATAAGCCCACTTGAAGTGCTGATGTTAATGCAGAAAGTTCTTATCATTCTTTGAGCCAACTTCATCATGTTCTTCCGTGCTTCTGGAGACAGTATCACTGCATGCATGCACGTGGCAAACTTTCAAATCTAAGATGCAATTTTTGGCACCCCATAAATCCATTAGCTAAAGGACTTTCAAAATCTTTAAGAGTATGTTTGGAAATATGTTGAAAAATACAGTTTTTTTTGTTTTAAAACACAATGTTGGGCTTATTACGAGCAAAAAACAGTTAAACAACGTGTTTTTTTTAAAAAAAAAAAAAAAAAAAAAGGTTAAACGCACTTATTTTTGTTAGTGTAAACACCTTTTATGATTTCTTAACGCAATCGCAAACGGGTTGGTTTTAAAATATTGCGTGCATGGATTGGTGTGACAAAAAAGTCAATGAGAAAGTAAAGAAGACATCCAACTAGATTGTTTCCTCTTACACTCAGATAATCAGCATCCTTAATACAGCCCTTGCACAAAGAATACTTACAAGTATAGCACATATAATGTGCAGCCTTCTCGCAACTGCTGCAAATATGCCAACCGCAATTCCACTTTGCCCTTGATTTAGGTTCTAGTTTGGACAATTCTTGTACTCTAAAAGGCTAAGGGTACCACATGCTCTCAAGCCTCACCCAGAAGAACCAGATGAGCATCGGGTCTGGCAGGACGTGGCTAAGCTTTTCTGCAATAATGGTTGTGTTGTTTTTGCGAACCTTGTCCCTCGGGTTGCTCTTCCCCACGTAAAGCATCTCCAGCTGAATCTTCGCCTCTTGCGTAACATTACGCAGAGGCAACATAAACTTCCTCCATACAAGCAAATGTGGTCTCTGTTTTAGTTGAGTAAAACATGGGTGAACAGAGGATGTTTCCATAAATAAGTTACTGTAAAAAATAATTACCTAGGATCAAAGTTGGAGCTACCCAAGAACCGGTTCTTTGTCGGATTGCGGGGCGGCCATGCCAATCAAGAGTTCCATCAAGTGTGCAAACCTCTCTCCCATTTTTGACCTTTTCATCCACCCTACCCTGAAAGTTCAACCGCAAAAAGATCTTTAAAATCATGCACCCTCTAATCATAAAATACAATGAGAAATATCTCCAATAAAATGGAAACATATATAGAAACCATACTATAATGTTATATATATATATAATCTTGTAAGCTTAGGCAAGTCTAGAGCCACACGTAATCTTTCAGCTCCTGGATCCAAACCCCAGTACGAGAATGAGCATTGAAGCGTTGATGCAACACGCGTGGTTCAAGAAGTCCCTGCAAGAAAAGGCTAAAAACGACAAGAGCTTGTTCCGTTCAGCGACTGATTGCAACAAAGATGACATGTTGAAAAGCATGACCGCGTTCGACATAATATCGTTGTTGTCGGGGCTAGACCTGTCGGGGCTGTTCGAAACGACGACGTGCGACAGGAAGGAGAAGCGGTTTACGAAGAGGGCATTGGAGAGAAGTGAACATGAAGGAGCAGCAGTTTACTGGACGCGTCTTACGAAGAGAGGAAGTGAACATGAAGGAGAAGTAAAAACGACGACGTGTGGTGTGGGTGAGGTTAAAATTGGAAGTTTGGGGATAAATAGGTCACGTGATCGGTGATGAGTGCCTAAAAGTGCTTATTTGAATCTCTTAATTTACATTCGTTAGGCTCTTAGTATTGTTAATTTCTAATGTTTTTGTTAGTTTTGGTGTTTTAGTGTTTTGCAGGTTGTTAAGTTGCATTTGGGGCTAATGCCATCAACTCTGGGGCTTAAGACAGTTCGGGGAGCTTTGACAGCAAATTTGAGTCGAGCGATAATTCGCACCCGACGAGTCTCACCAAAACAACCATATCTGGAGTTGTAGACCTCAGATTGAGGTGATCTTGGTGTCTTTGGAAAGCTAACTCAAAGATCTACAACTTTGTATTTCATATATGAGGGCTAATTCTGAAGGCAGTGCGTTCGAACGCACATTTTATGTTCAAACGCACTTGTGCCCATCAAATGCCGAAATTCATGCACGAGTGCGTTCGAACGCACTTAGTGCGATCGAACGCACCTTATCTGACCTGGCAATGCAAAAACCCTAAATTTAGCCTATAAATATTTCTCTTTCTCTTGTAAACGAACCTTACGTTTGGAAAACGCTTGGAGGCGCTCCTTGTGGCCTAAATCCTCCCCGTTCATCACTATAAAACCCTCTAAACGTCATTTTATCATTTATTTTATTTAATGCTTTTATTTTACTTTTATTTAGTCTCTTATTCCCTTTACTTTAATTTGTTTATATATATTTATGTTTAGTTCGTATTATTCTGTCTTTTAAGATTTATGTTTATTCGTTTCAATGCATTTTAGTGACAAAAGTGTGTTGATTGTTGTCTACAAATCGCCAAACGTCAACACTCGTTGCAACNATGAGTTTATGATCATTATATCATTAAGAATTAAGGACTTAGGAGTTTGAGCATTACCATTAGATAATAAGTTCAATTAGAAAAAGCTTATAAGTAAATATGATAATAATTTCATAAGGAGTGAGACCATTTATAAACTTACACATCTTAGTATCATAGTATGAGTGTATGATATTATAGTAATAAAAGCCCAAAAAGGCCTAAAAAGCCTAAAGAAAGCCTAATTTTGAAAAAGCGGTTAGCGGGCGGTTACTTATTTCACTAACCACTAACCGGTAGGCAGTTAACGGTTGCGGTTAGTGAAATCTACTAACCGCTAAGGCGGTTACAGTTAGCGATTATTGCCACTAATCGCTAACCGTAACCGCATTGACACCCCTATTTTTGGGTTTGGCCCTAAGGGGTGGCTTCAACCCGCCCCAAGGGCTGGTTGCGGGTGGCCAGCACCAATCCCATGGCCTATTTGTTTTTGTGTTTGGCCCTAGGGCGTGGTTCAACTACCCCGTAGGGCCATGGGGTGGCTCCACCCCCATGGTCGGTTGTGGGTGGCGCCTCCAAACCCACCAAAATTTGTTTTTAGATTTGGCTTAAGGGGGTGGTCGAACCATTCCTTAGGGCCAAATCCAAAAAATTTTATTTTTGTGTTTAGCCCTAGGAGGTAGCTGGACCACCTGCAAAAGTTGGTGGTTTTCAAATGCAAAGTTTCCCGAGAGGAATTTTCTAAGAAACAAATTGTTGGTGCACTTGTAAATATTGAGTCCTAAGAAACATAGTAAGAAAATATAAATGAAAATAAAACTTAAAATATTTAAGTGGATCTTAACTCATTAGCTTAGGTTTTTGGGTTAAAGTTGTGTTCAATTATGTATATTAATGTACTCTTGGTAAAAGCTTCATAATTATTTTATCTCCCAACAGAACAGCTACCGCATTAGTTGAAAAATTCCACAACAAGAGACCTAACAGTAAGGAAGGTACGTATACGTAGAAACAGAGCAGCTGAAGAGAAACATAGCACGGTTGTAACGAAGGACTGGAAGTAAAGAATGTACGTATGCCAAACACAGTTGGGGCCACAACATTAAATCAGCTATCTCATNACCCCCCCCCCCCCCCCCCACAAATTAACGAATTAGAGCAAGAAAACACTTCATTAACAAATCTTCTTTCTCTTTGCAGGTTTTCTTGATAGATCAACTGATTCAACAATATTTATGACAAAAATTACAGTTGTGGTCATATTATAGTCGTTTGTAAATTTAGTTTGCTGAATTGCATGCATCTTCTGGTGAATTTCACTTCCTTTCTACCTTCCCAGATCAAAGGCAGAAACACCGAAAGAAAAAGAAAAGAAATTCTTAAAGTATTGATTGAATGTCGAAGCCACACGTCTCCTAATATTTTATTTCCATTTATTTAAAGCTCTTTCAAGTTTAATATATTACCCTGCAAAGACATGCTCGATGCTCTCTTAATTGGGTGGACTCCACAGTTACTTCGAATTATTCAAACATCTCTTTTGCACCTTTCAAGAACCTTCTCGGAACATTTTGCAGAACCAAAACTACACAATAAACTTATAATAATAATAATTATAATTACCGTCTTCTTTTGTACGGTTTTTTTTTTTTTTTTAATTTTTTTTTTTATTTTAACTTTAAAACTAAACCTGTGCCTAATTCATTGAGCAGTAGGCAATGGGAATCGAATCCTAAAGTCTACTTAACTCTCTTAAATTATCACCGTAATGATAATTTACACCCTAAATTATCAAACAATTTACTCCTAAACTACAAAAACAACGATAATATATCTCAAATTTTAACAAAATAACAAAATTAACCTTACTAAAATAAAAACAAAAATATTAAAATTAATTTTTTTTTTCAAAATTAAGTGTATTTTTGTCTTATTAAATTTTATAATAGTAATCTTGTTATTTTGCTAGCATTGTTTTGGTAATTTGGACGGTAAATTATTGTAATTGATAGTTTGAGGGGTAGATTGTCATTGAGATAGTAGTTTAAAGGAGTTAAGTGGATTTTATCTTTAATTTAAATATTTATTGTTAAGATTTAAAGCTGGTATATTTAATATTATATTATTTAAAATTTTTAAAAAAATGGGAAATTAACATCAATTTTACTGTTTAGCGATTTACATAAAGTTAATATTGACAAGTCATTTAAAATATTTAAATAATATTATATACACTGTTATTCAAATTTTAAATCTTAATTATTTATTTTATTTAAAAAATTAAGAGAATTTTATTCTCATTAATCCTATGCAATCAGCGGTCGTGACAAAACAAATAATAATAATTAAAAAAGTTGACCACTTTTTCTCAAAATTCCTTCAGTCCAAAAGCAAACCGCGTCTTCTACTGCACCAAAATCGTTTTTGGTCCAACTGGAGTTATTGACTTACTAGTATTCGGACCGTGATTTGCTTACAGCTCCTTAATATATTATATATTATTATATATAAAATTTTATATATTATAATAATATATAATATATTAAAAAAAATTTGACGTGAATGACTGTTTACTCAAACTAGAGTTGTAAGTTTCACTTCACCCAATAGAATTCAGCAACTTTTTCTAGCCTCATAAAGCAAATATAAAATCTATCGAAAGACCCACGACTATGAGTTAGAAATTCTATCATATCTTTGAGAATTGGTAATGAAGGACTGGGAGTAAAGAATGTACAAATGCCAAACATAGTTGGGGCCACAACATTTTCTTTGAACTTCTTTCCTTCTCCAAAACGAAGGCTTTATTTGTTAAACTCTTCTTATCCCCTCACATTTCACCACTTTATTAACTTTATTTTTTAAAAAATAAAACATATCAAATTATTCACTTTTTATATAACATCATTTATTATTTAAATAAAAAAATCACATCAAAACAAATTTTTTCATTCTTCAATACTATTTTTTCATTTTTTTCATATTAATCAATTTTTTTTTTTTTTTAAAATTCATAACCAGTGCCGTGTAAAAATTTGTAGAGAAATGTGAAAGAGTTTCCCAAACGAACTCGAATATTTGACCTTCTTTCTCTTTACAGGTTTTCTTGATAGATCAACTGAGTCAACAATATTTATGACAAAAGTTACAGTTGTGGTCATATTATAGTCATTTATGCATTTAATATTATTCTTATAATTGAATGCCAAATTTAGCTTGCTGAATTGCATACATGATTCTTCTGGTCAATTCCACTTCCTTTCTACCTTCCCCAGATCGAAGGCAGAAACACACTAATTAAGAAAAAGAATAGAAATTCTTAAAGTATTTGATTGAATGCCGGTTCCACACGTCTCCTAATATTTTATTTCCATTTATTCAAAGCGTTTTCAAGTTTAATATATTGCTCTGTAAAGACATGCTCGATGCTCTGTTAATTGGGTGGACTCCACAGTTAGTTCGAAGTATTCAAACATCTCTTTGCACCTTTCAGGAGCCTTCTCGGAACCTTCTGTAGAACCAAAACCACACAATAAACTTATGAAAATAATAATAATAATAATTACGGTGTTCTTTTGTACGGTTTTTTTGCTTTTTTCTTCCTCTCTATTTTGTCATGTTTTGTACTTTGAAGCTAGGCAATGGCAGCAGAGCAAGGGGGGGTTTTAGGGGGNGACCATTATCCGTTGTGACCTCTTGTAACAGTGTTTGCCTCGAGTAGTTTGACAAGATTGTGTAACAACAATAGGATATACATATGTACTTTATCGATAGACGGAAATATAAACAATGTGTTAGTGCTCAGAGTATGCCTTGTAGCATAAATGTTTAATACATATGAGCTAAGCATATTTATATGTGAATTAATTTATTGTGAAGTGAATTAAGGGACTTTAGTTGTTTTTATTTCTTTATTTTATTGCTTTTTAATTTAGTTTTATTTTCCGCCCACCACGTGTTTGATATTGGAACTAGGTTAAGATATTATTAGTTTAGGCATTTAAAGTTGATTTTTAGCAAAACCGATTCTCTGTGGGTTCGACACTCGCACTTGCACATCCACTCTATTACGATCGACTCGTGCAATTGGCGAGTACAATTAAATTTGTACATCAATCAGCACGTGGGTCGAATTCCGTTCAAGTTGCCGGAAAAAGTTGACGGAAGGTTTATTTTGTCAGTTTTCAAAACTTCAAGGGGGTAAACTGTCAATTTTTAAATTTTGGGGTTTAAATTGAAAAACCCCTGAAACATCAGGGGGCTAAAGTGAATTTTGACCTATATTTAATTAGTGATTAAAAAAATATATTTAATGGTTAAAATATAAATTTAATGGGGAAAAATATCTAAATAATAAAGACATATATGCCAAACATAAACAGAGGATTGCATTTGTTTACTGTTTATTGCACTTAGCTTGATTGAATCGTCACAGCAACATAGGCTGGAGCTAGACTGCATGTCAAATCCTTCAATTGAAAATCACCAATAAGTGATCTGTTCATTTTTAGTATATGACCCAACGCCAAACCTTCACGATATTAATGCAATTAATTGTTGTTATTTTGACAAGTTTCAATGCAAATTATACACCTAATTGAATTCATTTAACACGATCCTCTCTTCTATTTTGGAAAGGATCGTCCATTTTGGAAATGAACTATTAGCATCTTTTCAGATGAGATGAGAGAAGATGAGAGATCTTAAGATTAGATGAGAGAATGCACTGTTAATGCACATGCCTTTGTCAGTAAAAAGCATTATTAAGACGTGAGGTGATTTTTTGTCTTCTTCTTCTTTTTCTTTTTTATTTTTTCTTTTTTCTTTTTTCTTTTTATAAAGTCAAATTGTATTCGCTATTAGCTATTTTAATCACTATATATATAAAGAATAAATAATTGTTTGAAAGAGTACAGTTAGAAACAAACTAGTAGTGCCACAATAGTTTATTTTTGTGTTTATAGCATGTCTTTTTCTCTTTTTTTTTTTTCTTCATATTTTTATATAATGCCCTCTTTATCAACAAGATCACCCACAGATTGGCTATATAATAGGCTACATAAGTAGGTTGTATCGTCATATCAATGTCTTGTTCTATTCAATTCTTCATGATATCTTTTGTTTGTGGTCATGCTCATCATGCATGTCAATATGATCTTTTGCATTATCTTACGTGACCAATTTAAATAAATTATTAATTTTAATAGTGTTGTAAACATACATTTTCTACAATTGTATATGTTGTGAAAAAAATATATCATAATTACAATAAATAAGGTAATAACAACTACACACAATAGTTCCATCAATGTGAAGTGCGTTCACGATTCAATACTGGCGGAGGCAATCATAAACAAATTCACTATGAAAGATTGAGTAAAAAAATATAACATAAAGA
The DNA here is from genome assembly GCA_006937295.1 of Carpinus fangiana. Lineage (NCBI taxonomy): Eukaryota > Viridiplantae > Streptophyta > Magnoliopsida > Fagales > Betulaceae > Carpinus > Carpinus fangiana. The sequence continues at coordinate 17,931,398 of CM017323.1, read as the reverse complement.
AAATCACTCAAAACCCAAAGTCTCAATGCACCAAACTCTTACCATCACACAATAAATATTATTTCCTAAAATAGAATACAAAAGAAAGAAATACGAACTTCTCTTTTGCTAGGATAATATGGCATTTGTTCTTTATTTTCTTCTATCTCTATGCTCATATCTTTCTCTTGTTTTCTTTGTGGCAGCCTACTCTCTTTCTCTGTGTGTGACATGTGTGGCTCCTTAAGAAAACCGAGAAGAAAAACCTACGTGAATCACATTGCAAGCCCTCTATTGTTCTCTTTTGTTTTAACTTTAAAAATCAAGAAGAATGTGGTGCCTTTGTCACTGATTCACGTTACTATTATTTCTAAGATGAGAAAACATATCATTTTGTTACAGCTTTAAGTCGTCAACTCACAATAAAAACAAGTTGGTTGGCCTTATTCTCCAGACATGATCAGACTTGGAGGGAGAGGTTTCCAAAACCCACGAGGACTTGTAAAGTTAGTGGGGCTCGCACATAAAGATGGGTTGAAATACATACTTATGTTAAATAGTATCAGCTTTATCAATGTCAGCCTAACTCCCCTAGGCGCCTAGGGCCCCCGAAATGTAAGGCCCAAAAAACAAATTAATTAGACTCCAAAAAATTTTAACCCAGAAAAACAAATATGTTATAGAAACAAGTAAAAAATAACAAAAAATCTGCCAAGCCATCTCTCTTCGCTGAAATTGCAAAGACCAAGGGAATAATTTTATTATTGTTCATTATCTAGCCGTTGGCAGGCTGTATTGCACAACCATATTAAAAAAAAAAATAAAAAAAAATAAAAAGCCTCTAATCATGTTTTCTTCGCCACTACAACAAGATTTTTGACAATTTTTTTAGTAGGTTTTGTTTGAAACAGGTGTATCAAATATTTAAGGATTTATAAAATTTTTAAAAAAAATATGATTTTTTTTTTTTTTTGTAATGTTTATTTATGTGCTTCTGATTTTTCCAGTGGATTTTGTATGAGTTTTTGACAATTTTTTTGGTTAGTTTTGTTTTTTTAGCTCAATTGGTTGGTTGGTTTTTTTTTTAGGTCATAATTCATTTGCCCAATCAAGTTTTATTGTTCTATTTTTGTAATTTATTTATTATAGTATGATTTTTTTTTTTTATAAATCGTGTTTGCTTAATTTGTTAATATTTTTTATCAAACATGTATACTAGAAAATATGCATATGGATATCAAAAACTAAAAAAAAAATAAATAAATAAAAGAAAGAAAATAAAAGAAAAGAAGAGGAAGAGAGAGAAAAATATAAAAAAAATGATTGAATCTCAAAGAGGAGCTTTAAATTATTTTTTTATTAGCAATAAACAAAATATAGATAATAATTTAGGTGAAAAACTTACAAATGATTAAGAAATTCATCAAAAATAATTAGAAGATAATAAAAATATTATCAATGTATCTAACTCTATTATTACAAATATTTATGACCCTAATAAAATGCGACTAGCTAATAAAGAAACTAATGACTGAAAAAATCTTAGAACTGAACTTAAAAGTCATGAAACAACAATGAACATGTTGTAACATCTCGTCCTAAATGATATGATATTGTCCGCTTTGGGCAAAGCCCGCACGGTTTTAGTATTGTGTCTACCCCCAAAAGGTCTCATACCATTTAGAGAGAGCATATTCCATATAAACACATCATATAATCCATACCCAGGCAATGTGAGACATCACAATCACCCCCTCTTCGGACCCAGCGTCCTCGCTGGCAACTCCTATGGGCTTGTGCACGCTCCCCCATCTCAGGCTGGGCTATGGCTTTGATACCATATGTAACATCCCGTCCTAAATGATATGATATTATCCGCTTTGGGCCAAGCCCGAACGGTTTTAGTATTGGGTCTACCCCCAAAAGGCCTCATACCATTTAGAGAGAGCATATTCCATATAAACACATCATATAATCCATACCCAGGCAATGTGGAACATCACACATATTAATAATATTATTATTATTTAATTAATATTTAAATATTAAAAAAAAATAAGACCTAGCTTCAAAATTCAAAATTTCGCCTAAGGCCCCGGCTAGCCCTGAGCTTAATTGTGTGAGAAATATGAATAGAAAAGGTAAAAGTAATACTGCAAAAACTCAAGATGGTCAAACAAAAATTGTTTATACGGACAAAATGCTAGAATATTATATTGACATATGTGTTAGTGAGATTCACGCTAGTAACTGCCGAGGAACCCATTTCAATAAGGCAAAGTAAAAAAAAAAATGTGGTAAATAAATTTAAGGGAAAATATATAATAACTCCTTGGGTCTGCCTTCTAAAATTTTTAAATGCTTAGGTTTTTTTTTTCGAAAATTTACTCCATGGATGTAAGGAAACTACAATAAAATCCCTGCCGTTACACTTTTTGTAACCGCCGTTAACAGATCCAAAACGGTGCGTTTTGGATGATTAAAATATTAATTTTTTTAAAAAAAATTTAAATTTTTAAATCTAAAAATTTTTTTTTAAAAAAAAAAAAAAAAAAAGTGAAAGAAGAAGGGTGGCCGATCCACCCATAGGGGGTGGCTGGCCACCCTTTAGGCCACTGGGGTGGCTGGGCCACCACCAGACCAGCCGGTCTGGTGGTGGCCCAGCCACCCCAGTGGCCTAAGGGGTGGCCAGCCACCCCCTATGGGTGGATCGGCCACCCTTCTTCTTTCACTTTTTTTTTTTTTTTTTTTTAAAAAAAAAAAATTTTAGATTTAAAAATTTAAATTTTTTTTAAAAAAATTAATATTTTAATCATCCAAAACGCACCGTTTTGGATCTGTTAACGGCGGTTACAAAAAGTGTAACGGCATGGATTTTATTGTAGTTTCCTTACATCCAGGGAGTAAATTTTCGAAAAAAAAAACCTAAGCATTTAAAAATTTTGGAAGGCAGACCCAAGGAGTTATTATATATTTTCCCTAAATTTAATGAAGAAACTATAAAACAAAATTGCAATAATCAACTAAAAAACATGTGGGACAATTTGAAAAATTAGTGGAACCAAGGAAATTGACTTTGGTTGAAATATAGTGAAAAGACAATTGATGTGCCTGATGCTTGGTGGAAAAAAAATTTGCAAATATTATACTCTTACCTATATGTTTTTGTTTAAATAGTTTATAAATTTATCACTAATTTTTACATATACAATAAATTCTAGAAGCGGCTAGGATCCACACTACATGTTTGACTTATATTATAAATGTTGAAATATTGTTTAAAGATATAATTATCATGAGAGAGAGATATTGGACACCATTTGTAGGATTGTTTCCTAAAAATATTAGTGTCATAGCTAATGTAGATGTAATGTTTGATGAAGATGACAATGCTCTTTAGAAGGTTTAAGTGTTTTTGAAGATGAACCATATTTCAATACACATGGCATTGATTATATTATTGTTGATCTAGATATTGGTTTGTAGTTCTAGGCATGATAATGAATAAAATAGTTTAAATTGTTAGTCAATATTTGAGTCATATTTGTGATGTAATAGAAAATAAGAATAAAATATCATCTACGAGCTATGATAAACTTGGATGTAGTATTAAAAATGTTATGAATAGTGTTTGGGGGAATGCTGAAAGAGAAAATAACATTAACATCCTTAAGTTTGCAATCAAGGTATTTCTTAAGAGATCACATAGAGAGATATTTGTAACTATTAAAGAATCATAGCTGCAAATTGATTTTATCAAGCGAATGAGAAATAAATAAATTAATCATTATAGAGTGGAGTAATGTTGTTTTGTTATGAACTATTTGAAAAAAGCTGTAAGAATTTATTTGAATATTATTATTATATATATGTGTGTGTTGTGTTTAGTACTTTGAAATTTTCTAATATTGCTTTGAACAGATTATAAATTCTTATTTTTAATTATTTTAAAAAATTATTGCATATTCATTTTGTTTCCATGTGTGTGTCTTTTTTTGTTGCCATTATTTAAGTTTGTATTGAAAGCCAATTTATTTAAAAGAATGTGTGATAGAAGTCACTTCAATTTGTCCTTAAGCGGTAGTTCAATCAGTTATGAACCACGCCTCATGAAGTGAAGGTCACTAGTTCGAATCCACCTTCTCTTGTGTGGACATGTCAAAAAAAAAAAAATCACTTCAATTTAATTTTTATTTTTAAATAAAATATCATTTCATAAGTTAATATAGAAGTAAATTTTGGAAGTTTCCTATGGTTCACTATTATTTCACCTATAAGAACTTCTACCAGGAAAAGCAAAGCCTCATTCAAATAAGCCAAAAGGCAAGGGTGGTGGTAAAAGTATGAATTTGGCATAATATGTTGTTTAAGATATAATGATATTTTTTATTATTCTTGTACTTAAAAATACTTTTTAGGTTTTGTTACCAAACACGAATAACACTCAAAAAATACTTTTTTTTTGTTTTTTGTTTTTTGTTTTAAAAAAAGGTAAACAACTTTTTAGTAATAGCACTTTTGGCAATAGCTTATGGACAAAAGTACTTTAGAAAAAATATATATAAAGTAGTAGCACTTTTTATATCAACAAAAACTATATTTCCTAACACAATATCAAACAGGCTCTTAGGCTCCAGTTGTTTCGATGTAAAATGTTTTCAGTGCAAATGTTATGAGTCTACGTGGAGATGACAACATGCAAGCAGAGTAGTAGTAGTTCTTTAATTCCTTTTGTTAGTTTGTTAGTAATAAGAGTCCGTTTGATGAGAATCACTGAGGTGATATCTTATCAACTTATATTATAGCTTTATTGTTTTCAAATTCATAGGAGTTATCTCTTAGAGTCAGAGTTATCTCTTATAGTCATTATAGGAGTTGATTACCAGTTATAGAACTCAACTCCAAGTAGGTTTATTTTCTCTATTTAAAGAAAATAACGTTTAATAATAAGGCATGCAAATTTAATCCCTAAACCTTGTGTTTAAAAAAAGGTCTAGGTTCCCTCAGAATCTAAGGTCTAGGTTCCCTTAGAACCTAAACTCTATCAAAATTGGTAGAACAAAAAAGCCAGATTTGGCTTCTCTTTCGATTGACAGGCGCATTATTCGATCTGTTACGTATTCACGTAACAATTTGGTATCAGAGCCAACTTGCTCAATGACGACTGAGGCATGGATTGATCGGTTAGAGCAACAGAATGCGGAAATTAAAAAATTACTCGAAGATTTCATCAAAAATTCAGTATCGCACCGAGCAGGCATGGAACAACGCATAGAAGAGAAACTGGGCAGCAAGGAATCCAAAGGAAACGGCGACAAAGGGGAGAGTTCAATAAATAGGAACCATGACAAACATTCCGAAGGCTCTCATAATAGCTTTGGAGCAAAGGTGGCCAAACTAGAGTTTCCAAAGTACAATGGAACAGACGACCCAACAACTTGGATTTGCAGGGTAGAGCAATACTTTGATTTTAAACAAATTGAGGAGGGGGAGAAATTACCTTTGGCGGCGTATCATCTAGATGGTGAATCTCAGATGTGGTATCAGCTTTTCAAAGACAGTGAAGAAATCCTCACCTAGGAATCCTTGAAGACAGCCCTACACATTCGTTATGGGCCGACAATTTTCGAAGACCACTTCGGTGATCTCACGAAATTGCAGCAAACTGGAGCAGTAAGGGATTATCAATTCCAATTTGAGCAATTGCTCAGCCGAGTGGAGAAACTATATGTCCAACAGCAACTGGGCTGCTTTGTGAGTGGGCTTAAAAACACGCTTCGAACCGAAGTACAGGCAGCAAGACCCAAGTCAGTAACAGAGGCCATTGGGTTAGCCAGACTGTATGAGGCAAGGAATGAAGGTTTCAAAAAATATCCAACCCATGAAGATCGACGATCTGGGGAAGAACCACCACCGCCCCTGCCTTCAACCAATCTCAACCGCACAAAAATACCAGCAACCCGGAGATTAATGCCCGACGAGATGCAAGATCGTCGGTCACGAGGGTTGTGCTTCAATTGCGATGAAAGGTTCGTGCCAGGGCACCACTGTAAAAAACTGTTTGTCATTGAGGGTGTATATCCGAAGGAGAAAGATCCTGGGGAAGATCACGATGATCGTCAAGAAGACACCGGAGACCCTTTGGAAATTTACTAAGATTTTCAAATTTTGCCTTTGAGGACAATGGTAATTTTAAGGAGGGTGGAATGTTATGAGTCTACATGGAGATGACAGCATGCAAGCAGAGTAGTAGTAGTTCTTTAATTCCTTTTGTTAGTTTGTTAGTAATAAGAGTCCGTTTGATGAGAATCACTGAGGTGATATCTTATCAACTTATATTATAGCTTTATTGTTTTCAAATTTATAAGAGTTATCTCTTAGAGTCAGAGTTATCTCTTAGAGTCATTATAGGAGTTGATTACCAGTTATAGAACTCAACTCCAAGTGGGTTTATTTTCTCTATTTAAAGATAATAACGTTTAATAATAAGGCATGCAAATTTAATCCTTAAACCTTGTGTTTATAAAAAGGTCTAGGTTCCCTCAGAATCTAAGGTCTAGGTTCTCTTAGAACCTAAATTCTATCAAAATTGGTAGAACAAAAAAGCCAGATTTGGCTTCTCTTTCGATTGACAGGCGCATTACTCGATCTGTTACGTATTCACGTAACAGAAAAACATTTTATTGAAAAATAATTTCCTGTAAAACATTTTTTGGTGTTTGGCGTGTATGGAAAATTACAAATATATATAATTATATTAAACTTTAAATTATGAAAATGTCCCGACCAGGTCCCGACAGTGACTTGATCGCTTCCCACAAGTCCCGACTAGGTCCAATTGGGGTCCTGAATCCTAATGGTGTCCTAATTAGGTTTAGGCCAAGTCCCGACCGAATCCTAACTAGGTCTTGGCGACATCATGGCTGGATCTATCGATTTTGAGAATGTGATACTCAAACTTGAAAAATAAATAGGCTTTTTAGGTTAAACTGAAAGTACTTTTTGTTGACTATTATTTTTCATCACACTAAACACCTGAAAATACGGAATAAAAATTTATAAAAATTATTTTACGACGAAATAAACGGAGTCTTAGATGATCACAAATAGACTCATTAGTTTAGTGGGTAGCTTTTGTAGGTTACTATTCGAGAATGTCTTTTATACTAAGGGGCTTAAAAGTGTTTTTAGTACATAAAAAGCAATGCCAAGCAAAAATTGGGTCCACTTGGTAAAAAACTTAAAAAAACATGTTTTGACTTTTTTACTCTAAAAATGAAGCTTGAAAGGCTTTTTTATGTTAACAAAAACTATATTTCCTAAGACATTTCTTAACATGCTTTTACATTATCCCAAATAGTCCCTTTCGTTAAGTGAGTAGCTTTTGTAGGTAACTTAGGCTATAATTTGAGAATGCCTTTTTAGTGTTAAAAGGGAAATACTATGTGTTTTGTTAGTGTCCTCTTAGCTGTGATGTAGCTTTTAAAATCACTAATAGATTAAAAGTCAATAATGATAATCTCAAATTCAACGATAATTTTAGAAGCCACATCACAGTTGGAAAGACACAGTGGAACACTAGAAGAACACATAATATTTCCCTTTTTAAATCATACATGCAACGTATACTAAGGAGTAGACGATAGGACATGGGGGCAACTTTTATATTTATATAGTGGGCAAATCAAATGAACAACATGACACCAAGTTAAGTTAGCTAAGATCATCGCTAATGATCTCTCTAAAGTTTACCCAAATTTTAGCTAAAAAAATCCGTTTTTATCATTTTATCTAACTTCTTTTTACAAGCATCAAATATCAAGCTATTTAAATATTTATCTACTTTAATTATTATTTTTTTTATTTTTTTACTGTTAATTTGTTGAAACTAACCACCAAAGAGAGATAAAAAAAATGGACTTCGAAGTTCACATATGGAGAGAGAAAACAATGAAAGTAATAAAATAATGAATGACTGGAGAAAAAACTAGCATCAAATATAGAAATAGATTCTGACAAAGAATTAATTTGGATAAAGGATAGGGAGCTTGATAAATGGATGTTTTTTTAGAATCTTCTCTAAATTTTGGCTAAATGCATATTTTAAGGAGCTAATTGGTGAGGCTCTAATTAATACGAGTTATGTAAAATTTAGGGTTAAATACTTTTTTGCCTTATATGGTGTAAGAACTTTATTTTTACTCACCTTAGTTTCATTTTGTATCGCATATGGTACCTCACTTATTGATTAAAACAAAATTAGTACTCCATCTAACTTCTATCAAAAAAATTGACTGAATTCCATGTCAACACAATGAAAAGCTAACATGTGGCAATAAATAAAAAAACTCATTAGAAATTAAAAATATATAAAATAATAAATAATTAAAAAATGAAAATAATTAAACAAATTTTAGAAAAAAAACAAAGGTGTGGTCCGACCAATTCCAAATGCCAAAAAAATAAAAAATTTAGGATTTGGTTTTTGAGGTGGTTCGACCACCTTCAGACCATCTATATTAGCCACCCACAAGGCCTACAGGGATGGTTTAACTTTCAACCACCCCCAAAATGCTTTTTGGGGTTGCAGGACAAGAACAAACATCAAGAGGATACACCAGGTGGTTTTCGGTAGATCCCCCTCCGATAATAAAGTTAGCTTATTTCTGAGTTATGTATAGTATAGTACGAGATGAATCATGCACCTGTCTTCTTGTTATCTGTGTCTTTTATAGGTAGGTGTTGTAGGTGTTGTGGGTGTAGTGATAATGACTGAGCGAAGAATTTGGGATCCAAGCGTAACGGACGGGAGAATTAATACTCTTGTTCCCTAACTGTTACGATCGATGAAAAACCGTTCTTGTCATTAACATTATTCCGAGAATAATGCATAACAGTTTGAGGCATTAATGTGATTCCGAGTGCATACTGTAATTGCTCTGATAATCAAAGAATATCTAACCATGCGTGTAACCACTAACGCGATCGATGCACATATTATCTGTAACTGCCATATCCAAGTGTTATGCAGCGCTAATCTTGATACTTATTAGTTCAATAAACGTTGTAGGCTTGACATTCTTAAGGTCTGTTTGAGATTACGTTTGGGAGGCCTAAAAGTGTTTTTAATACTCAAAAAGCCTATTTGAATAAAAAAATAGTCGTTTGGTAAAAAAATTAAAAGCGCTTTTAAGGGTTCAAAAAGCACTTTTGGCAAAAGTTTAAAAATGGAGTTTTTGCTCAAAAGCTCTTTTTGACTTAAAAGCTCTATTTCTCAAACTCAATCCCAAACATGCTCTTATTCGCTCGGCCAATCGTTGGAATGTGTACGAGATACCATAAGGGCCCAATATCTCAATATTCTTCAACACCACGAGCAAACCATCTACACTTAACTGCGTTGGCACTTCTTTTACTATTCGTGGAACGTCAGTGGCATCATATAAGGCCTTAGTATCCTCGGAAATGTGCAATCCGAGCCTTTGTGGAGCGACGTCGTATTCATACTTCCTGTATTGGGCTCTATCTTGATAGAGCTATTGGGTCTCAGACCTGTGGGCCCGAATGCCGAATTTATGTGTAACAATTATGAAGGGTTACTTCCTCTCAACTCCCCTTCTCTCTGCCTTTGCTTGACCTTTCTCCTTTTTACTTGTTCTCTTGATTCTGAATTTGATATGTTATCAACTGATTCTACACAGATTATACTTCTAATATAAGCATAATATATATATATATATATATGGTTAGGTGTCCAAACAGCGTGGTACGTGGATTGGACATGAATAGTACAAGCATATAATAGACATTCTTTCAGTGTATGACAGCCTGTAGAAGGAAAGTGCAGCGGATTCTTAGAACCACTTCAAACCACCGCATAAACGGAAAATCTTCTGCACCACTTTCAAAAAAATAATAAAAAAAAAAAAAAACAGACGTCGTCGTGTTGCTCGTGGTAACTTCACGACCAAAATAGCCAATGACAAGGCCGCGACGTCGTTGTAATAGTATGTTACCATCAATTGAAAAGGGCTATGCATATGTTCAATTGCTTACACTAAAGTGCTTGTAGTAAAAATTATTATTATATTTACATGTGTTCATCTTTTTTTTTTTTACATGCCCACGTAAGGGTAGAGAGAGGATTCGATTTAATGATCTTTATTTCATAAGGCGTGATTCACAGTCGATTAAACTACTCCTTGAGAATACACGTGTTCATCTTTTAACGTAATGTCAAAATTCACCACCGAATGTATAAGTTTTCACTCTTTGATTAACAAAAAAAATTACCATTAGATATACACATACTTAATCCTAACGTGACGTGATCGTAAGAATTACTGTACATCCAACATGCTAGTAAAATTATGTATTTGTGATTTATCTCATATCTCAAATTTGATCATATATGTTAATTCATAATTCAAAACAATTACAAATCTACAACATTATAAATCCAAAATAAATCTAAAACCAATTTATTCTACCCCATAAAAAAATGATAAATCCAAAACATAAAACAATATTACAAAATCAAAAGTGGATGACCTACTGCTACGAACCTATAATTTTACCAAATCTATATATATATATATAATAATAAAATCTGGTTACCAATTATTAACAGAATTTCTAAATGCCTACAATTAGTACCTCAATCAGCCTAGGCGGTTATCGGTTGCGGTTATTTCTGATTATCTGGTTAGCAGATTTAGGCGAGCATTTAAGTGGTTAACGGTTAATAACCGTCCGATTATAGACCTTACCACCCGGGAACCCGCCTATTCCAAGGCAGTGTGGGCTGGGTCCTGTTTCCAAACACCCGCGAGGGGGTGAACCGTGGCCCAATCAAGCGGTGACTCATGAGTACGATAATTTAAGTTAAAACAAGAGTAAACCCTAGAGCTTTATATAGACCCCAACTCCATAGCTGTCTCTCTCCGCAACCAAAGCGCACACTATCTCGGCTGTATCATCGCTTGCTGTCTCTAAACCCTATAGAGACATCTTAGGGGGGTTTAGATTGGGATCATTTTCGATAGTCGATTTTTTTTTTTTTTTTGATCCGAATTCGATATTCCCGATATGGACCTTCCTGGCCTTGCCGTCATCCTCCAAGCTGCTCTTAGCCCCAACCCCGATGAGCGTAAGGCAGCGGAGCAGAGCCTCAATCAGGTTCCTCAATCACTTTTCATCTTTGATTCCTCTGTATAATACGTTCTTTCTTCTATCTAAGCTTTTCGGGCAAGAATTGGCCTCTTTTTCTTTAGTATTATTGTTCATATCTAGCTCGATTATGTATAATTGGAAAAGATATGGGTTATGAATAATAAAAATCAAATGATCACTGGGAAAAAAAAAATAGGTATCAGAATTCAAAGTGAATTATAGATCAATCATCAATGCTTGATAGGTTGATTTTGGTTTGGGTTGTAATTTTTGGATGGCAGTTTCAGTACTCACCCCAGCATTTGGTGAGGCTCTTGCAAATAATTGTGGATAACAACTGCGACATGGCCGTGCGCCAAGTTGCCAGCATTCATTTCAAGAACTTCATCGCCAAGAACTGGTCGCCTCATGAGCCTGGTACGTTATGCCTTGCTGGTGTGAGAGATTTAGTGTCTCGATCCGATTGTAAATTTTGATTTCTTTAATTTGATCATTTTGGGCTTGATGTAGATGAGCAGCAGAAGATTTTGCAAAGTGATAAAGACATGGTGAGGGATCATATTCTAGTGTTTGTACACCAACTTCCCCCTTTGTTGAGGTAAGTTTTTTGAACTATTATTGCTTTGGCTTTGCTTACTGTTTTATTAGTAGTATTTTGAAATATGTTCTAATGAATAGCTGCATCTAATTATGCACCACGCTTTCCAAAGCTTTAATTTGTTCATTGTGACTTGTGATGATTCTTTGATGGTTTTTCTCATATATGAAACCTTGTACGTTAATCTTTGTGATTGTCTATTCTTTTGCTGTTTTCTTGCTATTGACTTTATTATGATCATGGTGATTGGTGTACGCCATTTTCATCTCTAAAACTTGTTGTACAGGGTACAGCTGGGTGAGTGCCTCAAGACGATTATCCATGCTGATTACCCTGAACAGTGGCCACACCTTCTGGACTGGGTGAAGCATAACTTACAGGATCAACAAGTCTATGGAGCTCTGTATGTGTTGCGGATTCTTGCTAGAAAATACGAGTAAGTTTTTATCTTTCATCCTATTTCTGGTCAAATGTTTTCTTTTCTCGTATTTCAATTTTTCTCAAGTTGGAGTTGGCAGTTGAAACAATACAACCCAATTAATGTTCTGTGAAAATCTGTAAGGGCTTGTTTTTTTGTATCAGTTTCTCTTGTTTAGAAATTTCTCTCTTCGGTTCATTCGTGTTTTTTACCCAAATAGGAAGGACACGTGAATAGACATCATGTGATAATTTTTCACAACTAGAATTTGATTACACTTTTGAACATGGTGTATATACTCAACTACAGTTATCTGTAGAAATCATTTGGGTTTTTTTTTCTTTTTCTTTTCTTTTTTTTTTTTCTTTTTTTTTTGGGTACGTTTTGTACCATATGCTTTTACCTGTATGTATCCATCTGTGGTGATTATTGTTTGACATGCAAATAATTGGGTGGTATCATTGTGTATATGTCTGCATTTGTTGACATCTTTTGTTTTCTTTTTCCTTTTCTCTTTTTGTTTTCTAAATTATGATGCTAATGCTTTTTGTAACTTGCATAAGCTGATGCTTTCTTATTATTTTTATTCAAAACGATTTATATACTGTTCTCTGTATAAATAGGATAAGATACTGTTTCTTCTAATAACTTTTTTTTTCTTTCCTTTTCAATGAAAATAATAACTTTTCATATCACGTGTCTTAGGATTGTTCATCTTATTACAGAAATGAAACCTACTTCACTTAAAAAGGTGAATGAGAGCATGCATTTGGTAATGCTGTAACTTCATTGTTTCAGCCCTAAAGAATCTGCCTGCTGATTCAACCTACCAGGAACATATTAAAGTCATTTTGCTCCTTCATTTCACCGTTTCTTTCTCTCTCTTATCCTTTTTGTATTGGTTATATGTTAAGCTTTTAGATTCGGAATCCTTGTAATTAGTGCTGTTCACTCATTCTTAAGCATCCTTTATATGTTCCCATGTGTAGATGTCCCTATTAACATCCCTGCTTATGGTGATGGACATGTTTTGCGAACATACAGAGACACCATTTGGGTGGTGTAAGTTAGTCATAGAATTATTATGTCTGCGAAAGAATTACACATGTAAAATGTGAAAACCGTCTTATCCTCTCTTTTTAAATATGCTGATGTCTTCAGCAATCCTAGTGGGTGATACATTTTCTGATTGTTTTCCTGTGAGTGTCTTACACTTTTAATGATATTTCAATTACTAAAATAAACATTTTTTGATTGTTGAGTAACACTACTGCGTAATAAATTTGTTACACTGAAGCCTTTACCTTCCTTATTTGCAAGATACACTTATGTTCCTGTCAATGTTGTTGTTTACTTAAATTTGTTCCATTGTTTTATGTACTTAGGTTCAAGTCTGATGAGGAGAGAACACCAGTTCATCGCATTGTTGAGGAGACATTCCCTCATCTGCTCAATATATTTAATAGGCTTGTCCAGATTGTCAACCCGTCACTGGATGTAGCAGATCTTATCAAGCTTATTTGTAAAATATTTTGGTCATCCATATATGTAAGTTCTTAGGCGGAGGTTTTTGCACTCTGCCTTCTATTCTTGGTTTTTCAGTCTAGGTGGTGTTTTCATTGGGTATCAACATTCCCAAGTCATGCAAGCATCCATTAATTATTTCTTTGGTTGCATGTATGTCGAGGTTGCATAGGTGTGATATAAGCATATTGATTGTGATACTTTTTTTTTTTTTTGTAATCTTAGTTAGTTGTTTGTGCAAGGCTTTTGAATGGCTGCAAACTTGCTTTTGGACATGTTGGCAGATGTTTCATCTATTTGTCTTACAATGCCTTTACATGTAGAAGTAGATTTGATAAATATTGCCTTGTTTTTTTAAAATTTATAGCATGCAAGGGGTTTCCTGCCTTTTAATTTTATTTATTTATTTTTTTTTTGGTAAACACACTACTGAGATGCAATGCATCTTTTCAGAATAAAGTTGCTTTCCGGAAAGTGTATTTTTTGCGTTTAAAACTTGGAAGCCTTGGGCTAGAAGATCTTTTTTCTTCTTCTTTTATGTCTCCAGTGAGCACAGCTGCTTCCTTTATTGAGGTTTATATGACCTTTACATATCATTTTGGTTTGTGTTTGTTATTTTCAGTTGGAGATTCCAAAGCAGCTATTTGATCCAAATATGTTCAGTGCTTGGATGATTCTTTTCCTAAATATATTGGAGAGGCCCGTCCCCTCGGAAGGGCAGCCTGCTGATCCCGAACTTAGGAAATCATGGGGGTGGTGGAAGGTCAAGAAATGGACAATTCACATCTTAAATAGGCTATACACTCGGTAAGTTCCTAGATTTGAAACATGTTAGAAAATAAGGATGAGCCTAGCGGCAAGAGGGTCATGGCCATCTAAAATATTATGTTATGCAGGTTTGGCGATTTGAAACTTCAAAACCCAGAAAACAAAACTTTTGCTCAAATGTTTCAGAAGAGTTATGCAGGAAAGATTTTGGAGTCTCACTTAAATTTGCTGAATGTGATCCGTGTTGGTGACTATTTACCTGACAGAGTTATCAACCTCATTCTTCAATACATAAGCAACAGGTTATTTTTCATTTTGTTTTTGGTTTTTCAAGATTAGCATATAGCTTCTCATTTTTATGTATGATATAATTATAGGTTTATGAGGGTCCTAGAAGTCTGCACTTTAAGTTTTGGCACAATTAAGCTCAACTTAACTAATTCTTTACACAAAATACAACGTGTTGGCAATATTAACATGGCTAGAATAAAGATTTGGAATCATCGCGTGGAATTGATGTGAAAGAGAGTTTTAAACAATTTTTTTCTTTGTGCCTGGTATTTTCTCCCCAATCTTCTCTCAGATTTAACTGTTATTTTTTGTTTGAATCTGGGTTTTAAGGGTAGAAAAGGAACATCTTGTTTGCCAATGCGTTCTTGGAGTTGTTGCCAGTGTATATTTGGATTAAGATATGGATGTTGTAGATCTCTTGATCAACAGATATCTTGGAGAATGGGAAGCACTATAAGTTGGCACTCAGTATTGATTACTGTAGGTTGTCACCACAAAAACCCATAAATGCTGCAGTCAATATTTGAAAGAAGGAATTACATAGAACAAAATTGATGGAGATTTGATCGGATCACAACACAATATTATCAAGAGTTGTCTTGCGTGACGTTGAAACTGTTGTGATATTTTGTACCCTGGGAGAGAATAGAGAAGCAGACAATACGCAGTGGCGGAGCCAAGATGTGGACTGATGGGGGGCATTTTTTTTAATGAATAAAAAATTAAAATTAATTCAATATTAAAAAATAGTTAAATATAAAAAATAATTTGTTGGTCTCGTTTTGCACGTTGCATTTTTTTTTTTTTTTCTGAGAGCCCCTACTATGCGGTCAGACCTTAAAAGTGGTGTTATAAAAAATTACAACTAACGGAAGAAAGAAATAATTCAACAAAATTTTCAATTATGTTATAAAACATATAAATGTAACTTACAATTTGTTTTGTCACAACTAGCGCTACTTCAATTATGTTATAAAATATATAAATATAACTTACAATTTGGAAAATCATGCTCAAAGACAAGCTCCTATTTGTAGATATACTCTTCGAATTTGGTCTCTATCACTAGGATGATAATTGCAAATTTTTTTTCTTAAGCAAGGATCTCTGGGCATGTTTGCTAAATCTACTTTAACACGAGGTCGTTTAGAATTTGACTGGAGCTTAATAGAATCGTTGTTTTTCTTCTTAACTACAATTATATATATTTATATAATTAAAATATGAAACAAAAACTATATAAATGCAAAAATAATGCAGGAAAAACAATTAATTTACAACTTACAAGAACAATTTAAATTTAAATCTAAAATTTAATTATATACCTCAATAGATTAATTTTTCCTTAAAGTTGGACAATTGATCTTTAGTCTTTCTGGATTAGAAAGATAGAAACAAAATATGGCTTAGAAAGTTAGAAACAACATCATGAAAAAAAATTAATTTACAAGAACACTTTAAATCTAAAAAATTATATACCTCGTTGAAGTTGGAAATTGGAAAGTGAAAAAAAAAAAAAAAAACACGATTTGCCAGAGTCAAGAGTCAAGAAGAAATTGGAAAGTGAAAAAAACAAAACACAATTTGCCAGAATCAAGAGTCAAGAAGAAAATGCAGGAGATTAAAATCCTCAAGACAAGAACTAAAAGAAAATCAAGAAGATTAAGGAGAAACTGCAGTTGCAGTGGGGCAAGCGGCAGAAGAAGGGAAGAAACAGCTATTAATTGTTTATGCGGTTATAGGCCCACTTTCTTTTTTTTGTTTAATTGTTTAATTGTTTTTAAGGGAAACATCTTTTAATTGTTTAATTGTTTTTAAGGGAAAAAACAGCTTACTAGGTCCACCTTTTCTTTTTTTTTCTTTTCTTTTTTGCCCATGCGGCTATAACTGTACGAGTACCCCATTTTTTTTTTCTCATTTTGGTGCCAGCATGCTGTCATGCAGCTGTACAGCATGTAGACATGACATGCACTTTTCTTTTCTTTCTTTTTTTCTCTTTAATGAAACGGTGCGTATCAATACCTTTTCATCTTCCACCTTCCACCTCTGAAACTCAGCTTCAACCTTTCTATGGCTCATGAAAAAAAAAACCTAGGGAGAATGAGGGTCAGGGACTCAGGGCTTAGGGCCAGGGGGAATGAGGGCTAGGGTTAGGGGGCATCATTCATGGCTGAAAGGGGCATACTTTTTTTTACAAAGGTAATAATAGAATTTTTAAGAGTTGAAGGGGGGCATATGCCCCCCTTCAATCCCCCCTCCCTCCGCCTCACAATAGTGTTTAGGAAAGCAAGTTAATGATGCAGCTGCTGCTTCAGTGAAGGTTGAAGCGCTAAATTCCCTTAGATACAGCCTGGAAGTTCTCAAAAAATCTACATAGTAACCTAGACTAGAATGTGGATTTGAGAATTCTAATCCTAGGCTTTGGGCTGCATATGCTCCATGAGGCAGTTTGTATTTTGTGCTGCCTCCTGTCTAATTGCTTGTGAGTAAGAATTGCCAAGTAGCAAAACCCAAGTAATCCTATCAACTGCCTATAAAACATGGATAGGGTTATGGAACTCAGTTGCGACTAGAATACTCTATATGTATGACAAACATGTTTTGTTGAATTATTTAGAAATTTCTCTTTGCAATCTAGAGTAATTTATAAAAAACACTCAAGCATCCACATTTCTACTTCTTCGCTAAAAGGTTCAACAAGTATGGGATTACAATTATTATTGTGGTGCTCAATATAGTCACTGAAAAAAAAGTGCCATATGCATATTGTGATGCTCAATATTGGATATATATCCATAATGGTAGTATCACCAGACTATCCTAGATGGCCGTAGAGCCCGTGTTTCAATCCCTCAAATGCGTATTATTGGTTTTTCTTGTTAAATCCTTGACCTTCTGGTGTTCACTCAATCACAATTTGTTTTCATTTTTTTAAAGGAATATATATGTTTTCAAAAGAAGTATCATATGTGACCCTGGGTGTTGGGAATAAGACTGGCTGCATGTCAGTGTGAGATGCTTCAAAATTTTATCAGAATTATTATAACAAGATCATGAATGTCTTGATACATTGCTTCATTTCCTGCTGCTGTATTATCATGATATATATTTTTTTGTGGAAAGTCTTAATAAGTTCCTTATTTATACTATGTATTTGCAGTATCTCGAAGAACAGTATGTATAATCTGCTTCAATCTCGACTTGATAGTCTTCTTTTTGAGATAGTTTTTCCCCTTATGTGCTTCAATGACAACGATCAAAAGCTTTGGGATGAAGACCCACATGAGTATGTGAGGAAGGGTTATGGTATGGCCTCAACATATGAATTTATTGCTCTAAGGACCTTGGATTGTTGTAGGTGATTTAGGACTTCTCTTGATTTGCTGCAGATATCATTGAAGATTTATACAGTCCGAGGACTGCTGCAATGGATTTTGTCAGTGAGTTGGTTAGAAAACGTGGAAAAGAAAATCTCCAAAAGTTTATTCAATTCGTAGTGGAAATTTTTAAGCGGTATACATATGTTTTTCATTTTATGCTCTACCATGTGTGTCTCAAAGATTTGGGGTGCCCTAATGGTCATGTTTTTGTTTCTTGTATTATTTCCTCTTCCAGCTATGATGAAGCACCAGTAGAGTACAAACCCTACAGACAGAAAGATGGTGCTCTTCTTGCTATTGGAGCTCTTTGTGATAAATTGAAGCAAACTGAACCTTACAAGTCCCAACTTGAGCGTATGTTAGTGCAACATGTCTTCCCTGAATTCAGTAGTCCCGTTGGGCATCTTAGAGCCAAGGTTTGACGGTCTAAAATTTATTTTCTATGTATTTAGTATGGAGTTTGTTACGTATTGGTTTTCACCTTGCTGTATGTTGTGATATTCTTTTTAGATAAGTAATGTGCAACTTTTTTGAAAAAGCATATGGCGCCCCCCTAAGCACATAGGCCATATACACAGTGAGCTCCCACAAGCCCAAAACCCAACAAAAAGCAAAAACACCCACAACCCAACCAACCCAAAAGGCCCACAACCCCAAAACCCACAAGACAACGAAGCCCAAAACAAGCCTTGCTTTTCGCATGCCTAGATTAAGCTCCCTTTGCATCATAGTTAATGGAGCATTCCAAATTCAGAAGCTCCCACACCTGTATGTTGTGATATTCTAAAACTCTAGTTTGGCCTTTATTTTCAATTAATTTTTGCTTTGCTGTCTTTTGACAAAATGTTAAAAAAATATATATATATTTTGATTTTTTTGTACTATTCAGTTTAGGTGGGCCTGACTTTCAGTACATTGTCATTTTGCTGCCTTTTTACAATAGCTTATTCCGGTGACTTTTGTTCTGGATATTAGGCAGCATGGGTTGCAGGACAGTATGCCCACATAAACTTTTCTGACCAGAACAATTTCCGTAAGGCCTTACAGAGTGTTGTGTCTGGGATGCGGGATCCCGAACTTCCTGTTCGTGTTGATTCTGTTTTTGCGTTGCGCTCTTTTGTTGAAGCTTGCAGAGGTATATATATGCTACACTATATTGTTTTACTAATTTACATGTTGGCTGGTTGATAAAAGTTTCATTGTGCTCACTATGCAGATTTGAATGAAATCCGTCCAATTCTTCCTCAACTCCTTGATGGTATGTGGTCATGAAACTTTGCAAAGTACTGTTAACTATGTGACTTGTTCAATAAATATTTTTCTCCCTTCCATCCAGAGTTCTTTAAACTTATGAATGAGGTTGAGAATGAGGACCTCGTATTTACTCTGGAGACTATAGTGGACAAGTTTGGGGAGGAGATGGCACCTTATGCCTTTGGGTTATGCCAGAATTTGGTAATATTTTCTTTCATTTGTGTTTGATTTTATGTGTATCTTCCGGAGTCCTCAAATATTTCCTTTTCTTTTGTCTTTCCAAAATTCAGGCAGCTGCCTTTTGGAGGTGTATGAACACTGCTGAAGCTGATGATGAAGCTGACGATCCTGGCGCTTTGGCTGCAGTTGGTTGTTTACGTGCCATTAGTACAATTCTTGAATCAGTTAGCAGGCTTCCTCACCTTTTTGTCCAAATCGAGCCAACTTTGCTTCCAATAATGCGTAGAATGTTAACAAGTGATGGCCAAGGTGTTTATTTTATAGTTTAATTTGGCGTATTTTTGACATTATTTTTTCTTTTTTTTTGCATGTTATTTTGTTTCCTGCTAAATTTTTATGCTGCTTAAGATCATTCAGCGAGTCTTGTAGTTTCAAATACTCTCGACTTGAAACTATATTATATAGTGCTTACCATGCAGATTTGAATTTTTATGCTGCTTCAAATGCTGCTAAATTATATAAGTAGTTTCAAGTACTCTCGACTTTTCCTTGTCCTAGTAGGCTTAAAAAATTTTAAATTGAGAACAACCAAGAAAAACCACAAGACTAGCTTGGACTCGAAGAAAATAAACCTAAAGGCCTGTTTGGTTGTGTTTTATGAAAATATTTTCTAAATAACTGTTTCCAAAGAACAAAAAGAAAATTTACAAACTTGGTATTTTCAATGGTTTTGTGAATTTAGGAAAATATACAACAGTAGACAAGATGGAGTGCAAAAACCATAATGTAGCTGTAGCCAAGAGCATTAGGGTAAAATCCGATTGCCAAGGTCCCTAAGCGGTAGCTCAATCGGCTGGGACCACATCTAATGAAGTGGAGGTCACTAGTTCGAATCCCCCTCCCCCCTCTTGTGCGGACATGTAAAAAAAAAAAAAAGTTGTGGAACCCCATTTGGGAAGGAATCCCTCCTTGAGTCTCAGGTTTGTTTTCCGGCTAACTTGTTAGGAGTTCTTCCTAAGAGTACCTGGATTTTGGTATGCCTGCCTTTTCTATCTCTTTACTAAATAGGGACCTACACAGTAGGACAAAGTTTTCCTCCAAACGGAATTGGAGAAAGTTCTTTTAACCCAGTCTATAAAATTTTCATGTGTCCTTTAGCATGTGAGCACATGCTTTTTGGAGGAAGTTCCTCCAACCAGTTTGAAGGAAATCTTTGTCCCACATGGAATATAAACCATCGATTACCAAAATTGAAACACTGTTAGAAACAGAAGCGAAGCCTCTTCTTCCGTGGCTGCGTCCACTATTACAGAAAGTATATATAACACAAAAACGTATATTCACCGTTTACTGAAAAGTTGTATATAATTAGGGATACCATGCTTTGCCGTTTGTCACTTTGGATGGATGGCTTGTTGTGGAGTTATATGAGAGTAGTACATCTTGGTTCTTTTGAGGCTCTAGCAGTGCATGCAGTTTTCGTATTTTGAATGTTTTTGGGCTCATTGAAACTTGAAGAGGACATAAAATTTACATGTTTAATACTTTTATTGTTTCCATTAGCTACATGAATCCTAAAATTTCAGTGTAGTTCAATATTTCATTCAATGCTCAGGTATCCTTTTCTGATATATCTGTGCAGAGGTTTTTGAAGAAGTTTTGGAAATTGTGTCCTATATGACTTTCTTTTCTCCGACAATATCTTTGGATATGTGGAGTCTTTGGCCATTGATGATGGAAGCATTGGCAGATTTTGCTATCGACTACTTTCCAAGTATGAATCTCTCTGCTGTTTGTACACTTGGCTGGATATTTGAGGGAAATTTCATTTGCACTATTGTGATTATATTTTAGTGTTTCTTATATCTGTAAAATCACATAATCAACATTTTTGTCTACTGCATGTTTGTAAAAATTCATGATTTAATATCCATATCCGTTAGTCATGTTCTGCATTTTTAGTACTTTTCAAGGAATCCAATTTTTGTGAACCCTTAAAAGTGATAAGTCACCTAAACTACCCTCAAAAGTTGAAAATTTATTGAGTAATTCTTTTATAGGACATTTTTACATCTGCGCTTATTTCACTTTTCAAATGGGACAATCATTTTGGGACATCTGAAAATGGGAAAGGTATTAACATTGTGCGACAAAAAGAGTATTAAATTAATATTTCTAGAACTCATATTGTTTAGTTTAAACTTGGCTATGGAAATCAGTTTGGAACACAATAAATTTGAGGTGCGAGATATCCTATTTTGTGGTGAAAATTCTAGTACTTGGACCTCCCTCCTTGCTTATTGTACTTTTTTTTTTCTCCCCTAATTCCATCTATACACTAAAAGGCACTCTTACCCTTTGTTCTGTTCCCACGCATCCCGATAATAATGAAAAATAAAAAAATCACAGCACCTGATGGTGTTGGTCCTTGAGTTCCTTGGAGCCACGACCCTTGGTTACAAACAGTGCCGAACATTAAAACTGAACTACATGGAATGACTGTTGAAGCTTCTGAGTAATGGAAAATGAGAAGATCTCATGTAATTACTTAGAGTAATGCTTTAGATATTTTGCATATTTAGAGAAATTATGTATTTAAGTCATCTAAGCTGTAATTTCTCTTTAGAACAGACTTCCAAGTACTTAGGGGAGCCTTACGCTTTTAATGAGATTTTTTTTATTACTTAAATAAAAAAATTAAAAAAAAAACTTCCATGTACTTCTCCCATACTTTGATTCTCATATTAGTTCTTTTTGATGCAGATATTCTGGTTCCTTTGGACAACTACATATCCAGAGGAACTGCACATTTCCTCACTTGTAAAGAACCAGACTTCCAGCAAAGCCTTTGGAATATGATTTCATCTGTAAGTTTCTTCTTAATTATTTTTGATGCCTAGCTGTTCAGTTAAAAGCATTGAGAAGAAAAAAAAACTAAGTGATTTTTTTTGTGATGCTGATTTTTTGCTTAATTTTTCACTTTTCCTCCCATTTGGCTGATAAGGTCTGTGTGTTGTCTTAATGATGCAGATCATGGCAGATAAAAATATGGAGGACAATGATATTGAGCCAGCACCAAAGCTCATTCAAGTGGTGTTCCAGAATTGCAAGGGGCAGGTGGATCAATGGGTTGAGCCGTATATCAGAATCACAGTTGAGCGGTTGCGTCGGGCCGAGAAGTCATACTTGAAATGTCTTCTCATGCAAGTGGTAGGGAGCAGATATAAACTTCTTGTATGCGCTTTGTTTTGATTTTGCTGTTTGGTCCGCAACCTCTCTCTCTCTCTCTCTCTCTCTAGATAAATACGGAGACTTATATTTACGGCATAGAACTTCTAACTAGTAGTTCACCTCCCTTGAAAATCAAGGATGGAGAAATCATTATGTGGTCCTTGGAGGTTTGGATTATACTAAACCAATCAAGTAGACGAGCAAAGCCTTGTTAATGGAAGCTTGTGTTATACTTGGGCCAATCAAGGAAGCCATCAAAGCCTTGTAATAGATAAACCTCTTAAGAGCCCCATTAAGGATGTGTTGTATATCTTAACTCGTCCCTAAACTAACAACAGGGATGTTGAATTTAGAATATAACACTTGTTTATGGTCTCAGTGACTTATAAGATATCATTATACCACTTTGAAACGAAGGTTTTGGTTAAGGTATTGACTGTGGCAGTTTTAATGTTTGCTAGCCATGTGCTTCAAAATTACTTGTGTCATATGGAAGCATATTTGGAGGCGAAATTCTTCTAAAAGAAAAAAAAATGCATTTGTTGCAGGTTGCAGATTCTCTTTACTACAATGCAGCTTTGACATTAAGCATATTGCAAAAGCTGGGTGTTGCGACTGAAATCTTCAACCTTTGGTTCCAGATGCTGCAACAAGTTAAAAAGAGTGGTGTACGTGCTAATTTTAAAAGGTGAATTGTCAATCTTGTTTACCTTTGTTACTTTGCCAAATCCCTTTCCCCCCTCCCAAAACAATCCCCCACCCAAAAAAGAAGGGGAAAATAGAAACCTATTTAATTCCACCACAACCTACATGTCTGCTTAAATTTGATACCTACTCATTTACCCTTTCAAAAGGTTTGGCATGTCATATAAATTTTTATGCTACAGAGAACAAGATAAGAAAGTTTGCTGCTTGGGATTGACATCACTCCTAGCACTTCCGGGTGATCAATTGCCTGGGGAGGCTTTGGGGCGTGTTTTCAGGGCAACCCTTGACCTCCTAGTTGCGTACAAAGATCAAGTTGCAGGTCTCTTGATCTCCTCCTTTTTAATATGTCTGTATCATTTATGTGAATAATTTCTCAACTCATACATAATGGGCAGAAGCTGCAAAGGAAGAAGAAGCCGAAGATGATGATGATATGGACGGTTTTCAAACTGACGATGATGAAGATGATGGTGATGGATCTGACAAGGAAATGGGAATTGAAACTGAGGATGGTGATGAAGCCGACAGTATTAGACTCCAAAAGTTGGCTGAACAGGTTGTGTATTTGAAATAGCTTTAAAAATTAATGTTAGTCTTTATTGAATGGAATAACAGCATACCAATTTTTTTCCCCTACTTTTGGTGTCATTTACTTTAAGAACAATGGTTATAGGTAATTTTGATATAACAGGCAGACTTCATTGGTGTATACTCTACTCACATTTTTTATAACGAAATCTTGAAAGTAACCCTCATCTTTTTTGCATTAATCGAGTACTATTGACAGAAAATATCCTCCAATGGGCATGCCTAATTATCCATTTAGTGCTTGCAGATGACACTCTTTAGAGTTTAATATGCAAAAATTGGATACAATATCTTTGGGCAGCTGATGCCATATTATAGTTTTTTTATTGCTAAGTTACACATGTAACTAGCAGGTTTTGAATCAATATTCCCCATTCTCCACCTTCACATCAGCTGAAGCTTTTGGTGTCATATTATTGTTTGTGTTGGCTTTTGCCAAATGTTTTACCCAAATGGCACTTCTGCCCAAGCAGCCATGTCCCATTTTGCCCCCTTTTAAGAAAGATTTAGGGTGAGGTCATTGTTTCAATCCTGTTTGGATATATGAGTCATGTTAACGTATCAAAACATTATTCTTTATTGGTTTGTCATGCTATGTATTGGTTGTATCGCTTAATTTGATAACTTCTTTTTTTGATTCATTTACCTTGTCATAACTTGACTCTGGTCTTCGTTCAGGCAAAGGCTTTCCGCCCAAATGATGAGGATGATGATGACTCGGATGATGACTACAGTGATGATGAAGAGTTGCAATCACCAATTGATGAGGTGGACCCGTTTGTTTTCTTTGTGGATACAGTCAAAGGTAAAAGCAAACATTCCCCTTAGTCCTGCTTATATTTCCTTGCAGTATTATTGTTATAGTATGGTCTGTAAAGCCATCCCTGGTATTTTTCTCTGCTTTCTTTTAAATCTAGCCTTGCAAGCGTTGGATCCATTGAGGTTCCAGAACCTTACGCAGACACTCGACTTCCATTATCAAGCCCTTGCCAATGGTGTTGCCCAGCATGCTGAACTGAGGAGAGCAGATATTGAAAAGGAAAGAATGGAGAAGGCAGCAGTTACTGCTGCTCCTTAAGCTTTTGGTGTCATGTTGTGACCAAAATTTTGGTTTGCTTATTACCATTCGATTCGTTATGGTTTATTGAGAAAGAGAGTCGTTGCCAGTCCCTTCAGAGCATTTGGTTGGTTCAATGATCATAGAGGTTGGTGAGCCCCGATGAGTTCCCAGGTTAAAGTGTTTGAAGCTTTGCTTGTCCAAGTGCCCACTGATATACAGTGAGATTAATGATCGCCGGAGTTAGTCCTTTGTTCGATTCAGGGTTGAGTTATAGTCCTTGTCTGGTGAGTCTGGCAATTCTATGGCAGAAATATGCCTTTCTGAACCGGTCTGTGTTGTCCTTTCCTCCTTGCTCTCATGTTCATTAGTGATCATTTCTTTGGGTTGACTATTCCCGTTCCAGGATTTATTGATTTAGGAACCCTAGGATCTGCTCTCTTGGCTTGAGAAGCAGTAGGGGGTTTTCATGCATACAAGTCTGTAATATTTCATTCCATATACGGATGGGTGTTATGTGGGGTGGTTGATGGCTGGATTGATAATTTTTGCTGCTCGGTGACCAACGAAAATTTTCTCCGCTTTTTCCCTTTTTATTTGGTATATAGTGTAGGGTTCGATATTGGTTTATTTGGGTTTGGGAGTTTTGGGTTGATTGCAGAGGGCTTCTAAGGGTAGCTTGCTGCCGGTTGTAAAACAGTTACGTCTATTCTTTATGTAATGTAGATTCATGAGATGAAAGCGGCTTCATTCTTTATATCACTAATTTAATGGCTGACCAAAGGTGTACAAAATTAATTGGATGTCACATTTTTCATTCATGGTATGCTGCTTCCAACAGCTCAGTCGCATAAGATAATGGGTATGCTTGTTTCTTATTGAGTAATCAAATTTAGTGAACTCATGAATGACTGTTATACAATTGAATGACGTGACATTACTGAAAATTAATCTTTAGATCTGCATTTGATTTTCAAGTGCTGATTAAAAGTTAGATTTTCACTGTTACGCTTGTAAAAGACTTGTACGGCATCCATTGGATCATTACTTGTAAAAAAAATAAAAAAAAATAAAAATTAAATGCTGATTGTTACTACTATGTTATCTTAATTGTATAACATTTTATTAAATTACATTACTCATAGTAAAAAGTATCATTATCCATACTGAGAGCCTTGATGCAGAAATTGACGGAGTCCAGTTTACATCACCAGTAGATTACCATCGACAAGCAATCAAACTCACGTCTGTCATTGGTCTAGTAGCATCAGCTCTCTTCTCTCTCTCCTGAGAGAAGTTTTTCTTTTTCTTTTTCTTTGGTATTCCACCTCCTCAGTGAGGCTCCTCCACTGCCTCTGTGTGGCTCTTTCCGGGGAGGAGGGAGAGATTTTGTTCTCTCCTTCCTCCCCTCTTCCCTTCCGCCTAGTGCAGCCATCTCTCCTCCCCCCTCTGTCGCCGTTTCTTCTTTTTTTTTTTTCTTTCTTTTTTTCCCCTGAGGTTTGATGTTCCTTTTCTGCCGCCTTTGGACAACCCCGCCTCGCCTAGTTGGCCCCCTTTGGCTTTGTTTCAACTCCCAGCAGTTGCGCCGTTCTCGGTTCTACGATGGTTCTCAGCTCTGGTTTTCTCCAAGCTAGATCTGTAAACCTTCGTTTCTCCACAGATTCAATGCACCCCACCAGGGTCTTCCCCATCCTCCCAGCTACCTATCGATGTCTTCACCACCTTGATCCAGCCACCACACGCCGCCGCGTGGTCAGCACGCGCAAGCGCGTGGAGCTCACGCGCCGCTGCGTTCACCTTGAGCTACTACCAGAAGCTCTTCCGCCAACCTTCTTTCGCCCTGTCTTCTGTTACAGCCGTTACTCAGTGGGCTTTTTTCTTGCTTTTTTTTTAAACAAAAAAAAAAATTTCTATGTATTGTTATTTGTCTTGTATTTTGCAGCTCTTTTTGTTGTTGTTTGCTATTTATTTTTGTGGGTTGCTATCTCGTAGGGCTATGGTGTTTTGATCATTTTGTGGAGACTTTTGTAATTGGATTTCTGGTGGTTCCTCTCTTTTCTGCAATCCCTTTATCGGACTATGACAATGCATTTTCAGCTCCTTGCAGTGGTTGTCGCTGGTTCTATATGGGGGTTCAGATAGGCTTTTCTTAATCAGCTTCCCTTTTGCTTCTGTAACTGCCTTGTGCGGCCCCTTTAGAGGACCGGGTCATTTATTTATCCCATTTTCCTACCTATTGTAATTATTTTTGCGCTATTTTAGTTTGTTTTTGGGTCTATTGTCGGAGAGCCCATCTCTTTTTCATTTTAAGATCACTCACTTCTTCCGTTCGGATCAGAAGTAGAAAGGATCCCTCCCTATAACCCTTTCCTTATTTGGTTAGAAAAAAAAAAATTAAAAAATTGTGGATCCATAGAATCCTTTCCGTTGTGAATTGACTTACCATTTTGGTATCAAACCAATAGAGATTTGTGCAATTCGAGTACTGATAATTGGGGTCAAAGGAACAACTTCAATTTATTAGTATATTCTAGGGGAAGCTAATGCATTATGATGCAGAAGCTAGTAGTACCAAAACGCTAGGAAAATGAATAATTATTACTAGGAACAAAAGAAAGTGGAATGTAGTAGTTATTTATATTCTTTAGCTTGGTAACATGTGTATTCTAACTAGAGTTGAACCAAAATTACCCAAAACCCCACAATTCTAGAAAAAAAAAAAAAAAAACCTAAAATTGCAGGGGGGGCCTCCCCCAAATCCACTGGGGGCGGTGCGACCACCGCAGGTCCTGCCAGGGGGTGGCCGGCTACCCCTTGAATTCTAGGTTTTCCTTCTTTTTTTCCTTCTTTTTTTTTTTTAAATGTAAAAATAATTTAAGGGTTAAAATAAACTTTTTGAAAAAAAAATTGGTTTTTTTGAAAAAGTTGTCAATTCTTCCGGGAATAGCTATTCATTTCATTTTTTAGTAGAATAGCTATTATTGTGTGTAAGAGATTAATGATTCTCACGAGAATAACTATTCTTCATAATAGACCCTTACCAAATAAAAGAATAACTATTACATAAGAATAGTCATTCCATTCAAGGAGTCTATTCCGCAAACTAAATGGGCCCCAAGTGTTTTAATGTGACATAGGATGAACAATTCTGTTAGTGTTTTTGAGAAGCTTGTTTGTTAATGTTTCAACTTTTTAGTGAAAAGGAAAAAGAAAAGAAAGGTACGGCAAACAGAGCCTTATTCTTTTGGTAACAACTCCCGAAACAAGTAGAACAAACTAGTCTTTCAAACATACCATATTGTACATGGTATATGTAGAATGTCACTCTGTAAAGCAATTAAAAGAATATGTATTACCTTTTCAAATATATATATATATATTACAATCAAATGCTATCAAGAACGCAACAAAACGATTTTTTTTTTTTTCTTCTGTGTTCAACACCTTTAATACTCCACATAGTCCTCAAATGGACAAAACCTGGGTACATCATAAGCCCAAAGTGACAATTTGGAAATTAAGTTGGCACAAAATATCCACAAATTAGGTACAAATTGACCTGCATTTATAACAAATGTACCGGAGTCCTAGGGGCTAGGCTGAAAATGTAGGCCGCCGCAAGGAATGTAGAGAATTCCCCGTTCAAATGAAGCAGGGTCTAATTTATACAATATCATTAATAATGGAAGACTAGATAATGATCGCCCAAACACTACCTTCAGCTCCTAGGCAATGCTCCTTACATATTGGTCAAGAGTTGTATTGAATAGCTCGCACCTACATAAAGCAAGTTAAAAAGAGTCATAGTAAGAACAAAATTCGAATCCCCCTAATAAGTGGAGGTCACTAGTTCAAATCTTCCTTCTCTCTCTTGCGCGGACATGTCAAAAAAAAAATTGGGAAGGAAATTGCAATAGCTTTTGCAGCTCATACTCAAAGCAGTAAATAAATAAAATTAAGGAAACAGATAAAAATCAAAGCCAGCTATAATCTGTCGTGGGGCATGCCTTCCTTAAAAAATAATTAGGGGAAACTTCACTTACTCCCCACGACTTATGCGCTTTTCGCAGACACTCCCCCATTGTTCAAAATCTCACACTTTGATGTATCAAACTTTGATTTCCTTCCACTTTTCTGTTAGAATTTTTTGTTAAATCCTAATGGAAATGTGTGAAATTACTAAAATATCCTTAGTCATTTTTCTCATTTTTCTGTTTAATTTAACTGCAATATTTAACGGTAAGGGGTATTTGAAATGAAACGAAAGTTCGATACACCAAAGTGAAAGACTTTAAACAATGAGGAAGTGTCTACGAAAAACACGTAAGTTCGTAGGGGGTAAGTGAAGTTTCCCCAAATAATTAAAATGGAGCACTCCAAATGAATAATTTTTTGTAGAATTATGGATAAGGCTTGTGTCTTGGGCTGTAAATGAACCGAACTGTCATTAGCTCAGTTCGTTTAAGCTCGACTCGAGCTTGGTTCATTTAAAATGAGTCAAACTTGAATAATAATTTTGGCTAGAATATTAAACGAGTAAAACTTGTATTTACTCAGCTCAGCTCAGCTTAGGCTCGTGAACCAAGTTCTTATAAACTCAACTCAGCTTGTTTGAGCTTTGTTTAAAACTCGTTCATAACTATATATATATATATATAGGACTAAAATGATATGATATAACTAATTACAAGTCATTATATATGATCCCTCCCATCTCTACCAATAATTTGCCACCTCATGGCCATACCAATGCCCCTCCCCCCCTGCCTTACTCTAATTCAATGGCTCAGCTTAGCAGTAGTTGGTAGAAGTTACCATTCCTCTTTCCCCTAGTGGTTTTTATCATAAACCCTAGTCGACAGAGACCAATGTCCCTCCCTCCCTCCCTCTCTCAAATCCATGGCTCTGATTGTGGACCTCAACAATTCACACACTCATGGCCATCTTCATCACCACATCTCCGACTCCACTACCTAGAACTTGACCTCGAGCTTGACTCATTTGCTTCATTCAAGTCAAGCTCAAGCCGTGTTCAAACAGAACCAATTTTAATTGAGACGAGTACAAACTCCCTATTGGAGCTCAACTCAAGTTCAAGCCAACCTATATTTTTATTGAGTCAAGTTCAAACGGCCACCACTCGGCTCGATTGCAACCCTACCTGCGTCTAACAAGAACAGAAAAAGAATGCCCTTGTTAGAGCTACAAATGAGGCAAGCAAGCAGCACAGGTTTGGCTTGGCCAGAAGATGGCCCTCATTTAGAGTTTGAACCTCAAACAAGCTTGAGCTTGAGCCTCAATGATTTGGGCTTAGCTTGCTGAGCCTCTATAGATATGAAACTAACAAAACTAGAACCACCCCCAGCCATGTATTGCTTTACGTGTAACAAGCTCTAGTTCTAAACATAATTTTCAAAGGTTCTCCACATTACTGCATCACTAAGTTTTCTGCCCCCCACAACTCCCTTCCCTCTTTTTATTTTTTATTTTCATTTTTCTTTCCAAAGACAGGAGGGGGTAAGGGGGAAGAGGCTGGAGAAAAGAAGACTAAGCTTCATTAAACCTGGGTTCAACATAATACATCAGATCATAGGATGTTGATAAGCGCTAGTATTTGCTTTTCAAGTGATATCAATGTCCTTGTTCTTTAATCATTAGTCATTTATTTCACACTTACAATGTTTAGTTCTTAATTAAGGAGTCACAAAAACAACTAGTAAAGTGGATCAACTATAAATCATATATAATAACTACATGCATGTATAATATCAAAATCACGAGCCTTAGTGACCATGCCATTGAATGATTCCACATTAAAAAATGTCCTATGCCAACATTTAATAATGATTCGTTGCAATGCAATGCATGTCCAAAATTTTATACCAGTAGGTGTACCTCATTAGTTTTCTCATTAACCCCACCCCAATGATTGGATGCACCACTTTCAAAGTGACAGCCAAAACACATTAATATCTTAGAAAAGGGGTTCACCAATTGTGATGGCTATTGATAGGAAAACGTCCTAACTGGATAAATTTCACATTTTACTAGCATAAAAAGTTCAAATCAATCAGTCACCTGATTGGAGTTCCCGCAGAATATAGTGGGTTCCTGACAACATATTCAACATACAAGTTGTAAATGTGATTAAGGGAATCCCGCAGATCACCAGTCCGAGGATGAGTAACCAAGATAATCTGCACAAAAGGATAGAACATAGGTGCATTCTGAATTATGTAGTGAAGACTGACAAAAGTATTCAAATCAACCATATTGATAAGTTAAAACATCATAAGCACAGTCAAAACACATATTTGGCAAAAACTGTGTGATGCTAGGAAATATCTTTGACGCACAATTCAATACCCAATAGGGTCAGTAAAAGAAAAAAAAAGGTCGACAGGGATTTATGGTGCTATTTTGAGACAAAGCGTTCATTAAGTAACTACTATTGTACAAAGTTGAAAACAGCTACTGGTTACAAGTATCTTCCAATCATATCAAGAATCCTATGGTTAAAAGCATTAGATTGCAAGGCATGGGGCAATCAGCAACAAACTACATCCCTATACCCAGAGGAGATTTCTAACAGAGCCTTTTGATTTTCATCTTGTGATGTAATTTTTCTTGTAGCAATAGTAGTTAAGTTCAAAAAGGACTAGGAATTTCTGATAATAAAATTATTCAAATAACCACAGTATCAGCAGAATGGAAAATAAATTATATGAAAGGCAGGTTACCCTAGAACTTTTAGTGGTTTGTTTAAGTCATTAGCAAATCCATTTTCCATAATTTATTGGTTCAAGCAAATTGCATCTAATCTGAAGACATGATCAAGCAATCTCAGTATCTATACAATTGAACTTATCATTTTAAAGTCATACCAACTGTGGGTAGTCAGTACATTAACTTCCTTACGAATACCCTACTGCATCACTTTCTTGAATTCAATAATTCATAAAAAAAAAAACATTCACCAACAATAATCTATAGATTTCAATTTTTATGGCAAGCAAGCCCAAGATTTTTTTATATGGTTAATGTCACAATTAGCACTCACATAGATTTACGTGATTACAACTACAAACACATTTAAAAGAGGACCATTTTAGCTGACCTTTATCCCAGAAGGACTTTCCATGAAACTAAGCTTGTACGTATTAGTACGAAAGCTGTGAAATGAGCAACCTTGGCCAGGCAACTGAGGCACCCCGAGGTTTCCTTTCTCTGCGCTGCACAAATTGATAAAAGTAAATGAAAACAAAAACAAACCCCACAAATAATCACAACAGATAACTTGATACATCAACAACAAACACACAAGTTACATGCCACGATTATAACTAGCCTGCAACCCAAACAATTGGTATCATCGTTATGGTTAGGAGAATCAAAATAGTAACCTATCAAACACTTGTCAAACTTCACATCTAGATCACCAATTTTTAACTATCATAAAAGAAATGAGCATTCGAACCTTCCACAGAGAAAAAACTCATTTGTTTGTGTCTAACATAAAAAGTCCCTAATGATTAGTTATCACAATAACCAAGTCCCTCCGACATATGACCAATTTTAATCAAATATGAGAAATAAAACCACAGATTTTTTATTCATCATTAATTCATATTACATTTCTATGTTCTTTCCCGTACCCAAAAATATTACTTGCATACACGCTAATATGATTCTCTTTTCCCTTTCTCATATCGCATTGCAACTGGAATCTAAACCATACATCTTTACAAAACCAAACTTATAACAGTCCATTGAAATCAAATACGCAAAAATTTGTCATTATACATATACACAAATAGAAAATTGTTAAATATATATATTAAATATAGATATACCTAGTGGGATCCATCTTGGCAGTTAAGGACTTGAGAGAGAAGAGCAAACCAAACATGAGCTTGTGGTCTTGCTGTGCATTGAGGGTGTGGAGTGGTCGATTCCACTCCCTGTAAAGCAAGCACACCCCACTCCTATTGAACACATACATCATGTGCGCGTTGTTCCCCAAAGCCGTCGGCGCCGGCGGCGATGGACTGATCTCCGACCCCCCAAAGAATTGCATTTTTTCAATCTCAAATCCGAGAGTCCTAATTTAACCACTCAGCGATTGTACATTGAACTTTTGCGTCTTAAGAGAACCTGAAATTGCGAATTCAGGAAAACATCTGAAGTTTTGTATTTTTCATACTACAATGGAGAGCAGATTGAATTGAAGAGATTATTACTACATAAAGTGAAATCTACGAATAAAATAAGAGAATCTCAGAGATATAGACGGCTAAGATCTGATCTGGGAAGGAGCTTACCACGATCCACCACTTCTTCAGTTCTTCTGAAAGAAAATAACGGAAATATCGGAGAGAGAGTGTGCAGAGGAAAATTTTATGAAAGCAACGAGGGGGATTGGGTTTAGAGATAAATGAAAAATTGGTATTTACAAACCAACCACTCTACGTAGAATAAAAAATAACCGGAGAGATTTCACTTTGCCCCTTGAATTTCTATGCGATTTTATAAATCCAATTAAACTTTAAAATCTCGAACCCCTAAACCTTTAATTGTTCTCAATGTGACCCATCCGTCAAATTTTAAACGTTACATGACTTTTGTACTCTTAACATTTGTAGAAAATTCTAACTTTCAAAACGTTTTTTTAAATAAAAAAAAAACGAAAATCATGGATATTCTGATCTCTTTTTTTTTTTGTATTTTTAACGGCTAAAATTAATGAAGATGTTCTAATTGAGAGCAATTCAAAATTTAGGGGTTCAAAGTGAGAGATTTTAAAGTTTAAGGGGAGTTTGTAAAATCGCGTGAAAGTTCAGGAAACCAAAATGAAGTTTTCCCAAAATAATGTATAGGTATAAATTACAAATCACTGGTATAAAAAATAATTTATAGATCCTCAAGATATGTCAAAATAATAGTATATTCCCTGAAATCAATTTACTTTAAATAACTTAACAAAATCTATCACTTTGCCACGTCATACCCAATAAAAATACGGCACATGTTATTATTAATTTATGACTTTCAAATATGAAGGTTAAGATTTTTCACATCATTTTACGACACCAGCTAAGATTACATATTAGTCATCACTCCACGTCATATGGCTACAATGAATTAACATAATCTCTTATATTCCCAAAATTTTATCCCGTGTGTAACCCTCTCTCATCTTCATCTTTGTTAGCCGCTTCAAAATTATGGTAAGGAAGATGAAAATGAGGGAGGGTTAGTGGGTTACGGGATAAAAGAAATTAGGTTAATTTATTATAGTAGTATGACATGATAAAGTAATGGATTATGTTAAGTTACTTAATGAAAATTGATTTTAAAGAGTAAATTGTTATTTTGATGTACCTTGAGGACTTATAAATTATTTTTTATACCACAATGAGTGATTTATAATTTACGCCAACTATAAGGACCTATAAATGATTTGTTATATTATAGGAAATTATTTGTCATTTAGTTCAATTACATAGACCAATTTTACACTTATCTCTTGCGTTTATGCAGGATTCATATCCAAGGCAATTTTTAGAAAATTGTCGTGGTAGCTTTTTTAAAAATCTAGGCCGTTAAGGTTGAAAAAACAAAGGGGAAGGAAAAAAAAAACACATCATATTTAGCCCATAGGTTTTTATCTAATTTAAAAGGGAATTTATATCTAAACACCTTAAATAAGTACTCCAAAATTTTTTAATCTCAAGTTTTTTTTTTTTTTTTTGACAATTTACTCTCTAGGTCAATCGAAATGACAATAAAATCTCTGCTGTCAAAATTTTGTAGCAGTCGTTAGTCTGGGTCAAAACACTCTATTTTACATCATTAAAATATTAATTTTTTAAAATTTAAATCTAAAAAAAGAAAAAACACAAGGGGTGGCCGAACCACCCCATAAGGGGTGGTTGGCCACCCCATTTTGCCTAGGGGTGGTTCAAGCCNAATGAAAACAAAAACAAACCCCACAAATAATCACAACAGATAACTTGATACATCAACAACAAACACACAAGTTACATGCCACGATTATAACTAGCCTGCAACCCAAACAATTGGTATCATCGTTATGGTTAGGAGAATCAAAATAGTAACCTATCAAACACTTGTCAAACTTCACATCTAGATCACCAATTTTTAACTATCATAAAAGAAATGAGCATTCGAACCTTCCACAGAGAAAAAACTCATTTGTTTGTGTCTAACATAAAAAGTCCCTAATGATTAGTTATCACAATAACCAAGTCCCTCCGACATATGACCAATTTTAATCAAATATGAGAAATAAAACCACAGATTTTTTATTCATCATTAATTCATATTACATTTCTATGTTCTTTCCCGTACCCAAAAATATTACTTGCATACACGCTAATATGATTCTCTTTTCCCTTTCTCATATCGCATTGCAACTGGAATCTAAACCATACATCTTTACAAAACCAAACTTATAACAGTCCATTGAAATCAAATACGCAAAAATTTGTCATTATACATATACACAAATAGAAAATTGTTAAATATATATATTAAATATAGATATACCTAGTGGGATCCATCTTGGCAGTTAAGGACTTGAGAGAGAAGAGCAAACCAAACATGAGCTTGTGGTCTTGCTGTGCATTGAGGGTGTGGAGTGGTCCATTCCACTCCCTGTAAAGCAAGCACACCCCACTCCTATTGAACACATACATCATGTGCGCGTTGTTCCCCAAAGCCGTCGGCGCCGGCGGCGATGGACTGATCTCCGACCCCCCAAAGAATTGCATTTTTTCAATCTCAAATCCGAGAGTCCTAATTTAACCACTCAGCGATTGTACATTGAACTTTTGCGTCTTAAGAGAACCTGAAATTGCGAATTCAGGAAAACATCTGAAGTTTTGTATTTTTCATACAATAATGGAGAGCAGATTGAATTGAAGAGATTATTACTACATAAAGTGAAATCTACGAATAAAATAAGAGAATCTCAGAGATATAGACGGCTAAGATCTGATCTGGGAAGGAGCTTACCACGATCCACCACTTCTTCAGTTCTTCTGAAAGAAAATAACGGAAATATCGGGGAGAGAGTGTGCAGAGGAAAATTTTATGAAAGCAACGAGGGGGATTGGGTTTAGAGATAAATGAAAAATTGGTATTTACAAACCAACCACTCTACGCAGAATAAAAAATAACCGGAGAGATTTCACTTTGCCCGTGAACTTCCATGCGATTTTATAAATCCAATTAAACTTTAAAGTCTCTCTCTTTAAACCCTTAAACCTTTAATTGTTCTCAACGTGACCCCTCCGTCAAATTTTAAACGTTACATGACTTTTGTACTCTTAACATTTGTAAAAAATTCTAACTTTCAAAACGTTTTTTTAAATAAAAAAAAAAATGAAAATCATGGATATTCTGGTCTCTTTTTTTTTTTTGTATTTTTAACGGCTAAAATTAATGAAGATGTTCTAATTGAGAGCAATTCAAAGTTTAGGGGTTCAAAGTGAGAGATTTTAAAGTTTAAGGGAAGTTTGTAAAATCGCATGAAAGTTCAGGAAACCAAAATGAAGTTTTCCCAAAATAATGTATAGGTATAAATTACAAATCACTGGTATAAAAAATAATTTATAGATAGATATGTCAAAATAATAGTATATTCCCTGAAATCAATTTACTTTAAATAACTTAACAAAATCTATCACTTTGCCAGGTCATACCCAATAAAAATACGACACATGTTATTATTAATTTATGACTTTCAAATATGAAGGTTAAGATTTTTCATATCATTTTACGACACCAGCTAAGATTACATATTAGTCATCACTCCACGTCATACGGCTACAATAAATTAACATAATATCTTATATTCCCAAAATTTTATCCCGTGTGTAACCCTCTCTCATCTTCATCTTTGTTAGCCGCTTCAAAATTATGGTAAGGAAGATGAAAATGAGGGAGGGTTAGTAGGTTACGGGATAAAAGAAATTAGGTTAATTTATTATAGTAGTATGACGTGATAAAGTAATGGATTATGTTAAGTTACTTAATGAAAATTGATTTTAAAGAGTAAATTGTTATTTTGATATACCTTGAGGACTTATAAATTATTTTTTATACCACAATGAGTGATTTATAATTTACGCCAACTATAAGGACCTATAAATGATTTGTTATATTATAGGAAATTATTTGTCATTTAGACCAATTTTACACTTATCTCTTGGGTTTATGCAGGATTCATATCCAAGGGAATTTTTAGGAAATTGTCGTGGTAGCTTTTTTAAAAATCTAGGCCGTTAAGGTTGAAAAAACAAAGGGGAAGGAAAAAAAAACACACATCATATTTAGCCCATAGGTTTTTATCCAATTTAAAAGGGAATTTATATCTAAACACCTTAAATAAGTACTCCAAAAATTTTTAATCTTAAGTTTTTTTTTTTTTTTTTTTTATTTTTTTATTTTTTTTTTTTTTTATAATTTACTCTCTAGGTCAATCGAAATGACAATAAAATCTCTGCTGTCAAAATTTTTTAGCAGTCGTTAGTCTGGGTCAAAACACTCTATTTTACATCATTAAAATATTAATTTTTTAAAATTTAAATCTAAAAAAAAGAAAAAACACAAGGGGTTGCCGAACCACCCCATAAGGGGTGGCTAGCCACCCCATTTTGCCTGGGGGTGGTTCGGGCCACCCCTAGACCAGCCCATGGCCTAAGGGGGTGGTTCGGCCACCCCCAAGCAAAATGGGGTGGCCAGCCACCCCCTATGGGGTGGTTCGGCCACCCCTTGTGTTTTTTTTTTTTTTGTTTTTTTTTTAAATAGATTTAAATTTTAAAATTAAATTAAAAAATTAATATTTTAATAAGGTAAAACGGTGTGTTTTGACCTAGACTAACAGCTGTTAAAAAATTTTGACGGCATTAATTTTATTGTCATTTCGATTGACCGATTGAGTAAATTGTCAACAAAAATATATATATACTTAAGGATTAAAAAATTTTGGAGTGCTTACTCAAAGTGTTTAGGTATAAATTCCCAATTTAAATTTAGTTTATGGGTTTCTAATTTTAAGAAGGGAAATGTTATGTGATCTTCTAGTGCTCTTCTGATGTGCTCTTAACTGTGATGTGACTTTTAAAATCACTTTGAATTTGAGATTATTATTATTGACTTTTAATCTATTGGTAATTTTAAAAGGCACATCATAGTTGGGAGAACACTAGAGAGTACCTACCATTTCCCGCAATATGATTATTAAGTTTTGCTAAGATTTTAGGGAAAAATGCACTCTACCCATTGAAGTTAAACCTGTTTTTCAATTCAAACCCCAATATTTAAAATTTTCGAGTGTACCCTATAAAGTTTAAAAAATTTGCAATTCAAGCATATCCGTAGAATTAGGATTTTCTTATATATATACATATATATATGTTGTAACCCTGAATCATTAGTAGTAAAATATAGCTATAGTTTTTGTGGACGTAAGCACCTTGCCGAAACATGTAAATCCGTGTATCGATTCTTTCTTAATCTCTCTCTTTTCGATTATATATTATTGTTGTAACCGCGCACAATAATGATGAACAGTATATAAAATCGAAAAGAGAGAGACACAGATTTAACATTGGTTCAGTAATTTGTCTACGTTCACAGAGAGACGACTATTATTCTCTTGATAATTCAGGTTTACATCAATAAGATATCTATATATAGGAAAAAACCCTAAACCCTACGTGTACAGAACTGTATGGATGCATACAGAACTGTATGAAAATTCCTAAAATACCCACGTACCGTACCGCGGGGGAGTTGCTCTCGCACCCCCACAACCTAATCGTCCCCTCGCAAACTTAATTACGCCTATGGGCCAATAGACTCCCACTTCGTGAACGTCGCGATACGCTCCCGTCTATTTGACCTTCCACTGATGTTAATATAAGCCACTAACTCCAACAATTATTTATCATTATTGTACACAATAATAACAATCGAGTTAGACGGGTTCAAGTGAATTCGGATGCACGACAATTCTTAAAAATTACCATGGTAGCAATAGCAAGAGTCTACGTACGCTGTAAATACACCACGGCATAGACGCTCGTTGAATGTATATAATTCCTTTAATGTAATTTTATTTTTATGCCGAATATAATGCCTTTGGTTTCTTGTACGAGGCATGAGGCTATTCAGACACGAGATGGTTATATATGTCGATAGTAAGAATAGTTAGCAGCTTTATGTGAAAAATGGAAGTGTGACTTTTTGTTTTGTCTCCAATATATAATGGCTCTGGTACTCGTAAGCAATATTTGTTGTTTTCTTAAAAATGTTACATAGGGTCGTTCATATTGTTAATCCGAATGAAAGATAGAATGAGAAATTATCTGTTAAGAATATGCTTTCTAACACAAAGTTAGAAATACAAAGTGCACGATAAAATGCACTGCAAGTAAAAACAGCAATCCAATCTATAGATGCTAGCAAAACAACAAGGATTTTACCAAAGACAACAAAAGATGAGAGACATGTGGTGGCAGTGTGGATAATTTTACCATTAGAGAATCTAACAACCACAATTGCAACTAAAAGACTTCCCTCAACTACAACAACAAAACTTAGCAGTGGAATAGTAGCATTAGTAGATGGCGGGGCAGCGAAAAGCAGTAAGGATGGGTTTGATTTTCAAAAAAACCAAATCTAAGGATTTCAAGAAGGAAGCAGAATCGAGGCTGCGAACGGCTGGGGGAGGGTGGTGACCGGACCATCTGTGGAAAAGGAGGAGACAATAGAGCTGTTAATGCAGGATAAATTGCCAAAGGTGATGGATAGGGCCTCCAATGAGACAAGTGGTGCCTCCAAGAAGGCAATTTTGCCTCAAAAAATGCAGGAAAGAGGGGGGGAGAAGGAAGTAGGGATCAAAGGGGAAGAGGAGGAAGTCGAAACTCCCTCCTCCCATGGCTGCCGAAGAGAAAAGGTGGGGAGTATTTGAGGAGAGACAAGAGAGCATTTTGCTCTCTAGTGGGGGATTATTGCTAAGCAATATTTGTTAGAATACGAATTGAGTGGTTAAATTAATCTTCTTCTTCTTTTTATTTTTTTATTTTTTTAACTGCTCAAGTTTTTGTAACAAGAAATGTTAGGAGTACTAAATTTTTTACCAATTGATAATACTAAGATGATGGAGAGTTTATTCGTTGAAAATTATCAAAATAATTAATAAAAAGAAATGCAACAGTATCAATAAATAAGCTACATATCATCTTGATATTCATCTCTTGGTAAAAGATCATTAACATTTTTCTTTTATAATAAGTGACGATTTTGAGTAATTTGTTTGGTTTTGTGTATGAGGTGGTTGAATAGTTGTTACCAACAGTTAGCCATGATTGATGTTATAAGGAGGATGAGTGTCTTCATAGAGTCCTTCAAATGTGATGTAACTTTTAAAATCACTATTAAATTTGAGATGATCGTTATTCAATTTTGATCTATTAATGATTTTAAGAGTCACATCATATTTATGAGGACTCAATAAAAACAAAGACTCAAAACCCTCAAGGTGTTTGATGAAAGGTATGAGAGAAGAGAAAAAGATAAGAATGCCACCCAAGGCATCAGCTCTCACCTGCATAAAACAACTGGCCTTTTCTTTCTTTTGCCCAACCGCACACAAAATTACTGTTAAAAACCACACAAACAATTGACACAGGCGACAGAAACCATTGGGAAAAAGAACATGTCGATGTCGGTGTTTTTAATTAAAATGAAGTAGCATCTTTTTAATGGTCACAACTCACCTGTTTAAACGGAATTGTTTAACAAAGGCACATGATCGGTGTGCCTCAATCTTCAACAGTTCACACTCATTTGTGAATGAGTGAGACACTAGTTTATCATTTTTCACATATTTAATATGGCCCAGCACCTTGATTAAAGATTGTAATGGTGGCCAGTAGCAGCAGTACTATAATAATAATACTATTAAATTAAAATAGGCTTGTACTATTGAGTGGCAATGACATTCTTTTAAACGCTTGTGCTGCTGTGGGATATATATAATGTAGTAAAGTCACCGACCCAAGTGTGAAACGGAGAAACACCATGTGGGATTTCGCCATGTTTATCGAAAGTAGCCGCAACTACTGTACATTTCTCATGCCAACATATATATGACCAATTTTGTTCATTTCTTTTGGTGGGGGTACGCCCAATTAGGATTTAAAAAAACACTAAAGGGAAGAATATTGAAGAAATAAGCTTTTAACTTTAGTTCTAAAATTGAAGAACACGCAATTAGAAGACAGGCGACTGCAGAGAAGAGCTAATTAAATTGGTTGCTTTTCACTAGCCTTCACTGGGACTGGAGCAGGCTTAATTGGTACATTAATGTCAAACTTTTGAACTCAGTAGGACCCTAATGGACCCCCCCAAGCATAAAAAATGCTCAAGAAGAACGCATATGTGGACTTTGAAGTGTGTCTACACTCTTTTAAAAAAAATGCAAAATGCGTAATGACATGGGACATGACGTAATAGGCTCTGAAATTGCATTATAAAAGGCCAGGAACTCCTGCTGTTTTCCAACCACCGAAGAGACCAAATATGACTGCCAAATACTGCCTAGTGTTGCTCCTTGGGGTGGTGCTTCTCAGCACTGCCTCAGTACTGGCTGATTACCACGAGCCTTCCAAACACGACCACAAATCTCCAGCCCACAAGCCCCGATCTCCTCCTAAACACAAACCTCCGACCCCACTTGATCATGAGGAGAAGAAGAAGCCATCCCCTGAACACAAGCCACTTCCCAAGGGTAAAGGAGAGAAGCCTCCGCCGGAGCACAAGCCACCGCACGAGCAACACCCTGGGCGCCATTTGCTAGATGAGTCGTCTTCCCTTGAAAAAGACTCACCGAGTTTGGATGGAAAAGGTCCCAAGGGTAAGGGAGAGAAGCCTCCACCGGAGCACAAGCCACCACACAAGCATCACCCTGGAAGCCATTTGCTCGAGGAGTCGTCTTCCCTTGAAAAAAACTCACCGAGTTTAGATGGAGAAGGTCCCAAGGGCAAGGGAGAGAAGCCTCTGCAGGAGCACAAGCCACCACACAAGCATCACCCTGGACGCCATTTGTTGGAGGAGTCGGCTTCCGTTGAAAAAAACTCACCAAGTTTGGATGGAAAAGGTCCCAAGGGCAAGGGAGAAAAGCCTCCGCAAGAGCACAAGCCACCGCACAAGCATCACCCTGGAAGCCATTTGCTAGAGGAATCGTCTTCCCTTGAAAAAAACTCACCGAGTTTAGATGGAAAAGGTCCCAAGGGCAAGGGAGAGAAGCCTCCGCAGGAGCACAAGCCACCACACAAGCATCACCCTGGACGCCATTTGTTGGAGGGGTCGTCTTCCGTTGAAAAAAACTCACCAAGTTTGGATGGAAAAGGTTCCAAGGGCAAGGGAGAAAAGCCTCCGCAAGAGCACAAGCCACCACACAAGCATCACCCTGGAAGCCATTTGCTAGAGGAGTCATCTTTCCTTGAAAAAGACTCACCAAGTTTAGATGGAAAAGGTCCCAAGGGCAAGGGAGAGAAGCCTCCACCGGAGCACAAGCCACCGCACAAGCATCACCCTGGAAGCCATTTGCTAGAGGAGTCGTCTTCCCTTGAAAAAAACTCACCAAGTTTGGATGGAAAAGGTAACAAGGGCAAGGGAGAAAAACCACATTCTCATGATCATCAGCACCACCCTGGACACCCTTCAGTGGAGGATGCCAAAGACTCCCACAAGGCACCTCGAAAGTTGAAGCCTCCAACCGCGCCCGAAAAGAAGCCGCCGAGTCCCTCTCACAAGCCACCACCCCACAAACCACCAACCGCTAACTGAGTGCAAACCTGTGTTTGTTTGGTTATATATATATGCAGAAATAAGAGTGCAGTAGAGTCGTTGTCTTTCTTGTTTGTCACTGTTCTATGCATAGAACAGTTACTTAATTACTACTTGTAGTGATCTATGTTCATGTTATGTACTCTGTTTTTAGTGTTTGTACTTTGACCTGAAGCTTATGAGCATCCACGTACATTTATGCGCTTCCTATGTAGAGAATTGTCGCCTGGTACGATTACCTTGTTTTGAATCATTTTCTTTGCTTCCGCTCCATTTCATCAGTTTAGTGTAATTAGGAGGGTATATTTGTCTAAAATATTTTACATAAAAAATTAATGAACAATATTACCCTCTTAAATAAATTAAATGAATGAAATAGAGAGGATTATTTTTACTTTTCTATCACATGCAATACTTAGTATTGTTAACTCGAAACCAAATTGTTAATTTAATAATTTGATTTATATTATAACACTATGATTTTACATACGAACGAAGCTTAATACGTAACTTATTAAAATGAAAATAAAAAATGAATTAACTGTTTAAATTCAAGACATTTGCACTTGTATTATCTTAAATTATTATTTTGAACAGTCAAAAAAATATCAATTTAATAATTTAATTTATATTATAATAAACAAATATTGTTTGCAATCCCTAGAGGCACTATACGTTGGAGACAACCAAAAAAAAAAAAAACCACATTTCCTCTTTTCACCTAAAGCTGCTAACTATTTTATTATTGACGTATATAATTATCCCATGTCTCAGCTCGGTGGTAAAATCTCATATCTCGTAAAAAACAAACTAATGACATTGTACTCAACTGAAAAATAAACTTATTTA
Source organism: Carpinus fangiana (assembly GCA_006937295.1). Taxonomy (NCBI): domain Eukaryota; kingdom Viridiplantae; phylum Streptophyta; class Magnoliopsida; order Fagales; family Betulaceae; genus Carpinus; species Carpinus fangiana. Next base: position 17,887,518 of record CM017323.1, on the reverse strand, counting down.
TATTATTATTATTATTTTCAGAAAAAGGAAAAGGTAATCTTTAAAGTTTTTTTATTTTATTTTTTTATTTTTATCAAACCAACCCATAATTATCAAGAATCTCAATCGTAAAATCTCGTACCTCATACAAATCTTTTTATAGGATTTAATATGTCAATCAAAACTTAAAAGAATGACTTCTTTTAACGTGGACATGTCCAAAAAAAAAAAAAACTTAAAAAAATGACTTATATATAAAAAAAATATTACAAATGCATGAACGTATCTATATGAAGTGCTAATTTTGCATTTTATATTGCATTAGCACTTTATATAGACACGTCCATGCATTTGTAGTATTTTATGTATTACTTTTATATATATATATATATATATATATATAGTGAAGGGAGCTACGAGCCTACGACCACTTGCACATTCTACAGAATTCTAAAGTTTTCTCTCACCGTCCATTATATTGCAGTACATAATTTTTTATGGAAAGCAAATTCCCACCGCTTGAACTCTTTCCATCTAATTCCAGCCGTGTCCCCATAGCCATTCCTATAAATAGCTGTGTGATGCTTCTTTCTCAAATCACAAAAAATACTCTCACCAGCACTGACAGCAGAATAGTGAGAAATATAAATTTTAGCAATAAGTTTTGGAGCTTGCTACTTAAAGGAGAAGTGTTAGGTACAATTATTTTATTTTTAATTTATGTCAATTTTAGTTATTAAAATTTAAATTATGTCATTATAATATATAAATTGCTCGGAAAAATGTGATTAAATATCTCGAGAACAATATTATATTCAATTATCCTTTTAAATATTACAAATGCGTCGTTGTGTTACTTAAATTTTAGTAGGTATTTTACAATAGCGCCGTTGTGATGTTCAAGTAATGTTAGACATTTTAGATAAATATTATATTAATGTCGTAGTAATACCCATATAAAAATATGTGGTAACGCTACATAGTCGATATGATGCCCGAGTGACATTATAATATTTTAGGTATATGTCATTATATTGTCCAATTTTGGATAGAGCATAAGGAGAAATTAAGAGGTCGTTATTTTAGCCTTTTAAATTTAATTCTAAACTAATATCTTATTGCGCACTGGCGCACAAAATGCAGTGAATATTAGAATTAAAGGTTAGAGTGGGAATCCAGCTTAATTAACGGTGAAAAGTAAGTACAACTACTTACTGAGACTGATACTATTTTATAAAGCTTTCAAAGTATGATTATTATATGAGCCTTAATATTTTATGAATAACATGATAATATGCTTTCAATTATTTTTACATGTATTGAAATGAGTAGCGAAATGAAATGAGAAAATTACGAGAATAAAAAAATGATTTTAAGAGAGATGTTATTGCATACTATTGAATATTGATAATAAGAGATGGATTAAATATGAGGCAAGAAAAAATGTTTTCCTATGTTAACGGTGGCAGATTTATTGGATAATGTGATTTATATGTTTTATGATTTATTTGTTTTACCTCTTTATATTTATATGTATATTCATTTTATGAGATGCAAGTAAAATGCATATATGTATAAACATAAAGTCGTATGTCTATAATAGATAAATGAATTTTATTACAAAATAGCTATACAATGCTTATCTTATCAGTTATGGATTGTACACAAATAAATCTGTCAAGAAAACCTAACGTAGTTGTTATTATAATCATCATGTTAGAGATACTCTCGAAATGATGAGAAAACCTCCCACCGTTAATATAGGAAAATCTTCTTTCTTGCGTCATATTTAATTAATCTATTATTCTCAATGTTTAATAGTATGCAATAACATATCTCTCTTGTAATCATTTTTTTATTCTCATAATTATCTAATTTCATTTCGCAAATCATTTCAATATATATAAAAATAATTGAAAGCATAAAATCATGTTATTCATAAAATATTCAGGCTCATGTAATAATCATACTTTGAAAGCTTCATAAAATAGTATCAATTTCAGTAAGTAGTTATACTTACTTTTCACCGTTAAGCTGGATTCTCGCTCTAACCCTTGATTCTAATGTTCACTGCATTTTGTGCGCCCATGCGCGACAAGATATTAGTTTAAAATTATATTTAAAATGTTAAAATAACGATCTCTTAATTTCTCCTTATGCTCTATCCAAAATTGGACAGCATAACAACATATACCTACAAATTATAATGTCAATCGGGTATCATAACGACTATGTAGCGTTATCACATATTTTTATATGGGTATTATTATGACATTAATATAATATTTATCTAAAACGTCTAGCATTACTTGGATATCACAATGATGCTACTGTAAAATACCTAATAAAATTCAGGTAGCAGCACAACGATACAATTGTAATATTTAAAAGGATGATTAAATATAATATCATTTCCGAGGTATTAAATTACACGTTTCTGAACAATTTAGACATTATAACGACATAATTTAAATTTTAATAACTAGAATTGACATAAACTAAGAATAAAAAAATTATACCTAATACTCTCCCTTTTAGGTAGCTTCAATGTTTATTGTTAAAATATATATTTCTCACCATTCTACTCGGTGCTAGAGAGAGCAATTTTTCGTGATTTGAAAAACAAGCATCGCACAACTATTTTTCGTCGAGTAATGATAAATCAACAACCGGCGTGAATGAACAGTCACTCACGCTGGTTTAAAAATATATTATTTTTCAAAAAAATTACTATTCATTTATTTTTTTAATAATATTTTATATTTTTTTAAACCGGGCGTGAGTGAACTGTTTACTCACGCCGGTTGTTGATTTATCATTACTCTTGGTAGTCATGACTTTGGGGACACGGCTGAAATTAGATGGAAAGAGTTCAAGCGGCGGGAATTTTTTTTCCATAAAAAATTATGTACTGCGATATAATAGACGGTTGGAGAAAACTTTAGAATTCTGTAGAATGTGCAAGTGGTCGTAGCTCCCTTCACTATATATATATTATTTAATGGGAAATTAGCACTTCATATAGACACGTCCATGCATTTGTATTGTATATATATATATATATATTTCTTATTACATTAAACCAATCAAACTAATTAAATTATTTATCACACTAATACTATTATTACTACTAACTTTTGGTCATCTAATTATGTAAATCTTGAATGCCAAATAATTAATAATGCGGATCAGAGCTAGTTTTAACTGTCTACTTTTTTATTCAAACTAATAATATTAAATTAGATATCAAATATATTTTCTTAATATTTGATTTAACTTGAAACTAAAATTTATATTGGAGCATTCTTAGTCATCATATTAAATTCCTCAGGTGTTACATTCTCCATTCCTTATTGAAATTTCGTCATCGAAATTTAAATGCAATAGTAATATCTATGCATGCTTATAACTTGAATATACTCGAATATAGTTATAGCATCAATTACCTATTTTTACTCAAGCATGCTCAGTTGGAAATTGAGGAATCTTATTATAGCTTATAGAACTATCTACATGATTACGTCCTCATCATCTTCTTTTCCTTTTTGAGTTCATCCTCAATCAGATAGGGTATCTATTTTTCATTTCTTGTTCTAGCTCTCATGAAGCTTCTTCTATGCCACGATTCCGCCATGATACTTTTACGAACGAAATAGTCTTTGTTCTTAGTTGTTGCTCCTTGTGATCCACGATTTCAATAAGCATTTCTTCATAAGCTAAGTTTTCTTGAATATGTAGAGGTTTGAAGCTGATAACTTGCGAATGATCATGTACATACTTTCGTAATGTAGATACATGGAACACATCATGTACCCCATCTAACTCCGGTGGCAATGCAATCATATATGCTACTGGTCCCACTACTTCTTTCACCTTGAAACGTTCTACATACCTCAGACTCAGTTTACCTTTCTTACCAAACTGAACTACACCTCTCATTGGCGAAACCTTAAGAAATACTTGGTCGCCAATTTCAAATTCCAGATTGCGGCGATGACGATCTGTATAGCTCTTTTGACGACTTTCAGTCGTTACCGTTCTATTTCAAATGAGTGCAATCTTGTATTTGTTGTCTTGTACTATCTCTGGTCCCAAAAGCTGCCTCTCGCCGACTTTATCTCAATACAAATGTGATCTACATTTGTGTCCATATAGAGTCTCATACGATGTCATCCCAATAGTTACTTGAAAACTATTGTTATAAGCAAACTCAACTAAATGTAAGAATTGAATCCAGTTACCTTTAAATCAATATGGAATATCTTGATTTTTTTTTTTTGGTCACTTATTAGATATAGAATGACTTATCAATTGATTTAAGAACTTAAAATAATAAGACTTAAAGAAAAAATAAATAGAAAGATAGAAAGTCATAAAGATTGATTTGCAATGAAATATGATGAAAAAAAAATGTTGGAAGTTGAAGACTCACCAAGGGTGTAATTCTATAGATCATAATTTCATACAATTTTAAAGAAATTGTAAATGATCAAATTATCGAATTTAAGCTGTTTTTAGTACCCGAAAGGCGTAAAATATACCACATCTTAAAAAATGGCATTATACAGTTAATAAGTGAATATAAATATATTCATCACGTTATTGCTTTTTTATGTTGTAAAAACATTATGATGAAAAATTGTCTTTTTATCTTCTTAAGAAAAATGGTTCTTATAAAAGTGAATAAAAAAGCCTTTCAAGGGAAAACTATTTCTTGCTGTCTTGATAAGATGACACATTTTTAATATGCGACATTTTCCAAATGTGTGACCAAATGGCTTGAATTTCATGGTTTAATAATTTACAAATTTTTTAAAAGAGAAATGTTATAGGTGAATAAGTTCTTTATATTTGGCCAATATCATCTTATAAATTTAATAGATTAATTATTAGATTTATGAGTTCAACATTGACATGTTTGGAGGTCACATAAGTCTATAAATTTAATAGTTAATTTGTAAAATCAAATATGAGAAATGATATAATAAGTTTTCTTAAATGTGACGTGTCTTTTGAAATTACCATTAAATTTGAGATATACATTATTAAATTTTAATCCAGGTGATTCTAACAATTTTTTTTTTTTTTTTTTTATGGGATCCTGATGACGGCTGAAGTGGCAGTGCTGCAAAAAAGATCAGTCCATTAAACTTTAGTAGCAGCTGTAACTGGTATTGGTCAGGCGGGCTTGTCTCGTGTTTAAATAAATAAACCCTGGACGAAAAAGACTAGGGTTTTTCCGGTATTAAATTTGGAGATGGGAATCGGGTCGACGCTGGTGGGGATGGAAGTTCCAATCATCGGCAGCGACTCCGTCAAATGGGTCGAGGTGTCCGTACCTTCTCCTTCTTCCTCCTCCGCCGTTGCTGCTTCACCGCCTTCCGCCCCTCTGACCGAGGATTACGCCTCTTCCTCCGGCGTTAAAGATTCTTCTATTCATCTCATTTGGTACTCTCTCTTTCGCTCTATCTGTGTTGTTTTTGTAGTTTCCCAAATTGCATTTCATTGAGAACATCCACTGGGCAACTTCTACTTACTTCTCCTGCAACTGCGACAGGAAAATTCACAAGGCCCTACCTCATGCCCTCGAATTGCTTGAGCTCTCTGCTAATAAAGAATTTCCCATGGTGGGACTGCGAATCACTTTCCCAGACGCGCTCTCTCCCTTCGCTTTTGTCTGCCAAAATCAGGTGAATTTGCCCGCTACAGTTCATGCCGAATCTCTCTTCTTGAACACTCCTTTTGGTTGTCTTGTGTTTTCCCTCAAAATTATATTTTCTTCAGTTTATCCAAAAAAATAAATGTATTTAATTTCGTGTACATGCAGATTACTTACTCTGCTAGGCACCCCTACTTGCTGTATGCAATGACCGTCTCGGGAGTCGCATATCTTATAAAACTCAGAAACATTTCCACTTATGCTTCCAGCTCCGTTTTCCCATCAGATGAGCTTATAGAGTTTGATATTCACACTTATTCCAACCACGGAGCGATAACAACTGTAGCAGCAACTGAAGGATGTTTTGCAGTTGGGTTCAATGATGGATCTGTTAGTTGCTTCCAACTTGGCGTACTTGACCAGAGTGCTCCTGGTATCAGTAAAACTTCAGTTCCACCTACATTACTCTATCTACAACTGCTAACATGTTTTTTCCTGTATTTTGTTTTCAAAAAATTGGGTACACTGTCTTTTTTCTCACTGCATTTCATGGGAATTTGCTTGGTTTGCTGAATGATTGAGGTGATACTCATGTTATAGTGCCTTGTAAGTGTAACGAACTAAGGAAAAACGCTAGCCACGTATCCATTATCACCCCAAAAGGATTAGTCAATTTAGAGTTTTCATAGAATCACTTATAAAGCACAATTTCACTTAGTAAGTAAGTAAGTAATGTGGAACTTAGCACCCATGAACATTTTTCTATAAATGACCCACTCTATGTGTACAACTCCTCTTCTCAATATGAGATCGGGGTGTTACAAACTCTCCCTTTTAAACTCTCGTTGTCCTCGTCAGGGCCATGTTATGCAGTGTTGATAATACCACATGTCGCATTACTAGGTGACTCTGATATCATTTGTAATGACCCAAGAAAAAATGCTAGCCATATATGCGCTATAACCCCGAAATGACTAGTCGTTTTTGGGGTGATAGAGCCGATATGATTAGTGTTTTTTCCTAAGTCGTTACAAATAGTATTAGAGTCACCTAGTAATGCTATATAGTACTTGAGCATTGCATGACATAACCCTTGACGGGGACGTTAGAGGTTTAGTCCTTTTGGGGTGATAGAGCAGATATGACTAGCGTTTTTTCTTAAGTCGTTACAAATGATATCAGAGCTATCTAATAATGCTATTTGGTACTTGATCATTGCATGACATGGTCCTTGACGGGAACGTCATAGGTTTAAGAGGAGAGAGTTTGTAATACCCTAGTCCCATATTGGGAAGATGAGGAGCAATCCACATAGAGTGGGTGATTTATTAAGATAATTCATGAGTGCATTGAGTGCTAAGTTCCATATTGTTGAGTTATTAGGTGAAACTAGGCTTTACTAGGGATTTTAAGAAAACTCAAAATTGACTAGTTATTTTGGGGTTATAGCATAGATGTGGCTAGCGCTTTTCTCTGGGTCGTTACAATAAGCCATAGCAATCGGTTGTGGTCTCATGTAACTCTTAAAGAAGTTATGATATGTTAAAATTTCTTCTCCATTTCCCTAATTACTTCTTGTCTGGCCTATTAGTCATTATATTATATGCTTGGCTTAAGCTTAATGGCTGGGGAATTTTGCTTTGATAATGTCATTTTTCTATTTGTAATCCTTGTTTTTGAACTCGCTAATCTTATTTTGCAATTTTTCATAATTCATAACGTTTTTCCCCCCTTAGGTTTTGTGCATGAACTGCGGGATGATTCAGGAATTGGTCGTTTGTGGGGTATCATCTCAAGGTACTCATCTTCTACCCAATTTCTAGTAATTTATTCAAGATAATTTCTTGTTCCAAAATATATTTTCTTGTAAGTTGTGGAGAATTGTCATTGCAAAGGTGAGAAACAATTTATATGCCACTGAAATTTCACATATCTACCAAATTAGTGTGATTCACTATGTGGATTTGATGGCTTCGTGCATTAATGTGCTGTCTCAACCTTAGAGAGCCTTGTTTGGTAAAGGGGTTATGAAAAATATATTTATTTGTGTTGAAGAATGGCAATGGCAATTGGGGTCATTGAACAAATTTTCTTTTGGCTAGTAAGATTACTGTCAAGACGATTTCCTCATTGACAGTGTGTGTATAATGACCAAGGAAAAAGTGCTAGCCACATTTGCGCTATCACCCAAAAATGACTAATCAATTTGGAGCTTCCCCAAAATTCATTATAAATAGTAGTTTATAATGAATTCATTATAAATAGTAGTTTCACCTAATAACTAGGCAATGTAGGACTTAGGATTCATGACCATCTCTTATAAATTATCCACTCTATGTAGGTTACTCATCTCTTCCCAATATGGGATTAGGGTGTTACAGTGTGTCCATACTCTTTTTAAGAAATCATTTTCAGTTTGAGATGCTTATTTTAAGATTTCAGTCTTGTAAGAGGATCTTGGCTAGTGATTCAATATGGCTGAATATTAAGAGAGTAGCACGTGGTGCTTTAAATGTCTAGTCCTCTTGTTTCCGTGAGTTCAGAGGGTTTACATGGTGTTGGACTGATAGTAGTAAAATTAGGCATGTTAGGGTTTGTTTCTTTGGTTGATTGGTGGCTAAAGGCTAGGAAATATGTGCAGGGTTTGAGGGTTTTGATAGGGCGAGGGAAAGAATTTGACTTGAGGTTGCAGAAGAGGTGAGAAGAAGCTGAGGTTCAATCTGTCCACAAGCTGCATACGGACATGAATGACATCCATCCATGAAGGAAAAGAAGACTTGGAAGCACTCTAGTCAAACAAGCTTTACATAAACCAAAACAATTAATTTTTTCTATTAATCAGCTCTGAATTATTTGGGTACAAAGGGACCTTTATATAGACTCTAGTTCTTAATGTTTCCTAGTAGGACTAATCTCAAGGGGGAACTGAATTGGTTGGGACCATGTCTCATGAAGCTGAAGTCACTAGTTTGAATCTTCCTTCCATTGGGGCCAATTAGTTATAAAAAAAGCCTTTTCCTATTATGACTGGAACTCCTTCTAATTGGATTAGACTAAAGCCCCACATCAGGTCCATAATCTAAATAAAACTCACCTATTTATAAATAAAACCAAGGCCCACAATTACAGCCCACAACTACAGCTCACAACCAACAATTATAGAATTATGAAAATACCCTCTACTCTAGAAAAACACAAATATAAAATAAAATAAAATTCTATTGACCTAATTAACTACCATTGACACTTGTTCTTGGACCAAAAAAGGCTTCTTTCTTGGTTTTGCTCTAGCTTAAGCTTCTGCAGAGGATACTTCATATCTAACCAAGCCCCAATAATCCATTGGAGATTCCACACTTTGATTAGAAAAGGACCTGATATCATTGGTGGATCTCTGGCTAGCACAAGCTTGATTTCCCTTGAACACATCATAGATGAATGTACATTTTGATAAGTGTCGTGTTGAACATTTCTATCAAACAACCATGGATGACAAAAATAATGTGATAAACTTTGAGAGGAAGGACATCACATTGCACATTCTCAATCAAATCACCAATATAATATGTAAACAAGCATCTTTCATTAACTTTCAAATTGGTGTTACCCTTAGGAAGCAACATGTCATTGTGATTAATAGGTGTTGTATGTATAAGAAGAATTGGGAGTCTGAGGACCATCTTCTTCTCCATTGTGAGGTTGATTGTGCCTTATGGAATATTCTTTTCAATTGCTTTGGGCTATCTTGGGTTATGCCTAGCCAAATAGTTGACTTGTTTGCTTGTTGGTGGACTATTGGTAGCACTCGGAGTGCTGCCGTGTGGAAGATAGTGTCATCTTGCCTCTTGTGGTGTTTTTGGAGGGAAATAGTGAGAGAAATTTTGAGGATTGCAAGAGGAGCTTAAGTCTTTTTTCTTCTATATTCTTTATCTTTGAACAACTCCATTTGTTTCTCCTTTGATGTTTAGTTATCATGATTTCGTTGGTTCTTTTTTCTCCTTCTAGCTAGCTAGTTAGCTAGGTGTTTTTCCTTGTTTACTTTCTGTGTATTTGGGTACACTTTACGCTTGTAATGATATTTCGACGCTTGTAATGATATTTCGATTACTTATATAAAAAAAATTTGCTCCATGCGTTCATGTCTTTCCAAGTAGGTGGTCTTGAGTTTAGGGATGAGGTAAGAATATAAGTATAAAATTTTGCCTCTATATCTTTTGTTGGTTTATGGCACTTTTGATGTTTACACGTCTTTACAAATGTACTCATTCTTGTCTGTATCCACTTCACATATTTATATCTCTTGCGAAAAAATTATATTTAGTAAAAAAGGAACCATCCCGATACTCTTGAAACAATGGGTTATGGCATAAGCAATGTCAAATTATTTGTTCTATTGTTACTTATCCAATTTTATTTAATTTTTATTGTTTTATTGTTCTATTGTTCTTGAAAGCAAGAAATCTGATTTCATTCAATTGATTATTGATATTTATAGTGCTTGTTATGGTATTGTAACTTGTATGATAATATTTGTTGTGCAGGGGTAGGATTGTAGCGGCTGTGCAGGACTTACTAATATGTGAGGTGCATGGAAAACAACTTCTATTTGTGCTTCATTCTGATGGGATCTTACGAGTATGGGATTGTACAAATTATAGCAGGATCTTCAGTCATACAATGACCAGTCCAGAATTGGCAGGCAATTTCTGTTATTATTATTTTTTTCTCTTTCCAAAATTTCAATTTGTTCTGTAATTCTAGATTTATTTCTGTACCGCCCATCATCAAGTAATCCTTCTGAATAACTTTTCAGCTGAAAAATCGTATTATATCTTATTTGTAAACACCCAAAATATTACACTATTCTTGGATCATGGATCGGTTTTTTTCTCTTTCTTTTCTGATTAGAAAGACTAGCATTTCTTTGCTTCTAAATGGAGCAAAAGAGCACATGAAAAAAAAGTACGTCTCCAGAGAACCATATCATGTTCCCTTTCCATCAACTGATGTCAAAATTGTGGGATTTGGGCCTTAGTCTACTCTTCTTATGTCTGCTGTACCATGGAACTATTGAAGAAAGGTGTCTAGAAATGAGCTAGATGCACAGCAAATCTGATTTTCTGTTTGCATAAAGTTCTCACAATTGTAGTTGGTGAGTGGAAAAAAATAGTAAATGATAAAAGAGTGAAAGTAACAATTTGAAAGGTCATTGCTTACAATCAGATACTCAGGGACTGAAAGTTAAGTAGATGGATGTACTGAAGATTTGCAAGGTAATATATAATGTAGAGATTTGGCCTTTTTCCAGAATAAATTATGTTGCTGGATCTAGCAATAGTGGGCATGAAACATGGACAATGTTGATGAACTGCCATCAAAATTGTTTCAAAAAAATTGTGATTGATAGAATATTTTTTCCAAGAAAAGAATAAAAGAATGTTCATGATAGGTATAATTATTAATCAATAATCATGCTATGTATGCCGATATAAATAATAACGGTTATTTTGTTTACTACTTTTTTAAGCATTTAGAATGTCATCTTGTGGTGTCATAATTTATGAAAACTATTTGTACATGTTTCTTCCTTGAGCTTTGGATCAGTGTTTTTGTTTTCAAAATCGAGGAGTATATTTTGTTGCTTAAAATTATTGAAATGTCCTTATCTATTCTACAATGTTTTCTTCTGTCATGTACTTTCAGGAGCTACCTTTGAAAGGATGTGGGTGGCCCAAGCTGATAACAATTCAAGTGTAATTCCATTGGCAATCTTGTACAGTCAAACTTTGGTATGAATTTTCTAAATGACGCTAAGTGTAAATTGTTTTTTTGAAGCCAAAAATTTCATGTTGTTGAAATTCATTAGTCTCAAAAACTTAAGCTATTAGAAAGGGGCTGTTACATATAAAGTGCGCCATACATTACGCGTTGACCCCCTCCCAAAAAGAAGAAGAAAAGAAACAAGTGCAACACCACCCTATACTAGAACACCTCGGTCCCATATTGGAAAGATGAGGAATAGCTCACATAGAGTGGGTGGTTTATAAAGATAGTTATGAATGTTAAGTCCCACATTTACTAGTTACTAGGTGAAACTAGGGTATATAAGGAATTTTAGGGAAGTTCCAAGTTGACTAGTTCTTTTGGAGTGATAATGCAACTATGGCTACGCTTTTTAGTGGGTCATTACAAATGACATCAGAGCCACTTAGTAACGTTAGGCCATATGGTACTAGAGTATTGCATGACATGGTTCTGAAGAGGACATTAGGAGTTTAAAAGGAGTTTGTAACATCCTGGTCTTATGTTGGAAAGATGAAGAATAGCCCACATATATATAGTGGGTGGTTTATAAAGCTAGTAATGAATGATAAGTCCCACATTGCCTAGTTACTAGGTGAAACTGGGTTTTATAAGGAATTCTAAGGAAACTCCTAATTGACTTGTCATTTTGGGGTGATAACGCACATGTGACCTCTACTTTTTCCTGGGTTGTTGCAATAACCATGAACAAAATAAAACTCTTATACGTGCATAATGGAAGAAAGTACCAAATGTGGTTTCCATGATTGAAACCGAAGACCTGTTAGTCAAACCTCACTAATTAATATTGTGGTTAAAACTATCAATTCTAAAGTTAGAAATTGGACCAACAATGTGTATCAAGTATATGAAGTAACTGTTAGAAAGGAAATCTTAAATACTTATGCTATTAGGAAGTGGGCAACAATGTTTATGAAGATTATCACACAATGCCAACCCTTTGCATACAAGCCCAAACTGCATATGGATCATGATTCAAAACAAACACTAAAACGAAAATAAATACAACGTAAAGTTTAGAACTATGTCCCTCTCTCTCTCTCCCTATATATATATCTCTATCTCTCTCTTGTTGGCGCGTGTAGGTGTGTGCTAATGTCTTTTTCCTTTTGTGTTTTTTCTCGGTTGCTGGCATGGTGGTAGTCCATGGTTTTGGGTCATTTGAAATTGGTTTCCTGAGTTGGTTTTATGTGGAGGCCAAAGCCTTTTGAGCTTTTGGTAGCTGAAGGGGTGTTAGCTTTACATTTGGTTGAAAGGAGCCGAGGGGTATCCCGAGCAGTGTATTTGGGTAAGGTGAATGTTGCATGGTTGTTCAACATGGTGGAAGTGTTGGTCGAGTTTATTAAATTGTTTAGGGTAGAGAGAAAGGCTTTCATAGCACCAAGATGCTCTAATAGGTCTGGCCAATATTTGGCAATGGCAAAGTTTGGGGGTGGTGGATAGAGAGGCTTTGTTGTAATCCCGGAGGGGCGTGAAGGGAGGGGTTGGAGGTGTTGTGTTGCTGAGCTGACAATGGTTGAGGCTTTTTTGGCTTATGGGAGCAAAATTCTGTATCCACGCTTACCCGTTGGTGGTTTGCAGTTGTTTGACACGTGTGGCTGCTTGATGTTAATTTAGAAGGCGCTAGTGAAGGATTACTTTGATCAAGAGCACCCTATCCAATTTGCCTACATATTTCGTATCTCTCTTTCCTTTGTCTGCTTGTGTTCCAATTGTATAGAGAAGTTATAACTGAATTCTTGTGCGAGTAATCACTCTATGTAAGACTGTACACTGGTTGGTATATGCTGTTTTCTCTATGTATGTTCAGTGATATAACCCTTTGCTGATATATATATTTTGATGAATAATATAACCCTGTGCTGATATTATGCCCATCAAACCTTCATTGCTTTAATACTGATGGATTTCCTGCCCTAACTATTTAGGAAACTAGCATGGAGATGATCTATGTATATGGCTTGCATTGTAGTTTTAGTGACAGGACTGTTTTGACACTGGAGCCTTCTGTTCAAAATCTGCCTTTGGGGGAGGTAGACAATTGGCTTGTCCATCCATTGTTTTTCTCTCTCTCTATCTAACATTAAGAGTTACTCATTGCATCTAATTTGCTACTATTCTGATTTTGACAAGGGGAGATGCATTGATGTGAAACTTACCTCAGACAAGATATGGATACTAAAAGATAATGGATTGGTGTTTCACAACTTGTTGCATCCAACTGTTACTGTGTAAGTGTTTTTGTGCTTGTTTGTTTTTTGTTGACCATACCTCTTTCTAATGCTAAATTATACCTTTGACTTGCTCATCCTTCATGCTATCTTGATGCTTTAGGCTTAGTATGTCCCATCCAAAATTGAGGCAAATGCATCTATGTATGCAACTTTTTGGCATGAATATATTAACATTGAGTGATGGAGTTATAAATATTTTCCTCAAAGTATAGCTAGGTTTCTTTTCACTATATATTTTTGTCCTATTCGTTGGTAATATTTCAGTCTCACATGCATGTGTTTGATTTTATGCGATGAAGAACTAAGCATATTCTTTGTTCCCAAAACTGTGGCAAAGTGATGACTTGGACCATATTTTCTTGAGGTTCCATTGGTGGCAATCTGTATGGTTTACATGCATACGTACAATATGTAGATTTTTCATTTTTTGCTTATCTAATGTTGTAGTTGCTTGTTCTTACCTTACCTGTTCATAGATATGACTGTTCAAGCTTAATTTATTCTGAAACTATATTGTTAGGGAAGAACCACAATGTTATGCGTTGCAGGAAGAATTTGTTGCTGATCAGCTATTTCAAAGTTCTGAACATTCTTCAGATAATCTACTTTGGATAACACATTCGTTATTTTCATCTGGAAAGGTATGCGACTTTCATTTTGCGGTCTTATGTTTGTGTGGCTATCAAGTTAATTATAGAGAAGTCAAGGTTTTAAGGAGTTTGAACACCTTGTCACAGCGATAAACACGTGCACACAGACTATCATGCATTTTTTTTTTTGATCGGTAAAAAATCAATATATTAAAAGCGCAAGGGGCGCAACCCATGTACACAGGAAGTATACAACAAGAGCCCACAAAACAAGCTTTTAACTAGAAAAAGTGGCACAAAAGTCTAGAAATTCTGCAATGGTTGACACTTGCGGAGAATGCCACATAGCCCTCCATGAGAAGAGTGTTTGAATCACCCTTTTCTTCAGCTCTATTATCCCAATCTCCCGGTCCTCAAAATTCCGTGCATTCCTTTCCTTCCATAAACACCACATTACACACAAAGGCACCATTCTCCATGTTTGTAAAACTATATGATTACCTTTTTGTGCTCTCCAACTCCCCAAAACATCCCTCACACTACCCGGCATCACCCACATCACCCCAAATAACTGACACACCATACTCCAAACCTCCACCGCCACCTCACAATGTAATAACAAATGAACAATTGATTCACCACTCTTCTTGCACATGCAACACCACTCCGTCACTATAATGTTCTTCTTTCGTAAGTTGTCCATTGTGAGTATTTTCCCCAATGCCGCTGTCCACACAAAAAAAGCCACCCTCGGGGGAGCTTTACTCTTCCAAATACCCTTCCACGGGCCATCCACCGGTTTCGAATTAATCCTCTTCTTATAGTATGACTTCACCTCAAACTTTTCTCTCTTTAAAGGAGTCCAACAAATTTTATCCTCCCCTCCATGCCTAACCTGTTGAGAGTACAGCAATTCAAAAAATCTCGACACCTCTTCCAATTCCCAATCATGCACCGGCCGGATAAAAAGTACATTCCAATGAACAACTCCATTCACAACTTCCATATTCTCCTCCACCCATGCCTCCTTTGCACATGCAATGGTAAACAACGCAGGAAATGCACTCATTAAAGGCTGCTCCCCACACCACACATCTTTCCAGAATAAAATTCGAGACCCATTTCCTACCTCAAACCTCACATATCTTTTGAAAGTATCCCATCCCCTTCGGATGCCTTTCCACACTCCCACCCCATTAGATCCTCCTACCTCTTTAGAATACCAACCTCCCCTCATTATGTCGTACTTCGCCACTACTAATTTCCTCCACCAAGCCGCTTCTTCATTGGCAAACCTCCATAGCCATTTACCTAATAGAGCTTGATTAAAATGTATCAAATTTCGTACTCCTAGTCCCCCCGCATCCATAGGCAAACAAATCTTTGACCAATTTACCAAATGAAACTTGAATTCATCCCCTACCCCACCCCACAAGAAATCTCGTTGTATTTTCTCTACCCTCTTTGCCACTCTCACTGGGATTTGAAACAGCGATAGATAATATGTGGGTATATTAGAAAGAGTACTTTTAATCAAAGTCAGCCTACCTCCCTTGGATAAATACATCCGCTTCCACCCTACCAACTTAGCCTCCATCTTTCCAATAACCGTGTCCCATATAGATGTATCCCTATGAGTAGCTCCCAACGGTAATCCCAAGTATGTCAACGGCAACGAGTCCACCCCACATCCAAGAATGCTTGATAAAACTTCCAAATTACCCACCTCACCAATGGGAACAATCATCGACTTAGACAAGTTAATTTTCAACCCTGAAACCGCTTCAAAACACAACAATAAACATCTCAGATTTTGAATTTGTTCCACCTTCGGCTCGCAAAAAATGAGAGTATCATCTGCAAATAATAAGTGTGAAATATGCATTGCCTCAGATGGCCTCGAACCCACTGAAAATCCTGTCAATAGCCCTCTCTCCACCGCTGCATTCATCATATTGCTAAACGCCTCCATCACCACCACGAATAAAATGGGGGACAATGGATCCCCTTGCCTCACTCCTCTAGAGCTGTCAAAGAAATCTTCAGGTGTACCATTTATGAGCACTGAAAACCGAATCGTGGATACACATTGATACATCCAACCTCTCCATCTTTCCCCAAACCCGAGTCTCTCCAACATGTATAATAAGAAATCCCAGTTTATATGATCATATGCCTTCTCCAAGTCTAACTTGCAAATCACACCAGGCTCCCCAGAACGAATTCTACTATCCACACATTCATTTGCCATCAAAATAGAATCCAAAATTTGTCTACCTGGCACAAAAGCGCTTTGCGTCTGGGACACCAGCTTCCCCATCA
This sequence comes from Carpinus fangiana, assembly GCA_006937295.1. Lineage (NCBI taxonomy): Eukaryota > Viridiplantae > Streptophyta > Magnoliopsida > Fagales > Betulaceae > Carpinus > Carpinus fangiana. The sequence goes on along the minus strand of CM017323.1, from coordinate 17,870,911 downwards.
CTGATTTCAACCGACTAGTCAACACCTTCGAGATGATTTTGTACACCCCGCTTACGAGACTAATAGGGCGAAAATCCTTTATCTCCATTGCTCCCGCTTTCTTTGGAATGAGTGCCACAAACGTCGCATTAAGACTCTTCTCAAATTTTTCTGTCTCATAAAACTCCTTAAAAACCGCCATCAGGTCCTTCTTTATCACCTCCCAACATTTCTTAAAAAATGCCATAGAAAATCCATCAGGTCCAGGGGCTTTATCACCTTTCATCTTCCTCACCACCTCCCAAACCTCTTCTTCCTCAAACTCTCGCTCCATCCATACTCTTTCCCCTTCATCAATGGAATTAACGTTTTCCAACAATGGAGCGAAAAGCCTAGTTGGTCGCCCTTGGAACTGTTCAGAATACAACTTTTTATAAAATTGCACAATGTGACCTGTTATAGCTGCTGGATCCTCAGTCCTATTCCCATCCACCAACATTGCAGCCACCGTATTATTTCGCCTATGCGAGTTGGCCACCCTGTGAAAATACCTAGTATTCTGATCTCCCTCTTTCAACCACAGAGCCCTTGATTTCTGCCTCCAGCTTACCTCTTCTTGAAAAAGAATCCTCTCCAAGCTATTAGAGCACTCATCTCTTTTGTTCACCTCCTCTGCCGTTAACTCTCTATTTTCACCAATTCGATCCAGCTCACCCAATTCATCCTCCACCTCCTTTTTGCGTTTTCCAATATCTCCAAACACCTCCACATTCCATATTTTGAGATCACCTTTCAATGCTTTTAATTTACGAGCCATCACATAACTCGGATTTCCTTCAATGTAGTAAGAATCCCACCAACTCTTCACTTGTTCCACAAAGCCCTCCGCTTGTAGCCACATGTTCTCAAATCGGAATGGTGTTTGACCCCTTCTTCCCATTCCACAAACCAACATAACTGGAAAATGGTCTGAAAGAGCCCTAGGCATCCTCTTTTGAGTAACCTCTGGAAAATGTTCCTCCCACTCTGTAGATATCAGAAATCTGTCAAGTCTGGATCCCGCCCGCCTATTAGACCATGTTATCCTCCCCCCTACCATTGGAAGATCTATAAGCCCCTGCTCGGAAATAAAGTCTGCAAAATCTGTCATTGCTTGTGTCTGTCTTGATGCCCGTAATTTCTCCCCTGCGTGACGAACTACATTAAAATCCCCCCCCACACACCAAGGCTTCTCCCACACATTCATTATACCACCCAGTTCGTCCCATAGGATACTTCTAGCTCCGTCATCATTTGGGCCGTAGACCCCAGCAAAAGCCCATTCACAATTTTCTGTAACACTCTTGAACATACAGGCTACAACAAATCTCCCTACACTTTCCTCAATCTTCTCTACCACACGCCTATCCCACATTAATAATATACCTCCAGACGCTCCCCTAGCTCCCAAATATATCCAATCCACATAAACACACCCCCATACACTCCGGACCACCTCCACATTAATCACCTCCATTTTTGTCTCCTGTAAGCATACTATGTCCGCCTTCCATTCTCGTAATCGCCTCCTAATCTTTACTCTTTTCTCATACTCATTCATGCCTCTCACATTCCAAGAAATAATTTTTGGCTGCATTAACAAAACTTACCATTCCTCCCTTTACCACTTGCTTTAACCGAACCCTTTGCATCATAATTCACAGTACATTCCAACCGTTTTAGTTCCCGATTTCCGCGATTCCCCACTTTGTCACCCCTCTTATTGCCATTCCGCCCTTTCCTGTTAATTCTGGAATCCTCAATTTCAGCAAACAGCTCCATTAGCTCTTTCTCATACCCATCACATACTAACCCCAGTTCCTGGCAGAAATCTAAAATCCTTTCTAACACCCAGTCCCGTGCTTCTGATTTATGATCTCCTATCCCCATAATAGCCAGAGGTTGAATTTCTAGCGTCTCTGGTTCCCCCCACTCCTCTACAGTAACATCCCTCTCCACTACATCAAAATTTTGGTCTGCCTCCCTCTCTTTTCCCACATCATTCTGCTGTACAGGTGTCTCACCATACACAACCATCCCACCGAGAATTTCTGTCTCACCTACACCTGTCTCAGCTCTTGATGATCCTCCAACAGCATCTCCGACACAGCTTGTTTGAACTATGAACTGATTTACAAGCTGACCCACTCCTTCAACACTACTGATATGTGATTTTTCCCCCTCACCGGTGCTTTCTGCTTCACTTCCGGCCATCCCATCTAAGTCCGCCACCTCCAGTTCTGCACTCAACTCCTCAGGCGGCTTATCAATACCGCAACCAACACTCAGAGAGAGTCCACAGGTCTCATCGACCTTGTCTGTGGGCTCACCGGCATATTCTGAGCTGTCGCCTGCATTCCCAGAGCTTGAAGAACCTCCGGCAACAGCGCCGGCGACAAGCGTTGATTGCGTAACCATGTCCCCTAACTGACCCACAGCCTCTAACGCTCCGAAATGATGAAGGATCCCCTCATCGGCGCTATCTGCGACACCTCCGGCCTTCTCACCTAGGCCCGCACCCTCCCCTCCTCCTTTCACCTCCTCTGCCTGCTTGGAACCTTCACCGGCGTACTCTGTGACCAGTACACCTCCTGCCCTCCTCGACGAAACACTCCGGCCATCCTCCGACCCCACCTCACCTTCCGGTTGGGCCTTCCAGCCCACAGCTTTTGGGCGCCAGCGGCCCTGTCTCCTCGTCGTATTTCTTCGGACATAAATCTTTTGATACCTTTTTATTATATATTGCCTTGTGGCCTTGTCAACTGTTTCCCCTATCTGAGTGGGCTTAACAAGACCCAGCCCAGCCTCATTATCTCCCCTTGGCGCCCTTGTCTTCAGCCCACCTCCCTCAACGATTGGTTTCAACTTAGTCTCCGGCTCCTCATTTCCCCAGCCCATCTCCAGCTTTCTTAGACAGCTAGAAATCTGATTCTGCAAGGAAAGTAATAATTCCTTAATATTTTCCTGATTTTCCAGACGTTCCACACCATTACTGGCGAGATTCTCGGCCGCAATCACCGTCTCTGTCATGCGAGAATTCGCCCCTTCCTTAATCAGTTTTGGAGCAACCTCGCCGGCGACCTGCGAGGCTTGAACACCGATGACCTTCTCTGCATAGGATCGCTGGGCTTTTATCTCCACTGGTTTTGTCTCCGTTGTCGCCCCACTCGTGTTTCCTTTTCCTTTCTCCCCCTCTGACGTTCCACCCAACGTTGCCGCCTCTTTCTGTTTCTCATGGTGCATCTTCAACTTTTGCAACTGCTGTCTGCCATCTTTCCAACGCTTTCCTTCATACCCCTCTGGAATTATCACATAGCTCCTCCGTCCTTTGCCCCCATATTCAGACAGCTCCAAATATTTCCCATAAGAGTTCTTCCTTGCACAAACACATAATATTGCTTGTTCTTTTCCTGCAAAAGTCCAACTTCATGAAAAGTACTGTACTTATGGTTCCCTTTTTTTTGGTGCATGGATTTATGATTTATTTTCATAAGTTGAAATTTCAATTTTGTCATGTAGCATGTCTGATGAAGTTTCTCAAATGTCATTTGAAGTCTTATAAATACTTAACATTTTCTTTCGCTCTTATTCACTTTCAGTTTCAATTAAAATTTCAACTGGACCAGGAAAAAAAGATTTAATATCTAATCTAGAACCAAGTTATTAAATTCAAGTTGCCATGACTTTGTCCCCTTAACTCCTCAACTACCCCCCCCCCCCCCCCCCCCCCCGCCCAACACATACACAGAAAACCACAACCTCCAAAATTAAAATAAAAACGTGCTCTCCCTGTATGGCCATATTCTACATATAAAACAGTTGCTATTGCCTTGGAGGAAGTTCTCATATGTGAAGCATGTTGCTTACAGTGCTTTCCGCTATGTAAACTTTTGCAGGATCATACCGTGCCCTTTGTGTCTTCGATTTTCTTACGCAGGCTGCTTTGTCCTGGTGTTCATCATAATATTTCTTTGCGAGCAACTCTGCTGGACTACAATAAACACTGGACTGATTCTGAATACCATTCCTTAACTGCTGACGGACTGAAAAAGGAAATCCTTTCACTGATTGAAACTGAGGTACTCTTTGCTTTAATTCTTTTGGATTCTAATTATTCTCCCTCCTTTTTCTTTTTGATTTGGAAGTAATTTCTTGGAGTTATTTCTTCTTCTTCTTCTTCTTCTCTCTCTCTCTCTCTCTCTCTCTCTTGCGGGCGTGTGTAGGCGCATTCTGACGTCCCTTAGCTGTCTATTGGCTTCTGCGGCAACAATGTTAGACTAATTTTTCTTTCTGGTTTTCTGTTGAACTACAATAGACACTGGACTGATTCTGAATGCCAGTTCTTAACTGCTGACGCATTGAAAAAGGAAATCCTTTCACTGATTGAAACTGAGGTTCTCTTTGCCTTAATTCTTTTGGTTTCTAATTATTCCCTCTACTTTTCCTTTTGATTTGGAAGTAATTTCTTGGAGTTATTTCTTCTTCTTCTTCTTCTTCTCTCTCTCTCTCTCTCTCTCTCCGCGCGTGTAGGTGCGTCCTGACACCCCTTAGCTATATGTTGACTTCTCTGGGAATGACATTAGACAAGTTTTTCTTTATGGTTAACTGCGATGGGTTTCTCTAGTTGGTTCTTTATGAGAGCTAAGTCTTTTGGGTTCGCATTGGAAGAGGGGGTTTCAATATTACGAGTTATTGAAAGGAGTAGGGGCCTCGTGTGTTCTGTATCATCCCTGGGTAGAGTGATTGTGAACTGGTTGTTGGATACCATGGAAGAGTTGCTTCTAGCAGAGGCCTTGAAAGAGTTTTTGAAATCTTCTAAGGTGGGTTCTAAAGCCTGAACAAGTTCGGAATAAATCTAGGAGTTGCAGAATATGGAGGTGGTGGTCGGAGGGGCATTGTGGTTCTATCAAAAGGTAGAGGTGGCCGGGGATGGGCTGGTTTTGTGCTGAAATTTCAGAAGGTTCTAGAAGCCTTCTAGATATCCTTTCGTGATAGCCATGTAGCTCGTCATTCTGAGGTACCCCATGGTGGGTTCTTTTTATCTCCCTCGAAGTTGTGTTCTACCATGTCTTCGGTGCCAGCAAGGGAGGCTATATGTTGACAGAGTTGTTGGTCTTGGCTAGTGTACGACTGCTTCCACATTTCTCAGAGAGGGCATCACCAGGCTTGATGTCTCCGTGTCAATGTCACTAGCTCCAAAGGTCAACGACCATGGAGTGCCTGGAGTCGTGACAAATCCTAGGTTTTCTTGTGACTCTCATCGATAGAATATTAATTTTATCAAAGCGGTGCATGACTGGGAAATGGCTTAGATTGAGACTGGATGGTGGAGACATGTTCTGCTAGCCCATTTCCAAGAGTGGGTTGTTTGATGTTAAATTATTCTATCATGTTCTATCTTCTCATGATAGCACTTCTTTCCCTTGGGAGCATTTGGTGGAATAAGGTTCCCTTTAGAGTGATGTTCTTTGCTTGATTGACCACATTAGGGAAGATCCTCACTACGGATAACCTAAGGAAGCGGTGTATCATAGTGGTAGATTGATGTTTTATGTGTAAGAAGAGTGGAGAAGCCATTGATCACCTTTTATTCCATTATGATGTTGCTAATGCCTTATGGGATTCTATTTTCAGCTTTTTTGGGTTAGGTTGGGTTATGCCTAGACAAGTGATAGTTCTCTTCACTTGTTGGAGACGTCAGTTTGGAAGTCTTCATAGTTTAGTATTGTGGAAGAAGGTTCTATCCTGCATAGTGTGGTGTATCTTGAGAGAAAGAAATGACTGTCGCTTTGAAGACCGCGAGAGCTGGGTGGCTGCCTATAATTATTTTCATATTTCTAACTTTCAGGATTATCTTGCTCTTTTTTTTTTTTTTCTGAGTAGGTGTTTCTCTTCTATACTTCTTACGTAATTGGGTTGCACCCTTGTACTTTTTAATGAATTTCGACTATTAAAAAAAAAAAAAAGAAGTAATTTCTTGTCTCTCCTCTTACTTTCTGACTTTTTTGTTTTCTTTGGCGGGGAGAGGGCGATGACTTTGGGGCTGACATGGCTGTAACCAAACTGATAAACTATGTATTTTGTGCCAGGGTTCCACTGAAAATTCATCAATATTTTGCTGCTGGAAAATTTTCTGTGCACGATACTTCCATAACTGGTGCAAGAACAATGCACCATGTGGTTTGCTTCTTGACTCTTCATCAGGTGCTGTTGGTTTAATCAGAAAGAATTCATTAGCTTTTCTTCGATGTTTGGAGGATATTGAGCGGCTTGTCAATGGTATGTTGGAGATCCTTGCCTTATGTGAAGTACAATCTATTCCTATTTTACTTTGTTTTTGGACAATTTATCGATTTCCTCCCCCTCACCCTGGTTCTTTCCTGTGCTGTTTCTAACTGTACTTTTCATGTTTGTATTCTGCCAGGTTCTTCTGATGTACACGGTGATCCTGTAAGCTTTGGGTTGGACTTATTTGATGATGATCTTGCATGTGAGATTCTTATGGAAATGCTCAGATGTGTTATTAGTATCAGCCAACAATTGGGCAAAACAGCTTCTGCCATATTTTATGAATCACTTGTTAGTACATCAGTTGTCCCATCTGAAGAAATTCTTCATTGCATTACGAAGATTCTCGTGACTGGATATAGTTCATCAGCAGCAATGCTACATGTGTCAGATACTGGAGCTGATATTGCTTGGGAGAAGAAACTGGCAGATCATAAAAATATAAGGAAATTCTCTATTGACATGCTGTTATCTCTTCATGCATTGCGAGAAAAAGCTGTCACATGGGCCAGTGTTTTGAATGTGATAGAGAGTTTTCTAAAATTTCTCGTACCTCGCAAAATCATACATAATTTTGATGCTGAAATATCATCAAGTATCAATGCCTCTATCTTGGTCCAGGCTACTTCTCAAATTTCGAAGGTGATGTTTGAGTCTGCACTGGATATGCTTCTGTTTCTCAACTATCTGGTGAAAATCAGTGGGCAGGTCAGAATTTCTTTTGTTCTTTTATTATTATTATTATTATTATTATTATTATTTTATTTTATTTTTTTATCAGCAAATGTTTCTTTTTAGGGGTAGGTATCGGTTATAATGGTAACGGTAGAGGTATTTTCGAAATATTAACTGAAATTGTTGGTTAAATTGGTTAATTCACCGAGTTTAGTTCGATAGGAATAAATTTTGAAATTTTCGGTTAAAAGAAGATTTCGGTTAAAATTTATTGGTTAATCAGTTAACCGTGGGCCAAATTTCAGTCAAACCACAAAACAACACATCCCAATATCAGAATCAACACCATCCTTTAGCCTTGAACCCAAATCAGTAGCCTAAGATGAACCAAACCATAAACAAAACAAAACCCAATGAAAACTACCAATTTTAAAACCTACCAATCTTTTGAAATAATCAAAATAAAAAATCTCATTCTTAAGTAAAAACCTACCAATCTTTTGAAATATTCAAAATAAAAAATCTCCTCGAGGTCTATTGAGGAACTTCTCCATTTTTTTCTTTTTACTCTTTTCTCTTGGACTGCAGGCTGGCTGGCCCCGAGGGTGATTTGCTTTTCTGATTTTCTCTCTCTCTTTTCCCCTTAGCCCCTTTGTATACCCCCTGTGTACTAAGGGTTGCGCCCCTCTGCGCTTCTTTTTATATACTCTTCTGACTTATCAAAAAAAAAAGTATTCCTAATAATATAAACCAACTCGAAAATAAAATCAAAATCTAGTCATAACGTAAAAACCCCCGATTAGTTCGAAGAATCAAAATCAAAGAAAATAATGTAAAAACCCCCAATTAGTTCAAAGAATCAAAATCGAAGATAATAAACTAACTCGAAAAATCTATAGGAGAGGGAGGGAGGGAGGGATGGAGGGCGGGCGGGCAGACGGGAACCATTGATTGCTTCCATTACTGACCAGGCAGGCCGGCTGGACGGGGACCATCGAAGAAGTGCCTCGACGCGCTGCAGTTACACAAATCTTGAGCAAATGAGAGGAGCCTAGGAACGAGTTGTTAAGTAGGTCTCAAGTGCGCGTATTAGTGAAGGGTTGTTATAAATTGATGATTGTGGCTGTACTGGGAAATTGGTTGTGGTGGCTATGAGCGAAGAATTTTTGGAGGAAAATTATTATGGCATAGTTTTTAGGGTTTATTCCTAAAGGCATGGCATATAAAAGGCCATTGGTGATTCAAACTCCACCGAGGCTGCAAGTCTCAAATCTTTATGCCATAGTAGCAAATAAGGAGACTTGGGTGAGCATTTAGAGTAACATTACACTTCACAACCATTTATCACATCCATGTCACACCGGCTGACATGGTATTTTGAAGCGGCTTACACTTTTGTTTTTTTAAGTGGTTGACATTATAATTCACTTAAAACACGTCATGTCAACTAGTGTGACATGGGTGTGATAAATGAGTATGAAAAGTAGCATTATTTGAGTTGTTATGATTGAAGGATTGGAGAAATACATTTTGGCTGTCATGTTTAGGACAATGGAATCCTGACCTTATTTGGTTTGACTGCTCAAACTGTAGGACATTCTTCAATTCATCCCAAGTGAACCTCCCTGTTTTCTTTTCTTTCTTTCTTTCTTTCTTTGTTTTTTTGATTTTTTTGAGAGAGAGAAATTGCAAGCCTGGCCTGGTTTAGATATTAATCTAGGAAGGCTGATTTAAAGAGTACTGTAGTGGATTTGAGCCTATGACTTACGAAGCACATTACATACTAGCAAATTATTATGATACAGCTGTATTTTTGTGCCTCAATCTCTGTACAGAACTCTAATCTTTTCAATGCAGATACAATATCATATTATATAGTGTAATGATTATTACTTAAAATTTGAAGTTTATGGTCAATGAATGGTCCAGTGCTCTAAAACTTTGGTTCTTATTGAAGTATTATGAAAATTTGTATGGTTTGAAGTTTGACATTACAGCCTATGGGGGAGACCTGAGGAAATGGGTTTGGATACAGCTGGAATTTTTATGCTTGATATCATTTTTTCAGTTCTTTTCCTAGTTCTCGGTGGTCTTTGGTCAAATAGCATCTCCTCCTACCATAAAGAAAAGGAGGGATTACAGGTTCAATCTCATATGCTAAGTTGCAAATAAACCGGCATGTTTAAATTTTTTTTTGTTAATAAACCAGGAAACGAATAACAACTTACAAAAATAAATAGAAATGAAATGAAAGGAGTTGGTTATATCATGTTTTTTATCATATGATAACTGGGTACTACTGCAAACCTAACTTTAACTATTCTGGTACACATTTCTTAAATTTACCTGTTATTTTTGCTTGTATTTTGCTTTTTGGCACATATCTAAATAGTCTTACAACCTCCATCTTATGGGTTTTGTTCTCATTAAGAATTTTGGTTCCATAAGTTAATTTTATTTATTTATTTATTTATTATTATTATTTTTCCCTATATGTAGAAATTTATTTTAATGTTGCATGCAGATCCATATGTTGCATGATGATATATCTAGAATACAACTTGAGTTGATCCCAATGATTGAGGAAATCGTTTCTGAGTGGCTTGTTGTTCATTTCTTTGCCACCACACCATCTCAACCAGCTGCAATAGAAGATTTCAGTTCTCAACTTTCATCATTACAAATTGGTAAGTTTATGCTATAGTTTCTTTAAATTTGCTGTTGCTATCCAGTGTTCTCGACACATGGAATAACACTGATAATTTAAGATAAAACATATTTTGTTGCATTCACAAAATGGTAATTTTATACTTAAATACTTGAGATTTAGTTGTAATAGCTGCATGACATATATTTTTAAATGGGGAAATACATTAACCCTTTCGAAGTTGGACCCCATTTTCAATTTGGCCTCCAATCATATATATATATAAAAGCCGAATCACTCTCAGAAGTACCTTAAGATTGCGACATGTGGTGTGAACCATTTTTATTCTAATGCTAAACCGGTTTTTTAAGGCATAATTTATAAACCGGTTTTTTAAGAGTGAACCGGTTTTTACTTAAAAAATCAGTCATTAAATTAGCATAATTAATGACATTTAATTATATTTGAAGAGTTTTTCCATATATAAATATGTAGTAAATTAAGTATTATTAATGTCAAAATCAAATAAGGAAACAAATCATACAAATCAAATTATTATGTATTATTATGTTTAATCACTTTAATATGTATATAAAATAATATTATATGTTATAGTTGAATTAAATGAACTAAATGATAGGATGTAGAAATAAAATAGAAAAAAATTTCATTACATTATTAATAAAAAATAATAAAAAAACCTGTTTTTTATTAGGCGTAACGATTATTAATCAAAAATTTCATTGCATTATTTTTTATTTTTTTAAAAATATAATTGTATATTAATGATTAATTGTATAGTTGTCAGATTTTTACTCAACATAATGATTAGGTATTTATTTTTTATTTCATTAGCAAAAATAATTTTTATAATATATATATATATATATATATGATTAGCATTCTACAAACAATTATATATTTGATGTTCAAACCAAAGTGTAAAATCACAACGGTCATCTTGAGGCTTATTTTTGCTTAGTGTCCATTAGTTTATAAAATCTTTAATTGTTTGATATAACATGCTTCTTATTTGATATTTTTTCGAGGCCTATTCGCCTATGAGATTTTTTGTTTATTTGTATGATTTACCCGAATTTATATCTTGAGTAATATATTAGTTTATAACCTTTAGTATGTCTTTTTTATTTAAAATGCGTGATTTTTTTTTTAATTTTTTTTGTTACAACATATAAAGAAAAGCTCAATAGAAATGTGTTTAAATTTTGAAATTAAACTATAATAAAGAATCTCGTGCTTACTTTTTTCTATAACCAAAGTACTTTTTCGAATGTTCATAATTTTGAATTTTATTTTTATTAAAATCTAATAAGTATTACACCAACAATATTAGAAATTCTTTCTAATTTTATATTAATGTTTTGATTAAGTAAAATTCAAGTTTTCCTCTTACAATTATGAAAAGTAAATTTCATAATACTTATAAAAAGTACGATTATAATATAACCCTAAAAATTTCGCGCATTGCGTGGGTTATAAGCTCGTGTTTATAAAGTGGCAATCAATTCTTCGAAATTTCAACCATTGGCTAGTTTGCTCATCCATTAGCTTTTAGTAGATGAAGTCTCCAAAATGCTCGTAAGGGGTAAAGTGCTAAAACATATACACAAAAAAAGTGTTGAATACTAATTTTTTGTTTTAAAAAAAAATGGGGTTGTGATTTGGCCAATATGGAGGTGGCTGAACCACTTCCCACCCACAATTTTTTTTCTTTTTTTTTTTTTTATAATTTTGTATTTAACTTTTTTTTAACTCTCACCCGGGCATTTTTGAGAGTTCAGGAGATAAAAAGTCATGTGGAAGATGGAAAAAGCTAACGGATGGGCAAAACTTGCCAACGGTTGGGGGGGTGGGGGGTGTCGATTGTCACCTTTTAGACATTGGAGGCCATATTCAAAAAGGGGTCCAACTTTGGGGCAGGATTAAATGTTTTTTTTTTCTTTCCCATTTTTAAAATTGAAATCACTAGTAAAACACGTTACTTAGTGACCTGAGCCATGGCAGAGGTAGGGCTGGGCACGGGTCAGTTCGGGCGGGTTTTGGCCTTTTTGGCCACCCGACCTGTGACCATCAGGTTTGGAGTTTTCCAACCCTTAATAATCAGTGAAAACTGCAAAATCGTCGGGTATTCGGGTAGGACGGGTCGGGTTGTGCGGGCAGGTTGGTCGGGCGGGGCGGGTATTCTTAGAAAAATACTAACAAGAAAATTATTGAAAACCCTAACAAGAAAATCAAACCTTAATAAGAGGCAGAGAGGAGCTGCCGGCCGCGACAGAGAGATGAGCGGCGAGAGAGAGAGAGGAGCGGAGACAGTGAGCCATGACTCGTGAGGACTAAGGAGAGGCGAGTCGGCGACAGTGAGGGAGAGAGATCGAGAGTGAGATGAGAGCCTCCGGCCCTCTGTGATTGAGAGTGAGAGATAGAGAGTGAGATGAGAGAGAGACTCCGATGGTGAGAGGCGACGGTGACTGAGAGTGAGAGAGCCTCCGTGAGGACCGTGACTGAGAGTGAGAGATCGAGAGTGAGGTGTGCGGCTGCTCGAAAATGAGCGTGAGGGTCTTGAGTGAGGTTCTAGGGTTTTAGGTTAAGTGAAGTGCGGGTATAAGCGGGGCGAGTCGGGTACCCGCGTAGAAACAAATGGTGAACCCGAAACCCACCCCGCCCCGAACGGATTGGGGATTTTCCAATCCAAACCTGCGAAAATAAGCACAAAAACCGGGCGGGGCTGGGCGGGTCTTCGGGTTGGGCAGGTTTTTGCCCACCCCTAGGCAAAGGTGCTTTAGCCTTTGCATTATTGATACATGTTGACAAATGGGTACCTGATGCATACTTTCCTATTTTTACATAGAAATAGGTGCCTTTGGGTTCAGTGAATTGGATCGTGTTGCTTAATGTACTACAGACATTGTAATCATCGGGTTTTTTCCGTGGTGCAGATAGCAACATGAGTAAAAGATCATGGAATGAGAGGCTTGGCAAATGTCACTTCACACTGGCTTTTATACTCTTACATAATATTCAAAGTTCCTCTGGAGACCATAGCAAACTTTCTTCAAGATGTCTCCCTAGTTCACATGATGTTATTAATTCAATGCGTGACTTGACCAGTTGGATTATTTGGGGCAAGTCTGGAGAATCTTCTGCATTCTTGAGCCATTCAACTGAGCTTGCACTGATCCTGCTTAGGCATGGCCAGTATGATGCCATTGAGGTAATTTCTCTGCCTTTTCTACGATGAGAACCTTTGTATTATATTTTTGGAAAAATCAGCTAAAGCCTTTTATTCTTTTTCCCCCCCCTATTTTTTTACAAAGTATCTACTCACAACGGTGGATGCACATCTACGAAAGGAGAAGACATCACAAAGTATTCAAGACACCGATGGTCGATGGTCCATACTTCATCATCTTCTAGGATGTTGCCTCCTTGCTCAGGCACGAAGTGCTTCACATGGAATGCTGAAAGAGAAGAAAGTCAATGAAGCTATTCGCTGTTTCTTCAGGTATTCAATATTCTCTAAAACTCTGGAGAGAGGACATTGGAATCAGACTTGTCCAGGATTCAAAAGTTTGAAACTCCCTCTTTATTTTACTCTTTTTTTATTTTTTTTATTAATTATGTTTCAATTGGGTAATAAATTTGTATCATAGGCAAGCTTAACTCATTCACAGAGGAAAAGGAGTGAACATTTTAGAAATGCAAGTCTAACATAGAGAAATTAGAAACTCATGCTAAGCTTATTGGACATAAGAAAAGCATTCAATAACGCTGGACCCTGAGCTTGTGGGTTCAACACCCCTTAGTGCAGGTAATAACTTACCAATAAAAAAAAGGAAATCAAATTTTTGCTGTTTTTAATTTCGTGTGATCATAGGCTGATTCAAGAGTTTGATGTAATACATGTGGATCCAATCCAAAGTTATGTTTGGGGGACTGCAGTTTAAGGAGTCTTAAGCTCTATGAATGAAAATGTGTAAGGAAGCAGGAGCAAATCTATCCCCATCATCAAAAATTGTGGGGGATTCTACTGGAACCATTACTTGCTATGTGTGCTTCTCTAGTTCCTTGTGATTTGGTTCAGAGCAGAATAGTCCTAATGTAACTAATGCAGCTGCTTGGTTTGTATGGATCAAACTTATTTTGCCTCTCACTCTAAGGTTTGTATTTACCCTTCTGACTGACAGTCAATTAGCAACCGCTTTTGAAGTTGCAGTTCATTGATGCTCAGTATAAATCAAAAACTGTTTCACTTCTAAGACCCAAAAATAGAAAATTAAAAGAGCCCGAAAAAAACTAGCATATGATGGTATAATGGAATAATATGTATTTGTAACCTTATCCAGTAACATTTAAGACTAGCCTTACATTAAGCTATTTCATTCCTTGTACCAAGATGACCAAATCCTTATCTGAGCTAGAATTTTAAATTGTAAAATTATGAGGAGGTGATGGTACATCAATTTTAAACAATTAACTAAATTTCCAGATAACTACTCTGTTTCTTTAGTCTCATTAGACTTGGATGATGGTCTTTAATTTAAATATTGCATTAATATTATGGTCTTAAACGCTCATTTGCTTATTCCTCTCGTGACGGTTTTGATCGTCATTGGGGTTCTGTTCAGAGCTTCATCTGGAAAAGGAGCTTCCCAGGCTTTGCAGAGTTTGTCTCATGAAGTTGGATTTCCACATCTTGGTTCCCGTAAGTTTACTTGGAAATAATTGCAATTATTTAGGTTTGTCTTAATATTATAGCATACAGATGATCTATTTTTTAATGTTTTCTGTTTTCTTTTTTAAATATATTCCTTGCTCTTTTCTTCTTTTCCTGTCCCAGTTGGTTGTGTATCAGATGCCGCATGGAAGGTACAATACTATCAGTGGGCAATGCAGATATTTGAGCAATATAATATTAGTGAAGGTGCTTGCCAGTTTGCACTTGCTGCACTTGAGCAAGTTGATGACGCTCTAAATCCTAAAGGTCACTACTATGGTAGAGATCCATTCAGTGAATCTACTACCACTATCAAAGGGCGACTTTGGGCAAATGTGTTCAAGTTTACTTTAGATCTTAATCGTTTTTATGATGCATATTGTGCGATAATTACAAATCCAGATGAGGAGAGCAAATACATCTGCTTAAGGCGTTTCATAATCGTCCTTTACGAATGCGGTGCCATGAAGGTTGTCTATGAAGTCATAAATTTTCTCTTTGCTGTTTTTCCTTCTTTTTTATTTTTATTTTATTTTTGCTTTATGTTTTTAGAAGTTGGGAGAGAGACAAAGAGATCTTCTATATGATTTTCAGATACCGTTTAGGGAAGAAGAACAGCATTATAATTTGGATTGGTTTGACTCAAAAAGAGTGCTAAAAAAATTGTCCATCCCTATATCTTTCTTTAAGCCTTAAAGTAAGGTACAATATTTTTTGCAACATGCCAAATACCACAAGTCCCATCCCTGGGTTGCAAATTTTAACATGGAAACACCTCGAGTAATGCTAGAAGTTACTCTTATGTTATTCTAAGAATGACGTGGCTTCTAAATCACTACTGACATTGTGATTGATCATTATTGAATTTTGATCAAATGATATTTTAAAAAACACCTCATTCTTAGAGAACATAAGAGGGATACAAGAGTGACTTCTAGAATTACTCGAACACCTCAACTAAGAACCACTAATACTACAGAACACCCATTGTACTTCATTCTGATACGAATGCGTTAAGAAAATGTTGGGATGTGGCAAGATATGTGGCATACATATCTATAAACAAAAAAATAATAATTAATTTGTTATTAATTTGGTCACAGATATAGCAGGACATGGCTTGGATACAACATAGATATGGTATAAATTTGCTCAGATGTGGCATAGGTACGGCGGGGATGAGTTTGGAGCAAAAAAAAAAATTCCTGGGAAAAGATGAGAGTTCGAATGTACGTACGTTAGGGAGGACACATTATACGCCCCCCTTGTACTTGTTATCTTTCCAAAAAAATCTTATTACTTGGAAGAAAGGTAAGGTTTAAAAGTAAAACATGGGGTCTAGGATTTAAGAAAGTTAGAGACCTTCAAAATTTTAAATCTCTTTAGATGTCAAACATGGATCATGAGTTGTCTTCTTTCGCTATTTATAGCTTCAAACTTGGTATTATTATTCACCTGCTTTACGTCTTTTGGTGTTTATTATTCATTTTTTAAAAAATAAAAAATAGCGTTTATGTTAAAAGATACTTCGTAATTAACATATCCCAATTGTTTCAGACATTAAATTTTTTATAAGTGACATGTCATATCAGTAAAGTGCTTTATCACACCTTGATTTCTGCTTATTTGATCAACTTTTTTAAAGTTCTGGTTCACAATGCTTTGTTTCCTGCATGCTATGTACATATTTCATCTTGTGACATAGTATTAGAGTTGTATGTTGTAGTATGTGCTGTAGTATAGGAATATTATCTGTTGTGTTGAATCCAGATGGATATCTACCTTGTATAATGGTTAATATTCCAATCAAGCTATTACTAGAGATTTTCATTCATTTATTTATTTATTGCAGATTCTTTGTGGTGGTCAACTTCCCTTCATTGGCTTAAGTGATAAAGTGGAACAAGAGCTTGCCTGGAAGGTTTGTCATAGTTGCAAACAGCCTGTTTGCTATAATCCTGATGTAGTTTCCTTCAGATTAATGTTGATAACATTTTTGCTCTGAAATATGCAGGCAGAGCGTTCTGATATTTTGGCAAAGCCAAACTTATATAAGTTGCTATATGCATTTGAAATGCACCGACATAACTGGCGAAGGGCAGCCGGTTACATATACCTATATTCAGCTCGTTTGAGAACTGAAGCAGCTCTGAAAGATTACTTGTACACTTCACTGGTGCTGCAAGAGAGGCTGAATGGGCTCTCTGCTGCTATCAATGCTCTGTATCTTGTTCATCCTGTGTATGCTTGGATTGATCCTTTGCTTGAGGGAAATTCTCTTCACAACGAGCATTATCCTCGCAAAAAGGCTAGAACAATGGAGGAACAGAGTAAATAACACAACCAAAGAATTTCTGTGTTTTTTTCAGTTCTCCTATTATATTTACATTTTTTGTTGTTGTCATAAGTGCCACATATTTATCTTGTATCCTTCATGGTTGACTTTTTATCAGATATATGGACTTTTAACATGTGCATTATAATCCTTCATTTGAGTCAATATTATGTTTCTGTTTTTGCTGCGGCAGCCAGCAATGATGTTCAGCCTCAGAGGTCGCAATCATATGTTGACATCGAGAAACTTGAGAATGAGTTTGTGCTAACTTCTGCAGAATATTTGCTTTCTTTGGCAAGCGTCAAATGGACATTTACTGGTAAAAGTTTATGGTTTTTTGTCAAATGGACAATTTGCTGGTAAAACCTTATGATATCTTCTATATATATTCTTTTTGAAGCAGTTGACCATCGATAAATATCACAAGTAATCTCATTTTCAAGTTTTTGATATGGAAACCGGATTTCTAATCCTTGTATTCATCTATTTGGCCTTAAAACTCCCAAAAATCCTTTTCATAGTTGACTGAAGGTTCATTTGATGTTAGAGCTATTGTGTTTAAACTCCATGTTAGATCGTAAGGAGTATTGATCAATCATTTTGCAATGTCCACCTTACAATCTGATGTAAAGTATTATTTAACAGTTGCTTTCGTCTCACTCTCTCTCTTTTCTTTTCCTTATTTTAATAATTTATATTTATTTTCTTTCAGAAGTTCACAAAGCCCCATCAGATTTGATCGATCTTCTGGTCCAGAAAAATTTATATGATATGGCCTTTACAGTTCTTTTAAAATTCTTCAATGGTTCAGCATTGAAAAGGTGTAGTTAGTGTGCTTGTGTTGCAGTTTAATATCATTATAATCATGAATTCTTCCTTTGGCATGCCCGTAAATGTGACTTGGAGCCTTTCTTGCGCAGGGAACTAGAAAGAGTTTTCAGCGCTATGTCATTGAAATGCTGTCAAAATAAAGTAGATTCTTCGTGTGTTCGGTAAAATTAGTCTTTTCCTAGGCTTTAATCTTTTCTTATTTTTATTTTTTGAATTACACATATCGGAAATGTGGTAGATTTTATATTTAATTTGGTGGTAGTCCGCATGAATTTCAATAGTGAATGTGACATTACATGATTTTTAACTTTCAGGGAAGATGTCAGGACACATGGTCTTTTGTTGATGTCATCAAAAACTGAAATGGTTGTTCATGGTTCACCTGATGTGGTTCCTGCAGCTCAACAATCTAAGGGGAACAGTCAATGGGAAACTCTTGAGCTTTATCTTGTTCGTATCTTTTGCTTCCTTTAATTTGTCTTTACAGCTTCCCCTTGACCTCCAGAGTTGATTTTTCTCTTTTATTTGCAACCTTCTTACTATAAATTGTACAAGTTCAAATGTCTTTAAGAAGGTTGCAATAGAGCTGCCATTGCAACCTACAAATAGAGCTGCTTGCAGTGTCCCATTTGGTAAACAATTAAGATCAAGAGACATGTTGATCAGAGTACTATGTATGGTCTGTCATCTATGTGTGCAAGACAGCATGCATCTGCAACTTAGTCAGTTGCTTATACGATTAGTAACTATTGATTATTTCCTTTTCAAAATGTTCCAAAGGTATATCGTATTTACTTTATGTACTTGTATATTAAATTCATGAAATGATTGTTTGGAAGTAACCTGATTAATTAGTCATCATCCTATGTGGTTGATGGGTAATATTTTCGTATAAGATATTTAAAGCTTCTTCTGTTCTTTTTGCTTGGATGTACTTTTGTGTCGTGTTGTTTTTGTTCATGATCCAGCACCTTGGGTCAGCTTGCCAACCTTGTTAGAAAATAAAATTGTTTTAGAATTTTAAATTCATTAAGGTGATATATTACTTAATCGGATGAAAATCACTAATATTTGGTTGGGTTTATGTTGGTTGATTCAAAAATTTTGAACCAACCCCTCCCTTTAAATAAAATCATGCACACCGGTTAAGCAGCAAAGGTTGGTGTTTGCAGTAGGTCCATGTGATGTGAACCTGAACTTATTGATTTAAGCAAGTCAGTGGATACATGTTAATTCCTTCCACTATTTAAGAGATCATGAATCTTGATTTTGATCAGGCAATGACAAGTCTTGCATTTCTGTGCATAAATTATTTCTCCATCTTATCTTTACGTTTTGAAATGTTTATAAATTGCAGGAAAAATACAGGGGTTTTCATGCCAAATTACCAGTAATTGTTGCTGAAACTTTTCTTTGTGCCGATCCTCAGATCGAATTGCCTCTTTGGCTGGTTCAAATGTTTAAGGTACTTTTTCTAGCCAGAAATTGAAATATCTAGGTGAAATTTGAAGTATAAGATGAACCGCTTTGTAGCTTTAAACTTGATGTACTTTTTCCATTAAACAACTTATGTAGGAGCATCTTTAGTTTCTCCTTATTAACTTCTGATTTTGGAAAGGGATAGAACTTTTATGGGCATGCGCTTGGGTAGGTGAGCCTAGTAGTTGAAAGTGCCGAGAGAGAGAAGCAACAATTTTTTTTTTTTGATAAGTAAAGTTGTATATATCAAAAGCGCATAGGGGCACAACCCTAGTACACATGAAGTATACAAGAGAACGCCTAGTAAGAAAGAGAAAAGAGAATAAGGAAATCTGAAAAGCTAATAATTAAAGGCACTAAATAAGCAGTTGTCCAAGAATAGAGGGAAAAAAAGAAAAAGGACTTGAGCTCCTCTAAGGTTCTTACTAGATTCTCGAAGCTCCTATCATTTCTTTTCCTCCATAGACACCACATAATGCAAAGGGGCACCATCTTCCAGATGACCACACTTTGAGAGTTACCAGCCGACCACCAACATGCGGAGAAGGATCCTATGCCCTCCTAAATACACTAAATGGACCCTCTCCATTTCATGTGAAATGGAGAGGATCCTTCTCCGCATGTTGGTGGTCAGCTGATAACTCTCAAAGTGTGGTCATCTGGAAGATGGTGCCCCTTGCATTATGTGGTGTCTATGGAGGAAAAGAAATGATAGGAGCTTCGAGATTCTAGTAAGGACCTTAGAGGAGCTCAAGTCCTTTTTCTTTTTTTCCCTCTAATTCTTGGACGACTGCTTATTTAATGCCTTTAACTATTAGCTTTTCGGATTTCCTTATTCTCTTTTCTCTTTCTTACTAGGCGTTCTCTAGTATACTTCATGTATACAATTGTTCAAAAATTAAATGGACAACTATGCCCCTCTAAATACACTAAATGGACCCTCTCCATTTCAAGTGAAATGGAGAGGATCCGTTTCCCCAACATGCGAACAAATCCTCTACACTGTTAGGCATAACCTAGGAAAGTCCAAAGCGACTAAAGATAAAAGTTCCATAAGGAACATGCGACCTCACAATGGAGAAGGAGATGATCGATAGATTCTCCATTCCACATGATATGTTATAAACTACCAAAAAGAAAAGGAAGATAGTAAAACAGGATTACCATCAATGATACGCTAATGTCTATCACATGAGAGGCCAAAAAGTCATATTTTATTGAGTCTGGTGATTCTTTCTTTTTTCTTCAAATATTACATGTTCAGTGAGAACATTTGACCATATGAGTTAAGTCATTCTTGACTCCAAAAGTTTTTAATCTCAGCTATTTAGTCAACCTATAGTTGAGGGAATTTCTAGGTGTACCTCTTGTCGAAAACCTTCCTCAAGTTGCAGAAATGGTATTTCTCTATCAAAATATGCTTTTCCCACTGGATTGTTGAAAGTGCCTGTTACTTTTCATTTCAAGTATCTTTTTCCATAATTCTGCATTTTATTTTCTTTTTCTTTTTTCAAGAAGTCTAGAGACTTGCAAACAGTTCTGCTTTACGTCAACATCACTTAAGACTTGATTAGGGGATTCTTCTTACTCGGCATCATTCTCACATCGCATAAACTTGTCAATGATACACACATACATATATGTTGACAACTTCTAGAAATTGGTAATAAATTGCATTCTTGGGAGAGCATTCTGAACCTCTATCATACCTGGATCGAACTGTCCTATTTGCACGCACTATACCACATAATTTATTCCTTTCTTCTTAGTGTTATTTCTCGTACTTTTTTAATGAGACAGATGAGTTTCCACTTTTAGATTGGATATGAAGTTATGCTCCACCTTATGTATGTTCACATGATTTATGACAGGATGGTCGAAGGGAAAGGATGTGGGGAATGACTGGTAAAGAATCAAATCCTGCGTCCTTGTTTCAGCTCTATGTTGATTATGGTCGATATACAGAAGCTACAAATCTGTTGCTTGATTACATAGAATCATTTGCATCAGCGGTAAAATCCAGTCTCTTTTCATTGCTTGTTTAACTCCTACAGCTAAACTAGTTTTGTATGCATTCATGCTAATCTATGTGTTTTGTTTGGGATAAAGTCTCTCTAAACATTTTATAGAATTTATGCTGTTGCGTTTTGTTATAAACTCAATTAATATGCTTATTCGAACTCCTAAATAAAAGAAAGTATTAATAAAACAAAGTAGCCTATGTTAGCAATTAAAAAAAAAAAAAATCAAATAAAGAAAAGTAACCCATGTAGAAGTTTGCTACACCTTCAATACACCATATTTTAGTAGTTACAATTTTTTTACACCATATTTTAGTGGTTACAATTTTTTTATCAAATAAAGTTGTATAATGCTTTATAACCTCCCAGCAGCATAGGTTATGTTTGTTACAGTTTTTGTTTTCTATGATCAAATATATTAACAAACAACTCAAAATACAAGTAATTTGTTTTTTTTTCTTCTTTCCTTATTTTAGGAATATTTTGATAAAACAGGTGCTTAACATTTGCAGGGGTAAGAGCCAACTTATTGTTTAATTTTTTTTTATTTTTTTTTATTTTATTTTAAAATGATTAGGGTGCCTGTGTGGCCACCCTGTGTGTCAAAGTTATTGCAAATAATGGTAATTACTGATGAAAACTTTCCGATCTGCGAATTCATAAGTTTCATTCTTTAGCTCAATTATTTCTGAATTTAAGATTAACACATTCATTCTTGCAAGTTCAGATAAACAATATTGTGCTCTTTTTTTTCTTTTTCTTTTTTTAAATATATGTATGTATAAACTAACTGTATTAAATAAAGAAGAAAGCCTAAACACAAAAAGAGTGTAACAAAGCTACTCCTACAGAATTACAGTCTAAAAGTTTAAAATATCTATAAAAAAAAAATATAAATAAAAGAAAGACATGGAATGTACGCTGTCCAAAGCAGTCATACATTGATCTCGAAAATAAAGACTTAAATAGCAAGCTGATGAAGGTCAACAGCATCAGAAATCCTACAATTCCTCTCTCCAAATTGAATACATTATATACAAATGGCTGAATCTCTGTTACCACTGATCAGCAAAATACCCTTCTTGGCCTTCTGCTTGTTATTTGCTAAGGATGTTGCCATTAACGACCTTCTGCAGAGGCCAGCTGACATAATAAATCGGAAAAGACCTTTTGCCGTTTGGTTTCCATACACAGCAATTGAGCGCCTATGTTGCCAGCTTGAGGAATTCATCTGTTGTGGCTGCATGGTAGACCATTGTGAGAAGCTCAAAAGGCTTCTACATGGAGCTTTGCAGAAGCATCTTCAGCTGGTATGCTCAATATAAAAGTTTTTCGTTGGATCAACACTGCTGCTGTCTGCATTGCCTTTTCACTTTTTTTTTTTTTCTGTTTTTTTTCAGCTAAGGGTGGATTCAGATGATGCACCTTCTGCTGTGCGTTAAAAAATTGCAGCAAATATTGGGAACTTGCTGGACACTCAAAATTGGGCGTTAGTGGTCCAAAGGATAGGTGCTGATACTTGATGCCTAGTAAAAGACCAGCCTTATTGTTGAGTGCATGAATTTGCTCCAGTTTCCTTATAGAGGGTTAATGATGAGGCGGATTTATATATTATTCTTATTCTTTTCCCAGTTGGGCCTCGTTTTGCAGAATCAGTAGAAAAGGTCTAATGTGTGAATATTGTAGAATAGTTGAAGGCATGGCTACCCCTTATGTTGGTTATATACACTAGAATTAGAGAACATCTACTTATGGGTGCATACATTTTGATTGCACCCCTGCCTATCTTCAAGGTTGGAAGTAGGAAAGGTGGCTATGAAATACCAAAAACATTGTCTATTTGTGTTGAAGTTCGGAGACAGAACCTCTCTGAGCAGTTTGGGAGACTGGAGAGCTCATCATGCTGGATGCTTGGCAGCCTTCTATTTTTTCTTTTCTTTTTTCATTATTTTTGTTTGTCTTTTTGTATATAAAGAAGATTATGAATTGTTGATGCCCACTCAAAGTGGGTTTTAGTTTACTGTCTACTGTGTACAATTTATTCATTAAATTTTTTTATTTATTTTTCGCATATTTATGACATTTTTGTTAAGTTGGGTAGTCTTTAGTATATGGAACTCTTTTGATTTCTTAATTCAGAGCCTGCTACGAAATGTGATTTGCAACTTGGAATGACTTTCAGTTTCCAGTTTACCTTTTATACAAAGTTTATTTAGTGGGTAAATTTGATCATGTTTTTGGAAGGTAATTGTTTTGATCTTTGAGATATTAATTTGAGCATAGCCCTAAAAACTTATTATGACTATGTACAATCTCACCAAAAGTACAATTTATTCATTTTATGTATTTACTTTTCCCATATATAAAACAATTTTTTCTTAAGGTCGAGTTCTCTTGGTAAAAGTAGGATATCTTTAGTCTTTGGAAGGGATTTTTAGAAATTTGACAACAAATTGACTATTTAAATCAAACATTGCATTACCATCAAGGGTGGTGGTTCAATGGCTCAAGAAAATTTTCAAAGTAGTTAGGCATGTACTAGGGCGTTGGTTTGAATCTTCGTAATGGAGAATCTCTACATATGCCTTATTAGTATTAGCACTCTTAGTTTCCATTGATGCTCTGGTGTGGTTGGGTCATGCTATGACTTAGTCGGACTTGAGTGAGTGCCTGCGGTTCTCAACGTTTATGTAACATCCTTCTCTAAAGGATATGATATTGTCCGCTTTGGGTCAAGCCCGCACGATTTTAGTATGGGTCTACCCCTCAAAAGGCCTCATACCATTTAGAGAGAGAATATTTCACATAAACACATCATATAATCCCATACCCAAGCAATGTGGAACATCACAATCACCCTCTCTTAGGACCCAGCGTCCTCGCTGGCGACCCCTATGGGCTTGTGTACGCTCTCTCATCTCAGGCTGGATTATGACTCTGATATCATAATGTAACATCTCGTCCTAAATGATATGATATTGTCCGCTTTGGGTCAAGTCCGCACAGTTTTAGTATGGGTCTACCCCCAAAAGGCCTCATACCATTTAGAGAGAGCATATTTCATATAAACACATCATATAATCTCATACCTAGGCAATGTGGAACATCACAGTTTAGGCCCCTTCTATGCGATTTTTAGCGGGTAGGTGTTATTATGGTCACACCCAGGTGATAGACACAATTGGTTTTGGCTTACCCTTTTGATTGAAAAAAAAACAAAAATCAAACACTACTTTACCAGAGAAAAAAAAAAAAAAAAAAAAAAAAAAAAAAAAAAAGAACACTTTTTTCGAGTCACACATACAATACCATTCATAATCTCAATATGTAAAAAATACAAATCAGTTATTTCACATTGTAAACCGAAATTTATAAGATGTTAAAATTTAAAAATTATAGATTTATAAACAATTTCTATCTATAAGTAATCTCATAAATCTTTGTGAAAATAGGTTAGGGTCCACGTTAACAAATCTATCATAGTTTTATCTTTTCAGAAATAATGAAGTTTTGGGTTAATTTTTCTTTAGATAGCATATTTGTCCCATTGTAGATTATATATATATATATATTCTTTTTATTTTTCAATTAGGGAGCCAGCTATATATGTTTTTCAATTATTGGAAGGACTGTGCTTGGGCTTCTCATACTTTTTGAGGGGGGTCAATGGGCCGTGACTCCTGCCAACACCCCCTTATCCGTCACTGCCCCCACCAAACACACAAATACATATAAACAATTTCAAACAATTTGTACATTACATCCTTAATATATTTCCACGTATAGTAGTCGCCTGTCTTGATTTTCAAACAAAGGATTTTACTTGGATCTAAATCTAGACATGTTATGAGCTGAATTTCTACCATAGTAATGTTATATATTATATTTTTATTATATAATTGTCTTATAATGTTGATGTAGCAATCATAACCAATTATTAGGTGAGATTGATACATCGCCAATTCGTCATTGCAAAATAAAAATATAATTTATAGCATTAGTGCATCTTTACAAGGTTAAGGGGGAGGACGGGGTTGCGTTGGAGGAGGGCAATTCTAGTTTGAGTGATTGCTAGAGGTGTACAAGTAGTTGATGTTAGTCGTTATTGCCTCTAACTATTAACTGCAATCGCCTTATGAGGTTATCGAATTTTCGTAACCGCTATGTCTTATGTGATTTACGGTTTTAAAATAATTGTTGGTTAGTGGTTATTGAAACTCATAATTGCACCACATAATTTTTTTTTAATAAATTGACCTTTTGGGCCTTCTTTAGCCTCTTTTTAGGGCATATTTTAGACCATTTGGGGCATTTTAAAAAAGGAAAATGCTAGGGGTTCTTTCTATAGTGTTCTCTTCACATTCTCTCAGTCCTACGTAGAATATAATTTAAGAAAAAATAAAATTGTAGTGGTCCCCACCACCGGTTTTTGAGGCATTAGCACTAAAATTGAGGCATTAACACTAAATTTAGGATGATCAAATCTATTTTGGATGATATCATCCCTAAAGCCTAAAGGGTTAACCTTCCACCTTTAGGTTATAGTTTTGAATCCAAAAACAAGTTTTAAAGCATTAAAACCTAAATATTAACTCATAACAATTAATCTGGTGGCAAAAAACGGGTGGTGGGGGCCACTACAGTTTTATTTTTTCTTAAATCATGATCTACGTAGGACTGAGAGAACGTTAGGAGAACACTATGAAGAGAACTCCTAGCAAACCCCTTTTAAAAATAATTAGGAGCCTTCAAAATGTAACAATGCTCAACAATAATAATAATATTTTAATGAAAAATTACATCATAACACCTTGAGTTAGCACTTGGATTTTTTTAAATCCCTAAGTTTTTTTTTTTTTTTTTTGACAATTTACTCACTGAGTAAATCGAAATTATAATAAAATCAATGCCGTCAAAATTTTTTAACATCCGTTAGTGTACCGTTTTGACCCATTAAAATATTATTTTTTAATTTAATTTTAAAATTTAAATCTATAAATAAATAAATAAATAAATAAGAAAGAAAAAAAGAATACAGGGGTGGCCGAACCACCCTATAAGGCATGGCTGGCCACCCCATTTTGCCTGGGGGTGGCTGAACCATCCCCTTAGGCCATGGGGGTGGCTCTCGACCACCCCCATACCGGCCGTATGGGCCACTCCCTTGGGCCAAGGGGGTGGTTCGGCCACCCCCTAGGGCCAAACCCTAAAATAAAAGGGTTTGGCCCTTAGGGGTGGCCGAACCACTCACAGGCAAAATGGGGTGGCCAGCCAACCCTATGGGATGGTTCAGCCACCCCTATATTCTTTCTTTTTAATTTTTTTTTTTTAGATTTAATTTTTTAAAAAATTAATATTTTAATGGGTCAAAACGAACAATTTTGACCCAAACTAATGATGGTAAAAAATTTGGATAGTATGAATTTTATTGTGATTTTGATTTATCCAGGAAGTAAATTGTCAAAAAAAAAAAAAAAAAACTTAAGGATTTAAAAAAATCCGAGAGTGCTGACCCAAGTTGTTATGAAGTAATTTCCCTCTTTTAATTAATAAAGATCAATTTTATTAAACTCAAAATGAAAGCCCCATATCAAAGCACTAAAACGACGTCATTTTATACGAGTCACCCCTATTTGTTTGTTTTTTTTTTTAAAAAAAAAATATCTATAGTTTTATATTTTTAAAAGAATTTTTCGAATTTTTAATTTTATTTTATTGAGGACAATTTCATTATTAGAGGATATTGTCAATTTTATTTTAATTTAATTTATTTTATAGTTCGAGGGATATTATTCCTATTGAAAGTTTAGGAAACATTATAAATCAACTTGTCACTTTCTTTTTCCATTAATTTTTTTTTTTTTTTTTGAGCAACAAGAATTGGGGTTCCCACAGTGCCACGTCACTCGCCCACCCTGTGGTCTTTGCACTCTGCAGTTGCTAAACCACCACCTCCTCCCTGTTGCATCCTCCCTTTGTCCCGCTGCTCAGCTCCATTCTCGAACAGTTCCTCGACTGCCTCCAACGGGTAAGGAGCTTTTTCTCTCTCCCTCTCTCTGTGTCGCACAATAACTCTTATGCTGCCTTGTCATGGCCGGTCGGTCGGCCGAGGATTAGACCGTAGACCCTTTTGTCATTTTATGACATATTACTAGATATGCATGAAAGGCAATGTCATTATGTTGGAGCTCTTCATGCATGTAACACTTTTCTTTCATTTTTCTTTGCTCTATCAGTGTCGTTTGGTATCCATATTGGGTTTTTACTCATTTGTTTTTTTGTATAACAATACGAATTTGTTGCGATTCTTGGGGCTACTTGAAATTTCAGAGTAGAAAATGAAAAAGAAGGATAATCTTGAAAGCAAGGATAGGTATGCTGGAGAGATCAGCTCTCTTTCTTGACAGATTTCAATGTTTGTATCTCTATTCTTTGCACTCATTAAAAAAAAGGAAAAAAGGAAAAAAAAAAAAGAAAAAAGAAAAAAAAGAACTGGGTTTTTGGTCCCGTTGCACTTCTGGGTTAAGGTTTTTTGCCACCCCCCCCTTTTTTAAATGTAAATCCTGATATATATGTATTTTTTTATTGTTGTAAATTGTGTGTGTTTTTTTAATGAGGTTAGTACTTAATTGCACTGGGCTGCTATTGAATTCCCTTGCTTTACATGTTTATTTATTTTGATCCAGATGGCAGCAACAATCAAGAAGTTCTCTTATGCACTGAAAAGAAAGCAAAGTCAAACATTTGGTATGTCTAAATATAAATGGAACCATTAGATGGCTGATTGTCTGGCTCTACTGCTGTCAATCTAGTTTTTGTAGGAATTGGATTCCTTGCAAATATTTTTATAATATTTCTAGTATATACTGTTAAGTGGCTTAAAATAGTTTTTTTGTTTAGTACAAGAATTGGACCACCTACGATATTTCTTCCATGCTATGGATCAACTGAATGTTGGTTTCCTGATTCATATTATGCTGCATCCTGGTATCATATCATATTTGACAAAATCCATTTGAATCATTGCTCTTCTCTAATGGAATAATTAGACTGCAAAATCGAGTTAAATCCTTAAAAAGGAAATACACGTATACAGTAGGTCTTGGTTATCCATAGCTACTTTTCAAATGATGCTTTATATAGATGGTTAACTTATATGCAAAATCGAGTTAAATCCTTAAAAAGGAAATACATGTATGCAATAGGTCTTGGTTATCCATAGCTACTTTTCAAATGATGCTTCATATAGATGGTTAACTTATATCCACTTTCATATCCTCGTTTCCAGGGGGGATATCAATTGAATTTGCGCATCTGTAGTAATGTTTAGAAGCAACAACATCGTTGCAAGGGTTTTTCAGCGCCAAATCTACACTCCTGCTCCTGGAACTAGTGTATCGTCTTCTTACTCTGGCCATTTGTTATTTTGTATCATTTAATTTTGCCAACTTCTCCTATTTTGATCATCCTGGTCCTTAATGTATTCTTATTATGATTGAATACTTGAAGTCTCTGCAAGTGTACATCCTGTGTACTAGGTAAGGCACCCATAGGTACACAGGCCGTTTACACACGGGCTCTCACAAGCAATCACCCACAACCCAACCAACCCAAAACGCCCGCCAACCCAACACCCACAAGGCATCAAAGCCCAAAGCATGAAGTCTCTGCTTAATGATTGAGTTGCATAATGAAGGATTGAACATTATCTGCTGTGAACTTGTTGTCTTTTCCTTTAGATGTGTTTTCACACTCAGTTTTCCTTGTGTCTCTTTGAATCAAAATGTTTGCTTGTCTCGACTTGGTATTTTGGATATTTCGATGTCTTAATAGTTAGTAACCAGCAATCCTAAAAGCTTAAGCTATTACGAAATGGGCCAACAATGCATGTCAAGCTCATAGACATGGCAACATTGACACTTCTCACATTTAGGCCTGCCCAATAACACTGAAAACTGCACGACTTCCATTTGCAGAATAGATGAAACTAACAAATAGGGTTTACCAAGGCTTGAACAAAGAACCCCATACACAAAGAAGGCTTGGATACTATCATCACACCTCCAATTTACCTTTGCTTATATACTTATATAAGAAAAAAAAAAAAAAAAAAAAAAAACTATCATCTCACCTCCAAGCCTAACAGAATTAGAACCTAGCTGAAACATTAGACAACATCGATAAACTAGCCCAAGTAATCTAGCCGAAACAAAGACAATTTTGCCTGGCATGTTGAGTCCAAAAACAAACAAATTGAGCTCTAATACCATGTTAAAGCATCCTATCAAAACCTTCAGCTATTAGGAAGTGGGCCAACAATATAGATCAAGCTCATAGACAACATTTGTTTTTTCTTCTTGGAGAATACCTCCTCTTTTCTTGTATTTGCTATCTCTTTATCTATTATACATTTATTAACCATAATATACAATAATGAAAATTATAATTGAAGACTAAATATTAGTGGCCAAGAATTTTTTTTCTTACAATCCTGCATCTCAGGGCGGAAACTTATATGCTTGACCATATTGTAGATTTTAATTTTTAGTATATAATGAAAAGCTTGCTGTAAAATCATTAAAATTATACTGCTAAAACCCCAAATCATTATGTTTTGCTTGCAGGTTCATTGTGCTAGGCGGTTTTATGAGAATTTAGTCCCAAGTTGTACCATATATGATGTTGAGTGCCCAGACCATTTATTCCGCAAATTTACTGATGATGGTCAATACCTTATAAGTTTCAGCAGAAATCATCAGGATCTGATTGTTTACAGACCAACATGGCTTTCTTTCTCGTGCAAAGAAGAAGATTGTGATGCTCATGATCTCCCTCCAAAATCAAAGAGATTTGAAAGCTTCTTCACACAGTTATATTGTGTACCACTTGCTTCCTGCAATGAGCAAATATGCAAAGACTTTTTCCTTTACATGGAGAGTAACCAATATGGAATATTTGCTACTTCTACTCCAGTTACTGAAGCACCTGCATCAGAAGGAGCTATTCAGGGAGTCCCATTTATAGAAAAGATGACATTCCATCTATTGAGGTATGGGTTCTTGGTTTCTCATAAGTGGTTTTATGATTTTACAAGGGATCCATTTTTTTGATAAGTAATAACCAGTCATCTTTTGATTTTACAAGGGATTTATATGTTGAAGTTTTGATTCACTTGTGGAGGTTGTGCAATGCCTCGAGTTTTATTCTATGTTTTCTGATATTATTAGATTGGGAGATGGAGTCATACTGGATGAGAAGGTCTTTAACAATGACTTTGTTAATCTGACCCATAATGTCGGTGTCTTCTTGTACGATGATTTATTGGCAATTGTGTCACTTCGCAATCAAGCAATACACATTCTCCAAATTAGGGACTCTGGGAACCTTGTGGATGTACGGGCAATTGGGGCATTTTGTCATGAAGATGATGAACTTTTTCTCAATTCAAATGCTCAGGCAAGTGGCATTTATTTTTAAGATTTCGATGTGACTCCACTAAAGTTCAACTGGCATGTTACAGATTTACTTTGGCTTTACACTTCAAACTTTCTAGAAATATTGAAAAAAATTATCTTTGGTTGGGTAGACATGGGAAAACCTCTATGTCAGCTTGCCTGCTTGTGGGAAAAAAAAAAAAAAACACTACTTAGGGTTTTGTCTAATAGGATAGATCAACAGAACAAAGCAGCATGTTATCTTTGGGTAAAGAAGTAGGAAAAAAAAAGGTTTTGTTTGCTCAATCTTTATGCCAAATTTTCTTAACATTGTTGTTAGAGATTGGCAAGGATGCTAAATCGATTGATATATTTAAGATAATGATCATGGAATGTCCGTAAATGGTTTATATTGTTAGCTCTTCATAAAAGATAGTTATCTATTTGTTAAGAGTTGTCTCAACTTCCTATTTTGAAGAAAATACTTATTTATAGTCTTCTTAGTGTATTTTCCTTGTCTAATTTGTATTTGGACAAGGAGTTTGAATGAGCTTGAGCTCGTTCATGAGCTACTCAATTAACTTATTCATTCTATATAAAAAGTAAATGTTGTGATTTTTTTTTTTTTTTTTGTAAATTTATACTAATTATTAGTTATTTAATGTGGTTGTGATATATTATTTGAGTAATTAGAGAAATTAACTCAAATATTTTATTTTTTTGATAAGTAAAATGCATAAGGCGGCTTTAAGTACAATGGCAGTATATAATAGGAAACACCCAACTAAAGTGAGCACAAGAAAGACCCAACAACCTAAACCAGAAGAAGCCACTAAATAAAATTCCACTAAATGCCAAAAGCTCTCAAACCCAAAACCCACAAACACCAATCCCTCAAACCCGCACGAAGCACTCAATGCTAAAAAACAGGTGCCTTGCCTTTCCCACACCTAGAGGATACTCTTGTAGCATCATAGTTTATGCAGCATTCTAGGTTCAGTAGCTCCCTTCTACCTCTAGGATTAGAGCAAACACCCTTAACCTCCTGAATATGATCTTCAATGGTTGTGACCCGTGATGGGGGAAAATTATGATCTTTATTCCCCTAACACAAAACTCCCACCACAGGACAAATATTCTCAATACAAAATAGAGCCCAATCTGTAGCAGTGACAAGAGGAAAAGTCTCTAGAGGTTAGGGGAAATCCCCATCCTCCCTATCACCCCTCACAACTAGTGCTAACAACGAAACCGGCACACTATCAGACTGAAAACACCTCCCTTATCCATCACTTCTAGCGAGGGCTGAGAAAAGACTGGCTTAGGCAAACAACCACGAGCCTCAACAGAGGAACTTGACCTGAGAAACCCTCTTTGGAGAATACTCCTCATTTTTTTGTTGATAAGTAATGTGAATTTTATAAAAACGCACAGAGGGGCGCAACCCTAAAGAAAAAATATGTACAATAGATCCCCTACAAAATATACAAAGGATACATGTTCAAGAAAGCTTCTAAAGTCGGAATCTCCTCCCGATAATGCGCTATTGCCCACATATGTAGCATATAAATCATATTCTTCCTCACCCCATCCACCGAGCATTCCTTATCCTCAAAAAAAATCTAAACAAAAAAAACTTCTTGTGACAAATACTACCTAAATTAATAGATAATATTTGCTACGTTTTACTCGCAAGTGCACAAGATCAAAATGATAGTATAGTGCAGCAAGTACGAGATCGATCCCACGAGGATTGTTAATTTTTCTAAGAATTTAATTTCTAAATTAAAATATCAAAGGTGTCATGCAATTGATATTATTAAAAGAAATAAAAATAAATGAAAAGGTAAATAAAAGTGTAGGGCTTTGACATCCACCACTAATCATGTTCAATTAATATATCAATATGCCAATGCTCCAATCACATTATGAATACCTAATGTTCAATTTCATTGGAGAATACTCCTCATTGAAGAGGCTTTCCGGACAACAACACTTGCACTCGTTGGGCCATGGATAACCTCCAATGAGGTTTGGGCTATGATCTCTTTTTTTTTTTTTTTGGATAAGTAGGTTTGGGCTACGATCTTAACAGACGGCAGAGAGAGTGAGCTCAAGTTGCAACCCAAAGGAACAACACGCGGAGCACTAATCGCCGACATTGCCTTGGTGATCAAGCTATCATCCATCTTTGAAAACCGACTGTCCTTCAACTTTCGGTTGTAGCTCTTATAGGGTTTAGGTGCAGGCAATAATGGAGATTCCAAAACAACTGGTGAAAATTGAGCAGCCTCTGGCGAAATCTAGGCTACTAACGATGAGACTTCTAGTCTTGGAGGGAACAAAAAGGAGGCATTGACTTCAACTAGGGACACCAAACCAAATCCAACTAGACATACATCGTTAGACATGTTCGTCGAAAGTAGAACCACCTTTGGTGGAGTGTTCTGAACAAATGGTGGGAGCACGGTAACAACAGGCCTTGCCAAAGGAGGCCCTAAGTGCCAGTCATCAATCCTCACGGATGCCATAGACTTCTCATCATGTCGGACTACGGCATAAACTATCTCTGTAGCCAATACCACCTCTAGCGACTTCTCTGATGGATCAGAACTCAGATTGGGATGGCTAGAAGCCATACCCAGTAAAATAGGACCGCACCCATACCCATCATGGATGCGGGCTTCACCTCATACCCAAACCTGGATTGGGTTTAGATTTAAATTGTGACTTGGTCCTAGGCTTACACTTAGTGGCCCAAAGCTTCCTCCCTTTATACCGCCTAACAAAGATGGGCCTATGGGTCGGCCTAAATTTTGGAATGCAGCCCAAAACCTCCAAACCTTCCAAAATTTTCTGCAGGGCCATATCCACCTTAGATTTCACCTTCATCTTCCGCTACAACACTCCCTTCCTGTAGGAAGACAATATTATGCTTTTCATAATCAGAAACATGAGGATATAAGAATTCCCCCAGGCGCCCCACAATCCAACATCAAAGGAAAATGATCGGACAATAGAGGTGGCTATCGCCTCTGTGTCACATCCGGGTAATGTTCTTCCCGCTTTGGAGGGAGTAGAAATCGTTCAATTTTCGACTATATTTGGTCTTCCCGACTAGTGGACCACGTAAACTGCCCCCCTACAAGCGGCATATACACCAAATCCTGTACAAAAATGAACTCCGAAAACTCCGCCATAGCTACTAAATAATTTGATTCCTCAGACCTCTCTCTCGGAAACCGAACCACGTTAACATCTCCCCCAATGCACCATTGCACCTCCCACCAGCTCATCAAGCCGGCCAACTCATCCCATAGCACCCTCCTTTCCACACCATCATTTGGACCATATACTCCCCTGAACGCCCAAACAAAGTTATCATCGACATTCCGCAAAACATCACCCCACACACTCCTCAATCTTGTATTATTTTGTTTTTGGTAAAAGTTCTCTTTTGTGAGGGTGTGAGGCTTTAGGTCTATTGGGCTTTTGGGTTTGAGTGGTTTTTCTTCACTACTATTTTGCACTCCATCTTCTGTTGGTAAATTTCAAGTTGTTTCAATAGCATTTACTAACAGAAGATGGAGTGCTAAATAGTGGTGAAGAAAAACCACTCGAAGTGGGTGCAAAATAGTGGTGCACAGGAATCGACATTCCACAAAGTGGGTGCTAGTCCCACCACTCCTGTGCACATTGCTCATCAGTTGAAATCAATGGTTAGTGTTAGGGAAACTCTTACCACATAAAGTTCCAAGTGGCCATCAAAGTCATTGCTCTTTTGTGTATGCGTACTTTAAAATTAAGGTTGAAAATTATTAATAATCAAATGGCTTGTGTACGGTGATTTCTTACTTTGTGCTAACTATGTGCTTATTTGGAGTCACAGCATTTTAACTTTCCTGAGTATATATCTTTATTCTAGTTTTTGCCCTTTTATTCTTTTCTTTTTGCTCAGTGTGATGGCCTTCATATTTCTTTGAATTTTATTTCTGTAGTCTTTTGGGTGATTCGATTGCTGTCTTTTCTGCTTTGGATTAAGTTTTATATCATAATTATTTATGCTTCATCAGATTTTACTAATTACTGAGTATTCTCCTCCATATTGTTATCATTTCAATCAACGCAGTTTGGTGAATAAGAACTTTTCCTCACGTGTTATGTGTGGAGCTCTGAACTGACAATTCAGCTATTGATGGCAGTGCATGGCATTACCTGATAAAAGTAAACTCCCTCAGTTGCCTGAGAATCATGCTCAGAATGGTTTACATCACAGCCAGCCCAATCTAGAAGATTCTTTTCTGAGTGGCATCAAACAACGCCTTCTTTCATTCATATTCCGAGGAATATGGGATGAAGAAAACGATCCGAGCTTGGTTGGTTTTTTGACTATCCTTTCTTTTTTACTTTTAATTTCTAAGAATATTTTATGTGAGTTATCTCATTGTAGGCATTGTTTCAGTTGTCTGTGAACAAAACAGGTTATTTTCAAAATCTTCTCTATTTCTACTTCCTTGCATTTCACCGTGCAGTCATAGCAGTATCCTTCTTATATTTATAATGTTGGATATCTTGCTGTATCTGATAAAAAAGTTATGTGATCTTAAACTCAAATCGATTGAGGATCAACTTCTTGAATCTCACAACGTAAAAAATTCCAAGGAAAGGTGAAAGGCAAAGATCACAAAGTCTCCCGATACCTTATCAGGAATAGTGGCCCTGCTGGCAAATTGAGTCATTTCTCCCATCATCATTGATTTTGAAAGTAGTGATATTCTTGTTTCTCAACAGCTTGTCACTAACTTTGAGGCTGGAAGGCATTCTAAACCTTACCATGTGGGCTGGTCTGATAAGGAAATGTGCAAAGATTTCTCATAAATGTTGGGTTGCGTTCTCAACTGACAAAAACTATCATGACAAAGTCTGACGTGACATTCTTCCTTTGAATGCATTCCATTTGCTATTAGACTGACTATGGGAGTCAAAGGGATGCTATAGAAAGAGGCCATATGTTCGCATTTGAGAGAAATAAGAAGAAAAGCCAGCTGGTTCCAACCAGATTTAGAGACAGATCTAACCTTGCAATGCCACAAGAGCAAGCCAAAAAAGCAACATTGTAGGGAAAAAAGAAGAAGAAGAAGAAGAAGAGAAAAAAAAAAAAAAAAAAAAAAAAAAAAACAGAGGAGATAAAGATTTGAGGGTGTTATTAAATAAATCATTATGTTTTCACAAGGAGCAATAACCACTTGTGTATGTGGCGTGCAGACTAGTGCTGAAACTTTGGGTTTGAATTGCTAGGTGCATGCCTTATCCCGAGTAATGCTACAAGTCTCTCTTGCAACACTCTTGTGTCCCTTCAAAGATGATGTGGCTCTTAAAATCACTATTGGGCTTGTGATTGATCATTATTGAATTTTAATCAAGTTGTGATTTTAAAAGCCATCTTATTTTTGGTGGGACACAAGAGTGACATAATAGGGACTGGTCCATTGTATTGGGTTGGCCTAAATGGATTTTCCCACTTACTCGACCCACCATTTTTCTTCTTTAATTGACTAGTTAAATAACACTGAGTTAGTGTGAGGCGAGGGGAAGACAAGGGTGTTAGAATATATGGAAAATATATAATATTTTTCATATATTCTATAATTATGTTGATATCATATATTTTCTATTTATAGGCTGATTATAATCAAATATTGGGATTGTAATCAAATCAAGGGGATTTGATTATCATACTTGTATTTAGACATTACCCTATAAATAGGGACTTTTGTATTGCAGACAAATCAAGTTAATGAGTACAATGTAGCCCTTAGGGGTATTCCTAGTGGTGGACGTAGGTGTCTAACACTGAACCACCCGTAAGTTCTTTGTGTTCATTCTCTCTTTTGCTTCCGCTCAATATTCTCACATCATCATTATTTCAACAAAGGGTACGTTATGATGTTCAAGGTCTATTAATGTGTCATTCTGGTTGTTGGAAAAGAAAACTTACGTCTAAGGAAGGAAAATATGTATTGAAGAAGAGAAGTGCTGAAGAAGAAATGCACTGAGGAATGAAAATTTCTATTTGCATGATTTGATTTCTATTATGTAATAAATGTATTTTCTACTTATAAAAAAAAAAAATGTATTTTCCATAATAAGTTGTAAATTTTTTTATTAAAGCTTGTGTAAGTTTAGAAAGCACATCATCAGGAATAAGACAATTTTCCCTTCTTTCCTCTCCCATTTTTCTGTCTTTCTTTTCCACTTGGTATCAAAGCAATTGTAGTTGGTTTTCTGGTTTGTTTTTGGTTGGTGACTATGCCGCCAAAGCATAGAAGACCGGATTGGCCTTGGGTCTGTGCTTGTTGTCACATAAAATCCATTTTTGAGATTCTTTTGCAAAGTGTGGAGCATCTTGGGTTGATTATGTGCCATTAGCGTCACAGGAGGACTTGCGCCAATTGAAGCTTCTTATTCTTGATTGGCATGAGTGCTTGAAGGGGATTGTATGTGGGTGAGGAGACTTGGTGGTTTGATTTGGATTCATCTTTGAGGAGAACATGACTTTCTGATATAGTGATGAGTTTTTTTGTTGGCCTTATGCAACGGTGGTGGGAGAAATACAAAATGACAGGTCGTTTTGTGAACACCAGAATGAGTCGTATAGGCATGGAGTAAACGACATGTCGTTTAGCTAAGGATCGAACAACAAGTTGCTCAATTGGAAGCTCATAACAGGCAAGTCTTCCTAAACGACATGTTGTTTAGCGTAGGGGCAAAAAAGAAAAAAAGATAAAAGATGCTACTCTATTTTTGATTACTTGGTATGTTCTGTTTAACTTAAATAATTTGCTAAGCCCAGTTGTCTAGTGTAGCAATTTGTTTGGTTGGATGTTTAATTTAAAAATTTCAAAGACATATCATACTCAAGAAATTCAAAAGAAAGGTGTAGAGTTAGGTGACCTCCCATAGTGAAAATCCAACTCTCCAAATCACAACTGTGAAATTGGATGGGCTCAACTATCTCGCTTGGTCACAGTTTGCTCTTTTGTATATTAAGAGCGGAGGGAAAATGGGGAACTTGAATGAAAAAAATTCAAGAACCCAAGTTAGACGACTCGGCTTATGACAAATGGGAAGCATAAAATTATACCATTATGTCATGGTTGTTGCATTCAATGCGGCCAAAAATCATTCAGGGATACTTGTTTCTCCGTACAGTTAAAGAAATTTGGAATGCAGCAATCCGAAAGTATTCCCAAATGCGAAATGCAGCACAGATCTACAAATTGAAACGTCCGATTCATGGAACAATTCAAGGGGAGTGGCATGTCGCAACCTATTTTTCTCGGCTTCGTGCACTGTGGCATAACTAGATCATTACCGGAACTTCCAGACTGCATGTGTCGCTGATGCTAGGAAAATTCAGAAAATGGTTGCAGGTCATATCTATGACTTTCTAGCAGGGTTGAATTCTGAATATGATCAGGTTTGAGTTCAGATATTGGGAAATGAGCCTCTTCCATCTCTTCAAGAGGCATTTGCCTATGTTCAAAACGATGAGAGTCGCAGAGGTACCATGCCCACTCAATGATCAGCCTTGGTGACCACATCTCATCGCACAGGAAAAGCAGATTTTAAGAGTCGTATACTGATGTTATTCAAGATGAGAAGGCCAAGCTGTTTTGTGATCACTGTCACAAATCATGCCATACTTCTTGGCGACTCCATGGTTGCCTTACTTGAGGTAGAGGAGGTCATGTTGGTGGAAGTACTCAGCATCAGGCTAATCATTCATCAACCTTTTGTCAAACACCTACTTCAAGTAAAGTCATAGTGGGAAAGCAACTGATGTTATTCAGGTGCTACTATGGTTACGTCCAAATAGAATAGCTACAGTTGGTCTTCCCCGCCTATCTTTTTTAATTAGAAAAAAAAAAAAGAGTTAAGAAAATTAGAACCACCTACTAATGCATCCTCCTCCTTGGCACATTCAGGTAATTCAGCTTCATCCCTAAATGTAACTTCCACTGGGAATATAGACGATTCTGATGAGCCGTGGATAATTGATTCAGGGGCATTTGACCATATGACTGGTTTATCATCTCTTTTCTCTTCATATCATCTTTGTTCAGGCAAAGAAAAAGTTAAAATAGCTCATAAATCCCTATCATTTATGTCTGGCAAATATTCAATCCCTGTAACTGCTTCTATGTCTCTTTCCTTTGTTTTACATGTGTCTAATCTTGCAAATTATATGCTCTCCATTGCTCGACTTACAACTGATTTGAATTGTTGAATAATTTTTTATTCGCATTATTCATCAAACGGTCTTTACAACTGATCACACATTGTTCATCAAACGATCTTTACAAGGGAAGGTAAATGCCTTGATTGTGTATGTGGATGACATAATTCTAACCGGGAATGATATTGAAGAAATAAAAAAGTTGAGGAAAAATCTCGCCCATGAATTTGAAATCAAAGACTTTGGGAAGTTTGAAATATTTTCTTGGCATCAAAGTAACTAGATCAAGACATGGTATATTTGTCTCAATGAAAATATGTACTTGATCTACTCAAGGAAACACGGATGCTTGGATGTAAAGCAGTTGACAACCCAGTAGAGCAAAACAAGAAGTAGGGGAGAGTGATGAAAGTTCTCTAGTGGATAAATGTAGGTATCAACGATTAGTTGGCATATTAATATATTTGTCACACACCCATCCAGATATTGTTTATGCAATTAGTGTAGTGAGCCAGTTTATGCACTCACCCCGGGAATCTCATATGGAAGTAGCTTACCGAATACTTTGATATTTAAGATCTTCATCGGGTAAAGGGTTGTTGTTCGTCAAACATGATCATCTAAATATAAGCTTATACATATGTTGATTGGGCGAGGTCAATCACATATCGAAGATCTACTTTAGGATATTGCACTTTTGTGGGAGGAAATCTAGTTACTTGGTGTAGTAAGACACAATGAGTGGCTGCTAGATCTATTGCAGAAGCTGAATTTTGAGCCATGGCCTACAGGATATGTGAATTATTATGGTCAAAGATTCTATTGAAAAAACTCAAATGATTACAAGGATTCAATGAGATTATATTGCGACAATAAGGCTGCCATTAATATTGCTCATAATCCTATTCAACATGATTGAACTAACCATGTTGAAATGATAGACATTTATTAAGAAAAACTACGTGCAAGATTGATTTGTACACCTTATGTGAAGACTAGGGAACAACTTGCGGATATTTTGATAGGAGTGTCCAGTAGCATTCTTAATTCGGCATTGAGAAAGCTGGGCATTCTAAACATCTTTGCCTCAGCTTTAGGGGGGAGTGTTGAAAAAGAAAACTTACGTCTAAGAAAGGAAAATATGTATTGAAGAAGAGAAGTGCTGAAGAAGAAAACATGTTGAGGAAGGTAAGTTACGATATGCGTTATTTGATTCCTATTATGTAATAAATGTATTTTCCATAGGTAGTAGAATTTTCTTATTTAAGCTTGTGTTAAGTGTATGAAGCACATCATCGGGAATGAGACAATTTTCCCTTCTTTCCTCGCCGATTCTTCTTTCTTTCTTTTCAACTCTGGTAGCATAAATAATTCTGTATTTGAGTCTACTTGGTTAATGATTCCATTTATGGCAGTTAGGTTGACTAGAATTCTTGAAAAGGATTTTGATTATAAAAGGTTGGGAATGAATCTTGTTGAAGTCAGACCGTGTTTTGGTATTGCCATTATCTTGTAAAAACTGGGGCTTTTGGCCTATTATTGGGTATTTACATTTTTAACTTTAGGGCACTATTGTCTTTTGTACAAGAAGCTTTTAATCAAGATCAAACAATCTCCTTTTGCCATTCTTTTATTAGTCTGCTGGAATATGTCTTCCAATTTGAGTGCTGTAGTGAATGGTCCATGTTATCTGCTTAGTTGGGCACAAACAGTTACTGCTAAGTTTTTTTCGATGTTAACTTTTGGTAGAGCTATATTGCTTTTCACTTGTCAATAGCCTCAATGAAATCAAGCTTGGTGACTGCTCCAAAGTTTGCACCTAATTTATGTCTTTTTTGCTTTAATTGCACTCTCTTTTGGCTTCAACAGAGGGTCCAGGGCTTGAAGAAGAAATTTTATTTCCATTTTCAAGATTATGTGAACTTGATTATCTGGAAGGTAGGTTCTTAACTGTTTTTATATGCATGTTTATGTGGTGGTTTTGCAACATTACTTAAACGTGAACATCACTTTCATATCTTTTTATTACATATTTTCTCATGCATATTGAACAAATTTATTGTGCATGTCAAATATGACACTTAACCAGGTTGTTTATGCACAACTCTGGACAGGTACAGTTCTTGGACCGGCACCACCTGCTAATCAAGTTTGGTAGTGTGGAGGGAGTGGTAAGATTTTCTTCTTCTTTCTAATATTCTGATTTATATCACATAAACTACTGCCTTTTGCAACGGTTTTCCAAATAATGTGGGAACTACAGGACTGTGCTCGGGAATGAGCCTTTTAATCACAGTAGTTGGACTTTTCTGTGGTTTCAATAGGTGTGATTATATGTTGATATTACTTGTTAGATGTGTCTATGATGGTTTCAATAGGTGTGACTTTTTTTGTCCGTTGTGGTGAATTGTCAGTTCTGCCTTCATTGATTTTCAGCAACTTTATGGACCTTCAACCATAAACTTTTTGTAACACCGTTAGTGAGCCTTGAAGACGAAGCCGCTTCCCTTGAAGCCCCCTTTATGGAAAAGGAAGTGAAGGACGTGATTTTTGGTATGGATGGGGATAAAGCTCCTGGTCCGGATGGTTTCTCTTTGGCTTTTTTTCAAGCTTGTTGGGAGGTGTTAAAAAATGACATCATGGCCGTTTTCTCTGATTTCCATGCTTGCGGTAAGTTTGAGAAGAGCTTGAATTCCACTTTTATTTCTCTTATTCCTAAGGTGCCAGGGGCATCGGAGCTCAAAGATTTCCGCCCCATTAGTCTTGTAAATGGGATTTACAAGATTATTTCCAAGGTCCTGGCAAATAGATTGAGGTTGGTGTTGAGCAAGATTATTTCTACTCCCCAGAATGCCTTTGTTAAGGGCAGACAAATATTAGACTTTGTGCTCATTGCTAGTGAAAGCCTGGACTTCCGTCTTAAGTCAGGAGAGCCGGGGTTGCTATGCAAGTTGGATATGGAAAAGGCTTATGATCATGTCAGCTGGGATTTCTTGTTATATATGCTGAGGAGGTGTGGGTTTGGACAGAAATGGTGTTCTTGGATTGCTTTCTGCATCTCTACGGCCTCTTTCTCAGTTTTGATTAATGGTGCGCCGGCGGGCTTCTTCAACAGCTCGAGAGGGGTGAGACAAGGAGATCCCCTCTCCCCGTTCCTCTTTGTGATTATTATGGAAGCCTTTAGTAGATTGGTTAAGGCCTCAGTTGAGCACGGTCTTTTCTCAGGTTTTGTTGTGGGTGGTAGAGGGAGTGAGCAGATCCATATCTCGCA
This sequence comes from Carpinus fangiana, assembly GCA_006937295.1. Taxonomy (NCBI): domain Eukaryota; kingdom Viridiplantae; phylum Streptophyta; class Magnoliopsida; order Fagales; family Betulaceae; genus Carpinus; species Carpinus fangiana. The sequence continues at coordinate 17,828,938 of CM017323.1, read as the reverse complement.
TCTTTTATTCGCTAATGACACGTTGTTATTTACCAGGGCTTCTCAGATGCAGGTGCAAACCATAAGTAATTTGCTTATTTGCTTTGAGGTGGTTTCTGGGCTCAAGGTCAACTTGGCTAAATCATTTTTGGTGCCGGTTGGCGAGGTGCGTAATATTGATGTTTTGGCGGAGATCCTGGGTTGCGAAGTCGGTTCTTTGCCTATTACTTATTTGGGTATGCCTCTGGGGGCCCGGTTCAAAGACAAGGCGTGTTGGAACGGGGTGGTGGAAAAGTCAATGAGAACCCTTGCCACTTGGAAGAGGTCTTACCTCTCTAAGGGGGGCCGGGTTGCTCTTATTAAAAGTACTCTTTCCAACCTTCCTATTTACCTCCTATCCTTGCTTCCTATTCCAGCAGCCGTTGCAAAACGCATTGAATCGATTCAATGCGACTTTCTTTGGGGTGGTATGGGTGAGGAGTTCAAATTCCATCTTGTTAATTGGCGGAAAGTCTGCTCTCCCATTCGGGAAGGTGGACTAGGAATCCGCAACTTAAGAAGCTTCAATCGCGCCTTACTTGGTAAGTGGCTATGGAGGTATGCAATTGAACCTGAAGCTTGGTGGAGAAAAGTGGTGGAGGCAAAATTTGGGTCGGAGAGAGGGGGTTGGCGGTCCAAGGTTGGGACAGGTTCTCATGGAAGGGGCTTGTGGAAGTATATTAGTAAGGAATGGCGTCATTTCTCCAATCACTCTAGACTCATTCCAGGTGATGGGTCCAGAATCAGTTTCTAGGGAGAGGCTTGGTGTGAAAATGTGCCTCTTTTGGAGGTTTATCCGGGGTTATATAGCCTGGCCAGCAACAAGGAGGCCTCCATTGCAGACAATTTTGACTCGGTGAGTGGATCCCGTCAGTGGAATATCAGCTTTGTGAGATCTTTGAATGATTGGGAAGTGGATGATTTGGTTTCTCTTTATAGCCTCCTGTACTCTTTTAATTTGGGCCATGGAGCTGACAAAATTTGGTGGATTCCGAATAAGAAAGGTAAGTTTGAGGTGAAGTCCTTCTATTCTATTCTAAACTCTTCTATCAGCTTCCCTTTCCCTTGGAAGAGCATTTGGCGTACTAAAGCTCCCCCAAGGGTGGCGTTTTTTGTATGGTCGGCTGCTCTTGGCAAAATTCTCACATTGGACAATTTGAAGAGGAGAAATATTGTGTTGGTCAATAGATGCGGGATGTGCAAGAAGGAAGAGGAATCTATTGATCACCTACTTCTTCATTGTGAGAGAGCCCAATTTTTATGAAACGCCTTTTTTAGTCGTTTTGGCTTGGCTTGGGTTATGCCTCGGGGGGTCGTGGATCTTTTGCATTGTTGGTGGTCGGCGGGTCGCCCGAGTAGTGCTGTGGTTTGGAAGATGGTGCCGCTTTGTATTATGTGGTGCCTTTGGGTGGAAAGGAATGGGAGATTTTTCGAGGACTCCGAAAGAAGTTTTGAAGATCTTTTACATTTCTTTTTTACTACTCTCTTCACATGGGCGGCTGCTTGGCTAGCCCCCACTGTGATTACTTTCTCTGATTTTCTGTATTTCTTCTCTAGCCCCCTTTAGGCGTTCTCTTGTATACTTCCTGTGTACTAGGGTTGCGCCCCTCTGCGCTGTTTTAATAAATTATTACTTATCCAAAAAAAAAACACCGTTAGTGAGCCTTGAGACTGGTTTTATTTTGTCCAGCCCTTTCGACCAAAAGACCATAACCCTATCTTATCCAAAGCGCTAAAATAAACCGCTGCTAGAAAATCTTGCTACTATTATTTTAGCTCCCAGCAGCTCAATATCCACCCAGATTCACTCTATTCAAGTTCAAACCAATCTTTCCAACCTCTAAACCTAAGATTCCTAATGTTGCTGTTCGACCATAAAATCATCAGGACTCTTTGGGCCACAAAATCTTTCAAGAAATGAGCATAAGAGTCCTTTGTTGCTGCTGTCCTGTGCAGTTTAGTATGAAAGATCTTTGGGCCACAAAATCTTCCAAGAAATTAGCCTAAGAGTCCTCTGTTGCTGCTGTCTTACATCAATTTGGCATCAGAGCTCTTTGTCCCACTTCACATAAATTGCATATCGTGGATCATAAGTAGAGGGCTGTGACTGAGAAATATGGAAGGGACACAATTCTCTTGTGATTGAATATTTCTTCTATGCTTGCCATTCTTACCATAGATCCTATGATGCAGTATGGGCATGAAACCTGCTCCTGAAAGACTCGTCAATTCTATTCCAACAATAGACTCTGTGATGCGTTATGGAGATCAAACCTCCTTCTGAAAGACCCTTTTATGCATCATAGAAATCAAACCAGTTCCCGAAAGAGCCAAATAGGCATTCCTGTTTGATGTAAGACATATTTCTAAGAGGAAAACAAATGTTAAGAGTCCCAGTTAGTTGAGTGTGGACCTTGATATGCATTAATATACTAATTAGGTGCCTCCGTTTGCTAGCTTAAGCTGTTTTGTTGGATGTTTTAACATGGGGATATTAGAATCTGGGGGTTTTTGTTTTCTGACAGCATGTGCTAGGGTTGTTTGCATCTGTTGGATGAGATGGGCGCCCCCCCCCCCCCCCCTTTTTTTTTTGCAGCTCTATTAGTTGAGCCCAATTCTATGTTTTCTTTTTCTGTTGGGCCGCGAGGTGAGGTGTTAAGAGAGTCCCACATTGGTTGAATGTAGGCCGTATGGGTTTATATATTATTTGGCCTTTCCAAATTCTAACAGAAAGAAAAGAGAAAAAAAAAAATAAAAAATAAAAATCAGTGGCTTAGCATGATAGAAAAACCTTTCTTGCAGGGTACCATGCTTGAGGGAAGGCCCTAAAAGGGAGATTAAAGGAAATATTTTGTCAAACTAGGTGGGGTTAACACAGGGATCCAAGAATCTTTAATTTCTATAAGAGTCGAGTGATATGTTAGAAGTGGTGTGGCTCATTTAATTCCACTTCAGAGGCAAATCAATACTTTTAATAATTTATATAGTTATTTTCAATATATTCACATTTTCTGATGCATCTTCTGCATTATGCCTTTTGTGGTGTATTTGGAGAGAAAGAAGTGATAGGAGTTTTGAAGACCGCGAGAGGATGGCGTGAAACTGAAGTCTTTCTTCAATACTCTTTAGCATTGGCAGCTGCTTTAGACTATCCTTCTTTGCTTGGTTTTCATGATTTTCTTGACCATTTTCCTTTTTCTAACTAGGTGTTTCTCTTGTATACTTCTTGAGTACATGAGTTGCACCTTTTGTGCTTTTTAATCATATTTCGATTACGAATAAAAAAAGGTTTTTATTTTTATTTTTGTGGTATTATAATTTGAGTTAAGAATTTGAAGATAAAAGATTGAAATTTGGCATTTTTGTATCAATTGACTACCATTCAAATGAATGATTTTTTGGTCTCAGTTTTCAACACACTTTGTACATATAGTTTAGTTTTTCTTTTGAGAAAAATACATTATTTAGACCTGTTAAAGAGCAGATCTGCATTCTTACTTGAGATTAAGGATATCTCTTCATTTTCGCATTTGTTCATCGAATAACATCCCATGAAGCATTGAGCTCAGTACATATATTCTAGTTTTTCTTTTGAGGAAAAATATTATTTGGACCTGGTAAAGAACAAAGTTGCGTACGTATTTGAAATTAAGGAAATCTCTCCATTTTTACGCGTTTGTTCATCTAATCACATCCCTTGATTGGGAAGCCCAGTTCCCTAATCTCTCTTAGAAGAGCCTTCCAAGAATTTGCTCGGACCATTTCCCTTATTCTTCTAGAGTGCGGAGGCGTTCATGGAGGTAGAAGGTACTTTAAATTTGAGAATGTGGCTAAAATTTGGGGGTTTTGTGGATTGGGTGAGACAATGGTTGACTTCTTACTGCTTTCAAGGCTCCCCAAGCTTTGTTTTGGCTCGTAAACTTAAGGCTTTGAAAGATAAGTTAAAAGTTTGAAATGAGGAGGCATTTGGCAATCCTGAGAGACAAAATGTGTCAAAAAAGTTTCTATTGAAAGCATTGCGAATTCTTGATGGTTTGGAAGTAAAGAGAGCATTGTGTGTTGAAGAGAAGTTGAGGAAGGAGAAAGCTGTGAGTGATTTGGAGGGCTACTCTCTTGGAGGAGGTAAGTTGGAGGCAGAAATCAAGGGCGTTGTGGTTAAGAGAGGGCGAAAAATGCATAGGGTTTTTCCATCAAGCAAACAATTCGAATTGAAGAAAAATTTCCATTGAATCCTTGTTGGTTAATGGCTTAGTGTTATCAGATCAGGCCGAGATAAGAGACCACATAGTGCAGTTCTATAATAGTTTGTTCATTGAACAATTCAATTGGCTGCCTAAATTGATGGCCTTTTTATTATTATTATTTTTTTTAATTTTTAAACTTTATTGATGGGGTAGAGGTCATTTGGTTGGAGAGAGCATTTAAGGAGGAAGAGGTATTGGAGGCGGTGAAAGCTATGAACATTGATAAGGCACTATGGCATTCTTCCAAGCTTGTTGGGATGTAATTAAAGTAGATATAATGAATGCTCTCTAGGAGTTTTACGCCAAAGGCAAGTTTGAAAGAAGTCTTAATGCTACTTTCATTGCTCTTATTTTGAAGAAATCAGGGACTGTTGATGTTAAGGACTTTTGTCCTATTAGCCTTGTGGGTGGAGTCTACAAAATTGTTGCAAAGGTTATAGCAAACATGCTGAAAATAGTTTTGGAGAAGATCATATCTAAGCCTCAGAATGCTTTCATCAGAGGTAGGCATATTTTAGGTTCCGTTCTCATAACTAACGAATGCCTTGATAGTTGGTGAAAATTATACCCAAGACTCCAATAACACCTAGAAGGGAAGTTGAATAGGTGTTTATAAAAGTAATGTGGAATTTAAAATTTAGCAACCACACAAACTTCTACCAAATATAAAGAAAGCATGAATTTGTGACAAAGTAAAAACCTATTAATAACTCTTCAAAAGTAAAACCATTCCGTGGCAGCTAAACACCCGGGAAATGAATCTACTATAGAAAAACGAAAAATTACAAGAAGTTCACACTTGGAAAAACTTTAAAGTTGACAGTCTTGTACTAGACAACTGACCCGCTTGCTTGTTGCTACTGCAGTAGTTGCCTTAGAACCTCTAGACAATTATTTTACTTGATCTCCTTTACTGAAACTCCAATAGGCCGAAGGCTTTTTGTAAAATCTAGAGTTGTGTGGTTTTCAATAAAGAAACTTAAGAGAGAAATATCATGAAAGCAAAAATAAATGTCTCCTAGCCCAAGGTTCTATGACCTAAAATTCTACCAAGAATCATGCATGAAGAGCCTCTAAAAAGACTTGGAAAACTTGGTCTCCAAGTAAGCAATCAGAATTTAATTTTTGCTGAAAATACAATTCTGTTCAAACTGAGCTAGGTTAAAAACTAAAAACAAGATTTTTTCTGGCGGCGCGTTTGAATTGCACTTGGAATCAGATTTAGAACGGAGCTCTCAGACAACGTTTGAAAAACTCTGGAACAGGTTCAGTTAGGACTTGGCTTAGGACAGAACTTAGAATGGAGCTTTGGGGGATGATCTTCAAACTTCTTAGTTCGAACTTGAAATGGGACGAGACTTAGAATGAAGCTCTCGGGAATGATCTTTATTATTATTTTTTTATCGGTAAAAGTTCAATAATATTAAAAGCGCAAGGAGCGCAACCCATGTACACAGGAAGTATACAAAAAGAGCCCACAAAAACAAGCTTTTAACTAGAAAAAGTAGCGCAAAAATCTAGAAAATCCGCAAGTGTTGCAATTTGCGGGAAATGCCACATCACTCTCCATGAGAAGAGTGTTTGAATAACCCTTTTCTTCAACTCCAATATACCAAGCTCACGATCCTCAAAATTCCGAGCATTCCTTTCCCTCCATATACACCACATGACACACAAGGGCGCCATTCTCCATGTTTGCAATACTGTGCGATTACCCTTTTGTGTTCTCCAACTACCCAAGCAATCCGTCACACTACCCGGCATCACCCACATCACACCAAATAACTTACACACCATGTTCCACACCTCCATCGCCACCTCACAATGCAATAACAAATGATCTTTATTATATCTCTACAATGCGCTTCTCTGTTTTGATTTACAAAAATCTCATTCAGTTTCTTTAATATCTCTTGTGGCTTGAGACATGGGGAATCTCTATTCCCTTTGTTGTTCGTTGTTTTCATGGAGGCCTTGAGTTGAATGTTGTTTGCCACTATGGATAGAGGACTCTTACAAGGTTTTTCAGTGGGATCTAGGAATAACAATGAGCTCCTTATGTCTCATCTTATTCGTGAATGACACCTTGATTTTTTGTGAGGTAAATCCTGTTCATTTTCGTTATTTGCGTTGTCTTTTCTTATGCTTTGAAGTTACTTCTTAGTTGAAAATTAACATAGGTAGATCAGAGTTAGTCCCTGTTGGTGCTGTGGAAGATGTTGGAGGCTTGGATTGTATCCTTGGGTGTAGGGTGTCGTCTCTGACTATGAAGTATTTTGGTCTTCTATTGAGAGCTTTGTTTAAGGCAAAATATATATGAAATGGTGTTATTGAAAAGATGGAACATTGTTTGGCAGGTTGGAAGCAGCTTTGTTTGTCAAAGGGTGGTAGGATCACTTTGATTAAAACCACTATTTCCAATTTTGCCTACTTAATTTTTGTCCTTTTTCTCCATCGCTGTTGGAGTTGCTAACTGTATCAAGAAACTTCAACGGGATTTCATGTGGGGTAGAGTTGGTGATGAGTTTAGATACCATTTTTTCGGTTGGTCAAAGATTTGTACTCAGTTTTTCTTCAAGCTCTCTTGGGGAAATTATTATGGCGTTACGCCACAGAGAGAGAGGCTTTGTGGGCATCAGTGGTGGAAGCTAAACATAATAGCATGTGGATAGGGTGGTTCCAATGCAGTGTTCGGGTCCTATGGGGTGGGCGTGTGGGAAAACGTTAGGAGGGGGTGAGGGGATTTCTCTAGATTTGTGAGATTTAAGGTGATGGGTCTAAGAATAGGTTTTGTTATGATGTATGGTATGGAGTTTAGACCTTGAAGGCAATTTTCCTGGTGTTGTTTAGTATTACTCATTATAAGGAGGTCGTCTCTGGTAGACCACATACTGGTTTCTAACAACACCTTTTAATGGAATATCACTTTCATCATATCCGTGCATGATTTGTGCTTTCTAATAACATCGAATGACTTACCAAAAAATGCTGATCAGTTCCTTTTGATTCTCAAGTGGTCTAGATTAGGCTAATCACTGTTGAGTTCAGCATCATCTTCATGGTGGCTCTAGGAGCTTTCAACTGATAACCACTTAAATTGACAGAGTGGCGAAGCTTATTATCTAGTTGTGGATTCCTAAAAATTTAGTCTTGGTTGTTGAACTTTCACTTTCTTGATAAGAATAAGCATTGTGTTCTTTATTAAAAACTGCTAAAAATATTTGTGGTGATTTACTTGTTTGAACCTTCAGGTATCACGAAATGCTGATCATCACCTGGCTTTTTTTGCTGTATATAATATGGAGACAACTGAAATTGTTGCATTTTATCAGGTAAATTTATGTCTGAGTCATATGTTTATCAAGTAGAACCTGCTGTAGCCTCTGGCATATTTTCTCGTTTTACAGAATTCTGCGGAGGACCTTTATCTCTTGTTTGAGCAGTTCTCTGACCACTTTCACGCGGCATCAAGAAATTCTTTGTATATGAATTTCATATCATCTCCCTCAAATAACATTCATGCTCTGGAGCAACTAAGATGCATAAAAAATAAAGCAAATGTCTCCTCACAGGTGAAGTTTCATCATTAGCACTCAGTTACATGTAAATGTTTTATATATGTAATGCAGCAGAGTTCAGAAAACGTTTTTTATTTTCCGTGTATAAGGCATGATAACAAGTTTGATCTATGGCTCTTTTGGTCACGTAGTCTGTAATTTTGTCCCATACCCTCATATCTCATCAGCTAATGAATTCTGCAGTTTGTGAAGAAGATGCTGAGCTCTTTGCCTTTCAGTTGTCAGACACAGAGTCCTTCTCCCTATTTTGACCTATCTCTCTTTCGATTTGATGAAAAGGTTTGATAAAAAAACTATTGCATTTCTCCCCTTTTTTAACCAGTACTTGTTTTGTAATAGCATGTTGGGAATTCTATTTGCAGCTTGCCTTATGACAAGTTAAATAGAGACTCAAACCTGACCATCAAGCTAACCAACTAATTTTGTGTTTTTCTCTTTCTAAATGCTGCTAAGATGTAATTTGTGATTATGCCATCTGAAACTGTTTATCATGGTTTTCTCCGTTTTAATCGACCTGCTGTTGCAGCTGATTTCTGCGACTGACCGGCATAGACAGTCGACGGACCATCCCATCAAATTCATTTTAAGAAGGCAACCATATTCCCTCAAATTTAAGATAAAATCAGGTATGTCCTTACCTTGTAGTGGCTTCATAAAACATAATCAAACTGTGTGAGTAGTAGTTGAATCAACAGGCAAGCATTTTCTTCCCCTTTGTCTTTCTTCTTTTTACCCTCTTCAATGGTTGGTAAGATATTCATGGATAGGGATTTTCTTTCTTTCTTTTTTGAATTCCATAACATTTCATTCACACCATATTGAGCTTCTGCATATATTACTGAGGTTGACAAGGGTTGAGTTTTGGAGTGGGCTAACTTATTCTCTGGATTTTCAATTAGGTCCTGAAGCTGGTAGCTCAGATGGTCGGGCCAAAAAGATCGCCTTATTCCTTTTCCATCCATTTTTACCTCTGGCTCTCTCCATTCAGCAGACTTTGTTCTTGCAGCCATCAGTTGTGAATATTCATTTCCGGCGATGAAGCTCCTATACATCTCTTCCTGGCTGCCTGCTCCTATTTGTAAACGGCCTTTTAACGAGACTGTAGATTAAACTAAGAGTGTATATTCATTTGGAAATTGTACAGAAATTTAAAATCAATGTCGTAGATTGGATTGGACGGGTCGAGCCGAGGCATCCTGAAAATCACCAGAGAAATTTGAGTTAATTGTCAGACTCCTCGGTGTGTTATTTTCTATTACCACTCGATACTCCGATTTTTTGAGGGTATCACTCATTGTGTGCTGGGGGGGGGGGGGGGGGGGGGGGGGGGGGNNNGGGGGGGGGGGAGAGGGGAGGAAGAAAGAAAACACAGGAGAATTACGTGGAACAACTCAGACAAATTTGATTTTAGTGCAAGAGGTACCAAATTTTATTCTGCTGTGCATTCTATTTTTCTTACATTTTTGTTTTATTTTTGTGAGTACATAACACAACAAAATAAAGAAGAAAGCAAAAAACTAAACAGGCCTAGAGCGATGAAACGAATGAGTGTCCTTCCCATTATTGATAGGAGTTAGAGCCCAATGTGCCCCAAACTGGGCACAGAAGTTTATGACATTCAACAAAAACTTCAAACATTGGCATCACTGTGAAGCGCTCTCCTACATCATTTCTGGACTTTGCAATGAGGATTGACACAAGTGCTTTGGAGATTTACCAGTTTACCCATGCTCGTCTCAGAAAATACTCAATTTTTTTTTTTTTTTTTAATCTTCTGCAAATCCTCCTTAACGATCAGTAAAGGGAGTTAAATATAGGGAATTTTAGTGCATGTGGTTAAGGCCAAAATTAAATAAACTCGTCGGTTTCAAAAAGTGTCGCAAGTACATGTAATTATTGAAAAAATTTACTTAGTGGTCCAAGTTTCGTCCAAATATTTAACGGATTTTCACGTCAACACTTGTAAAATGGTCACACATGTCCCTAATGCCACACAAATCAATCATAACCTGACCTATTTAATTAAACGGGCTAGGCTTCTCAACCTTAACCATTTAATTTCATATTTGATTTGGGACCGGGTTCAAAGGTCACCAACTCTAATTTTCTTATCCGAGTAAAGGGAATAATTGTTTGTCCAAATTACTAACAATTTATGCCGCTAATATGAGAAAACATATATACGTGGACTTTACCTAATACTAACCTAGACATGTTTCTAAGGAGTAGCTCAACGTAGACATGTTTCTAAGGGGTAGCTCAATCGGTTGTGTACCACGCCTCATGAAGCAGATGTCACTAGTTCAAATCTCCCTTCTCCCTTCTCTTGTGTGGACATTATGGGTGAAAATGCAGGCAGCTAATAACCGCCCGCATCCGCTATCCGCACTTATTCGCAATCCGCATATGTGGATGCATATGCGGATAGCAAAAACTAATATCCGCAAATACGGATGCGGATAACGGTTTTAGGGTATGCAAATACGAATATTATCTGCTATTCGAACCACCCCCAGGCAAAATGGGGTGGCCGGCCACTCCTATGGGGGGTGGTTCTGCCACCCCTGTCTTTTTTTATTTATTTATTATTTTAAGATTTAAATTTTAAAATTAAATTAAAAAAATTAATATTTTAATAAAGATAAAACGGTGCGTTTAACCCTAGTTAACGGCAGTTATAAAAAAATTGACGGTAGGGAGTTTATTTCCATTTTTACTGACTCGGGGAGTTTTTTTTTCGAAAAAAAAAAACAACTTAAGGAGTTTTTAATTTTGAAGTGTTGACTCAAGAAGTTATTATACATTTTCCTTTTTCTTTATGATAAACCTTCAGCCTAAGGTATTATGGGTATGTTAGTGTAACCAGGTAATAGGTAGTACTGTTAATGGTTTAGTCTCGCATAACCATTATTGTTAGAAGATCTCTTTACGTGCATTTATTCTCAGTTGAGTGAACTACATAAAAATATCGAAGGAAATAAAGTTTTGTCCGACCATTTATGATTTGATTTTTACGTCCATTTTTTTCTTAGTTCATTTAAAGAGCATTTCTGGCGAACTAGCTATTTTTTCAGCTAAAATTTAATACGAAACTTTTTTATTCTTTATTTTTTATTTTTTATTTTTTAAGTTCAGCTTGTGCTTTTTTACAATGAACTCTTTAAACATCTTTTTACTCCAACAAAAATTAAAAAGTTCATCTTTAGTAACTGCACAAATGAATAGACAGAAAGAAAAGTTGTCTACATGATCTCTACAATTAGTTGGGCATAAACACATTCAAACATCACAACCATATAGAGATAAACACAATTTGGTCAAATTACTCAGCACTCAATTGGTCAAATATCTCAAAAGTTCTAAACTTTCAAATATCGCAAACGAAAAATGAAAAACACAATTTGGTCACCCACTCATGCAAATCTAGACCAACATCTAGAAGAGAATATGCTTCAAAATTTACTTGAGATCTTATATATCTTCAATGAAACGAAGATACATGATATTTTAAATTATTGGTAAATAAGAGATTTGAATGCTCTGAGGTTAGCTAAATTGACTTCCACTATTTAACTAAAATTTTTCTGGGGTCAAGATTTATATTTATAGTGATCCAAATATTTAACTAAGCATAAGTAGCTTCGTTAAAGGGTTAATTTGGACTTTGGGTCACTAGGATCCGCAAGAAGGGCATTTTGAGAAATTGGACTTTTGGATCGGACGTACGCTAGGGTTGGTGGACGTACGCTTCTTTTTTTTTTTTTTTTTTTTTTTTCCGGACGTACACTGAAATGCCAGATGTACACTATTGTCTGTAGTACGGACGTACGGTGGTCCCCCATCGGACGTACGCTCTACAAATAGTACAACCGTACTCTATAAATAGTACAGCGGACGTACGCCAAAAGTACCGGACGTACGCTACTTTTTGGAATACCCTCTGGGTAATACCTAAATGTACGAGACAACCTTTGGACTGCTGTATAATAGTACCGGATGTACGCCACTTTGGCCAGACGTCCGCTGCTTTCTAGTCGTATAAATACCCCCTCGCCCATTTCATACCAAATCCGCCCCTTTACCCCCCCATCTTCGCCCCTAGGCAGCTTGTTGGCCGTTTGTGAGTGTTTTGTAAGGTTTCGCGAGTGTTTCGGTGCTGCCGGAGGAGGAACTCTTGAGGTTTTGCTTCAAGGAGGTAACACTCGATTTCCTTAGCTTTTTAATACGTCGTTATGCTGTTTGACTATAGTTCTATGTTGCTAGTTGTAGTTGTTAGCTTAGTTATGCTTTAAATCTTGCTTAGGCTAGCATTTTGTTAAGCTTAGCGTTGTTACTTTGCATGAAAATTTCGATCTGAGTTAGGAGGCCTTAGGTAGCCTTTGTTGGCCTTAGGAGTCGGAGAATAGGCTGACAGTAGAGAGAAAATGAAGTTCTCCCTGAAAGACGTCAGAGCGGACGTACGGTCTCGTGACCGAACATACGGCCCTTCGTGTCACAATGGATGTACGGACTCGAGCTAGACGTGCGGCCAGAGTGTGACAGGTAAGCCCTATTTTCACCAACCGTCCCATAGCTCCTGTTTTCTTGTTATATAGCTGTGCTTTAGTAGAAATAGAATTGATGATAGGTCTTTTCTCAGTATTCGAGGTAATGGAGCCTCAAGGGAATTATGTGGAAGAGCTTTATGACCCGGGTGAGTACAAACTCACATGGATGCTTTGTTGTTACTTTTCTTGCATTGCACGTATTTTATATAGATGTCAAACATGCATATTTTGCAACTCTCATGAAATACATTTTGGAACTACGAGGAACTCTCTTTTGTGAAAACATGTGTCTGTTAACAAGATAATAATGAAACTTGTAAAATTGTGCATGTAAAAGACTGATAAGACTAATTGCATCGTATGACATAGTACACTGGTATGTGCGGTATAATGGCCATAGGCTTACTATACGGGTTAGCTTTATGGTCAATGTGTGCGTGTGTGGGGGCTTTGGATCCAATGACTCATGACCAATAATGCAGCCATTTCCAATGGATGGTTACTATAGGACGAACGTCATTAGCGGTGTGGGCCACCCAAGGTTGGACTCAGTCATGTCGCTAGTGTTACGTACAGTGTGTTTCGTGCAATGACTGAGGCACCGGCATTGTACTACAGGTCCCTCGGGACAGCGTCAACACTGCTGAGAATGTGTAATATCTCGGGTAGACCATATTGTTGAACTATTACTGTTACTCATGATTATAAGCATATATTATATTATATTATATATATATCACCTGCATGATAACTGTCATCTCATAATTTTGCATGTGTTTTATAAATAAAAGAATCCACGAATTAATGAAGGGTATATCATGTGGCTTTCTACTCACTAAGTCGTCGGACTTACCCTTGTATTATTTCTCTTTTTCTCCATATGTATGATTATGCTGTTATAGATAGTAGATACTGTGAAGCATCCGGTTCTTGTGGAGGATTCGATCCAGGAGATGCTCGAAGACTTATTGCAAGCTTAAGCGGGTACTCATGGTAACTAATACTTCTGAGTTAAGTTGTAGACATTAGGGTTTGATGCATACTTGCTTGCATATTAAGGTTTAGCATGGATCCCTTGTACTGATGTATATAATATGAATTCCGCTGCTTTGATGATCTTTGGTTAGACACTCTGGTTATACTGATTAATGTTTATAGTACTTATTTACTTCCACTACTTAGTATCTTCTGTTTTTTAGGAGTAGAGGTCCCGAAGGTCTTGTTCAGAGTGGAACAAGGCTGGAAAACGAACCGTGGAATTAATTACCAGTTAATTAATTCTCGAGGTGTTACAATATCCGTTGCTAGATTTTTCAGTGCCTCAAACGCACAAACTTTTAACACATTAAAAACATCATCATGAACAAATGCAAGAGTGCCTTCGCCATTATAGCTTCTTAGCTCACATCGTCTGTCAAGTGTGTGTCCTCAGCCATTATGATCTCCATGTCCCTGGCGTCTCGCTTCGGTTGGAAATATAGATGTAGGAATTGCATAAAAAATAAACATAGAACATAAACAGAATGGAAGAAATTAAAATTTGGACAGTAAGGCGATTATGATTCTATCTCTTAGATAAATATTGCCTCCCACTTGTATTAAAAGTTTTGCAAAAGGGAATCAGAGCAATCTTATCCTTAGGATACAATAATGTCTGATGTAGTATGCAGATTGCAAACTCTGAACACTATCTAGAACTAGAAATATTTTGTAACAATCATTAATAATGGAGAGAAGAAGAGAGAGAAAATAAAAATTATCTGTCAACAATAAACTGCTGAAAAATTATATATATTTAATTTAATATAATTACAGAAGCAGTTTATATCAGTTACAGATAATTTAAAATCTAACGTTGCAAAAGCAGTTGAAAAGGTAGTTGAAACTTGAAAACACATGATCTCATATAACATAATAATAGGAGATATTGAAGCAATAGTGGTAACCAATTAAAGCAAGATAATAGGATAAATAGTTATTTATTAAATATTAAATGACTATTAAAACATGATAATAGGAGATCAGTTATTTATTTGAAATTCAAAATAATCATGAAATAATAATAAATTCGAAATTTAATTTCCTGAAATAATATCAACAATCCCCCACTTATTTCAAGAAAATAAAATTTCAGTAAAAAAAATTCCACAAAAAATAAAATAAAAAATTTGCTGTTACTCCAAAATGTTGATACATAAATGAAAGTACCTTTAGGGTTTGAACTTTCACTTAGTGTATAATCATCAAAGCTTTATCAGTGTGATAGTAGACTCAATGTCTTTGAACTATCATACTTAGTGATAAAACCGGAGAATTAACACATATCAACATATTAAAATTTCTATAGTTCTTTTCAACTGCGCATTAATGGCCATACGCGTTATCCCAACTTTATGAGTGCTCTAGGTAGCTTACCAAGCCCCAACAAAAGCGGCCTGACTTTACACTCACATAGGTAGAGTTCTTCTAGGTGTTCTTGTAGATTAAAAAACACCTTTTATGCGAACTCATTAAGAGTTACACTCAACCTTTCCTTTTCATTACAGGACTCGCACTAAACATAAAATTTTCCTCTAGATGGTCTAATTTAGTGCTAAAATAATCACCATCAAGATTAGTTTTTCCCATTAAACTTAGAGTTTATTTCCAAAGTCTAGGTTGGGTTGCCATCTTGTAATGATTTATTCAATTGGTTTTAGATCCATCTCAAATGAGGTTTTACGAATCAGATCTTTACTTAGGCCTTTTGTAAAAGGATCTGCTAAGTTCGTGCACGATTTTACATAGTCTATTGTGATAATGTCTTCTTCCAACAATTGTCTCACAGTATTATGTCTTGACTTTCCATTGTAGGACTTACTATATACTCTTGATAATGTAACTTGGCTATCACAATGCAAGGAAATTGGAGGCATGGGACTTGGCCATATAGGCAAGTCAATCAAAAAAAATTTCAACCATTCAGCCTCTTTTCCAGTAGCTCCTAAAGCAACTAACTCTGACTCCATTGTTGAGTGAGTTATGCAAGTTTGTTTCTTGGATCCCCACCACCAAGGGTAAAAACTCATCCACTTGTAGATTTAGATCCATCATCAACACAATTCCAATTTGCATCACTATACCCTTCAATTACAGAGGGATATCCTCCATAATGTAAAGCATATGATCTAATTCATTTTAAATAACCCAACATTATGGAAATTGCTTTCCAATGTTAAATGCTTGGACAACTTGTGTATCTACTCAATTTGCCCACGGCAAATGCAATGTCTGGACGTGTGCAACGCATTGCATACATCTGACTTCCAATAACACTAGAATATTCTAATTGTGATACACATCGATTTTTATTTATTCCAAGCCTTAAACTTGAGTTATAAGGAACACGAGAAATTTTGTCATGCAAATGACTAAATTTATTCAAAACTTTATCATTGTAATGAGTTTGAGATATGGCATATGCATTTCCTATATTGTGTAATTTAATACCAAGTATAGTGTTTGCTCTACCCATATCTTTCATATCAAAATGTGTTGATAAAAAATCTTTTGTGTCTTTAATACAAGATATAATATTACTAAAAATTAGCATGTCATCTACATACAAACATATAATAACAATATTACTATCAAACTGTAATACCCTGATAAAAATAAACCTTTTTACTAAACAAAATCATTTACATAAAGAGTGTTTAACAAGGGCCTTCTATAAAGCTGCTTAGACAAGGTCCAAGACTCTTAGCGTTAACCTAATCACGCCTTGATCCCTTAGAAAATAGAAGTCAAACACTAACCTTCTGGAGGCGGACGTACGCTAGGTTAGGTAAACGTACACTGCTGTCTGTAGTGCGGACGCACGTGGGGGGACCGCTGGACGTACGCTCTGCAAACTGTACAAGCGAAAGTACATGGGACCACCGGACGTACGCTACTTTTTGGAATACCCTTTGGGTAATGCCTGGATGTACGAGACACCCTTTGGACCACTGTACAAGAACCACTGGACGTACGCTAGGGTTGCCGGATGATCGGTGCCAAATATTATATATTTGACCCCCCTTAACTTATGTTTGTTAAGCTCTTAGCTTTGTTAATTTTCTAATGTTTTGGTTAGTTTTGGTGTTTTAGTGTTTTGTAGGTTGCTAAGTTGCATTGGGGGCTAATGCCATTAAATTTGGGGCTTAAAACAGTTCGGGGAGCTTTGGCGGCAAAATTAAGTCGAGCGATGATTCGCACCCGACAACTCCCACCAAAACGGCCATATATAGAGTTGTAAAACTCCGATTGGGGTGATCTTGGTGTTTTTGGAAAGCTAACTCGAAGATCTACAAAATCATATTTCATAATATTTGGCCAATTCTGAAGTATGTGCACTCGAGCGCACGTTTTGTGATTGAGCGCAATTTTGCCCATCCGATGCAGAAATTCATGCACGAGTGCGATCAAGCGCACTTAGCTGACCTGGCAATGCTGAAATCCTAAAATTAGCATATAAATACCCCCCTTTCTTTTGTAAAAGAGACCCAGACGCGGGGAGGACGCTTAGAGGCGCCTTTGGGAGCTAGGACTCCCCTGTTTGGTAATCTTGAGCTCCTCTAAACATCAAATCTTTGTATAGTTTAATTTTATTAACGCTTTCTTTTCATTTTCTCTTGTTTCTTGTTATGATTATAGGCTAATCTTCAACTAAGGTTGAAGATGAAGCCTCACCATTTATTTATGTTCATGTTTTTATGTTTAGTTTAATGCTTATTCCGTCGTTTAATTTTATGTTTATTCGTTTCAATTCAGTTTTAGTGACAAAAATTATGTTGATTGTTGTTTACAAATCGTTAAACTTCAATACTCGTTGCAACCGGAGGTACATCGGATGATTCGTCTTCGGACCAATATCCGTTGTGACTCTGAAAATAGTGTTTGCATCGATTAGTTCGACAAGATTTTGTAGCAACAATAGGATATGCATATGTGCTTTATCGATAGACGGAAGTATGAACAAAGTGTTAGCGCTCAGAGTATGCCTTGTAGCATAGTCGTTCAGAAGCATGAACTAGCATGATTATATATTAATTAATTGTGGTGAGGTGGATTCTAGGCCTTAGTATTTTTATTTCTTTATTTTTAAGCATTTAATTTAGTTTATATTTACTGCACGCCACATGTTTGATTTTGGGACTAGGTTAAGGTAATATTAGTTTAGACATAGAATTAATTCACACAAACGCGATTCTCTGTGGGTTCGACACTCGCACTTGCACAACCACTAAACTGCAAACGATTCGTGCAATTGGGCGAGTACTATTTTTGGTACGACCACCGGACGTTTGCTACTTTGACAAAGAGTTAGTAGAGGACTTTCCCTATAAATACCCACCCTCACTTCTCATTTCTCACGCCCATTTTCACCCTCTGGTGTGCCCTTAGGCTGCCAGGACTCCTTTCTATGTTTTGAGAGAGAATTTGGTGAAAGAGAGTGCTTCAAGAAGAGTTTCCAAGGAGGGGAGACCATGTCCATGCTCAGGTTCGGGGTAATCCTTGTTTCCTTTGCATTTAATACTGTTGTAGCCTTTGGTTTATGCCTTATTGAGGTTTCCAAGTGTTCATGAAGTTTCTTCAAAAAATGATAATGTTTTCAAAGGATTCTTTCAAAGTTTCATTGTGTTGTGATTTTACGTTGCATGTGCTCTTTTATTAGCTTAAAAGAGGTTTAGAGGTTTAGAAATGCCATATGAACCATGCACTGTTCGAATCTTAAAACAGTGTGCTTAACACGTTGAGCGGACGTACGCCATCAAGGTCGAACGTACAGTCAATGAGCAGAGCACTAGTTTTTTAGTTTCACACGTGTATGCTTTAGCCTAACTATATTTTTAGGTTAAATAGGGCCTAGAATGATGGTGTCTTGTGTTCGTTATGACAGGACTTAGCTTCGTTGGAGGATTCGCTCAAATGTGCGAGGTAAGTAGACACTTACAACCTTTTTTACTTAAAACGTGGGATATGTCAGTTGACTGACCACAAGTATAATATGAGCATGCCTATTTTCTGTATATACTTGGTAACTGTGCTATTAATTAACTGTTAAGATGCATCGTAAAACATGGTACGCCGGTACGCGCGATAAGAACGGCCATGAGCTTACTATATAGACTACATATTATGGTCAAATGTGTGTGTTATATGAGGGCTTTGGATCCATTGGTTTCGTGACCACGGTGCAACCATTCTCAATGGTTCGGTCACTATAGGACGAACGTCATTAATTGGTGTGGGCCATTCGAGGTTGGACTCGATTGTGCCGCTAATGTTACGTACGGTATGTTGTGCAATAACTGGGGCATTGGCATTGTACTATAGGTCCCTCGGGACAGCGCCAACCCTGCTGAGAAGTAGTAATATCTCGAGTAGACCATATATGAGAGTTATGACCTATAATGCATTAGCCTTTTCCTGCATTAAAATAATTAGATAGTTATCGCCGGTACTCCATAAACTTTGACAACCCTAAAACCTATTGTATGGTGTATTAACGGAGGTAATACCCATTTTTTGGTTATTACTCAAAATGCACGTTTACTTTCATTAATTGGGTTCATGTCATACCTATGTTGTAAGGTTTACTTACTAAGTCGTTAGACTTACACGGTTATTATTCTCTAGGTAACCTGGTTTATTGCTATGAAAGTGGCAAGAGATGCTACTACCTGACTGGTTAGGCTTTACTTATAATTACATGTTTGTCTTTAATGTTTAGCAGCTCCATGTTCTTACTTGATGAATTATAGTGACTCGGATTTATTTACCTTCCCTTACATTTACTCTAACGTTTTCAGAATGGTGATTTCCCATTTAGTCACAAGTTGGCTTAAATGGGTAAATTGCCAGTGACTCCACTAGATTAGTCGAAGCTAATTTTGGAGGCGTTACACAAACATTTTAAAATAAATACATTTATTAGTTTCATTCAAACGAAAATGATTAGAAATAACTACATTATCAAATCTTTCATGACATTGTTTTGGAGTTTGTTTTAAAGCATATAATGACCTGACTAATTTACAAACTTTGTTTTATTGTCCTGGAATAATGAACCCTTCCGGTTGTTTCATATATACCTCTTCATCCAAATAACCATTTAAGAATGCTGTTTTGACATCCATTTGGTGAATTTGAAGGTTATATATGGAGGCCAAAGATATCAAAGTTCTTATTGAAGAAATCCTAGCCACATGAGCATATGTATCAAAATCATCAATGCCCTTTGATTGTCTAAACCCTTTTGGCTACTAATCTAGCCTTATACTTGTCAATGGATCCATCAGATTTCATCTTTTTCTTAAAGATCCATTTACATCCTATGGGTTTAGAACCGAAAGATAAATCTATAAGAATCCATGTGTTATTAAACATAATGGACTCCATTTCATCATCAATAGCTTCCTTCCAAAATGTGGCATCCCTAGATTTCATAGCTTCTTCAATGTTAGAAGGTTCATTTTCTATATTATAACATACACCAACTTCATTCATAGTCACTTGAGAGTTGCTTTCTATAAAATATGTCAAAAAAATCAGGACCAATTTTTTTTTTTTTTTTTCTAATTCTTTTGGATTTTCTAATTTCAAAATTCTCTTCATTTTTTGAAACAATATTTTCAAAATTATTTTCGTTATTATAAGTACTTGCTTTAGAAAAATTAGAGCTTTTAATTGTATTGGATTCAAAAAATTCTACATCTCTTGATTCAATAATTACATTAGAATCCAATTCAAAAAAACGATAAGATTTACTATTTCACTTCAGAAATTACAGCAATAAGAATTTCTTCAACATTGTTGGCCTGTTCCTTCTTCTTCAGAACTTTGCAGTTCTTGATGAAGTGCCCAGACTTTTGCAGTAATGACAAATCACATTTTTCTTGAAATTGCCCTTTTTCTTTGGACCAATTTTACTCGGACCACCAACTTCATATTTGGGCCTTTTCCTTTTTTGTTGTCTATTTCAACAACATGGGCAGATTTGCTCATGTCAGCCTTTTCTTCGAGTTTGTCTCGAAGCCTTGACTCTTCTTCAATACGAAGTTGTCTCTGAAGACCTTCCAGAGTTAAATCATCACCTTTTCTCTTAAGTGACTTACGGTAATCCTTCCAAGTCTGTGGCAATTTGGCAATAATAGCACACACTTGAAGTTTTTCATCAATAGGAATGCCCTCAGGATACAATTGTTGGACAATAAGTTGAATCTCATGAATCTGATTCAAAATAGGCTTATCATCCACCATTTTAAAATCAAATTACTTACCAGATAGCTTTTGTTGCTAGGATCCTCAGTTTTGTATTTGTTCTCCAATGCCTCCCAGATCTCTCTTGCAAACTTCTTTGGTGCATACATATCGAACAATGGATCTGTGAGGGTGTTGAGGATATTCCCCCAGCATATGTAGTTGTCTTCCTCCCATTTGAATTTCACATCAATTTGTTCATCAATTGCTCCTTCCGCGGGAACGTTCGGACAGGGTGTGTCGAGCACATAACAAACCTTCAATGTTGTGAGTAGAAATTCAACTTTCTCCTTCCAGCGTTTGTAGTTGTTGCCATCAAAATAATCCAATTTGGAAAGATCTTGTGGCATCACATTCAGATAAGTAATAACAGAATTCATGGTTGGAAGTGCCATTGAAGGAAGCAAGATATTTATCTAAGAATTGTTGGAAATATAGATGTGGGAATTGCAAAAAAAAATAAACATATAACATAAACATAATGGAAGAAATTTAAATCTGGACAGTAAAACTCTGAACACTATCCAGAACCAGAAATATTTTGTAACGGCCGTTAATAATGGAGAGAAGTAGAGAGAGAAAATAAAAATTATCTGTCGACAATAAACTGATGAAAAATTATATATATTTAATTTAATATAATTACAGAAATAGTTTATATTGGTTGAAATACCAGTTACAGATAATTTAAAATCTAACGTTACAAAAGCAGTTGAAAAGGTAGTTGAAACTTGAAAACACATGATCTCATATAACATAATAATAGGAGATATTGAAGTAGAAGTGGTAACGAATCAAAGCTAGATAATAGGATAAATAGTTATTTATTAAATATTAAATGACTATTAAAACATGATAATAGGAGATCAGTTATTTATTTGAAATTCAAAATAATCATGACATAATAATAAATTCGAAATTTAATTTCCTGCAATAATATCAACAGCTTCAAAAACATCAAAAACATTGGCAAGCCTAGCAATGGCCTCTGTCTGCTGTTGTAATACCTGACCCACAAAAACTCTGTAAAGACATGGATATCATTCCAATAATATGTAACTAAATGAGCGGTAATGCCCATAAGCAAAAGTCACAATTACAAAAAACAAAAACAAAAGTGAAGAGAAAATTGTTGAGCTTACCTCCTGCATATCAGCAAGACTCTGTTTCATGTATTTTGGTTGATCTTGGAAGATAAACAGAACCACCAGCACCAAAGCCATTTGCTTGAACACGAGACAAAGTCAGCAGGTTTTGTTTTGTACCCTCCTAGAAAGTTCTGCTCCAGATCCTTTCAGCTGAAAACGTGTCTGCTTGTCAGTATCATCTCCTGATAACAACCCGAGAGAAGTAGGAAGCATGAATATGAGGGCAAAGGACAAGAAACGCCTACCTGTTTAGTTGTTGCAGCTAACTTTTCAGCCAGTTCAGCTTCCCCTTTTGTTAATGGTAATCAGAAACCCTTACCCTCCATGGCCTCCACAATTCTCATTACCTGTAGGCATAACACGTGAGTAGACTAGCTCTTATTTGGATTACTGCCGGTGAACCCCCAGAGAATGTTTTTGCACTATATCTGCTTTTAGTAGCGATCTATGGAATGAAGTTTTATTTGTTTTTTTAGGTTTTGTTTTTACGAATCCTTAAGAATAATGGAATTGGTTTCCGGTCGGTCTTTCGTTTCTTATGGTTCATTTTATGAGAGTAAACCATATACTGATAAAGGAGGAATTATCAAGCATAATGAATAATTGTCACTATGGTAAAGACAGCGAAGGGGATTACGATTGATAAAGCACTAGTAGCAGAGATAATAAAAAATAAATAAAAAGGTCGGGGAATCAAGGACCTGGCAGCATATAGAGACGTAATTCGTCGAAATTTGCTGTAGATCTGAAATTGTTTGAGACGGTGACTTTTCATAGATATTGTCTTATAATAGCTCAAGAGGCTATTGCGTATGTCATAGATAATGTTTGAGTTGTAAGATTTCAAATTATATTTTTGGCATTGTACAGAGATTTTGCCCCATTTGATTATTATATCAATGAAGAGATAATTCGTTCAAAAATTTTTGAATTCTTTTTTTTTTTCTCCAACAACTAATTGATCAAATCCTTAAAATCATTTCATATCTAATTAGTGATTAAAAAAAATGAGATGTTAGAAAAACTTGAATATAAAATCTTAATAAGTAATTTTGCATTTCAAAAAGCGAGAAGAATGCTTTTTAAATAAAAATATAATATTAAATTAAATATTAGGGGAAAATGTAAAATTAGTCTTTGTGATTTACCTGATTTACAATTAGCTCTATGTTATATCAAAATAAACTCAAAGGTCCTTGAGTTATGCCAAAAAAATAATTTAGTCCATATAGTCAAATTTCGTCCACTAATTTAACATATTCCGTTAGTGTGATACTGATTTAAATAGGACAAGTATCACAATTTTATTGCCTTAAACGTTTCACGTTATCAGAATCCGTTAAGTCAATGAATAGAATTTGACTGTAGGCACTAAATTATTTTTTTGGTATACCTCATGGGCCTTTGAATTCATTTTGATACCACAAAAAGTTAATTGTATAGGTAAACCACAAAGACTGGTTTTGCATTTTTTCCTAAATATTATTTAGTTAATATTTAAATTTAAGGAAAATGCCTCACTAACCATTTTCGCCTTAGGCCCAAAAAATGTATTGAGCCGGCCCTGGCTAAGATTGTGTCATTTTATGAGTTTTTAAATGAAATTTGGGTAATTATAGTCATAAAAGGGTTGAGTTACAATTAGGAAAAGAAAAAAAAAAAAAAAAGGTTTGAGTTCATAAGGACCAAACTTAAATTTCCAACCCCAACATAATATATATTAGTCACTATATATATTTCTATAAGTTTTGACTAAAAAAAAAAAAAAGGGGAAACTACATTTTGTCCCCATGAATTACAATGCATTGGCACTTTCCCCCATGAACTGCCAACTGTGCTACTTTGCCCTCATGAACTACCATTTTGTGCCTAAAAACCCATTCCGTCAGTCAAAGCCGTTAACTCAAACGGTCAACTCGTCACTTTGCATCACTTTGCCCCCATGAATTACAATTCATTGTCACTTTGCCCCCTTGAATTACAACAAATTGTCACTTTGCCCCCATGAACTACAACGCATTGTCACTTTGACCGTTTGAGTTAACGGCTTTGACTGACGGAAAAAGTTTTTAGGCACAAAATGGTAGTTCATGGGAGCAAAGTAACACAGTTGGCAGTTCATAGGGAAAAAGTTCCAATGCGTTGTAGTTCATAGAGGCAAAATGTAGTTTCCCTTAAAAAAAAGGTTTTGAGACTTGGGGGTGGTCAACTGGCCATGGACTCTACGTGCTCTCCCCCTATATTCGTCCATAATCTTTTGCCTCAAAATCTATCGAGCTGACCCTAGAGATGCATGATACATGAAGTCATGCCCTCGTTAGTTAGCATTCTAATCACATAGATGATTGCGATTAGAAATTAATCAAAGCTCACATGACACGTGTAACTGTGTTCATCCTAGCCTTGTTATATTTTGATCTCATTATGATTAAAAGGACAGAGTTTTCTTTCAAACTGGGTTGGAAGAATTTCTTTTAACCTATTCTATAAAAGTAACATGTGTCCATTTTTTTTAATAAAATGTAAGATGCACATAAGTGTTTAAAAAAGGGACACGTGTTATTAAAAAAAAGGGACATATGTCACTTTTATAGAATAGGTTGAAAGAAATTGGACAGAGTTTTCCTCTAAACTGGGTTGGAGGAATCTCCTCCAACCTAATCTGTAAAAGTGACATGTGTCCCTTGAATATGTGAGATGCACATGTTTTTTTAATAACAGGGACAAAGTTGGAATAAATAATATTAAAAACTCATATGCATCTCACATGTTATTAAAAAAATGGACACATGTCACTTTTACAGATTAGGTTGGAAGAGAGATTCCTCCAACCTAGTTTGGAGGAAAACTTTGTCCTTAAAAAATGGACACATGTTATTAAAAAAAAAAAGACATATGTCACTTTTGTAGAATAGGTTGAAAGAAATTCCTCCAACCCAGTTTGGAGGAAAACTGGGTTGGATTAATTTCCTTCGACCTATGACAAAACCACCCTTAGTAAAATAAAAACAAAAAAATACTAAAACCACCCTAAGTAAAATTCCCACAATGACAAAACTACCCTTAGTAAAATAAAAACAAAAAATACTAAAACTTCTAGAGTAAAAAATAAAAAATAAAAAAAAAATCCAAAGGGAGGCAAAATTTAAAATTAAAAAAAAAAAATCATTGTATAAGAATTTTTATTTTTATTTTTTTTGTTATAAAATGTTTTATAACTTTTTCAAAATAAAAATTTCTGTTTTAAAAAAATTAACAATTTTCGTTTAAGAAAATAAAAAAAAATTTTGTTTTCCAAAACAAAATTAAAAATATATATATGTTTAAACTAAAAATTTCCCCTTTAAAATAAAATATTGTTTGAAAAAAACCGTTTTTAAAAAAAATATATATTTAAAATGTTCGTTTAAAAAATAATTTTTATTTGTTAAAAAATTCGTTCTTTTTAAATTAAAATTTTTGTTTAAAAAAAATTAATATATTTTTTATTTATAAAGGTATTTTTGTCTTATTGAGAAATATATAGGCCTAAGTTGCCCCCAAAAGAGGCCCAAATTGCCCACTAAAAGAGATCAAAATTGCCCATTTTATTTTTCTTGGCCCTTTGTTAGCCTATTATGTATCCTCATATTGACAATGTTCTTTTTAGATTAATTTTTTTTTTAAAAAAAAAATTAATATTTTTTTATTTATAGAAGTATTTTTGTCATATTGAGAAATATATAAGGACATTTTTATGTTTTTGCTAATTTTGGAGGAACATTAACAATATTTTGGTGGTTTAGGAGAACATAGTTAATTTGATGGTAATTTGAAAATATTCGTGGACTTTATATTAACCTAGACATATCTCAACCAAATTTAAAGGAAAATTTTATCCATTGCAAAGCCCGATTCTCCTAGAACTATATATATATATGGAAAATATTATGGGTTCTCATCGTAGTATTTTTCTGGCGTTCTCTCAGTCTTACCTAAAACATGATTTAAGAAAAATTAAAATTGTAGTGACCTCCATCACTAATTTTTTTAGACATTAACACAAAATTTAAGACATTAGCACCAAATTTAGGATCATCAAAATAATAATAAATAAATAAAGGCACGTTTGTTCGTCTCATCGTCTGTGTGTATAGATAAAAGATAAATCCAGATTTCCCTGTTCAACTCCAGCGGGAGCTAAAGGAGTGATGGCAGTGATGCCATTGCCAACAAACACTATCGCTTCTTCTGCAAACGTTCTGAAAGCTGGCGGTGCGCAGTTGCTTTGGTCCTTTTCAAAATGCTCTCGATTACAACCTCATCCTCGTCCCCTCGCATTCCACTCGCTTCCCCTTTTCTCCGCTGATAACATCAGAAGAAGAAGAAGAAGCGTGCGATGGCTCCCCTCCTTCTGCACAGAGGCGGCGACTCCAGTGAGCGTGGCCGCCGGCGCAGACAATAATGTTGAGGACGATGGTGAGAAGAAGATGAGGATGATAAAGGAAGCGGCGGACACGCTGGACATAAGGGTCGGCCGCGTCCTTAGGGCGTGGAGGCATGAGGAGGCTGATTCCCTTTACGTGGAGGAGGTCGATGTTGGCGAGCCGGAGACCAGAATCATCTGCAGCGGCCTCGTCAATTATGTTCCCCTTCACCACCTTCAGGTATTTCTTTCGTAGGGATGCAATGGAATCGGCCTTGTGTTATTCAAAAAATTAGATTCAGAATTAGGTTAAAGTACAATGAGAAATTTGAAATGCGGGCAGAGATGAAGCATAGTAATTTGTTCCAACCAAATACACAAGAGAAATAAAGAGTTTGATGGTTTGATTTGATTGTATCACCATGCTTCAAGAGAAAGTAACAATATCTGTTCAGACAATACAATGGAAGTGTTCAATCAAGAGTGGCCAAAAATTTGATTTCCAATTAACCTTCTGGAGAAATGGAGAAAGGAAATGGAATCCTTTTCAAAGTGGAAGTAAATTCATGTTGTTGACCTGCTTATAAAATTGAGAAGTTCAAAGTGTTCTTCTTCTATATAGACTTCTGTTGATAGTTTTTTTTAAGCATATATAATGTAGCTTTGAATGTTTTCTGAAGTATTAAGGATCTATATGAGGATATTTCTGTTGGGACAATGGATTGTCACACTCTGCGAGAATAAAAATGAATTGTTTTGGTATATACAGTGAAACTGCATAAATGGCTTTTTCAGTTGAAATTTCAACATCATATTCATCTGATCATGAAATCTACCTGCAGGATAGAAATGTTGTTGTTCTTGCTAATCTGAAGCCGAGGAACATGCGTGGTGTCAAGTCATGTGGAATGCTTATGGCTGCTTCAGATGCATCACATGAGAATGTTGAGCTTCTTGTGCCTCCTGAGGGTTCACTTACTGGTGAAAGAATATGGTTTGGCTCAGAAAACGAAAAAGAAAGTCAACCTGCTGCTGCCACACCCAATCAGGTAACAGTTTTTTAGTTCTTTACTTTCAAGAATTCAAGTAATAACCTCCGGAGAGGTTGGCTTTAGTGGTAAGAGGCTTACTCCCATTGGGTTTGGTGAGGGAAGGACAAGGGTTCAAGTCTTCATGGGCACAATGCTAAGGAGACGAGACTCATGCCCATTAATCCATAACCATCAACTTCTTCCTGCTCTGTCCTTGGTGGGATTGGAGTCAGGCTATGACTTTTTTGAGGGAGTGAAAGAAAATAGAAAAGGAAAGAAATTCCATAAAATACGTTGTTTGCCTGTCTACCGGTGGATGCACAATTATCGCAACAAAAATCTTGGTCACTACAACTCATTATTTGAATTCTTTTATTTGCAGGGAAACTCAATTTATAATACAAAATAGTTAAGGCTTGGAGGATAATTCTCATACTTTGCATATTGGTCACACCTTAGACTGCTTATAAGTGCATCAATGTTAGATTATTTCATTCATTGTGTAAACTATTTCACACTCCTTTTTGATGATGATAGCCGTGTTTTTGTACTAGTGATATGGCTTATGCTAGAAACCTGTCAAATCAGATATCTGGTGCATTTTTTGCATTTTATTTTTCTTATGTGAATCAACTTTTTTATTTTTTTTGATTCATAAGTTGCGCACCTAGCAGAGTTTCTTGAGTTAAACACGTGTAGAAGCCTTTTTACTCTATCTAGACTTTTGTTGTTGATTCTCCTTCATGTTTATTGATGTACTTGCCTTTTATTTTCCACTGCAAGTAATAATTATGTGACTTATCTTGATTGCTAGTACTTCAGTCTAAAGCAATAGACTGAAGTACTAGTTTACGAGCCCAACAGAAAATTATTGCTATTAAATTCTTAAGCGTCTTGCTCGACCAACTATGTTGGAAAACTTGTAAAAAATTCTAGAAACATTATTAGCTCTTTGATAGCTTTCTTTCATCAAATTGAAACACAAAAGTATAAGTTGCTTGTGCTTTTAGCCTAATATACCTTTTCTGGCATACTTAAAGGTTGTAATCCCCTGCTATAGTGCCATACTGTGCTTTTTACAACCATTGTCTTCCAGTTTCTAAGGCCCTATGACCTAGGTTTGTGCTTCGTTGGGATTTTGCAACCGGCATCTTTGGTGTAGATATGTCATGGAAAATGTTGTTTGTTAGTGCATGCGTGTCACTAAAGAAAAGCCATAGTGAAGGTGAAATGTCAACAGTTCCTATTTTCTTTGTGATTACATCACTAGTTCAGCATATTGACATGCCCTTGGCAATCATATATTGAATGTTGTTTTCTACTCGGTTGTTCTTTCTAATGGGTTTATCTTCAATATTGGAAGTCCCCTGTTTCAGTGTAGTTTTTCCTATTTTTAGAGAAAGTTTCACATAAGCGATGGTTTATTGCTTGTTTATACAGTTTTATACTTTATTTCCATGTTCAGAGAGATTAATTTTCTGTATTCTACTGGCTTTTTGTATGACAATCTGTAGATTCAAAAGAAAAAGATTTGGGAATTGGTGCAACCTCATCTGAAGACAGACGCTTCTTGTACTGCTATGCTTGGGGTCCACGTAATGCGGACATCTGCAGGTGTAGTGGTCTCCACGTCTTTGAAGAATGCAAATATCTCATGATCGAATGGGCGGCGTCTTGACTGTTGGCACGGCTTCTTAACACCTAATATCCGAGCTGACATATGGTATTTTTTATTTATTTTTTAATATATTTTGTAAACGAATGATGTAATTCCTAGTTTCTAACAATCTATTTCTAAAATTTTGAGGATTAAGTTTGTGTAAATTGCTTTAAACATGTCAATTCACTGCTTCTGATTGCTTATCTTTGTTGCAGTTACCAGTAGTCTTATCTATATAAATTAGGTTTTCGGTCCTTATGAGTGACCCATTAAGGCCTTGGGCCTTTTCTGAGAGCCTGAGGGCCCATTTTGTATTCGAAATTTTCCTGTCTAAACTTCAAACAGCACAAAGTTAGGACCGAACCAATTGACGATTGGAGCAAGTTATGAATTGGCTTCTCCTGTTATGGGCTTACTTGAATTTTTCAAACAAATTTAGCAGCCTAGAGAGGGATGTTGTAGATCGATCTCGCACTCTAGGCTTTATGGCGTTCGATAAATAAATAACAGAAATTTTTATTTTTAAGTGGTATTTTCTTATCAATGCCGTGAATTTTGTAATTATTGGCATTTTAAAAACAAACTAGAGGAAAAGGGGTTTTTTTTAAGTGCACCGAACTGGTTGGGGCGTGTGAACCACTATGCTTGAGAAAGTCGAGTATATATTTCGAGGCACCTTCAACCTCCCAAACAATTGAATAGTTGAAATATTGATAATTTTTTATTCATCAATCCCCTGCTTAAACAAGCGTTACAAGACACTATGATAAGAACATAGTAGATGAATTACATTGGGTTTTGAAGTACATATATAGATAAATACTACTTCTACTATACTAAACCACTGAGGAGAAATCCTCTTATTTCGACAACCAAACATGTATGATTCTTTCCATGTAGCACATAACTACCCCTCAATAACCAAAAATGTAAAAAGAAAAACATAAGAGACAAATCATTTCCGTCCTACACTAACTATAAAATAACAATGCTATTTAGTAAACTTTTATACGAGTACTGTCATACAACTAAATAACATGGAAGTGAAAATCCGCCGCGGGATTAGCACTTGATAGAAGAAAAATAAAGTTTGATTTTTACTACCACGTTATTCCAGTTGTATGAAAGTCATATACGAGTCCACTCAATAGCATTACTCGTTATAAAATAGTGTAGTTTGCATTTTAGTTATCAAATATATCATGCATATGCTTGAGCAGGAAGGCGTGGAGTGAGATGGACTTCAACTGGTGTGGCTTTTTGGTTTGTAAGTCCGACTTTCTCAGTCATGTCCACAGGCTCATCTGATGGGGTTGCAATTTCAAAAGAGTGCAATAAGGTGGCGAGTGTGAGTTGCATAACTTGCAACGCTAATGAGATTCCCGGGCACCCTCTTCTACCGGCGCCAAATGGTAACAATTCGAAATGCTGGCCCTTAACATCAACACCCAAATGGGTTGTAAGGAATCTTTCCGGCCGAAATTCATTTGGATCGGGCCACACACGTGGGTCTCGATGGATCTTTGAAATGTTAACAAGGAGTCGAGTGCCTGCTGGAATGTGGTAGCCAGCCAAAGTGCAGTCTTCCATGGACTCATGTGGGACAGAGATAGATCCGGCAGGGTGTAAACGCATTGCTTCTTTAAAGATAGCTTGGAGATAGACCAGATTTTTTATATCCGAATCCTTCACTTGCCTCTCCCTCCCAATATGAACATCTAACTCTTGTTGTGCTTTCTTTAGGGCTTCTCGGTTATTAAGAAGTAGAGAGAGAGCCCATGTCAATGTTGTCGCTGTTGTATCTGTTCCCGCTACCATAAGGGACTGCAAAAGCACCCGAGTTTAAGCATTTAGATGGACCGGCCAAAAAGCTTGAGGTCAATCATGTTTCAAAAGCAAGTACCAATAAAATTCTAAAAAAAAACATACCAGACATTGAGCTTTAGTGATTGTATCAGCATCGTACTCGGAGATCTCTTTGTCTTCAGCAACAACCGACAACATCACATCCATAAAGTCTCGGTGTCCCTTTGCCTCACCGGAATCTTTCCTCCGCTTATGTTCTTCCACCCAACCTTGAACCACGTGATCAAATTCTTTTGCAGTTCGCTTCATGGCCTTCTCGTACCCTCCAAAGTCCAACCACCTTAAATAAGGAAGCACATCTGCTACCACAACCGTACCACTCAGCTCAAAGTAATCTTTCAATGTCTTCCGGCATTCATCGTTAACTGCATTCTCATCACTGGTTTTAGTCCCCTCATATCGCTTCCCCACAACCATCCTAAACAACACGTTTAGAGTTATGGAACTAAACCACCTCATCATCTCCACCGACACGTTGTTGTTCTTCACCCAGAGCTCATATATCTCTTTTATAGAAGTATTTACCTCAGACTCCTGGATGTGTTTGAGCATCTCAAGTCGGTGGTTTGAGAGGACTTCGACGGTGGCCATTTTTCGGGCTTGGCGCCAGTGAGGGCCGTAAGGGCTAAGCACAAACAAGGCGTAGTTGTAGCCCATGAGCTCTGAAGCTACAGCTTTTGGACGGTTGGCAAAGACTTTGTCGTTAGTGGTGAAACACTCTTTGGCTATCTCCCAGCTGCTCACTATCACGGATCGATGTACGCCAAGCCGTATTGTGAAGATTGATCCGTACTTGTCCGCCAGCTTACCCAATGTAATATGGGCTGGTTCTGTCCCTCGTAATAGGTGGAGGTGGCCAATCAATGGCAGAGCGCCACCGGCTTCCGGTGGAAGTGTTGTTTTACGATGGGCTTTTCTTAATACCCATAATAGAAAGAAGAGGAACAGAAAAAAGGCGAGGATGGTGGCCATGGAAGTTGCAGAAGATGCGTGAGGAAAGAGCTTTCTTCTTCTCTGTAGAGGTTTCGGGAGAAGATATTTGTGGTTCTGTACATATTTTGCGATCAATCTCGGCATATATATAGAGAAATGTTATTCTTAATTAATACCAAAAGTCAAAGGACACATCTTCCTTTATTTGACAGAATGATACAAAAAGACAAAGGACACATCTAAAAGAATGATAAAAAAAAATATTATTACTTTAAATATTTTTTTTTATTTTTTATTTGTTTTTTTCTTTAAAAATAAATAAGATAAAAGTTGGACAAAAAAATTAGGTTTTTGGCATTTTCCTTAGGGATGATAAAGATTCAACTTTTTTGCCAAACTTTTACCCAAGTTTTGCTTTTTTTTTTTTTTTTAGTTTTGACTTNGGTGTTTTTAAAAAAATGGAAATTACATTTTTCTTCATAAAAATAGTCATTTTTCATTAAAAAAAAAAACCCCATTTTTTTGAAGGAAAATATTTTTTTTTTAAAAAAAAAAATTACCAAGTAAAAGAATGACCAAAAAAAATATTATTACTTCAAACATTTTTTTTATCTTTTACTTTATTTTTTTCTTAAAAAAAAATTAGACAAAAAAATTAAGTCTTTAGCATTTTCTTTTTTATTTGATGGGATGATACAAAAAGTCAAAGGACACATCATCCTTTGTGGTCCCCAGTCTACATCATTTGCTTTGAGGAAGAAACACAAAGCAGTTGTGCAGAATTCTTGAGATGGGAAATTTTGAATGTTGGCGTGCATGACGGCTTCTTTTCCATTAATTGGCCATGTGATAATTAATAATATTGGTTAGTAGATGTAGAATATCAATTGAAAAAAAATATATATATAAAAAAAAAATATTAAGATTCAGGGTATAATTCTTTATTAGAACATGCATCTCTTTCTATTTCAACAAATAAAATTGATAGTATTCATGTTATATATGGTCACATCCACAGTATTCATGATTACATATTATTTAAATTTTTTAAAAGGCGTGTTAATTATATTAATGAATTAGGATCTTCTCCAGAAAGTTATAATAGATGGTTGTTCCCTTAAAAAGTGAAAAGACAAAACTATTTATCGAAATATAATTAACAGGGGACAAAGTTTTTCTCTAAACTAAGTTAGAGGAATTTCCTATAATTTAGTCTATAAAAGTGACAAGTGTCCCTTAAACATATGAGATGCACATGTTTTTTTAGTAGTCGAGACAAAGTTGAAATAAATTTTATTAAAAACTCATATGCATCTCACACGTCATTAAAAAAAGGGACACATGTCATTTTTACAGACTAGGTTAAAAGAAATTCCTCTAACTCAGTTTGAAGGAAAACTTTGTCCACTCACGGATACTTTTCAACTCTCAACTGCTTCAGCTACAACTTATATTCATAGGGTTTAACTCTTAAACTCTAAGTAGCAAAAGAGTATTTTACTTGGATTGCAACGTCTCCTGCTGCTAAGACTTATAATGAAAAATAAAAAGTTTAAAAAATATATGAATAATTATTATTTTGTAGAAGATTTTTTTTTATTTATTTTGAATCAAAAAATATTTCAACCCCAATGAATATGATATCGAATATTACAAAAATTGAAAAATGATGATATATAATTTGAGGAAGGAAACGTGGAGTATTTTAAGAGACATTACAGATAACTTTTTTCAAAGGACGCACCGTGGAATACTTATTTTTCTCCCAAGAAATTAAGAAAAGAAGCCAATTAAGCCCGAAGATGGATGGGAATTCAAGTCCATACAATAACATCAGCAGACTATCACCATCGGTAGAGAAATACAATCCTTTCTGTGACAAATGCTACATAAAGAAGATGCCAAGCCAGAAAACGGGAATTTAAGGTCGAACAATAACATTAATAGGCATCGGTAGAGGAAATTACAATCCCTCATGTGACGTGGTATTTAGTTTTGATACCAAATATTATAAATAAAGCTGTAAATAAATTAGTCCACTCGATATCCGCTCGATTTAGTTCGACCTGAACTCGAGCTCTATATTGTACAAACCCACTCGATTAGTAAATGGTACATACTCAATTTGTTTGAAAAAACTCAATAGGAGCTTGTAAAGCTCAGCTTATTTAAAGTTTGACCGAATTGTTTGCTCAACTCGTTAACTCGTTAATATATCTTGTTTTATATATATATATTACTAAAAATTAGTTATATAAATTTAAGTATGCATATTAGTAATATATGTTATATATGTCACTTAATATTTATATGTATGTGTATTAGTTAACATATTATCTAATTACTCAATATTTAATAGCCTAGCTCGAGTTCGAGTTGAGCCCGGCTTAACTCGAATAGCATTCTCAATGAGGTTGAGCTCACCCAAGCTTCTAACGAGCCAATCTTAAACACACATTTCATAGTTCGGCTCGGATAAACGTCTTCATAAACAAGCCAATCTTAAAACTTTAAAACTCAACTCAACTCGGCCTGATTAGTGATTACAGCCTTAGTTATAAACTTTAAGTAGATCGAACTCACCCTTAAAATCGACTTTAAGAGTACCCCCAAGAGCTTATATACATATAAACACAATCATCATATCAAGAAGCCAAGCCAGGAAATGAGAATTCTAAGTCCAAACAGTAACATCAGCAGACGATCGCCATTGGTAGAGAAAATTACTGATATCCTTTTCTGTGAATTGAACTGAAAGAGCTCTCAAAATCCACAAATGCCACTTATTTTTCTCCCAAGATATAATTAAAGAAGAAGCCAATTAAGCCAGAGAATGGGAATTTAATAATTATGGTCAAACATTAATAACATCATCAGACGACCATTACTGAGGAAATTACATTAATCTTTACTGTGACGTAAAACCTTCTCCACCGTTGGTTTAACTAGATGTTAACACGGAGGCGATTTAGAGAAAAGAAGTCCATTAATCATATTATTAAGTCATTGACACTGATGGAGGACAAAGTCCATGAGATTGACAAAAGTGGCATTTCTAGAAAACGATCCATCCAAGTTTCTATGTATCAATTCAAACAGTCTATTAATTATGTACGAACTTAGAAATTAATTTGCCGACCACATTAGAAAAAAATGTGTTTTGCAGGTAAAACACGCAATTTAGGTACGAAATTTTAAAGTAATGATTAAGTAAATAAATTTTTTTTTTTTGTTAGTCTAAATTTTTAGAATAAATGGTAATCATTTAACACGGTATCAAAGTCAAAAGTTTTTGAGATCGAAACTTGAATCCGTCATTAAAAGATGATTTAAGCTTTTAAAATAACTAATAATTTAGAGAAAAATACACTTTACTCTCTTGAACTATCTACACATTTGCACTTTGACCTCCAATGTTTAAAACGTGACATTTGACCCCTCCAAACTTCCAAATTATTGCAATTCAATCATTTTGACTTTTTTTTTTTTTCCTCAAAATGCCCCCATAAATTTTTTTTAAAAAAATTAAAAATTAAGGGGTGGCCGGTCTGGGTTGGCCGAAGCCACCCCTAAGCCCAACTAGGGTGGCCAGCCACCCCTTAATTTTTTTTTTTTCCTCAAAATGCCCCCATAAATTTTTTTAAAAAAAATTAAAAATTAAGGGGTGGCCGGTCTGGGTTGGCCGAAGCCACCCCTAAGCCCAACTAGGGTGGCCGGCCACCCCTTAATTTTTTTATTTTTTTAAAAAAATTAATTAATTTTTTTATTTAACTTGGGATGAGGGCATTTTGAAAAGAAAAAAAAAAAAAATCAAAATTATCGGATTGCAATAATTTAGAAGTTTGGGGGGGTCAAGTGTCACGTTTTAAACATTCGAGGTCAAAATGCAAATTATCGAAAAAATATATTTTTCCCCGATAATTTAACAGTACTGAAGGGCTGAGAAATATATCATCGGTTGATGGCCGGCTGCCGGTTAATTATGATCTGAGACCGGAAAATATGTATATATGTAGACATATGTGTCAAACTTGCGGGAAAACAACTCTTCGTTGGGGTCCAGGCCGGACTCAGGTCAAGGATTGGCCGGAAAAATGCTGTGCAATTCTACCTTAAACCTGTACGTGTGAAATTAATTAAGGAAGCGGCCCCGAAGGTTGTGGCGGGAATGGATGATGTCAGAGGGGTTGGTTGGTACGGTCATTCCTTCTAGCTGGTCCTCCTAATAAGTAATAACCGTTTGATTTCTTCATTTGACTTGACAATGACTTGAGAGATCTGATTCTATTATATAGATTTATATGTTTCCATTCTTATTAATTCAATTCATGCACTTCACCCTCTTGTTTCAGCAGGTGACTAAGTACTATATACCTAAACTTCGCATATGACAAAGAAATTTAACATTCTAATGTTCTAGATCTCATCATCTCATATATATTATTTTATATGACCGGAAGTTCAACCTCTCATCATCACTATCCTCAAACGATCACATAATAGTTTGCCCCTCTTCCCAAAATTTTTGGCTCCTCCCCTCCGTTACTCATCGCCATTTGAATAGACAAACATTCTACCACGTGAGACGCTCGTGACATTTTTGGTCTTATTCTCCCCAAATTGTCCCAAAAATAATTTTTTTTTTTTTTTTTAAAAAAAAAAAAACTAGGGCCACCCCCTTTGGCCATTTTGGAGGCAAAATAAAATATATTTTTTTTAATTTTGTTAGAGGCAATTTGGGGTGAACAACACTAAAAATGTCAGATGCGTCTCAAGTGGTGGAATTTTCGCCAACTCAAATGGTGATGAGTAATGAATGGTTCAAATTGATAATTTTTTAAACTTTAGGAGAGTATATTACAATTTTTTAAACATTAGAGTTCACATTGAAAAAGATGTCAAACTTTAGAGGAGTAAAATGAATTTTCTTCATCAAAATAAGTTTAACAACAAAAAGTCGTGTGCTTGCTGGAACGTGGTAACCAGTCAAAGTGCAGTCTTCCATGAACTCATCCAGGATAGAGAGCGGTCCAACTAAGTATAAACACATTGTTTCTTTGAGGATAGCTTAAGATAGACCAAGTTGTTCATGTATGATTCATTTGCTTTCCTCTCCATACAACAAGTTGTTGTATCTATTGCCGCTAATCGCTATGATGAGGCCCTGCAAAATCACCAATGGTCAGACTAAAAGGCTTTGAGTTCACTTGCTCATGATCAGCGGAGAGTCNAAGTTTTGGAGGGGTCAAGTGTTACGTTTTAAACATTAGAGGTCAAAGTGCAAATTATCGGGAAAACATATTTTTCCCGATAATTTAACAATACTAAAGGGGTGAGAAATATATCATCGGTTGATGGCCGCCAGTTAATTATGATTTGAGACTAGACAATATATATACGTAGACATGTGTCAAACTTGCAGAAAACAACTCTTCGTTGGGGTCCAAGCCGGACTCAGGTCAAGGATTGGCCAGAAAAATGCTGTGCAATTCTACATTAAACCTGAACGTGTGTAATTATTGAAGTGTGATATAGGCACAACTTAAACCAAACTTTGGCCCAACTTTTAAATCAAATTTCTCTTTCTCTCTCTAGTTTAAGGTTCTCTCTCCTCTACATGTAATTAAAAAAAAAAAAACTCAAGAAGATAATTAGGCCAAAGTTAAGTTTAATTTTCGCCATTATCATTTTCTGTAATTAATTAAGGAAGCGGCCAGAAGGTTGTGACGGGAATGCATGATGTCAGAGGGGTTGGTTGGTACGGTCATTCCTTCTAGTTGGTCCTCCTAATAAGTAATAACCGTTTGATTTCTTCATTTGACTTGACAATGACTTGAGAGATCTCATTCTATTATACATATGTTTCAATTCTTAATTCAATTCATGCACTTCACCCTCTTGTTTCAGCAGGTGACTAAGTACTATATACCTAAACTTCGCATATGACAAAGAAATTTAACATTCTAATGTTCTAGATCTCATCATCTCATATATATTATTTTATAGGACCGGAAGTTCAACCTCTCATCATCACCGTCCTCAAACGATCACATAATAGTTTGCCCCTCTTCCCAAAAATTTTGGCTCCTCCCCTCCGTTACTCATCGCCATTTGAATAGACAAACATTCTACCACGTGAGACACTCGTGACATTTTTGGTCTTATTCTCCCCAAATTGTCCCAAAAATAATTTTTTTTTTTTTTTTTTTAAAAAAAAAAAACTAGGGCCACCCCCTTTGGCCATTTTGGAGGCAAAATAAAATATATTTTTTTTAATTTTGTTAGAGCCAATTTGGGGAGAACAACACTAAAAATGTCAGATGCGTCTCAAGTGGTGGAATTTTCGCCAACTCAAATGGTGATGAGTAATGAATGGTTCGAATTGATAATTTTTTAAACTTTAGGAGAGTACATTACAATTTTTTAAACATTAGAGTTCACATTGAAAAAAATGTCGAACTTTAGAGGAGTAAAGTGAATTTTCTCCATCAAAATAAGTTTAACAACAAAAAGTCGTGTGCTTGCTGGAACGTGGTAACCAGTCAAAGTGCAGTCTTCCATGAACTCATCTAGGATAGAGAGCGGTCCAACTAAGTATAAACACATTGTTTCTTTGAGGATAGCTTAAGATAGACCAAGTTGTTCATGTATGATTCATTTGCTTTCCTCTCCATACAACAAGTTGTTGTATCTATTGCCGCTAATCGCTATGATGAGGCCCTGCAAAATCACCAATGGTCAGACTAAAAGGCTTTGAGTTCACTTGCTCATGATCAGCGGAGAGTCAAGAAGTATAAAGAGTGAGTGGCAAGGGTTCATAAACTAGTTGGGCTTTTGCATGAAGAGCCAAGTTCTGCCACTCGATCAGCTTCAATTTTCACACAAAAATAAAAAATACAAAATACAATACAAACAAAAGGCAAGAGTGCAATACTCATGAATTGCTAACCTTACTACCCGACCCTATCATACTATCATTTTCTTCTCAAAACTTCACTTTCGTCAATCAAACTCATTTAAAAATTTAAAATGACCTAAATACCCTAATTTTATAAACAAAAATTACATATAATACCCTTAAAATTAAACAAATTAATATATATTATTAATTTATATAAATTATTTTAAAAATAATATTTAAAATAATTATTATATATTTTATATTTTTATATTTTTTGTTTGAATTTTTTATTTGGAGGTATTTCTATCTTTTAATGAGATTTAACGCCTAAAAGGGAATATTTCATCTAATTTAACGAGTTTGAGTGACGGACATGAGAGTTTTGGAAAGAAAATGGTAGTTTGATAGAGTCAGGTAGTAAGGTTGATAATTTATGGAAAAAATTGACAATGCAGGGAAAAAAGTAATTACTTTTTTTCTTTTTCTTTTTTTTGTAATTCAGACGTTACGCACCCAGCAGAGTTTCTTGGATTAAACATGTGTAGGAGCCTTCTTATTCTATCTAGTCTAAAGCAATAGAGACAGAAGTACCGGTTAACGAGCCCAATAGAAAATTATTGCTATTAAATTCTCAAGTATCTTGCTCCACCAACTCTCACTACAATATATATATATATATATATATATATGATGAATATATAATAAAAGAAGCAGGATAAAACCAGCCAAGGAGGCGGTAGCAGTTTAATAAAAGTAGTAAATAATTTTGATATTCAAATCAAAAGATAGTATTGAAGTTTATCAAAACTTACAATGAAAAGCATTCAAGCTTTCAGTTATGGGAGCGAAGCAACATAATGGAAAATATTACAAACTCAAAGGGACAGGTTTGAGGTTCAGGTTTAATCAGTTTTAAGCTTCTGCCTCAATGAGAGAGGGGTCCTCCCCATATATAGAGGATAGGTGGTAATGGGATAGCTTCAATCATTTTTTTTTACTCAAGAAAAACAAAATTACATCATGGAAACAGTAAAAGCAAATAGTAAAAATAAATCACTGTAGTGTCGGTAGAGCATGGGCTTCAACCACGAGCAGAACAGCAACAGTGAAAGCAAGGGTATCGGCACAAGATAACAAAACAACTTTCGGATATATATATATTAATTTAGCTGAAATTTGCTTTAAATGCCTGAAAAAAAAAAGATAAATTTCTAG
The DNA here is from genome assembly GCA_006937295.1 of Carpinus fangiana. Classification (NCBI taxonomy): domain Eukaryota; kingdom Viridiplantae; phylum Streptophyta; class Magnoliopsida; order Fagales; family Betulaceae; genus Carpinus; species Carpinus fangiana. Next base: position 17,789,106 of record CM017323.1, on the reverse strand, counting down.
CACATTTATAAAACACAGAGAAAAGCCAGAAATTTGTATTACCACCTATGTTGTTCTATTCTCTTCTTCTCTAAACCACACTTAGATCTGAATGAGCATTCTCTTCTTCTCAGTATAGCATTATGGTGCCACACATAGGCTTTCATTTTCTCTGAACCACCTCTCTCACCAGCTGTCTTCACTCCCTCTTCACAGTTTTTTTTTTTTTCCCTTTCTCTCATTTAGGGCCCGTTTGGGAATGCGATTTTAATAAGTGCGATTTAAAAAATTGTGTTTTTAAAATCGTTACTTTTTAAAATTACACAGGCGTTTGGTAAAACATGTTAAAAAGTACTTTTTTTATTAATTGAGTGTTTGGATAACATTAGCATATAATTGCGGTTTCTTGGCCAAATTACTAATAAGGACAATTCGTTATAACAGTAAGATAACTAACATTGTCTATATGCCTCCATTTTTAACACCTATGGAAAAAATAGTATGAATTATAAAAACATTGAGTTATAATTTATCCTTCACTAGTATTTCATATATGGACATGTGAGTTGTTACAAACATTGAAACGAAACAGCACCAAAAAAAAAATTAAAAAGTCATTAATTATTGCAAATTGTTACTGTGCAATGCACAGTGATCCGATGCACAGTGACAGATNAAAAAAAAAAAAAAAAAAAAAAAAAAAAAAAAAAAAAAAAAATTGCCAACACTATACTTATACAGTAATCTAAATAAAATTTTGAGAAAAAAATCACAAACGCTTATTACTTTATAAAAATCGGTCGAAGAACATAAACACATATATAAAAAGGTACAATAATCATACAAACCACAAAAAAACAACACCAAACACCAAATACAAAAGAGTTATATGGAGAGAAAGAAAATAGTAAGGTCAGATTTTTACCTGGTAGAGGAGCAGAGAGAGGATGAACAACAATGGAGAAAGGAAGAAGAGACTAGAGAGAAAGAGACAAGAAGGGTTTATATGTTTTAAATGGGTATTCTTGGTATTTTTTTTAATTCCTGTACAAAATAGGTAGCTATTGAGCCAAATATATTTTTAGCCAAATATATTTTTAATAGAAATCGTGATTTTGTTTTAAATTCGCACTTTTTTGAATAAGCACCCTCTAATCAGCTTAAGGAAATCACAGATTTTTCTACGATTTTAAAATTTGCGATTTCCAAATATCAATCCCAAACACTCTAAAATTACGATTTGGTTTAAAATCGCAAATTATTTTTTAAAAAACGCACTCCCAAACGCACCCTTAGTTTAAAGATGTATTTTTTATAGCAGTTAAAGTATGCTTTTTTTATTTTAAGGGTTAAATACCTCATTAGTCCTTAGGGTTATAAAACTTTATTTTTTCCTCCCTATGGTTTAGAAAGTGACCAAATTAATCCTTGTGGTTTTGAAAAGTGATCAAATTAGTCATTCCATCAGTTGACCGTTAGTTGACTTAACGGACTGACACGTAGACCAATTAGAAGTTAACATGTGGCTACCTAATTAAATTTTTTATTTAAAAAAATAATCAAAAAAATATTTTTTCAAAAAAAAAAAAAGGAGAAAAAATTTGGGCAACAAGGGGTGGCTCGGCCACCCCATGGAAATGGTGGTTTGGGTTTAGGAGTAATTAACAAAAACAACGGTTTGTACTGCAGAGATTATGTTTTCACTGCCCGAAGCAAGGATATCAAGACGAATTGGCCATTTTCTTTGAAAAATCTGCAACTTCGCTCGAAACATGGCGTGAAGGATGTGTTGCCACCATTTCAGTCTCTTGATAAAGTGAGGAGCCAACCCTTTGAGAGATGTACAGCAGAAAGTAGTACACTAGTTGAGCACAAGAACTTGAGCAATTCCAATGGAGAGCCTTCAAGGCCTAATCATGATCATGCAGAACTAGACTTTTCTGAAAATGCCCAATTGAACCAAAAGCTGGAAGAAGCTTGCATAGAGACAAAAGGTCTCAAGTGGAAAATGATTTCCCATCCACAACGACAAGTGTTTCTCATTCTGGTATAGAATTACCATTGGGGTTGGTTTCCGTAACCCCCATGGCTCCATGGTGCCCAAGGGTCACCGTAGAAACCCTAATTTTTTTTTCCTCTTTTTTTTTTTTGGGAAAATATATAATAACTCATTGGGTCTGCCTTCCGAAATTTTTAAATGCTTAGGTTTTTTTTTTCGAAAATTTACTCCCTGGGTGGAAGGAAACTGGAATAAAATCACTGCCGTCACACTTTGGGCAACGGCCGTTAACGGACCCAAAACGCACCGTTTTGGGATGTGACACATCGGACGAGCTCTCCAGGTAGGATCCAAAACGCACCGTTTTGGCACTAGCCAAAACGGTGCGTTTTGGGCTAAACTTGGGGGTTATTCAACAACACCCCCCAGACCACTCGTGCGAGGCAGCATCACCCCCCATCCCCATCTCGCGACCCCATCTCCCCCGACACCCACCCACCCACCCACCGACGAACCGACCCAGACTCCGGCGCACCACCGGCGCAACCGAGACCATACAGACGGTACACCCGCGACTGCGATTCAGGCGCTCCACCGGCGGCGCGCATTCCGGCGACTAGGGCTCCATCTTTCGAAAAAATAATTTTGGGAAAAAATCTCTGAGCAGCAGGTATGATCCAAAATTTCTTGAGGGATTTTGTTGTCTGAAACGTATATAAGGTTTTTATTGTGCTTTTGGTTGGTTGTTGGTTGATTCCGGAGTTGTGAAAAAAAATCCGCTGTGTTGCTTTTTATCCCCCGCTGTGTTGCTTTATATCCCGTTTGAATTTGTGGACTTTTATGATTGGTAGTGAGTTTTGTGGTGGCCCTGGAAAGGGACAGTTGTGGTCCCGAATGCTGATGAAATTGGACATAATATGCTGTTTTTTAGTGCTCCACATGTGGGTTTGTTGTCATTTTTTTGTCCCCATACGTAGCAAGCAGGCACAGTTTTAGACGAGAATTAGAAAATTCAAGCACTTTTCTGTTATATAATGCAGTATGAAGTAGAAGAGAAGTCATGAACTCAATTAGTTTTGTTGGATGAATTGATTGCACACCTATGTAAGCACTAAATTTGTAGTTTTTATTTGCCATATCCTTGTGAGGATATGTAAAAATGAGGAATTAGTAAATATACCATTTAGTTGGTAAACTTGATGTAGGGTTCCAGACTTCGAAAAAAGGAAACATACAAAGTAGAAAAGATTAGGGAGCACGCCTTGAGATGTAAAAAAGAAGCTTAAAAAAATTATCGAGCTTTAACTTTTTGGCTCCTGAGATGTAAAAAATTAGCTAAATAAAGTTATCTAGCGTTTTCATGAGTTTTGTTAGATTTTTACAAAAAAGCTAAATATAAAGAGCCCATTATTGTGAATGCTCTAAGATCTCTCATCTTCCTTTTTCTTCTTTGTCTTGTCTCCTATTTATATTCAACTGATCAACAACAAAATGATGATCTCCAAAAATAATCCACCCATTCCTATGCCCTTATCAATTTCTAGAACACATTGACCTTTGCCCTTCTCAATTGTATATTGTTAGGTCCCACTAATAAGATGAGCAGAATGAAGAAAATTATTAGTGAGTCGGACAATGACGACGAATTCTACATTAGGAAGCTTAAAAAGGTTTGTAATTTTTACTTTAGTTAAACCCATAAGATGTTTGTTTTTGTTTGCTGCTAACGAATTATTTGTTATTGTAGAATGAACAATCATCGTCGTCTGCATCTGTTAGATCGTTGGTTAAAGAGGACATGGAACCCGTGCAGTGTAGGTGCGGATTTACAACCCCAATTATAACATCCACTACTACTAGAAATCCCGGGAGGCGATTTTATGGTTGTGCTATGTATGACCATAAAAAGGTATGCAACATTTTGGTGTTGAGTTACGGTATATAAATCCTATTTGAAGTTCTGAAAACTCATTTTTTCTTGCATTATGACAGAAAGTTGGACAATGCCCTTTTTTCCAATGGTATGACAACGAAACTTGTGCACGTGGAAGGGAGGTCCTACCTGGGTTGTATAAACAGCTTCACTATCTGAAGGGTGAAGTGTCATCACTTAGAGCTAGACTGAGGATCCAAACATATTTGTTTGTTTTTTCGTTGGTGGTTTGTGCGTTGTTGTTTTGTCTATTGTTAATGGGTCATTGAGGCATCAATGCTAATGCTCGGGGGCATTCATGTACAACTTCTTTTGTGTATTTTGTATTGGTAGGCCTGAATTAAAAAATAGTATGACTTTTTAAATTTGTAGAATGAATGTGTATCTTAATGGACGTTATGATTTCTATGTTAGCACGTTTTATTTCGTGTCCTAATTGCATGGTGATTGACCTAGCCCAATTTAGCCACTTAACGAAATGTATAAATTTGCCTATAACCTTGTTTTTATTTAGTAACAACATAACAATATGGCATTGAAACCACTTAACCAAAAGCACCAACTGCCACCAACATAAAAACCCTATTATGTAAATAACCTATTGTCAACATAGCCATTACATACAAATGAATATAACCATTACAAATAAAATAACAAAGGAGGCTGTAACAAACGTGCCACCATGACTACAAGGCACCAACATAAAAACCCTATTATATAAATAACCTATTGTCAACATAGCCATTACATACAAATGAATATAACCATTACAAACAAAATAACAAAGGAGGCTGTAACAAACGTGCCACCATGATTACAAGGCACCAATATAAAAACCCTATTATATAATAACCTATTGTCAACATAGCCATTACATAGCCATTACAAGGCACCAACATAAAAACCCTATTATGTAAATAACCTATAGTCAACAAAGCCATCCACAAAACCAAATTCCACAAGTAATCCACAAAACCAAATTTCACAATGACCATCTGTTTCCTAATTAGCATGCACACTAAAACTTATGCTATTGTTATGGGCTCAACCCCATGTGGATATAACAGAACAAATATATATATAGATATATGTTAACAAAACAAAAAACTTCATGACAACTGTTCATTGTGTTGCAAATGTTCGACTCCTTAGTACACGCGATGATTCCGCATTTCTCTCCGCCTGTGGTTTATAAGAAGAAAAACATTACTTAGGTAACAAAAAGCATAACAATGTTTTCCCAATCTCATAACAAAAAACATATTAACTAAAATGTAATTGTTTTACCTGTGACTGTGTCGCCCGACGTGTACGAACACTTCGTTGTGACGACTCTCCTTCCGTCCCTACCTGCGGTTGAGCTTGTAATCCCTACAATACATTAACCAACAAATTGGGCAAAATCAGTAATGGCCTTAAAATCAGGTGGGACCTTATGATATAGATCATCAACATTATTTTTCTTAACTAACAAGTAATGGTTTTACCTGTGACCGTGTCACCCGACGCGTATGAACACTTTGTTGTGACGCCTCCCCTTCTGTTGCCACTTGTGGTTGAGCTTGTGATCCCTACAATGCGTTAACCAAACAATTACCAACATTGTCCTGTCGTAGCTATTATTGAGTTGTATATGAACGTGGCTTAGTAAAAGAAAAGGGAAAGAAAAAGAAAAGGACAAGATTCCTTGGAACAGGAAAACAAACATGGTTGACACGTAAGGAACATAAATCGGTGCTCCTAAATAAGCCATACACGCAAAATAAGCAACATAAATATTCAAAATCTAAACAACTCATGTACAAATTATTTTAAAAGCATATATAATAATTTATACCTGTGCTTCGCTGCTTGGCTGAGCTTGGCCGCCATCTTGCTTAGGCTTCTTCGTTTTTGGCTTCCACCTTTTCCGGTTTGGATTCGAAGGTTGCTTGCAACTTTTCCAATTATGTCCTAACCCTTGACAATTGCCACATTTCACCGTATATCCACTACGGGTAAGCTTGTACGGGTTAGTTGGCTCGTCCGCCGCTCTTCGCCTGGCTATCTTTGGTCTACCTGGAGCCCTTCTAATAATAGGTGGCATAATGGGATCACATGGGTCATCAGTTGGCCATGTATTTGGCCCTTCAATGCCAAATACTCTAGGACCATATCCTTCTAAGTACTTGTCCAGCTTGTAACATGCATCCACGTATTTTTCTGGCTTTTCCTTGTGCATGTATATTGCAGCAACAGCATGAGGACATGGGATCCCATTCAACTGCCACCGCCCACAACTACATGTATATTTATCCAATCTGACTATGCGGCGTGCATCATACATGTGGTCCACCTCGAACTCCAGTTCATTCTGCCAGCGACTTATGCAATTCCTAGCATCACTCTTCGACCTCTCCAACTTCTTTTGAATTTTTGGGCAAATGGCAAAATTCGCCGACCGGATACCATTCCTTTTCTGCTGGAAGCGGGCCATAATTTGGCGGCGAATATCCTCAAGCATGGTCAGAATGGGCTTCCTCCTTGATTCCTTGATCCAGGCATTAAAACACTCGGCCAAATTATTTAACAAAATGTCACTCTTCGTTTCACAGTTGAATGCATGCCTAGACCATGATTGCTTGGGCACACCACTAAGATAAGCATGTGCACCTTTGTCCATTTCATAAATTTTTTGCATATGCTCGTCATATGCATATACATTGGTTGCCCGTGCAGCCCCCCAAATCTCATCCTTAAATGCTTTACCCGTGTAGCCTCTCGCCTTGCAGTTCGCATGCAAGTGTCGAATACATATGCGATGCTCTGCAAGCGGCAAGACAATGTCAACTGCAGTACCAAGCCCCTGCACACACAAATAAAAATGACACACAAAGATGAGTAAAATATGACACAACTAAAATGGCTACAAAAAATAACAATAGAGTGCAATAAATAATTTGATAGAATTTAGCACATAATAATAATAAGAAATTTAATAAACCATTACCTTCTGCCTGTCAGTCATGATGGTCCAACCGAGTCCGCCCTCTGCCCCACATAAGTCTGTGAATAACAACTGGATAAACCATTGCCACGACTCTCTACACTCGGCCTCTGCCACAGCATACGCAATGGGGAACATGTCATCATTTCCATCTACGCCTATGGCACAAAGCAACTGCCCTCCATATTCCCCTTTTAGATGGCACGCATCTAAGCAAAGCATCGGCCGACAACCAGACTTAAAACCCCTCTTACACGCCTCAAGGCAAATGTACATTCTCTGAAAGAATGCTCCATCCCTACAAACATAAGCACTACTACCAGGGTTCGTGCTTAGTACTGCCAATGCATATCGCCTGGTGAGTCGGTATTGGCTGGAATGGCTGCCAAAAATCTGCCGCAATGCCTCTTTCTTTGCTCTGTAGCAACGATCAACCGGAATATCAATGTTCAGGTCCCTCTTAACCCTTTGTTGCAAAGCGTATGGGGTCCATGTGGGATCATCCTTGAAGTCTTTCTTGTAAACACGGACAAGATACTCAACGTCACATCGAGTGTTTTTATATTGACTACCACAAGCATGGGTCGGGTATAAGGTCTTAATCTGAAAACATGCCCTTGTAGCATCAATTGAGGCATGAATCCTCCACTTGCAACCATTCCGTTCATGCTCTCTACAGATGGCACTAACCCTACCCAAGTCATTGTGCCTATAGTAGTAATCAAAACCGTTTTGCACCGCAAAAGTCTTTAACGCCCTCTTGAATTCATAGGCATCTGTGAACTGATCCCCTAGGGCAAGCTTGACCGGCCTCATCAAATCGTGTTTCTCATTAAATTGACGATACTTCTTTGGTTTGACCCCATCAGAATCACTGTCTCCCACACTTGATAGACCATCGCTCTCTTCTACTTCATCAGGTTGACATTCCCCAACTCCTACTCCCTCATTCACATTAAATTCAACACTGTCCCACCAGTGGGACGTTCCCTCCCTTTCCTTTCGAACCTCGTCAGAATCATAGTAGAGGTCTTCGTCTTCTCCATCAGTAAATTCAAACTCGCTCAACACTTGTTTCACAACCTCATCAATTCCAATAACATCTTTGTTCTTCCGAGGCCTACCACGTCTTTTGTGTCCTCTACCAGCTTCGGGCACAGCATTACCACCAACTGCGTCGTGTCCTGCCGGTTCAGTTTCGGGCACTTCATTACCACCAACATTGTCATGTCCTGGCGGTTCAGTTTCAGGCACAGCATCAACGCCAACATTGACGTTGCCCTCAGCAGACACAGGATGACCCTCAACAGGTTGTCCATCTTCTTCTCTTTGTATTGTCCTTCCTTCTGAGAAAATTAAAACAAAAAAAAAAAAACAAAAACAAAAACAAAACAAACAAACAAAACAATTTTATAGCAACAATCAGTTACAATTAAATAACCATCTTCAATTTAAATTATAAAAATATAATACATAAAACCATAAAAAAGTGATGGCAGGTGTACCTTTCTGGCTGGTGGTCGGATTCGCTGTCCAAAGTCTCACCTTTATTTCTCGTCTTCTAGCTCTTCGTTCTGACAAATTACGTAAACATTAAAAATACCCTTAAAAAGTACAATCAGTTAACAATTAACTAACAATTTTCACAAACAAAACAAATGTATAACAACAATCAGTTACAATTAACTAACCATTTTCAAATTCTTAGTTTAAAAATATAATGCATAAAATGATAAAAAAGTGACGACATATGTACCTTCCCTAGTGGTGGTCGGATTTGACCTAGTGGTCGGAGGCTCACTATCTACATCGCTTGTGATAGTAATACATTCAGGTGTACGAACACTTCTGGTGGTTGGTTGCTCACTTTCATCCACGCTTGCGGTTGAGGTCCTTCTCTTTGAGCGAGTCCTAGGAACGGATGTGCCTCTTCCTGTTTTAAATTAGAAAAATTAAAACATCAATTTCACTAATCCTTTTCAATTTTAAAAAATGAAATAGAATACATAAAACGATTTTTAACAAAGGTATAATTTCTACCTCCTCGGCTGGCGGTCGGATGCTCACTTGGTTGCTCACAGTGAGGCACACTAGTAGTGGGAGTCTTTTTCCTTGAAGGCGTAAGCTTGCGGGCAGCCTTTGTTTTAACCCGTACATGTGGAGTTTTACTTGGTGTTGCCTGAGAATCTTTTCTTTGTTCATTTGTGTTAACCTCGTCCCCGTCTTCACGGTCACCCATTTCTACTTCATCCACCCCACCACCACCTTCGCCAACTTGTGCTTGAGAATATTCATGCACAAAACCCTCATGTATCATAATAGAGTGGTCAACCGTATGTTCAACATATAGATGAACAACCTCGGGTTTGTAGTCTTCAATAACACTTAAAAAATCTACAATGTCTACATCGGTATCCAAAGCTATCACTTGTTCATGTTCCGCACCGACATTGTACCAACATTTAAATTCATTCACGTATCCGAAATCCCGAACCAATTCTTTCAGTTCCCACATAGTGAAGAACTGAACATCATACCCTGGCATGTCATGGACGTTACCATCTACATAGCTAAACGGCGCATGGCGCACCATGCCACCATGGTGGACCTTTAGATTGACAAGCATACCTGTGAACATATGAAAATAATACACTGACTTATCAAAATAATAATAATAAAAAACAGAGCAAATTAAAAACACTTTAGTAGGTAACGGCAAATTCTTAAGCACAAACATAGAATTTGCCATTTTATTGTGAATGGTTTCATAGTAATACCATGGTAGCAATTATCAAAAAAGACCCAAGGACTTGTAACAATGTATATATTCAGGACAAAAGAATATATTCTCTCTCCTAAACCCAACAATATATTCTCTCTCCTAGCCATGACAAAAATCAATGAGGAGCCTATATAGTTGTATATATATTTTAATAACAATATATATATTCAGGACAAAAGAATCTGCTTTTTGAATCAATGTTTTCCTACGCGGGACCACTAATTCTCGTCTAACACTGTGCATCAATGAGTTCAGAAATTATTTTCATTTGAATTGTTGGTTTCCAGGGCCACCACACAGGATTCCTTTATTTTTTTTCTTTCTAAACTGTGCCTGCTTGCTACGTATGGGGACAAAAAAAATGACAACAAGCCCACATGGAGCACTAAAAAACAGCATATTATGTCCAATTTCATCAGCATTCGGGACCACAACTGTCCCTTTCCAGGGCCACCACAAAACTCACTACCAATCATAAAAGTCCACAAATTCAAACGGGATATAAAGCAACACAGCGGGGGATAAAAAGCAACACAGCGGATTTTTTTTCACAACTCCGGAATCAACCAACAACCAACCAAAAGCACAATAAAAACCTTATATACGTTTCAGACAACAAAATCCCTCAAGAAATTTTGGATCATACCTGCTGCTCAGAGATTTTTCCCCAAGATTATTTTTTCGAAAGATGGAGCCCTAGTCGCCGGAATGCGCGCCGCCGATGGAGCGCCTGAATCGCAGTCGCGGGTGTACCGTCTGTATGGTCTGTGGTGCGCCGGTGGTGCGCCGGAGTCTGGGTCGGTTCGCCGGTGGGTGGGTGGGTGGGTGTTGGGGGAGATGGGGTCGCGAGATGGGGATGGGGGTGATGCTGCCTCGCACGAGTGGTCTGGGGGTGTTGATGAAAAACCCCCAAGTTTAGCCCAAAACGCACCGTTTTGGCTAGTGCCAAAACGGTGCGTTTTGGATCCTACCTGGAGAGCTCGTCCGACGTGTCACATCCCAAAACGGTGCGTTTTGGGTCCGTTAACGGCCGTTACCCAAAGTGTGACGGCAGGGATTTTATTCCAGTTTCCTTCCACCCAGGGAGTAAATTTTCGAAAAAAAAAACCTAGGCATTTAAAAATTTCGGAAGGCAGACCCAAGGAGTTATTATATATTTTTCCTTTTTTTTTTAATTTCTAAAAAAAAAAAAAAATTAATTAGGTGGCTACGTGTCAACTCTCTCATTGGTCTACGTGTTAGTCCGTTAAGTCAATTAACGGTCAACTGACTGAAGGACTAATTTGGTCACTTTTCAAAACCACAAGGAGTAATTGGATCACTTTCCAAACCCTAGGGAGGAAAAAATAAAGTTTTGAAACCCTAAGGACTAATAGGGTATTTAACCCTTATTTTAAATAATTTGTGTTCTATAGGAATTATGTTTAGTTTAATGCTTTTTTATTTTAGTTTAATGCTAAATAAAACAAAACAAAAAATGACCCACCATTGGGTCACATAAGGGTGATTTGACTACCCCAAAAGGAGCCAATAAGGTTGGTTGACCATCCTTAAAAACAGTTGATAGGGTGGTTTGGTCACCTTCAAAATAGGTTTTGGAGATGGCCAAAATGTTCCAATGAGAATAGGCAACCGTGGCCAAAACATCTCTAAACTTGTTTGTGAATGGTTGGCCACCCCATCAGCTACTTTAAAGTGGTCCGACCACCCCATCGTACTTTAAGGGTGGCCGGCTACCCCTTCCCACACTTGGAAAACTTTTTCTAAACATGAATGACCTAGCATTATTCTAACCATTCATCACAAATCATCGGCCATTGTAGGGATTCCTGCTCTTTCAGTGCACAATGATGAGCTCATGCTGTGCTGTTGTGACCAGCATATCATGATCCCAAGGCAGGGAATGATCCCTCTGGCCTCAAACACTTGCAAAGGTTACTAAAAATGAGATGGTAAGTTCTGTTGGAGCTAAAAAGCAAAAAGGATTTTAGGATGAACGCACACTCCTAAAAGTTTAATTTTTTGCTGAATCCAAAGGAACAGGAAGGAACGGTGGAACAGTTGCCGGGCAATATTTCACTTTGCTTATAAAGTTATTCAGTGGTGATCTGAGGGCCAGAAACGGCATGCTGTGATGCTCAGACGACTAACAACATGAAAATCATAAATTAAACATACTGGCTGCCAATCCACACAATTATTTGCTGATTGGTCCTTCCTACAAATAGTAGATTGTTTCCAATAAAAAATATCCAAACACATTGAAGCAGCCCAATACTGGGCATGCTTTAGTTATCGACCAGTGAATTACATGTTACTCAAATGTTTAATTTGCAGGGGAGGTATGAAAATTCCAATGAATTATTATTCCAACGCAATAAGATTATAATTTGGACACATTCCAACAACAATATCAATATAGTTATATAATCCAACGCAAGAAAGCGCCACTTTGAATAGCTTATGTGGGCTTTGAGAAAGAAGTGAAGAAACGCAGCTCATCTCAGAAATCCGCAAAAACTGCGAAAAGATCGCCATGGATGTAATCGTTATCTACCAGGCTGACCAAGAAATAGCTGCTCTGGACCTGCACAAGCTCAATCGAATTTTATTATAAAAAGTATCGTATTTACTGAATTGAATCCTTATCAAGTGTGTTTTTTGTGAAAAATAAATGAATTCGACATTTATGAATACAGCCTACCTCTTCAAGCAATTTTCTGGATGCATCGCCCTCTGGGTACAAGCAAGCCCATACCCTCGACCAGATTTCAAATGCCTCGTCCTTCCACACGTGAAAGCTGGAAGGATCCACGACGGTTGGTTGGATGATCTCCTTTGCCGGGAAGACTCCCCATGTCACGGCATTCACATCAGTTTTGGCGGCATTAGATATCCAACTCCCTTCTTTGTTTACAGACATGTAGGTTAGAGATGGGAAAGCCTTGCATTTCTCGACAAGTGCATCCAACTTCTCCCTAGAGCAGAAAAACTCAACGTAGGCCTTCTGATAAACATATCCTACCGGCCCACCCCATCCTGAACCATACACCAATCATGCCAAAATAAATCAGAGAAATTAAATGTGGTTTGCATGCCAAATCATATATCTAAATATTATTTTGAGAAAAGATCACTAAAATTTTAATCAGTTAATCCTTCCAAAATGAGAAAATAGTGAAAAATCCCCCACAGAATAATAATAGCTTGGTCACAGCAATCCTCGAGTAAAATAAGCACCACACGTACAAGAACACATCTTAAACAATTACTCTTTGTGGGGACCAAAATATGCAACAGATAAACAGTATTGAAGAGATAGAACGATGTGAATTGATACATACTAAAATGGAGAACCCAAACAGCAGAAACGGCAAGGAACAATTGAAACTACAAACTGAAGTCAGATGACTCAACAACCAGAACAAACTACAACAACACGAAATCTCAGCAATGTACTCTGGGTAAATGGAAACATTCTTAAATTTAGAATCCCACATTTCTCTCTATGTACTAAATGTATCTAATCGTTCATGAATGGGGATAGAAACCAAATCACTCTAGGAATTTCACAGGCATCAAAGTTTAACATCAGATCATTGCACCAAAGAGCTCATGCACTTTTGACTCTTCTGCAATTTGTACACCTCAAGTTATATTCTTAGCAGTAGGATTGAAAGGAAAGGCAAATCAATACGAACAACTAATATCAGTGTCACACAAAAGACATAAGATATAAACTGGGTTATTTGGTAATTTCCAGGATAATACACAACAGTTTTTACTCACCAACAGATGGGGAATTAGATTTTTCCCCGTTGACTGCTGGTTGGCTGTTGATGGTAAGGAAGCCCTTCAGATTAATCTTTCCCAATTGCTCATTTATGATTCGTGTTTCTGGCTGAAGCCCGTCTAATTCTGACCAAGGACTGCTTCTCAATTTTCCAAGGCAATATTTCTTAAATTTCTGACAAAGCCAACACAAAATTTTAATCAACTCTCTGACAAAGAAATAAGACTAATACACTAAAAGTCTAAAACTGGAAACCGTACCTCATGAATATCTTCAACACTCCTCAAAGGTGTCGCCCATTCTTCAAGAAGTTTCTTGTCACGTGCACGTGGCCGCATGAACTGTTCAGAAAATTACAACTTGAATTCAGAAATGTCCAATACTTCAAAACTAATAATAAATAACAATTAAAATTAAAAAGAAAAAAAAAACAAAAAAAACAAAAAAAGAAGAAAAGAAAAGAAAAAAGAAAGATATAAACCAGGTCATGTCTCTCATCAAAGCCATGATTACTTCCAGTCATCAAATCTAAATTAATTGAGGAATATCATCTAGGCATGCAAGACGTTTTAGAAGTACCAGATGCATGGAAAGAAATATCCTGGAGTTTTAAAGAAACTACTAGAAGGATGAAACAACTACATGTGGTATTATTCATAAAGATGACACAGGCAGAGGTTTGGCATTCTCTCTGGTATCAGGGTTGGTTACAATCAAGATAAACAACTTACCAAAAACAACCCAGATAACCACCATTTGAAGAGTCTGCATATTATTGCAGCTGACTATATAGGCTTCACGGGCCAACTCCACAAGGCTGAACTTTATCTTAAACCAGATCACACTATTCCTACCACCATTGACATGTAGTAATATTGTTCTAAACCATATTAGAAACATAAAGTTGTACTGCTAATGTTCTAAAGACCAATGACACCGTAATTAACATGTATGTAAAACCAACAAAAACTGGTAGGCTGAAACGCCAATGAAGAGACACCTCCAGCCAAACCTTATGCACAAATGGGAGAAGATACTGCCTTATTACTTGAATGCTACTTGTTGTTTAAAAAAACACAGTACCTTGTTATCATGGCATACAAGATCGCCAAAAATATTATCAAAATTTATCAAGAAATGAAATCTAGTGAAAGGTTCAACTTGCTGAATTTTTATAAATTTGGTATAAAATTAAGAAAATTAAGCTGTATGATTCATGCCCACCTGATAGTCAGTTAATGCTCCATATGATGGATTACAAGAATCAGCCCATCGCCCATGTGGGTACTGGTCCCAGCCTGTAGTCCTTGAAATGTAGCTCTTTGGACGATTAGCCCTACCATAAGAGAGTAGGAAAATAAGATCTCTTGAAAATTTCACCATATTTTAATATAGTTCAGTGCATCCTAATTAAATTACTGAATTTTAGTCCAAAATAGCCCTAGATGTTGCATACCAGAAAATTGGACGAACGTCTTCCTTGACACGGAAAACATTCGCTGGGCGTCTCCAGGGCAAGGGCCTTGAAATTTTGGTCTCTTCAATCAAACCAAGATTCTGCCAAGTACTTCTATTATCAGGGCTAACTGTTGTAACAAGTATTAATCATTTAAACAATATCATGTACATCCCAAGCTAGACCAATTGATGAGGATATGAGAAATAACCATTAATATAGCTAGTGCTGACTTCTCCATGTTTAGCGTATAAAGATGCAATGTCCTAATCCCATGAGCTAAAATCTTCTTGCACATTTCCGTTCCAAGGTGAATTCCATATGCTCTAACAGCTTCTTCATTGTCCTTAATAGGCTCCAAGGCAGCAGAAACTTCAGCAGGTATCTACAATATGTCAATAAATGCAAACATTACATCACATTGATATATATAGAATAACCACCAAATAGAGTAAACATTTAGCAAACACATCCAAGGACAGATTTTTCACCTTAAAATTTTCAAACGTTTGTGTCAATTTTACAAAAATTTAACAGATTTTGATGTACAACATCTAGTGTCGCACCATTTGTAATAACCAGGAAAAAATGCTAGCCACATATGCTATCAACCCCCCCCCCAAAGAAATGATTAATCAATTTAGAACTTCCTTAGAATCACTCAAATTTCAACCAATAAATAAGTAATGTAGGACTTAACACCTATGAGTATCTTTATAAACCATCAAATCTATGTGAGCTACTCATCTTTCCAATATAAAATCGGGGTGTTAAAAACTACCCCCCTTAAACCCCCAACATCCTCGTCAAGGCCACGCCATGCGGTGCTGATAGTACCACATGAGATTATTAGGTGGCTCTAATACCATTTTAAATTATCATTTATCGCCATTTGTAACGACCTAGAGAAAAACACTACTCACATTTGTGCTATCATTCTAAAAGAACTAGTCAATTTGGAACTTCTTTTGAATCAATTATAATGCTCATTTTCGCTGAGTAAGCAATATGGGACTTAGCAACTATAAGCATCTTTATAAACAATCAACTCTATGTGAACTACTCATCTTCCCAATGTGAGACCAGGACGTTACAAACTCCCCCTTAAACCCTTGACGTCGTGAGTCGTCGTCAAGGCGACATTATGTGGTGCTGACAGCACTACGTGAGGAAGCACTAGCTCCATATGCGCTATCACCCCAAAAAGATTAGTCAATTTAGAGTTTTCCTAAAATCACTTATTGGCTTTGAACCCAATAAGCCAGCGCTTAGCTTTCCCCTGTTTCTTGAATATTTCAAGAAACCGCCTCTATAAGGTGCAATGCATTCAAAAAGACACAAACCCAACGATCATCCCAATACATTCGACATTTCCACTCTTCAGCCAAATAGAGATAGAGAGAGAAATATCCCTCTCTTCAAGCAAACACACACATACACAGAGAACAATACAGTCCACCACAAATATGTCTCAAAAGAGATTCCATACCTTTGTTTTGCAAAAACCAGTCATGCGTATGAAACCCTTATAGTTATTAATAGGCATAATTCCAGGAACAATGGGACAAGTTATTCCAATTTTGCGACAATCATCCACGAATTTGAGGAAAATATCAGTATCATAGAATAGCTGAGTGACAATTAGATCTGCTCCAGCTTCAACCTATAAAACAGGAAGATTCGGGAAGATGAATTCACTAGCATGCTCGTCCAATCTATTTTGAAAGCGCAGATTCATCAGAAAGAGGAGTTACAGTAGAATAGTAACAACACCTTTCTCTTGAGATAGGCGAGATCGTTGTGATAAGCTTCCAGTGAGGCCACACCATTACTACCTATTACGTCCGGATGTGCCTCTGAGCAGAGAAGTTACACAAGTAAAAGATTATAAGCAATAGAGACATGAATCAATCTTCGCCGCAATAAAACCAAAAGGGTAATTAATGGCAACCTGGATAACCAGCAACTGTAATGCCGAAGTAGTCACCATACTGAGCTCGGATATGTTTCACCTAAAGCAAAAACAGAGACAATTGAAATGCGTATGTGCGTGAGTAGGCAGAGAGAGAGAGAGAGAGAGAGAGAGAGAGTTACGAGGTCGAGGGCGCAGGCGAAGCCGCCCTGGATCTGGACGAACTTGTCCTGGCCGTGAGGGGGATCGCCGCGGAGAGCGAGAACGTTCTGGAGGCCGTTGGACTTGATGGTGGAGAGGGCGTGGTCGATCTTGTCGACAGGCATGTTGGTGCAGGTGAGGTGCATCATGGACTCGACGCAGATGATGTTCTGCATCCTGTTGGCGATGTCGAGGGTGAGATCGGCGGTGGAGCCACCGGCGCCCCAGGTGATGTCGCAGAATGCAGGGTTGTGAGCGACCATGCGGTCCATCCTCTCGAAGAGGTTGTCGACTCCATCGTCAGTCTTGGGGGGGAAGAACTCGAAAGAGAACAGCACCTTCCCTTCATCCGCAAGCCCTGCCTGGATCTTCTCTATTACCTTCATTTTCTCAGCTTCTGATCTCTCACCGACACACCACTGATTTTTTTTTTTTTTTTTTTTTGTTCTATTTAACTAAAAAACTCTTTTTTATTAACAAAATCTTACTCGTTTGTTTAGATTGGAATTCAGATCCAGATTTAGGCTTTTGGAGTTGAGAGAGAGAGAGAGAGAGAAGTCGTCCAGCTTACCAGGGAATGTGCTTGCCGTTTTATAGAGAGAGCAATTGTAATTGCCCAACAAAAAGTTGGGCCAAGTGGCCAACAACCTCCAGGGTCTGACGTGCGGAGTAGGATGCATCTCTCTTGTGAAATTTTGGTTTTCATCTTTAAAATATGTTTGGAGTTTCGTCTTTGACAAGTGGAAGAATGGGAGTTTGGAATTAATTAATTAATTAATGCGCTTATTTTCTAAAATATAAATCTTAATTTTTTATTATTATTATGCTGTTCAAAATATGGACGAGCGTCTTAATGTGATATTAAGGTAAGAATTTCGTTTACAAAAAAAAAAAAGGTAAGAATTTCTATTTTTTTTTATAATTATCAATTATAAGAGCATGTTTGAAATTTGCATTAAGGAACTTAAAAAATACTTTTAATATTTAAAAATACGTCATGTATATTTATATATAAAAAAATAATACAAAAAAACTCTTCAAAATACTTTTTTAATTTTTTTACTTCACTAAAGTTTTAGAGTTTTTTTTACATATCCACATAAAATGAAGATTTGATCTACTGACCTCACCCCACGTGAATTCGTGCCTATAGAACTAGCCTTTTGGGACAAAGATTAATGTCAATATCAAGTGCAAAAGTCAAAGAGTGTAGTTAGAAACTAAGCATTATAATATTCATTTACTGATCTTCCTTAATTTAATTTTGCAAGTGAAAGACTAAAGGAACAAAATCCTCTGGAGTTTGAAAGTTATAGTATAAGAGTATTTTTTATCTTTTTATTTTTTAATAGACAAAAATATCCTTATGTTATAATTAATTAAATATTTTTCAATTCAAATAAATTGAAGATGATATGAATATTACTTAAAAAGTTAAAAAGTGTTTTAACTTCCTTCTGTACTTGATGTATCTTTCTTTTAACTCGGTTGGTTTACGGGGAATAGGCATAATCTCAAATCCTTAACGGTTGGCCGTGACTCGTGAGCACCGACCCGTGGTCACAAAAAAAAAAAAAAAGTTCTCAAATCCTTGATTGGTGAAGGGTCATCCACTAGTCAGCATCCTTTCCTACCCCTAGTGTCCCCACCCCACCAGCACCCGGGAAAACAGAGCATGGTGGGGATGGGTTGGGCTGAATTTGGTTGTTGGGTGGGGCCACCCTACCTACCCTCCAATCTCCATCCATCTCCTCGCCTACTCTTGCCACCATGACAAAAATGAATTTAGCATTACAAAAAGATGTCATTTATATGTGACTTAGGTTTAACATACAACAGCTCTTCCATGCACTAACATGTCAAGTTAGCCTCAATCCAGGGGCATTTCAACTTCACTTGGCTAAGAACACAACCCGACTTGGCTTTGAAACCTACTACCTGGGTTTTTTAAAGTAATTTCATGTTCTCTAAGAGAAAAGAAGAAATTTAAACTCATGACTTCCGCTTCATAAGGACGACAAAGTTACTTATTGCCCAAGTGCACTTTTGGGATTCCAGCACCACACCACAGGCAACAGAAACCCCTCATATCCAAGAGGGGGACCTTACCAGTTTCCCCCTACAAAAATATCTTTTAACATCAATGGAATCAGTTTACAAACTCCTTATTAGGTTCAAAAAATAATTGGTACAACATTCTGGGTGAACTCCATGGAAGGAACGATGAATGCTTATTTTATGAGAGAGCACAACTAGGGTTCATTCATTTGGTATTGCATTCTTGTGAGTCATGCGCAAGGCAGATGGATCCTTGTTTTATGAGAGACAACAGAGACGATGCTCTAGTACCTGAAATTCAACAAACAAATTTATCTGAGTTTAACCTCATTACAATTTTTTCAATTTACAGCCATTGACCCAGCCCAAAAAAGAAAGAAAGAAAGAATATGCACGTACAGTGAAACATGTTACAATTGCTTATGACCATCGGTGCAATCTTTGCTTCAATAAAATCCTTCAACCATGAAAATAAATTCAAAATAAGAAGGGAAATCAACATTGTACATCAACAGACGTTATTAAAGATAAACTAATCACCTGTCATTCTGTGCAACTAGAAGCATATAACAATAATAAATTTGAAAGCACGAACATAAAGATTATGAAGCTCTCCGGACATAAAAAGAAAAGTAAAGCAACAGGTAGGGCAATATGTGCCACCAAGACTGGATAAAACATCATAATGTTACAAAAGGTTAGAATAAAAGGGAAAAATAAAAAATAAACAAAGAAGATCCCTCCTTTTTTCTCCTCCTTGATAACCAACCAAGAAAAAAACGCAAAACAAACATGAAAAAACATTAAAAAAAAAAAAAAAAAGGAAAAAGAAAACCCTATGATACAAAACTTTCCGTCCAGACCTCCAGCTACTATAAAACTCAACAGAAAACTATTAAATTCAACAGTAAAAACCTCTTCACCACCTGAAACATGCTTCATTGTTTATCCAATGCATATGTTACCGTTACCATAATGAACACAGAGCCCACATGAGTGCCTTCAACTATCACCCTCGATCAAGACACAGACCGCAATCAAGTTTCACCATTTCCACAAAATCCCCACCACAAGTTAGCAAGTCATTCCCCCCTAAATATACTTTTTTATGTTACTAAAATATCACAACTTAGTTTCTTAGTTTATTCCTGCTCAACTTTGCTATGATACAATCACAAAGAGTTGGCAAAAATGATTGTAAGATACAGATAAGATTACCTAACAGGCAAGGATTCAAAAACAAAACTTGTACTTACCCCACACTAAAATCACAACGTAACTAATTCCCAATCTTCTTTTGTCATGTCAAGAAATTCGACAGCACCATCTTCAAACATGACCTGCAAAAACATACATTACATCTTTTCACATAAGATTATTGTGCTAATCAAATCAATAGAAACCAACATAGAGCAATCTCTTTTTCTTTTTTTTCTTTTTCTTCTTTGGATGATTCAACATAAAGCAATCTCTTACCGAGTGTTTTTTGGAAAATTTATCAAAACGTTTGATAATCCCAAAGGACCTGGAGCATATAGCGCATGGAAATGAAAATATTTAGTACAGTAAGTTATAATAAAACATAAAATGTCAGTACATCCAAAAAAAACAGAAATAAAATATGTGACAACTCAACATTTGAAGTCAAAGTTCTAGTGAATGGCGCTTTACCAACATAAAAAGTAAATAAGAAATAAAATAGACTAACAGGGAATATTAATCCAAAAAATTAATTCAGCTAAATCAAACAAATTAAGCAAACTACATCACTACAAAATGTTTGAATAAGATATCTAACATTTTACTGGGAAAAAAATTATGTACCTCCAGGATTCATTTCTTAAATAACTAAACACTGCTTTTTAAAAAGATGGAAAGTAACATTTCAAGCTGCTGATCCTTTAGAAAGTAATTAATGCGAAGAAAAAATCAGACATAAGAGCATCACACAATCTGCTTGATATATAATGTAAATGAGTTTTGAAAGCAACAAATCCTTTTATTACAACTAAGCTGGTCCAATCAAGCCTATATTGCCAAAATTAATGTATCCTTTATTTGTTCTTTGTATTGAGGCTCTTTTGGGAAGCAAAGGAAGGGGTACGTACCCGTAAAGTAATTTTTTCAACTCCCCCCCAAAAAAAAAAAAAATGATACAAGAAATATGGCAATAGCAATTGTTCTAAGATTGTACTTGAAATAACACTCATAAAATGCAGAATGCTAGAAAAGGATTCTGAAAGTACCTCTCATTCATGGGGCGGGTCATCCTAATAACTTCACCAATGCAATTACGGGAGAAAGCTTTTGGTTCATTACGAACATGTGAACTCCCTGAATGAGAAAGTTTAATATATGAGAAAAACAGGAAGAGCTACAAATAACCAATCAAAGAAATCGTAACAACTTTATAGCATTTGATCTACTAGAAGAGAAGGCATTTAACATATGAAAATGATGAGGAAAAAATAATAGAAAACTTCCTTACCTACATGTAAACCTCCATTCTGATAAACCTTCCAGACAAATATCCAATAATTAGTCAGTGTTTTAAAGAACTTCAAATTTAAGAACGTTGAATACACAATAATGACATAAGAAGTCATTGATGCAGGTAGAAATCTTATAAAACCAAAATGAAGTCTACTGTAACCAAATTAATATTCATAAATCAAACATCCATGGGCATTCAGATGGTCATATCTTATACAAGTTGCTCCTGCTTAAGTTCACTGTGTAAAGGATTAAGGAAGCCCAATGGTTTGACGTAGGAAGACAATAGGGGAAGGAAACACTTTGTTTTCTCCAATATGCTAATTAAACTTTGCCAGGAGAAAAAGCAAAAATAATATAATCCATAATTTAGCACATGGGACCATCTATTCCTCCAAGGTTGGTATTGGCATGGGTTGCTCTGGCTAATATTACCACAATGACTCTCGTCATGGCACAACTGGGAGAAAATGTCTGTAGTCTGTAGGCTTTAGCAGTAGCGAGTAAATTGGGTTGCATGAAGAGACAGAAGTACCAGAAATTCTAGATTAAGTTTGAGGGTGCTAGTGCTTTAAGTCAACAATCATGAAAACTTTAATTATAAAATGGCATTGGAGTTTCTAGGTCAACTTCAACATTATCAAATACCCATCTATACATACATCTTTTCCAGACAGAATTGCTTTCAATTTGGGAGATGAGACAGCCACCTGATATGCTACTAGTTTCAACGCGGCATCTGAAGACATCTTAGGCTTGGCAGGTCTGACGCCCAGCTTCTGCCTGCAGTCAGTAGCGCCACAATGGCAATCTTGATCCGCACCAAACTGAACAAACCTGCTAAATTTGTTAGACTGGACTACGAGAATACAAAGTTTCATCAAGTTATACAACGTATTGCAAGTGAAGGGATGCAACTAAAGAGTTATGTAATGGCTCCTACTGATAATCATAGGTCAGATGCTCCCCTTTTTTTATGCAGCGAGTTGCAAATATGCCAATCCTTGTTTCCCCATCAATTATCCTTGAAAAGGAAAAAACCAACACATATAAGATTAAATAAAAACTATTTACCACAAAAACAGCATTAAGGATCAGTGGAGAACCATTTCTGCATCTCAGTATTTGGACAACAACTATGGTTTATATATCTTGACTTGTTTCCCTTGTATGTTGCATCAATTACCATATCTCGATTAATTTCACACAAGTAAAAGTTTGTCTCTCCACGGTGTTTCATATTCCAGAGCCTTTCCTCACATGTTTTGTCATCAATAACTGAAAAAAAATAATAAATAAATAAATAAAGCATTAATTAATTGGCTTCTAAAGAATACAACACACTAGACAGATGGTATATATAAAGAATATGATGATTGAAGAGGTCACCTTCTCCCACATATTCTATTACAAACTCTCCTTGTTTGATATCTTCATCTGCCACGATTCCAGAACCACATTTCTCAGTCTGCAAGCAACAGCTCAATTTAAATTGGCATTTTTACGTGCATATCCATGCAGCAACAAAACGTTTTGAGTGATCCAAGTTACAATACATGAGAATATTGTAAGACAACAAAATCAGATCAATTGAAAAAAACATGAATACTTTGAAAGAAGATTAAGTATTACCAAAACAATCAGCTCAAATGATAGTGTCCAAAACAATGAATATGTTTGCTTGTGTAAGGGCATGTTTGGGTATGCGTTTGAATTGCCTAAAAGTGTGTTTAACACCCAAAAAGTCCTTTTGAATAAAAAAGTACCTGTTTGGTTAAAAAAATTGAAAGCGCTTTTAAGGGTCTAAAAAGCCTAAAAATAGCCAAAACGCACTTTTGGCAAAACCTTAAAAATATAGTTTTTGCCAAAAAAACAATTTTTGGCTTAAAAGCTTTATTTCTCAAACACCCAAACATGCTCTGAGTATGTGCGTGTATGAGAGAGAGAGAGAGAGAGCTTTGTCAAATACCAAATCTGCTAACTTGTGGTTGCTAATTATGATAATGGATAGCCATAACAAAAACTCCAGATTAACAGGAAAAAGTTGATGACAAATCCATTACTTATCAAATGGTTCCATTTGCATCCTCCCCCACCCCTGGGGTCACTCACTCAAACCAAATATATATATATTAGAAGTAAAGTATCTCAAATATATTGCAAAGATCTGGTAATTATCTCAATCTTTTAGGGAATACATATGGTGCTTAAGCTAATACGTTTGGATAGAATTTTGGCCTTTAATACTTGGTTGTTTAGTGTTACAGTTCTGTAGCATTTAGCTCTATTTGTCCCTGAGAGGATCTCCCATCCTCATTTTTTGCGATAACTTTCCTTTCTCAATGTATCATAATAGGGACAAAGAAAATTTGCCACATAGAATGCAAGTCATTTCAAACAGAATCTTAAAGAGAATTCACAACTTATACCTTCACCAGTTTCATCTTCTTCACAGGTCGGTTCTGGAATGGTTTGTTGAGGCATGAACTCCCGCATTTACAGCCAGAGGAGCAGCTAGATAGAAGCATCCTATAGGAAGAAACTGTCAAAATATGCAATGGAAATTCTTCTTGTTAATGAAGAATCTTACAGTTAGATTAAACATATTGAAATAAGGGTCAGGCAATCACGTGCATCAAAAGTGAGCCCAGCACATGCAACGTTCTGTAAACAGGATCACAAATTGGAATACTGCTCAAATGCATAAGTTACCCGGAGGGCGTATACAAAAATGATAAAGAAAAGAATGCAATAAGAAAAGTTAGAACATCATCGATGTTTGCACAGATTTTTTTTAATGACCGGAAACCTCGACATAGTAGGGCCCTTCAGATCCACCCATGCAAAGTAAACTTCAAACCCGTGCACCGCACCCTCAAAAGTTTTCCTACACGGATCAAGGTAATGGGGAATTTGCACCTAACTAGTCTCGAACTTGGGATGAGTGATACTTCCTAAGACCACTAGGCCAACCCCTTGGGGTTAGACAACTACATATTATCCAATTAAAACTGTCAACAGCCCTATTTTAAGACATATAATGCAAAGACGTTCCTTACCCGCAATGGCAATCTCTATCACACACACCAGAAGATCCAGGTGAATGGCAACAGGAACAGAATATTCCATCATCCTCGAGGCGTCTTTTAATCTTTTTCGTGAGATATATATCTTGAGTTTGTCAGTGTCAACAAAAGGAAACCATAAAAGATATATGTGTGTGTGTATATATATATATATATAGAGAGAGAGAGAGAGAGAGAGAGAGAGAACCCAACAGTTTGGAACATATGAAACTATAAATCAAAAACTGGTGTGTGTCAGGCTGGGTGAAACCAAAAAGGATTGAAGTTAAGCTATTCTAACCGGTGAGACTTATAAAACAACAAATAACGTATTAAAAATAATTTTTTTTTAAAAAAAAAACACTTATTAGACAATTAAAAATGACCAAAATTATGCTAATGTTAAACATGCTAGAATCCTAACAAAGTTGGTGCAAACTTGTTATGAGAACCCTCGAAAAATTTCACAAGGTACCTTACTACTATTATATGCGTACATAGACAAAATTTTGAAAAGGATACTGCGCTTTATAAAGGTGTAGGGCGTAGGCTTCCATTTATTAAACCAATCCGGAAGCTCGAAATCAACAGGACTTTCAATCTGCTTCATCAACTTGTTGAATACAATCCCAACGCGATTGTGCTCAGGATTCTGATAAAACAGAAAACAGCAAGAAGCCTTAATTACAATTATTCAATCAGCCGTACAAACTACAAAATAGCCCTAAAACACACTTGAATGGACAAAACACAAACACTACCCAATTCTAAATTATTATTTAGACCATACTGATGTGAAATCAAAGATGAAAATGTCAAAAAAAAAAATTGTTGAAGAAGCAAACGATGTTTCAAGACATGTAAATCAAATTCTTACTACCAAGCAGGAAAGGAAATGGAACTCTCAACTCAAGCATGTAAACTTTAAACAACCTTTTTTGTAGCAGGCATGGCATCAAGCAGCAGCGAAATAAAGGCCTACATAATCAAATAGTGAAGTCAAAATCTCAAAGTGGAAAAAAGGCCAAGATTATAGCATGAGAAAATGCAGAAAATCAACAACTTTCTATACTCGTACGTGTTTTAGTCCACTCAGTAAAACAATTAGGTTTTATCTTAAGCCCTAATTTCATGAAATTGACGCCGAAAATTTGAAATACAAGCAAAATGAGCCACAGAGAGACCGAGAGAGAGAGAGAGCAGCAGCAGCAGCATGAGAAGAAGAAGAAGAAGAAGAAGAAGAAGAAGCATAGACACGAAAAAAAAGAAGTGGGGGAGTGTTGAAGGCTCACCTGAGAGAATGAAAACCGCTAACCGCGAGCAGTGGCACAGCAGTCTCGAGTAGCGGCCAACCCGATCCGAGATAAACTACCCATCAGAGCGCTGATAAAACCTAGGCGCGCCCGTTTACTTTAACCCCCCACTTCCTTTTCTTTCTATTTCTACTGAACCCAACTTCCAAATAGGGAAAGCGTCTCGCCATCACTCATCAACTCTGGTGGTAACTGGTAAAGTAAAAATATCTGCCGGAATTGTTAATAATTATGACAGATGAGATAATACGGAAAAAAAATTTATATAGAATCTACCTTTTTTAAGACGGAGGAGACGTTTGATAGATACTTCAATCAATCGGTTGTGAATTATATTAATATGCTAGTTAAATTTTCCTCCCCTTTTTTCTGTGTATTTATGTCAAAAAAAAAAAAAAACCAGATGAGACGTCTCAAAAATTTAGTAAATTTTATATGAATTTTCTCATTTTATTCGCTTAAATTTGTTAATAATTTGTGCAATGATTGCCTAAAAATATGATCACAATTCTAATAAAAATATCTAGATCTTCAGCAATTTTTTTTATTTTTTTTAATCAAATTACTAGTATAAGGGTGAAATAGCGGTTACGGTTAGTAGTGATTAGTGGCTAAAACTACTAACCGTTAACCGCTTAGACGGTGCAAGCGCTTAACCGTCCGGTTAGCGGTTAACCGCTCGGTTAACAATTAACCCTTTTTTTACTAACCGCTTTTTATTTGGTTTTTTATTAGGTTTTTTTTTTTGCCGGTTTTGAGTTCACTTTAAACACTTATTTTGCTCTCTTTAAACATTTTTTTTCCTCTTTAATGGCATTTTAGCATTAAAAATTGTTGGTTTAAAGTGAGCATTATATGTTGGACCATCATACCAAAATCTTGTTGGTCACCTTCTACAACATATAACATACAAATAAAATTACAACAAAATTATCGTTTTGGGTTAGGAATAAATGAATATATAGAAGTGCAAAACTACGTCGTTTTGTACTTCTATATTATATAAATAATAAAAATATAAAACCCAAACAGAAGTCAAAAGTGGGGGGAATCAAAATCGGGACTCTTAAGTAAAATAGGCACACAATAACCACTAGGCTACAATAACTTATTGTTATTTATTATATTTTTTTTAAAAAAAAAGGCAGTTAGCAGTTAGGTGGTTTTTCAAAATCCACTAACCGCTAACCGTCTAGGCGGTTAACGATTTTTACCAACCGCTTTCAAAGCGGTTAGCGATTAGTGCGGATAACGGTTAACAGTTAGTGCGGTTAGCGGATGTGATTAAACGGTTTTAAATTTCACCCCTTTACTAGTAATTTAGACATTAAATATGAATAAGTCTTATAAAGTCCACTTGTTCATGTAGGTGGTGGGTTGCTAACTTGCGGAGAATTGGTTGAACCCCAAAAAAAAAAAATCTCAATATAATAAAAATTGTAAATTTCTAAAATAATTTATTATAATGCTGAATTTCACTTATTAAGAAATCAAACATAAAAACTTTTAATATTTGTGAGCATTTTCATTATTATAAGATATTAACTTGAATTACTGCACATTTTGAGAAAATTTCCTAAATTTTGTTTTAATTTAACTCCATAAACTTTTCATTTTAATTAATTTACATCATCTGTCAAATTTTAAACGTTAAAGTGGTAAAATGACATTTATACTCTTGATTTTTTTATAAAATTTCAAATTTACCCTTAATTTCAAAATAAAAATGAAAAACAAAAATAGAAGGATAATTTAATCTTTTTAGACATTTCTATTCAAAGTTAACGGCTAAAACTAATAGAGGTAGGTAAATTAATTAAAATTGAAAGTTTTTAAATTTAAAAGATCTTCTCAAAACGCGATAGTTTAGAAGTATAAAGGGAAAATGCTTGGTGCTCTTCTAATGTTTTCATGGTATCCTCCCAATTGTAATGTGGCTTTTAAAAGTATCAATAAATTAAAAGTCAATAATAATAATCTTAAATTTAACAATAATTTTAAAAGATAAATCACACAATTTAGAGGATACCAATAAAACAAACAGCAAACATTTCTCAAAGTATAAAGTGAAGTTTTCCTAAATTCTCACCAAAAATAAAAGCAGAGAGGGAGAGAAAGAGAGTGGTATAAAATGGTATGTGGTTTTCTCTCCCGCCCGAAGCGGAGAAGTCTTGAGTTTAGTGGTGGGACCTATCAATGTGTAGTGTTGTTGAGGTAAAAGTGGCTAGTGCAATTAAATTAAGGAGCATAACTACTCGATAGTTTTAAGGTGAAGGAGCTTATGTGGCGTGGTCTTTTTTTAAAGAATTAGGCCACGTCATATGAATTCTCCTCTTTTATTATTTTTTTTAATATATGTCCACATAAAAATAAAAAGGAAATTCGAATTAGTGGGAATAGGATCCTCTCCATTTCAAATGAAATGGATAATATTCATTTAGTATAAAATGATGGATAATATTGTAAATTTAGTCTTTCAACTTTAATGTTAAGATAATACTATCCCTCATTTTACACTAAATGGATATTCTCCATTTGAGTTGAAATGGAGAGGATCTTGTTCCGAATTAGTGATCTTTATTTCATTAGGTGTAGTATCAACCAATTGAATTGCCTCTTGAAAATCACACCATATGAATTCTAGAAATGATAAATTACAGATGAGGGTGATATATATAATTACTTTTTTAAGAGTTCCAGGGGTCATGTTGCATCAAACTCTTAGGCCCCGTTTTGTAAACGATTTTGGTTCAACACTATTTATCTTCTTTTTCTTTTTCTTTTTTTTTTCAT
The DNA here is from genome assembly GCA_006937295.1 of Carpinus fangiana. NCBI lineage: Eukaryota > Viridiplantae > Streptophyta > Magnoliopsida > Fagales > Betulaceae > Carpinus > Carpinus fangiana. The sequence continues at coordinate 17,760,343 of CM017323.1, read as the reverse complement.
TTTTTCAATATTTTCTTACATTTTATATCACATCAATTACTTTTTATTACTATTCAAATAAAAAAATTACTTTAAAATAAAATCTTTTTTCTATGACAAATCTTCTTACTTTTTCACTTTTTCATTAAAAAAAAAAATCTTATTTTTTTTTCACATCAATCAATTTTTACTACAACTTCAACCAATTTTCAATATTAGAGTAAAACCTTTTAACAAAAACAACTATGTGGTTTGGTAAAATTTTAACGGCTGCGGACAGAGGTGGAATCAAGATTGTTTTTCTTAGAGTCTGAATTTGGGTAAATAAATAAGCACACATATATATATATATATATATATATAGTTTTTCTATACGTGTGTGTGAGTGTTGAGTGTTTATGTAAAATAAAAAATAAAAAAATTTTATGTCAAATCATAGTGCACTTATACTTTTTAAAAGTCAAGTTTATAGATTTTTTAGAGATGTAAATTCAGTTATGGTTAACGATTTTTAACTAAAACCATTAATTGGAACTAGGATAATCAATTGGCCAATTTTAACCGTTGGTAAGCAGTTATCCGGACCAGTAACTGAGTCTTTTAAATAATGGGTATTTTGGGCCTATTTTGGATATTACGCCTATTTTTCTTGGCTTAATTTAATATTTTTTGGCCTTTTAGACAAATAATAATAATAATAAGAACATTAAGACTTTTTTGGCCCAATTAACTAGGCTTTGTTGTGGTTGTTAAAAAAATATGGGTTAAATACCCCATTAGTCCCTAGAATTTATAAACTTTATTTTGTCCTCCTTGGGTTTGAAAAGTAACCAAATTAGTCTTTGTGGTTTTGAAAAGTGACTAAATTAGTCATTCCATCAATTGACTGTTAGTTGACTTAACGGACTGACATGTTGACCAATTAGAAGTTGACACATGGGCCACCTAATTAAATTTTTTTATTTTTTTAAGGAAAAAATTCAAAAAAAAATTCAAAAAATTAAAAAAAAAACTTGGGGTGGCTTGGCCGCTCAGCCAACCCCTTGGCTCCAGGGGGTGGCCGTAGCCACTCCAAGTGTTTTTTTTTTTTTTTCTCTCTCTCTTTTTTTCTTTTTTGAAGATTTTTTTTTTTTTGAATTTTTTCTTTAAAAAATATAAAAAATTTAATTAGATGGTCACGTGTCAACTTCTAATTGGTTCACGTGTCAGTCTATTAAGTCACCTAATGATCAACTAACGGAATGACTAATTTGATCACTTTTCAAAATTACAATGACTAATTTGGTCACTTTCCAAACCCTAGGGACTAGG